>OX101748.1:18530318-19730318 GCA_944452665.1 Stenoptilia bipunctidactyla
AATGGAAAATTCCACAAGCCGGCACTCGCTTATGACGTCAGAAGCCGTGGCGCTGCTGGGTGTACTAGAAAAATTCGTTTCTAAACATGCACGCTAGGGATGGGAATCATCAACTCAGTCAGTGACATTTTTATACTTATTTTCAAAGAAATTAAACATATTTATTTCTATAGTGACAATTTCTTTAATTGTTTTAATTTATGTGTTAAAAAACTCAAGTGGATTTTCGTTTCAATAAATCTTTGCTTATGTCCCATCCCTATGGTCGGTTATATCCGACAATGGCGCTGGACATCAATGCAATTTTCTTATAATAAAATCAGTAATTTATCTAACTTCTGACATATTTTTAAGGTTTTATAATTAAGAGACTTAAGTGTACTCAATTGTAAATGATTACTTGATTACTTAACCATTTACCAAATATTCAATTTTTTTAACATACTTAATCCAGCGTTATTAAAAAAAAAGCATATGAAACGAATGGTGGTTTTTAGTCGTACATACACGAGCTTGGCGGAATGGACTCGAAAATATTTATCTATTATATCCGACCGTGGCGGTTAAATGGTTAAATATATAAATATTTCTGACACTCACATATTACGCGAAGACTCTCCACGGAATCTGCGGAGTAGGCATCGTCCTCGATGCCATCGTGTGACGTCAATCGCGCTCACGAGGCGCTGATTTAGCATTAAGTAATTTTATGTATTTGAATATAATTCCATGTCACTTTAGTTTCCAACTTTGAGCTATTGTCATCTCGTAGAAATAATTGTACTTTTAATTAAAGTTAGTTTCAAATAATTTTGTATTTTTTAAATCCTACGGCTGTAGCCTTTGTAATTGGCGCAGTCGGTAGGATAAAATTGGGAAGCGACACAAGAGCAAAAACCTTAGTGTACTTACAACATAACTTGGTCTTCTTTAGGTATCAATTTCCGGATACTCCAGGCTGCAGCACTTGTAGGTTCTGGATCTCGACGTTAGTGGTTGAAACCTCCCGAGCTGGCCGCGTATGCATTGAAGAGATGTAGATGATTTTACTTTACTTTACTGCTCGCGGACCGACTCACGAGACAACATTATCTAGCCCAAATTAAGTTTCTTAAAGAACTTGTGTCATGGATACTAGATAACTGATATACTTAAGAAATATATAAACATACATATTGAATAACTATATATTTTTTATTAGAATAAACTTAAATAAATATATAAACATCCATGACTTGACGACTAATATGTGTGTTCATCACACAAAAATATCCGCCACCACCGGAATACGAACCCAGGACCTCTGGCATATAAGGCAATTTTATGTTACCGCTACACCAGCCGGTCGTCGGTTAATACGATACTCTTGTGTCAGTTCGAAGCGGCTTTAAATAGACGAGTCACAGAAGTTTTAGAATATAGTAGGTAGGCTTAAGAACAGAAGGCAGTAGATCGAGCGTTCAAAACCTGACAAAAAATTGTAATTGAATCTGAACTTTATGCCCTCGACATTAAGTACTTTCCTGAAGATGCCGACGCATAAGACTAATTACTTGTCATACTCCTTTTCCGTCCATGCAGTCAGATTGTGGAATGCACTTCCTCACGATATCCGCGAGTCCAAATCATTGCCTGTTTTTAGAAAAAGAGTCCGAGAACACTTCTTTTCTCAACTTTTAGTCGATTGTTAACAAAAGTCACATTACATTTTAGTATTATCTATATGTATTTGTGTATGTATGTATATGTATAATATATTTATATAGAGGTTTTAAGGCGCTTTTGTAAGCGATAGGCTGACCCCCTGTCACTACAATAGACTCTCTCTATCATTATAATACCTCCAAATTTGTCAAACGTGACATCAGATGGTCTTGTAACCTCTGGTGTTCTGCCTACCCCATAAGGGATACAGGCGTGACGTTATGTATGTATGTATTTTATATAAATATTTAGTAGTATATTATATTATATTTCTTTTATTGTTAATGTACATACAAATTTTTTTTTTATCCAACTCCGAAATCGTTAGGTCTGCTGGAAGAGATTTCTGTTGAAATACGCTGTACCTTTGTACTTTTGTTTTCTTTTAAAATTTTATGCAATGTGATTTTTTTTACTAGTGTGTACATAAATTGTTAAATAAATAAATAAATAAGTTAAAAATTGTTTGGGGAAATTTGTAACGTTTGATCCGCTATCTTCTGTACCTTAGTTCAACTTCACACTTGATGAAAAGAACTCTGCTTTGAGTTACTCGAGACGAGTACCAAATTCACAACCATCAATGCTAGATTCTGGCAAATGAAGCTGCCATCAGAATTTATCTTACCACTCCCGTGGAAGCCTTGTAACATGATGTAAATAGTGAAGTCTGGGAGATGGGCACTGCTCGTAAATATTCGTTTTTATATTTTGTACGAGCGACGCCAAAAAGTCCGTCGCGAATTTTTCAGATTCAAGTAAGTAGGTACCTACAGAACGAACTTAACAATTTTAAAAGAGCGTTTTGGATATAATTGAAGCATTTATTGTTCACAAAATTATTCTTATTAGGTTCTTATTCTCAATATTTTTAGCCGCTTAGCACCCCTACACACTAGCGCAAAGGTAAGCCGCGTAGGGGACGCATCTGTTTACGCCAATAATAAATAAAGAAATACCTAATAAATATTTCTGACACTCACATTATCTAGCCCAAATTAAGTTTCTTAAAGAACTTGTGTTATGAATGCTAGATAACTGATACACTTAAGAAATAAACATACATATTGAACAAATACATATTTTTTATTACAATATAAACTTAAATAAACATATAAACATCCATGACTTGACGACTAATATCTGTGTTCACACAAAAATATCCGCCGCCACCGGGATTCGAACCCAGGACCTCTGGTATAGAAGGCAATGTATGTTACGACTACACCAGCCGGTCGTCAATAAACTCCAATGACCGCACGTCTACCCCGCCTCCGCCATCCAAGGCTCCGATGCGCCGGAGCAGCTTCCTTCTCCAAGACGCATCTACACTAAGCATATCTATAATATCTGAATTGTATTAACGTAAAATAGCTTCAAATTTAATCATGTAAACAGGGCCATTTATAATAGTCAATTATATTTAAATAGCAGATTACGAATGATAAGTGGGTAAGTATAAAATTCAATAAAAAAAAATTATTTTTTTCGTGAATTAAAATTTCAAAATTCTTATTTTATGACTACATACAATTAGATGGAAACATTTTATTTCTTGCTGTGTAGCCATAAACAAAAGATTAAACTTAAGTTTTGATCACTTTGAAAAATTTCGAAATTTTAATTTATGAAAAAAAAATTCCGTAATTTAGACCTAGGTACTCATCATTCTTCATCTGCTATTAAAATAAAATTGACTATTATAGTAATTTTATTTCCTCGCACAGGCTTCAATGTTTGGCGCCTCCGGGTGGGCCGGTCTCTACCGAACCGCCGCAGTTGAAAAGCGGTTTAGTGTGTACAATATCAAGCCATTGCATAATCAAGCGGTTGCATATTTAACTGGAAAACCAATTAACCGCGCGGATAGACGGCCCTGCCTTCAACGGCTAGTGCGTAGGGGCGCGGTCCAGGTATAAGCGTGTCGTAAAGGGCGACTTACCGGATCGGTCCCCGCTTGATGGTAGGCATATCGGCTGCAAACTGGATGTAGGCGGGCTTGTGCGACTTGACAGAATGTACTAGATTGCATGCGTCCGCGTCGTCGCCCGCGGCGTGGTCGTCCAAATATGGCCGTTTCGATTGCTCGGCCAAGCAAACCAATCAAGAATTAAGTTGCATCAAATTTTCAGCGAAATTAGTCAAAATCGAAGAGTGTAAACGAAAAAATTGTCAAAGCAAAAACAGTAAAGTTAAACGGGTTAAAAGGTGGCCGCACAATCGAAACACGAAGAAGGGCGCGGCCATGGAGATCTCAATAACTAGAGACTAGTATTTTTAGTTAAAGGAAGAGTGAAATAGTCAATAAAACAAAACTTCAGAAGTTATCATTGATTTAGAAAAAACGCCCTTTCAAATTCCCCGCCAGTAGTGGATATATGGTGTTTCTGGCTCAATACAAACTAACTCTAAACCGCTATGAATTATCATCAGATCATTCATCAGATTACGGGTATTTAATCTGATCACTTTTTGATTCGGCTATTACTTTCAATCAGTTACCTCACTCTATCCAACTGTGTTCCTTCTATTTAAATCAGTTTTAACATATTATGATCAAATCACTAACATAGGTCGCAGGTAAACTACTCAGCTATTCACTCTTTCAGTATGCAGTTTACTTTAGTTCAACTTTGTGTGACTTACAAAGTCCTACAACCGATCTATTCAATGTTATCTGCTTATTGTTCAGTGTTGAATAGGTATATTCAGTTAAATAAAACACATTATCTCGGTTAAAATACAATTTTATTATCAGTACACCACTTATAGAAATATATTACATTTTTTAAAGCACAAATATTCTTATGATAGATACATGAATAGACATCGCTACATTCATTATAAAGCTCGGATAAAGCATTGATACTAGGGCACTTAAAATTTTCTATGTTCAAAACATCATGATTACCAAACATTTCTTTAATCCACTTTACTTTTTCTTCACCTTTAACATATATACGTTTATTCTTAAGTAGAGGTGAAACCAGATGTTTATATTTTGAGAAATGAATAAATCCTTCCTTCCAATAAATATTTCTATTTCTCTCAATCCAACCAACTTGTCTCTTTTCTTTTGTAGTTAAATCATAAAATGGAAAAGGCTGTTGTATTAAAAAGAAGTGCACTCTTTTACCTTCTAATATAGCTATTTCTTTGGGTATAAACTCATTCGATTCGGTTTTGAAACCTTGAACATCAACTATTAACTTCATGATATCTTACGAACCGTACTGCTTAAAGGTTTGTATTCTATAATACGATCGTTAATTAAAAGACAGTAGGCACTCGTTTTATCAGGAAAGTCTTTATCGCTTTCTATTTCTAGTCTTACATCAACTGGACCGGTTTTTAAAGTTTCATTTTGTCTTGAACAGTCTATTACAAACAAAGGTGCTTTTTCTTTAAAGTCGATGATATTAAGCAACGGATCAACTGAAGCGTTGTAATAAGACTGACGGAATCTGATGTACATTTCATATAATATATGATATTTATTGGTATCAAAATTAAGATTCAGTGCATTATATGGATAAGTTTGGGAATTTAGAAATAATGTAACGTTAGTCAAATTACAATGATCAAACACGGAACTGTTTTTTTCCTTAATATTTTTCTTAGTTGTTTGAAGACCGAATATTACATATCTAGGTTTTTCGAGTTGAGATGCAGTTTTAATGGACCATGAATGCTTTTTTGTTTTAGGTAAAAGTGGATATTCATATGTGTCCCAGTTTCGAAAAGCTATTTGTATTGCCTTATCTTTTTCTAATTGTTTTAAGAGTAGTAATCTTTCTCGATCAGACACTTTAATATGAGGCATGCGCCATTGAATTCTCTCAATATTTATTGACAAATTATCGTCATTATCGAGTATGACTGCATCAACATCAGATTTGCACCTCGTTAAAATTAACTCATGTTTACAGTTTATTAGAATCTTGTTATAATCTTCAGTAAATCCAAACAGTTTACTAAGCGGTAATATTACATTAAAAGTTCCAGTTGCAGATTTGGTTCCTTTTAAGTTCCACCCCCATAGAGCAGCCTGTTTACTCTCTCCATCATTCATTGAAACGTAACATTTGATTGTAGAGGTAATACCGACATGTCTAATACGATCAATTTCAACTCCGTTTATCTCATATCTTATATCATTAAAAAGAAACGGTATTGGATTGTTGTTAAAATGACATTCTTTCCTTTGATGTTTTCCTGTAGTATCTTTCGAATATACTTCTATACGTCCTTCAATAAATATAGAACTGGCAGAAGGTAATACATAGATGTCCTGTTGATTAATCGGTATCCGAATTTCATCGTTTTCTTTAAAGCTATTGGTGTACGGAGTATAGGAATGCACTTCATAACCCTCGATAGAATTATCGAAATGCGGTGCTTCATTTATTTGCAAGATACTCATAGTTGAAATCCTAAATTTATTAAAAACTCTTTATTTATTTTGCTGAGAGCTGGTACGACGCGTGTATGTTTGAAGGGTTCGCGATTTGAAGTAGTAGCTTTCGTCGGCTTACCGCCACTTTTCTTACTTTTTTTTATATTGAAATCGATCATAATTTGTAACAAAAATTGATTTGGTTGTAAAACAAAAATGCTTCTTACTTATTCGAAGGATAAACTAACACTGATCTATCAGGCTTAAAATTATGCAATATATTTGAAACATAAAATCTAATGCATACAAGTTTCGAGAAATTTTAGACATAAATGACCACAGTTGTATGGATGACTACCCTGATAATTTATATAGTTATACTGGATTCTGTCTCCCACGTATTTAATAAATTCTGTTGGTGGTTTTAAGTCACCATAGCTATCAAAGTATTCAACGTAATCGTTTTTTTTAAAATAAGCCACCCAATGTGTACCTTGATTTTCGGAACTATCCAAATTAATTATACCACATTCGATTTTGCGAGGATATTTAGGTAATTGATCTCTCATGAACACTCCTCGAAAATGTGGTATATTTTTTGAATATTTCATTATATCAATATTGGTAAGAGGACGATTAGGTAGCTGCTTCTTCAGTTTTTTGTCGTAGTGTATATACCTAGACCACCTTTATACGGTTTGAGTTCTAGACCTCTCCCTACACACAGAGGCTCAAAATTCTGATTGAGTGTTTTCGCTTGATTCCATGTTTTTAATGCAATCTGGAATGTTTTTACCATCTTTGCTATCGCAGAGGATTTTTTTACAAGAGCTCCAGCTGCAGATAATCCGCTAACTAACGCTACCAAAGGTAAGAATCCGCCTGTCTTTGGTAGCGGTATTACTCGCGGGATTTTCACTCCAGATTCAGATGCCATATCTTTAATAGCAGCAAAAGCTAAATCGATAGCAAGCTTTTTACATTTTGGTTTTGCTTTACGAATATTTCTTTTTGCATAGGCAACAACATTTCTAAAACTTGTTTTAAATCCTAACCCATTTGAAACTTTCATTAACATTGCATTTTTAACAATTCTTGCTGCCAATTTTTCTCCTGCACTCGCTTTGGATGATGATGTTCTTTTGTTTGCCATTTTAATTAAGATCTTATCTGCTGCGTGTCTGGCTTGTAAGTTTTTAGTTTTCATATATGCAATATCGTGTTGTTTACAATACTCATCAAGTTCATTCACACCTTTGTCACCTCTGATAAGTCGCTCATGTAATCTGGTTCCTGGCCCGCAGTAGTTATAGCCTGGGAGATGTAACTCAAACGGTAGATGATTTATTATATTATTCACAAGACCTTTTCCTTCCATAGGTAAACAAAGAATGATAAAAAAATCAAATTGCAATTTATAATATATTGGTTTTGCTTATCCAGCTATTGTCCTGAGACGACAAACCTAACCATTTAACATAAACTTTATCCCCCTTTTTCTTAAGAACTTTTTCTACTAAATACACCTCAGGATTTTTGGTTTTCTGAAGCTCTTGGCCATAAAATGATCCAAGAATTTTATTTTTTCTTGAATCTTCTAGCAAATAAGTTGGTGGATTAGTATTCTGAACCACGCTTATTTTAAATAACTCAGTCGACCAATTTGGAGTGTACCCTTTCTCAAAATTTGCTTTATGTTTGCTTATTCGCACTACATCACCAACAACAAAAGTAGATTTTCTTTTAAGTTTTGGTTTATTTAGTATGTTGTATCTTTGTATCACAATGTGTTTTGTATGTTTATTCACTTCCGCCGGACACATCTGAATAGTCGTATGTTTGGTATGATTGTAATCATTCACGATTTTGTCTATAGTTCCATCAATCCATTTAAAGTTGCCCTTTAAACTAAACTTTTTGTAAAGTTTATTTTTAATAGTACGTATTACTCGTTCCACTATAGAAGCCTTTTTAATAGAATATGTTGAATAATGATTTATTGAATGCATCTGCATTATTTTTTTAAAACTTTTATTATAAAATTCCTTACCCCAATCTGTCTGCAAATTTTTAGGGACTCTACCATCACACAAAATTGATTGAAAAGCTTTTGTAACCGAATCTTTAGTTTTATTTTTTAATGGTTGTACCCACACATATTTAGAAAAACAATCAATCACGATAAGTATAAAATTATAATTTGAGTTAATACCCGATATATTTTGCATATCTATTAAATCAGCTTGCCACAGATCATCTACATCTTTGAGTAGAACACATCTGCGAGGAAAATTAACTCTTGCATTTTTATGTATTTCATTCACCACATCTTCTTTACTCATTTTTAGCTTGTTGCAACATTCACAACCATTCAACAACTAAACATCTTTTAAAAACACTATGCTTTTTATGATTTTATTATATTTGCTTCTTGTAGTTCTTCTATGATTGATATAATTTCATTGTCTTGATTAGTATTGCCTGCTTGTTTAGAAGCAAACAAAAGTTTTAATCTTTCAACCAGCTCATTCGGATCATCCCAATAAATGAAATCAGTATTTTTTCTATATCTCTTTAAAACATTTATGTTACCACCCACTTTTTTTGAATTCTCAACTTCCGAGGCAATGAACATAGGTTTAATAATTTGTTTATACTTTTCACCTTTGTCTCCTTTTAACTGACCTTTATAATCATAGTCACGTTTATGAGCATTCGTTTTTATTAAAATGTTTTTATAGGCTCTTTTATGATTTTCAGTAACTAATTCTAGATTCGGTTTTTTATGTAATAATACTTCTTTTAGTCCTTGAGTTAATTGATATTCATCATTATCAATTTTAATTCTACATGGTTCCATGTCACCATCGACTGAAGCAATTATTTTAACCGGAAAATTACCCATCATTAACTGATCACCTACTTTCCGAACTCCAAACGGAATATTTATATCATAGAGACTATTAAGATATGTTTTTGTTACAGATATGTCTTTTTTATTAATATTATCCGCATCACTGTAGTATTCAGAGCCCGAAGTAAAATGCTCTGAGTATGAATCAGCATCCGATGATTGTTTGTGTACTCTTGATGGTGTAGAGGTTATAGCATCATCTAATTTTACAGGCACCCGTATAGCACTCACATTAAAATCACAGTTCACATTACTTTGATTTGATTCTAACATTTGTGTTAAAGGTTCGGTAACTGGTTTAAATATTTTATTTAGTTCATAGTTGTTTTTATCTTCTATATCTTTTAACTGTTTAAGTTTATTTTTAATGATGTCTGATGACATGATTATTTGTTCTTTAATTTTGAGACTCATTTTTTGTCTTATCTCTCTCACTTGTTTATCATGAATGACAATGTTCTATTTTAAGATAAGTATATAAAGGTGTCTAAATTTTTTCTATATCGACCTTTATTTAACTCTGAGTCTTTATTTATAGTTAAAAAATTGTGCTTTTCCCGCCAAACATTATGACAAATTTCTCTAAATTCATTCCATGATATATCCGAATTAACATGCTCATCGTACGCATGCTTTAAGTTGACATCATCTTGTTTGAAGAGTAATAACAAATTTGCGTTATCACGAATCAGCTGTTTTGGAACTTTTGAATATGTTTGTGAAAGATAAAAGCAATCAATTTGACTATGTCTTCCCATGGCGAAATAATTACGAATGTTAGTCTGATTTTCACAAACCACATCATCAAAAACTATAATTGTATTAGGTAACATTTCATTTGGATGTGTGACTTCGCTGTTATCGCTCAATACGTTGTATGTGACTTCAGAAACGTTTGAAAGCACTTCTTTAAGAAAACAATATTTACTTTGAAATGGGGTCTTTGTATATAAATACAAATTTTTAAATTTAAGGCCGTTTTTATGTAATAACAAAGTAACCATCACATTAGTTTTTCCACAGTTAGATGGCCCGCAAATCAAACACCGTATATTATTTGGTAATAATTCACTATGTCTTATGTGCTGTGAATTCTCATCAATATCAATTAGATTGACATCCAAGCTTAGCGGGTGTTTTTTAAGCTTCATTTTTGACAAATGATCATTTTTGCTACTTGATCATTAATTTATAGTATTCTGTCAAGTATAATTTTACCAAAACTTAGTTGGTAAGTAAATAAATAAACAATTAAAAAACAATTAAATGTTAAATCAGTAACTTTATTGATAGTAAAATAAATATTTATATTAAACCCTATAATTAATTTACATTACAATTGTATGCATAATGACCCCATGCTACAGTATTAATTTGGTCTGGTAATATTTGACGTTTATCGTCATTTCGATTTAATACCAATTTGTTCACTTCTTGCGAATACAATGTATGTTTTAGAGACTTAATCATATTTATTTTACATTTTAAATCTTTATTATCTAATAAACAATCTGAAAAGTCTTTTAATTTCAAAGATTGTATTACAGACTTAGACACACCTTTAGCTTTTTTTATTTCCTCCTCCATACTCTTAATAAAATATAATTTGGCTCTTAATCCAATGAATTCAACTATCAATTTATCCCCCATTTCTGATTTAAATAACCCTGGAACTTTAGTATTTACTCGTGGAATCCCGAACGGATTATTTATGTCAAAGTTACTGGTGTCGAACTCATTGATGTTATTTTTTATATCTTCAAAAATATCCTCAGTATTAATTTTGTACAGTAAACTGTCAGTGTCCGTGTAACAAAGTTTAGCATTGTCTCCATATTTTTTTTTAATAAAATTATAATGGAATTGATACAGATGCTGTTTGGCATACTCTAACACTGTAAATCCAACATAAATAGGCCGGTCTAAAGTAATTTTTTCCAGATTTAACTGAATAGCGAGAAAGTTCTCTGAAAAAATTGATAAAGATTTTAAATTTGGTTTGGCAATCAATTTACGAGCACCAACACGTTTGTTTGTAACATTATTGCTATCCTCCCAATGAGATACTAATTTTACATTTACTTGCTTTCTCTTATTCTCTATGGTTTTTCCAAAAATTGAATTATTTAACAATTTGAAAAAATCTCTTTCAAACTCTGACTTAGATGATTGACGCAAACTGGTATTCAAATCAATATATTTCTTTAGAAAACTTTCTTGTCTAAAAATTATGGCACGATGAATTTTTTTCAATTGCAAACCTTGTTTTAAACATTCTTTTAAGTGACTGTAATGAATAACGTAACAATATTTATTATTTAAATTTGCAATTAGTTTTTTTGATTTACCGCCTGGGGGGATAATTTTTTCTACAGCAAAAGGTAAGTCGCAGTGTAAATCATGTAAATAATCAGGATACTCTAAATCTACTTCCAAAATATATCCATACTCACTATCATCATTTATGGTTTCAACTTTTATATGATTGAGTTCATCTTGTGACAGAAATCTAAAATCAGAAATAGGCATTTTTTTCATCATAGCATACCCATACAAGTTGTTTGCATCTAAATAAATCAAGTAACTAGATGGTTTTGTACAATCAAAATTTGGTAAGTATTTGTTATTTGCTTTTGCATGTCTTAACGAACATTGCGCTAAACCACCTCGAACACCTTTTTCTATCATATGATACATTTCAAGATCACTCAACAACTCTAATCTTACATCAGTATAAAAGAGCATCGCATCCCAGCTCAAACCAGGTGCGGTTACATAATAAGCAGGATCTAGCTTATAGTAGTACAAACTCATTGTTCTGAAATTCTCGAATATATCGGTCAGCAATAAAATATCGCATTTTAAGTATAAATCAGTGTATTCACCCATATCAGTTATATTAAATTCTTTCCATACGTTTTGGACATGTGTATATTCTGCGTCAGAAATATGTCGCTTTGTTAAACTATTATAAAACAGTTCTTTTGATGGTATACATTTTTCTTCATATTTTAAAAAACAATTCATATAGTCATACGGATAAATACCTTTTTGTCTAATCAACTTAAATTGAGTTGAGGAAGTGACAAATTTTGAGGTATGTTTGAAATCATTATTATTTAAGCTTTGACTTAATTTATCCAGACTTGCACTTAAAAATTGGAAAGAATCAATAAATCTTACTTTCACACATTGTTTTTGCTCACTATTCACTTCGAATGATTTTGTTATCGTAATATATTTCTCTTTAGTCTTAGGAATAACATTGATTGAGCCATCATATTTCGTTAATTCCATTATGAATAAATGCAAATCATAACCACATAAATTATGAAATACAACTGGTATGAATGAACACACTTGGAACATGAGATTACAATAAGAGTGGGCGGCGCCTCTAAACTCACCGGTAATATGATCATGATCACGTACTTTTTCACCGAATAGTAACTGCTTACAAATATGACAATAAGTACTCGAGCGATATTCAATTTGCTGTATTTCAGTCAGTTGTTTTATTGGATTATTCGTTTTTAATATATTATCTATATATTTAACATCCTCCATTAAACTTTTAATGAATACTTCAGTGGCATCTGACCCTCGATAAGACACAAGTTTGTTTAGTGAACTATCAAATGAACAACATATATAGTACGCAAAACATGATGGTTTATGAAGCTTATATTTAGTAGTATTCGAGCTCGGTAAAGTGTCTGAATAATTCTCTAATAAACTTTCGAAATCTGCATAGATAATAAAGGGAATTCTTTGTTGTCTTTCAAAATGTTTAAATTCCAAATATGTATTCGGCTTTGGTATTAATTGTAAAACTTTAGAGCAATAATGTTTTTTAATTTTATCATTACTTTTAAAACTCTGCAAGCATGTCTCACACAAAATTATACTTCCTTTATGTTTTGTTACTTGGCTATGAACTAAACGTAAAAGGTTTTTTATCAAGCAATAGTGACCTTTCTCGTTATTTTGTATGTACAGTAAATTGAAATGATTAACTTTTCTGCTGTGCGTTATAAAGAGTGGCCCAGTTACCAGGTTCAAACTTTTATCAAATCCGAAAACATTAACACTTATATTAGAGTTATTTTTTTCAAACTTTCTTATGTCATTGAATGATGGGGGAAATGTCATTTCTTTCAAATTGAATACTTTTGAATAATGCGGATAAGAGCTGCATCTCTCTGCATTTTTATTACATGGATACAAGCCTGCTAAAATACTCCATAGGAAACAATAATCGTCATTGTTCTTTACATTAATACAACTCTTAGTATTGGCCACACGAGGAGGTAGTTTTATATAAGTACCACCTCGAATAGGACAATATTTATTTATGTTAATTTCCAAACGATTTAGTGACAAAAATGTCCAACCAGACTCAGCATGTTCATATTCAGTATACTTTCGTTTTAATGTTGCAATGCTTTTTATTTTATATATATCTTTCAATTCATCAATATCACATATGATTTCGTATTTCGTATTAAACGATTTCATTTGTTTTTCTCCACTTTTCGGTAATAGATATAATGCAAATAATTCAAATTGTACTTTAATACATTGGTGTTTTTCTAACGATATTTCAATCAGTCTGGTAACATCTTTCTCACATTGGTATAAAAATTCATCTGGTGTTATAGGAAAATCATTCTCGGGTTTCACGCAATAAGTTATAACTCTGTTCTTAAATGCAGATTTTAATTTATAAACATTTTTGAATTCAGTTGCCAACATACAATTTGATTTATGTAACTCGGTTCTCAAATGATATTGATAGTCTTTTCTCATTAACTTTAAATCACATTTCTCACATTTAATAACATTGTTATAACTCATTAGCTCTCGGGAAGGGTCTTTTCCGACTGAAAAAGAAAAAAACAAGAAACTTATATAGCCATTATATTCTATTATCTAATAAAGTTATTACAAGCAATATAGAGCAGTTATGATAAAGTAAAGTTTTTTTTTTTTTATTAAATATTTTATTAAATATCTATAGAAATAGAAAAATAATATTAAAACGGATACTGATACCATGCATGCATGCTACTGATTAGCTAACTCAACGGTGTCCCACACTTCATACTATTGCATACTGAAGTATGACGAAAACGTGGATGGAACACCGCGAAACTCTTTTCTACTTGCGCGGATCAAGTTAGAAAGATGCTGCCACATTTCGGAATCAGTATCCGTTTTACATTTCAAGGTGGCGACAGAATGCCGCCACCTATTAATTGGTTGCACTTTTTCTATGTCTATGCATCGGTAGACTTTTAAATCTATATAGTGACTCCCATTTTTATCTGGAAGTACTTGTTTTGACACCCCGGTTGCTAACTTATTTATAATCATTGAGTGTATAGGTGCTATACCACTTGTTGGAGCTTCTTCATCCTCCTCCTCCTGCTCACTGTCATCACCGAAGAGGTCTTGAGCTGTTACGCGCACTGGCTTCGTTATGGGTTTAATGGTTGGCTTGGCACACTTCTTTGAGGAGGATGGTGTAGTGCTGGAACTAGCACGCTTCTTCGGTGGCGGGGGTGCTACTTTGCACTCATCCTCGGAAGTTTGTGGTGGTAATCTGTAACCAAAAAGATTATACATATTACTATGAGACATTTTAAAACGAGAGTTTAATAAGTAATTCACATTCGAATACAATGTTACCTACAATAAAAAAAATAAAAGAGATATGTTTTGTTTGTAGAAAAGCTGTAAGGTGAGTAACTTTGTTTTATTGTATTAACTAGCTGCTGCCCGCGACGTCGTCTGCGTGAACGCTATGCAGCACCAAACGCACCTACGATTATAACACTGCTACCGTGATAATATGTAGCCTATATGTTGACCCGACTTCTTAACTATCTTCATGCCAAATTTGAAGTAAATCCATGCAGTACTTTTTGAGTTTATCCCGGAAAGACAAACAGACAAACAGACAAAAATTCTAAAAACTATATTTTTTGTTTCTGTTTCGATTGTAGATCATACCCCAAGTATTCTTTTAAAAAAATATTCAATGTACAGTTTTGACTTTCCTACCATTTTATTATATGTATAGATTACCCGCATAAATCACCAAAAGATAATTGAATCTTAACCAAGTAAAAATAGTTTCATTATAATGGTTAACTAAAGTATTATGACTCATATTCGGTATATACGGTCTTACTGTTCGCTCATACTGGGGCGGGCGGGTTGCTAGCCATTCCTACTTTAAGGCTCGATGCAAGGCTCCGCATCGCGTCGCACTGAACTCACACTACAAAACCTATTTCATTAAAGTACAAAGCTATCAACTCACTTTTGCGTTTCTCCTTTTGGACGTCTCTCATAATGGCTAACGCGTTTCTTCCCAGTGACAGAGGGCGGGGGCTCAACCGGCGGCAGTGAAGCTTCATCCTCGGATGTTTGTGACTGTGTTCTGTCAACATATAAAAAAAACATGTAATTTTATTTGGTGTGTGTTTGTCTGTTTATTAAAATAATCAAAACATAAGTGCTGAAAAAACTTACATCTGTTTTTCCGGTTGTCGAGTGGGCTCCCGGACTGCTCCTCTATCCGTTTTGTGATGAGATTTGTTGTTCCGCATGGGGGGAGTTCGAAGTTCCTCGTCCGACATGGGGAACACCTCATCAGTAAGCACAGGCATAGATCTCGACCTATAAAAAAATTCAATTAAATAAAAACTTAATACTAAAATATAAAAATTAAAAAACAAATACTTTTTATAATCATAAGGCACTTACATTGTTAGGGATTTTTCTTCTTTGAATTGTTCCTTGATTGGTTGCTTGTTGCAAATGATGGGGTTTCATCAAAATCGAAGAGTATTTATTTCACTAAGTTTCATAGTGTGAGTTGCGTAAAGATAATTAACTTGCATGTGCATATTTGCTGACTCTAATAAGCATCTTATTTGGGAATCGTTCGCTTGTATTTCAACCTATATTATGCTGATACGCAAAAGCCGCTTATAGTTGTGTTGAATGTGCGACGAAATAATTAAAAACATTTATTATAAACTACGAAAGTTCTCGGGAGCCTATATAAACGGGATGTTTAATTGAAATCACAATTAGTTGGAAATAAAAGCGAAAGCTAGAAACACTTTCAAAAAATTATGTCGTTGGTAAGTAGTTTATTTATTTATTGGCAATGATTATTATAAAAAACATGTTTAATTAACGTTAATGCATTAAAATTTAAATTAAAATTTGTTCTTGTTACAGGAAGATGACTCGTCGTGTCTATTTAATTTCATTCCGATGGGGCAGGATACTTGTGGCGCTCGTAAACGAAAGAGTGATGTTCCCTCGTACTCGTACGTGAAAATACCGAGTAAAGGAAAAGTTTTAAAAGTTATCAAAATTGAAATTTACGATGGCGAGACGTTTGAAAGTCAAGAAGAAGCCAAGCACATGTGTAAATGTCGGGCAGAGGTGTGCATGCAGCATGTTGTGGAAAGTTTATTATTTGACGATGTTTACTCTAGTTTAAAAGATTTGTTATCTAAAATTGAAAGAAAAATAATGAATATCTGAAATTAATAAAATTAAAAAAGTTTTGAATAAATTATGTGTAGGTAAGTATAATAAAATAGTGACTAATTTAGACGTGTTTTATTTATTTATTTACTTAGGTACATTTTATTTTTTTAATTCACTCGAATGTAACTACGTAAACAAGACGTGAATAGCGTAATATTTAAAATGAATAGTGCATTCAAACAGCACAAATTGCGAACAACAGCAAGTTTATACGTATTCATGTTTACGTTGTTACGATCGAATGTGTTTGAAAACTCAAGGACCCATACTAGGTACCTCAAATTGCTTAGCATGATCCTATGTTATATTAAAATACTGCAGCTTTTATTTTCTGAAATTAATATATGGTAAAGTTGAGGATTGATGCTAAGTCCTATGTATCGCGAAATCGTGTTTTAATTAGCATAAAACAATCTCTATAGAAAAAATTAATCAATCGAATTATCATCAGATCATGCATTAGTTACCTCCAAACTGTACAATAAACTGTACTGTCCTGCCGCGACGCCTGTCCTGCTCACACACTCTTCGCAAGCATCGTATGCTAATGCATGATCTGATGATAATTCATAGCGGTTTAGAGTTAGTTTGTATTGAGCCAGAAACACCATATATCCACTACTCCCGCCAATTTTTGCTATGACAATTTTTTTGTTTGCATTATTCGAGTTTCACTGATTTCGCCGAAAATTGGTGTAGCTCAACTTTGGATTGGTTAACTTGGCGAAGCATACGCAACGGTCGTATGCAGTTAGCAGCCTTAGGGTCAGCTTGCTGTTGAGTTTCTTACCACTTCTTATCAACAGATCGACTTTCCGAAGTGGTGGTAGATTCAGTTCAATTTGTAAATTGTTTGACTTATGTCAAATGTATTTAAATACTTACTTACGAAATAAATAATAAGTATTTGAGTTTGAGTTTCAGTTGAGCTTTGCTACCCTTAATATAAAATCTGCCGCCAAGTATTACCGCTCCAGCGGAGATGCGTTGTGTTAAAAATATAAGATGAGCCAGCTAGACCTCATCTTCGACCTCAATCAGTCTCCGGATACATTTGAAGGGTAAATATACAGGGTTATATTTTAGTCACAGGTCAAATTATTTTTTACGCAATAAGTACCTATCATTTATAGAAACCATGTTTGCGAAAAAAAGGTATCGACGTAAAAGTCGACGACCGGCTGGTGTAGCGGTAACATACATTGCCTTCTATGCCAGAGGTCCTGGGTTTGAATCCCGGCGGCGGCGGATATTTGTGTGATGAACACAGATATTAGTCGTCAAGTCATGGATGTTTATATGTTTATTTAAGTTTATTCTAATAAAAAATATGTATTTATTCAATATGTGTGTTTATATATTTCTTAAGTATATCAATTATCTAGTATCCATAACACAAGTTCTTTAAGAAACTTAATTTGGGCTAGATAATGTAGTGTGAGTGTCAGAAATATTTATTATTTATATTTATTCAAAAGGTAGGTATGTATTTTTTACAAGGAAATTAATTTATTCGCTAAAATAGTAATGCATAAATAACGCATGGTCATTCTAAAGTATGAATGAAAACCATTAAAACAAAGACGACTACGCGCTACTACAAAACGTCTTGTAGTACTACGTCATAGTTTTACAATGAAATGCCGCGTCGTAGTAGCTGTGTTCATCAACAGCGACTATTTGTAAAACAGTTTGACATATTTTTCTTTTTTGTACTAAGCGATACTATACTGTGGCAAATAAACTAACAGTTCGAAATGTCAAATAGAAAAATAATGACACCAGTTAAAAACTTACTGAATGAGAATGATTGGAAACGAACGAGTACTTGTCATTCATTTTGAATAAAATTTTAAAGAAAATAAATAATTGAATTTGAGGTGTTTACCTTTATATCTTTAAAGTAACTTAAAAATAATTAACTACCAAACATACCTCGTGCTTTAAAACGGTTACAGTAGAAGTCTTGAAGACTTGATAAATTCTTGATTTTTAAACTCGTTTTTTCTTTAAAAATGAAATGTCAAGAATACTTGACTTTTGCTAACAGCATAAAAAAGGAAAAATCTTGAGAGCCAAAAATTTTTTTTTCCCTACATTACGATATTATTTTTTAAAAAACAATTACATTCATTCACTTAAACCAATATAACTATTTTTTCATCTTCCCGAAAGTGGAACTGGCATTTTACTGCATATAATCATTTGCCAGGGTACAAAATATGCAGGTAGGTACGGGTTAGGATCTTTAAGACCACATCTCAATATGACTAGGTAGTGTTTATGACTAAATCGCCATTAGACTAGGTCTCAGTTGGACTAGATCGTGATGGGACAATATAGCGAATAGACCAGATCTCTATTGAACTATTAATCAGTATGACCACATATCGATAAGACATACAGTTGGGTGGAATCATAGTAATCGTAGTACAACTACGCACAACCTCATTTTTACCTCATACTTCATAGATAGTACTGGCCACTCGCTTTGAACATTGATAAAAACATAACATTGTCAATATTTTGCATGTGTCACAATTGATTGTGATTTATTGTCAATAAATATATTCATATTATTTGTTCTTAGTGCGATTTTATACATAATTAAAAAATGCAAAATTTCGAACAATTACATTTCATAAAAAAAAAAAAGGCTCTCCTTTATGATGGATATAGATACAATTTTGTCGAGAACAATGCAAGCGGAACGTCTTTCTGGCGGTGCTGTAAAAGACAGGAATGTAGTGCTTCTTTAACATTGAACAAGGAAGAAACAAATGTAATAAGACAGAGTTTGCACAAATGTGAGCAAGACTACGATAAGATTAAAGAAGATCTTTTATTGGATACAGCAAAGCAGAATGCGTGCAAAGATATGTCATCTGTAAAGAAAATTTATGAACAAACACTGCAGACACTGCCATCTAGTTCCACTTCAAGTAATATAGGGAGACCCTATAATTCAGTTAAAGATGTCCTCTATAGACAACGTAAAAGATTTCTGCAAGTAGAAAAAACAGAATTCCATAAATGTTCCGAAGTAATGGTACCAGATATTATAAAAAAAGACTTCTTAGTAGCCGAGTTCGAATTATCCGAAAGTGATAAAATACTTATATTCTCATCTTCTTTTGCTAAAAGAAACTTAAAAAATTATGCAGATCGAAACAAGGTTTTCTTCGGCGATGGGACCTTCAAACGTGTTCCTAAGCCATTTTATCAATTATTCTCCGTGCACGTTGACGTAGATAGTACCGATGACTCTACGAATGTGTTTCCAGTATTATACTCTCTGTTACCAAATAAACAAGAAACCTCTTATGTGGCACTGTTTACCATAATACGTGACGTGCTTGGAGTACAAATTAAATCATTTAAGTGCGATTACGAATTGGCACTTATCAATGCATTTCGGTCTGTATATAAAAAGGCCAAAATAACAGGATGCTATTACCACTACAATAGAGCAGTGTGGAAAAAGGCTTCTGATATTGGTTTGACGAAAACTGAAGGCGGGCGTGACATTACCAGAATGACTGCAAATTTGCCTCTTCTGGGTCCTTCTTTTATACACGACGCTTGGTTGGCTATTATTGAGGTTTCTCAGAAATCGCCTGTAATGGATACTTTTATAAAGTATTTTTCTAGACAATGGATACAGAACACAACTTTGATTTCATGCGCGAACGAAAAGCACAGAACCAATAATAAATTAGAGGCATGGCATCGTCGCCTAAACGTACGCATGCAACATAAATCGTCATTGTTATTATTTTTATTTAGTTTAAAGCAAGAAGCTGCGATACAAGACAGGAAAATTCAAAACGTGTTGTTTGAGGTACAACGCAAAAAAAGAAATGACATAATATTCGATCGCAAATATAAAAAAGAGTTAAAAAAAGTTGAGAGGCATGAAATAACTTCCATAGAGTTTCTAAGAAATATCTGTAACTTGAAACGTAGATATTAGTAATTTCGAAGTAATAAAATTTGAATTGTTCTTCTTTTTATTTTTATTTTATCAATATTCTATTGTACTCGTATTATCCAGATCGGGTTGATGTACATAACTGTACTTTACAGAACAAATGAATACAAGGTCCTAAAGCTCTCTGGTCATTTCACGACAAAGTCAAATAGAGATATTGTCCCATCACGATCTAGTCCAACTGAGACCTAGTCTAATGGCGATTTAGTCATAAACACTACCTAGTCATATTGAGATGTGGTCTTAAAGATCCTAACCCGTAGGTACGTTGATATCATATCAAAGAAAAAAAACATTTAAATTTGGCTGGTGACTAAAAATCAACCCTGCATAACGAAAATAATAACAAAATAACACTTTCAAAAACTTTATTTTGTACAGTTTAAGCAAAACAAAAAATCTTATCACAGTATTAAAAATGATTATATTACATCGCTAAACATATGTAACTCATAAAATTTAAATTAACACTAAATGAAAATGCGTTTCTTTGTATACGATTTTAAGGTTCAAAATAATTTAACAAAATAATCATCTAAATAATCAATAAAAAGGCAAGCTTTTCATGTCATAAACTTTAGTATTTTTGTTTCGATAAAAACTATTCTTTATACAATAAAATATAATATAGCATACAAGTATACACGGCCCCTTTACAATAAAATTCATTTCAAGAAACATTCTATTTTGACACATTTTGACTTAATGTCCTGTAATAGAAAACAAAGTATAGTATTCCAAAGTTATCTAACCCAGACACTGTGGCGCTAGCGTCTATGTCGTTTGCTCCACAACTCCAGTTCTAGTAAGGATACATTTAGTTCCAATTTTCCCCACCAGATCTGATAAGTATGTAGCGCTATACCTAAATTATGGAGTACCTACTGGCGCATACAGCTCGCGCCAAACATTTAGTACCCTCTGGAATTGTTGCGAAGTCATATAGGTACATTTCGCTTTGGGTTATAGTATTCCCTCGCGAACCGTTTTGATATCACTTCAGAGAGGTGTAAATGTTTGGCACGATCTAAAAAGGTGTTAAGCTAAAAAATGCTCGAAATGCATACTCAACCGGGTAGAATCTACCCGTAAATAAAAACAATGTACAGAAGGCAGCAGATCAAGTGTTACAAACCTGTCAAATTTCCCTAATCATATTTTAAAGTTTTTGAATTTAAAATGCTTAATTACTCTTAAATAAATGGAATAGGAAGTCGTCGTGGCGCCGTGGTTACTGTGTGTATCATACGATATCACAGGTTAAGCAACGTGCGGCGCGGTTGGAACTTGGATGGGTGACCGCCGACCATTCATATCTCACGACGACTTCCGTGCTTCGGAGGGCACGTTAAGCAGTCGGTCCCGGGTGCTGTATACTTGTATACAGTAGTCGTTAGGGTTTGTCAGAAGCCAACTAGGCACCCTAAAAATTCAGGCATCCACCACCCAGCACTGGGCCAGCTTAGCGGATTATGGCCTATACCTCCTCTTCACCCAGGGGAGAGACTCATGACCTGCAGTGGGCTCATTACAAAGAGTTGTGATGATGAAATGGAATAATGTGTTAAATAAAAATCACCCGACCAGGACTCGAACCTGGGACCTCTCGTTTGCCGAACGAGTGCTCTCCCACTGAGCTACCGGGGCCTGGCGGTACGCCTCGAAATAACTTAATACATTTTTACGTTATATTGCTGGATGGATGGAGCTACGTTAGCTCAGTGGAAGAGCACTCGTCCGGCAAACGAGAGGTCCAGGTTCGAGTCCTGGTCGGGTGATTTTTATTTTTATTTAACACATTTTTCCATTTATTTCCCCAATAATTTTTTTACTTTACGTCGAGGGCATAGAGTTTAGATTCAATTACATTATTTGACAGGTTTGGAACGCTTGATCTGCCTTTTTACGCACATCAGTAAAGTGCAGTCTAAAAATGTATTATGATTTAATGTATTTACGGGATTCTTACCACGATTTCCGATTTTATTCTCGCACGTCCAAAAATCGGAAATCGTGGTAAGAATCCCGTAAATACATTAAATCATAGTGAAAATAACCGCGATAGTTTAAAACAATTATTAAAAATGTATTATAATCACATCATCAGCATCAGCAGGGCTAGCATGCGACTATCGATTGATACTCGAATCGACAAGATAAATATATTTTATTATTTTATCCTATCATGTTAGCTAACATGCTCACCAGTTCACCACCATAGATAGACTTACTCGATTCGATACCATGATTAAGCCCACAGAACCAAAGATGCGATATGACGACCACTTTGGCGAAGTGGCAAACCTGTCTGCCTCAGACGCTGGTGGTTGCGGGTTCGATGCCCGCACGGAACAAGAAAAAAAAATGTTCCGTGTCTGGGTGTTTATCTATTTATGTATTTATATTCTAGGTTCCCCCCTAGTTCGCTACATGGTATCACATAACACAAGCTATGCTTACTTTGGGGACATTTAGTTCGTGTAGATTGTCTGGGGATTTTTTATTTATTATTCTAAAAAAATACATACTCTAAGTGACATTTTGTAAGCAAATATCGAAATAAAGGCCCAATGTATCGTTTTCGATGGTCGCATGTTCTGTCCAGCGGTAGGCGTCTGAATGAAGCGATGATTTAAAATCAATTGCAAAAACTATTTTTTCTTTTTTTTTTTTAATTATAAATGTATGTGCACAAACATTATTTTTATATATTTTTGGCCGAGATTATCCGGATTATTTTTATGTTTCCTTTATTTGAAAGTCAAAATATGCCAGTAAAAAGGGCCATATGTAAGAGTATATAGCTATATTAAACTACCAAGTAAATCGATCACACGGCTGCCTCTTTCTATAAAAAAAGCACAACATATTTACGAAGAGAATAAGTATTTGCACACTTCTCTTAAAATGAATAATATTTACATGAAATACAGTACAAAAGTATTTATTGTTTTAACAAACAAAATGAGTGCAAAAATTCTTTTATTGGGCATAATTAAATAATTTTTTACGGGTTGGTACCTGGTCAGTAAACGCCATGGGTAGGTACTGGGTACCAGGTAACTTAACTTTGGGTACCGGATACCAGGTAACCTAACTTGCATAGTTACCAGGGACCCGTATATATTCCCTGGTACCCGGTAGGTACTCGTGTATGTTGCCTGGTACCCGGCATCCTTTACTGCCTTGTATTACAGTGAGCTAAAAAATACTTAAATAAAAGAATTTTTAAACGATTAATATCGCGATTAATAAAACTTTACATTTAACACAACGTGGCTTTTCAAACACCACCGTGGTCATTCGTGAATGGGGTAGAAAACTGCCTACTTATTCCACTAGAGGCGCTGATTACGCTTGACCCATAAGTGTCAAATAGCATAGTAACAGTTAATTTTATAGTGATTTTTATAAAAAAATTTGAAATGCGTTATTGGGTAGTCATAAGTTTTAAAGAAAATGGATACCGCAGTTTCTCCGAGGGTATGCACTTGTTTTTGTTGTGGATGTAATTGAGTTAAACTTTTGTGGAAATGTACATATTACGGTCCACATTTTGTTAAAGAAAAAAAATCAACCACACAAAAGAACACTGAACAAGCAATTTCGATAACAACTTGTTCATTTGTCCGTTTGTTATGGGTCAAGCGTATGCAGCGACATCTATTTTGAGCTTTTCGTTTTCTCCTCCATTTTACGCGATGAAACCCAAACCATTTAAAAATATTTTATTTTATATCTTACAAGGAAAATATTACCAATCATATATTACTAAGCCCATATAACAATATAAATCAATTATTTAATGGCAGTTTAGATTAACTACATTTTTAAGATTAGATTTTTTATCTCTTCATGGAGTGACAAAGATATCTATGGCGGCGTGTCTGTTAATAGTTCTGACAACTCTACCAGTAGTGAAAAGAAAAAACATAGAATTGTAACTTTAAAGGAAAATCTCTTAGAAAATCGGCCCACAACGTTTTTTTTTTCTTTTAAAAGTCCTTTTTCACTATGAAGCCCAGTGAACAGCACGGCTATTCTACTAAACAACAGAGTCTAGCTCATCGATGCATCAGCTACGAGTGACATAATTGGTATTCACATAACACATAACTCGAGATTTGTCTAACTGTTTAACATTTCGTCGAGCACAGCGCTGTTGGCGTGAACGTTAATGAGCATATATTTCGCAGCGTTAAAGTGCGTTTGCGTCTGTTCCCCGATCAGTTTCGGTTTTCGGGCTGCGGACAAGTTTTTGTGGCACCGTCGCATATCATATTATTATTTATTATGTGGGCGATAAGCTGACCCCCTTTCACTACAATAGTTTTATCATCATTTACCATCATTTTAATACCTCCAAAGTCAAACTTGACATCAGATGGTTTTATAGCCTCTGGTGTTCTGCCGTGAAGTTATGTATTTATTTTATGTTACACTTCCATGTTTTTTCCCGTTCACGTCTGCCACCAAGACGTGAAAACTATTACTCTTTAAATTATTTCTAGTTTATTTTACAGTTGTATACATTCATCAAAAGCCGTATGTCCTTGTTACCGAAGATTTATTACATGTCTTACAGTACATGCACAGTTTTACATGTCTTTTCTAACACCCATATAAATAACGATCTAAACATGAAGGCGTATTAAAATCTAAAGCTAGAAATAAGTATATACATAAATTAGTATTTGGTTAATAAATCAGTACTGCATATGATTTTATTTTAGTTGCAATCGCTTCGAATTGATCATATTATTTAATTAAATTAGGCATCTACACTGGTTTATCGAATTCATTGGTGTTTATGATCATAAGTTTTGAAAGGATTTTGGCTGCCATTTTCAAGTTTATCTCATAGTGGATCGTGCTAAATATGTAGTACCCTCTGTGAGATATTTCGCCCAGCGGGGCTAGCATGCTACCGTCGACAACGATAAATCGGGCCTTTTATCGATATTTTCTAAGAATATGGTATTTAGTGTATGTCATTTATTAAGATTAAGACATATTTGGTTCTGTGGTCTTAATCATGGTATTAAATCGGGTTATTCTATCTATTATGGTGCGCATATTAGCTTACATAATAGGATAAAAAAGACGTGTGCCACTCGGAGAATGCCGCGGTAAAGCTATTGCATAGCATTTTTTATCAACTTATGCAATTATAATTATTTATTTATTTTATTAATGCAGAAATGTTTGATTTAATATGAAGTTCCACAAGTTCCTAGTAGATGGCGCTGATTGTTTATTAAAGCCCGCATGTAAAGTTATGAAATCAAAGTATCACCGCTGTGCCAGTCGGAGTGGGGGGTTTTTCGTTACGGAATTTCTGAATTCGGTCCCCACGCTCAAGGCCCGCGATAGACGCTATGCAATAGCTTAATAACAAAATAATATTTTTCTTGTCGATTCGACTATTTATCGATGGTTGCATGCTAGCCCTGCAAGGCTCGAAAGACTCAAAGCGACAAGATAAATGTTACCGAATGGTTTCTCTTATAACTTTAGCTAACATGCGCACCATAATAGATATAATTACTAGCCCACAGAACCAAACCTGGCATATTCAAAAATAATAAATACCTAAGTGCCGTATTCTAAGAAAATATCGAAATAAAGGCCCGATTTATCGTTGTCGATGTTCGCATGCTAGTCCCGAACGTCTTGCACCTACTTCAGAGGGAACTGACTAGTGGCATGGCGCGAATTAAATCAAAGATTGATTCAACAACACGGTGTAATCGAGATTTCTATGTATACAATAAACAATATTTAATCCATTTTCAATATTTCAGTTTTCATTATTTTCGAACAATAATGAAAACTTGAGACGATATTATCAGACCATACAATTTAACTTATTTTATAATTCATTATATTTTAATTAAATTAAATTATAAATAAAATAAATCTTTTATGTGACGTAGGAGAACTCATTTCTAATCATTTGAACCCACATAATAAAGTGTACTGTTTTTTTAAATATTAGAGGTTATTCGTTTTTTTCTGAAAATCGTGTTTTACTTCAAATATCGATTGTAAAAAAGCTAATGGTCCGATTTCAATGTTGTTTTCAGTTTGAGATAGTTGTTTAGTTAATAAATAATAAAATCAAATAAGGCTGGACTCAGCGACATACAGACCGTTACGTTTCACCGAGGTACAATCTTTTAGTAAATTAAACTGATTTCAGATTTCAATGTAGTGATATGACACGACAACGGCATTATAGCAGTCCTTATGTTCTTTACTTTAAGGTAATCTTTGCATTAACTTTATCCCTTTATAAATAAACCTTAACCTCAATCCTTTACCATAACTTATGACCATTCCCTAATAATCTATTCACAGTCCGAAATTGGCCAATCAACTGTAAGTTTGAAGGACCAATCACAGAGCTGCATTTGAAATCATGCGGAAAAGTACGCGTCGTGATTGGCGGAGATACTTACAACTACAACAATTTTCGAAATGGTTGCCATAGCAACGCTTACACACGAAAAGTATTTTCAATCAAGCCGTAAGAATATAAGAGATGTTCAAATCGCAGAATAACAAATAACCGTTATAACGGATAACCAAAAACAACGCCTTATTAACTAATAAAAAATAGTTTTTTTTTTCTATTTTACATTTACGATAATACCGTTAACCTAGACACTTCTATGTACTTTAAATTTAATCATGAGTTCGAAAGGTTCATATTTGAAAATAGAAATACCATTACTTTACACGTGCTAATGACGTCTTCGTTATACGAGTATATAGAGCAAAACCTCATACATATTTCTGATTTGTTAGCTTACTTACTTATTATTACATAGCAACTACACTATTACTAAAAGTACTACGATCAAATTGGCGAAGTACTTAAAAAGTACACATAACCGGCGATCATGTATGTAAAGATTAATGAACGTGGAGGAAGCGAAAGAGGTATGTCTGGATCGTAGTAATTGGCGTTCCCTTGTCGCTGCTTACTCCAAAGGGAGACAGGCGTCAGGTTATGTATGTATATTTATTATAGCCCTTTTATTGTGACTGAGATTATGAATATCGATTATAGGCTTTATTCCCATGTATTTGAGTTTCAGATAATGGGATGAAGCAGCCAGAGGATTTATATGACAAAAATAGGCTTTTTCAGCTTTCAGCAACGCATTTTTTGTAGCCTTGATAATTATTTATCTGCTTATAGCCAAAAATTGGATGCGTATTCATGACATATACACACCTAACATTGAAAAATCAAAATACAAACATTGTTGTCAGAAACTTTTTAACGAATCTTTATAAAATTTATGTAATAAGCATGTTATTTTCAAGTTGAAAGTTTCATTCTTCAATGTTTGGGAATCAATAATCTCGAGTCACAATTTAAGTGGCTATAAGCGCAGGAACAGTTTACTCATAGCCGAATAAAATAACGTTACGTAACGTTGAATGTAAGTTATCAAACAAGTCACAAGTATGTATGAGTTTGGCTTGTACAATAGTCATAATATTTCAAATAATTTATCCAATAGAACTTCTATATTTAAAAGACGACTAGTTTGAATCCGGTATCAGCGACGCGAAAAACGAGGTGAATATCATCCAAGTAACAGCTAATAACGACTGATTATCGTCGATAACCAGGTTTGTGACGTTGGGAATAACGTTATTAGCGTTACCTGGCTCGTTAGCATTGGCGTTATCGTTGGCGGGAACGTTTTCATTTTGGTTGTCTTCGTTATCCGCTGCTGGAGGGGGATTTTGGGGAATGGCGTTGCGATTTTCGTTCAGTGGGTTCACGTGTAGATCACGGAAGAATCCGATTTGATGTCTGGAATTAAAATTAAAAAAAAAATTTATATTAATAATCTAAGGAAGACGGTGCTGTTGGCCTAGATATTTCAAATTCATCATCATCATTGACGACCGGCTGGTGTAGTGGTAACATGCATTGCCTTCTATGCCAGAGGTCCTGGGTTCGAAACCCGGCGGCGGCGAAAATCGGTGTGATGAACACAGACATTAGCCGTCAAGTCATGGATGTTTATTTGTTTATTTAAGTTTATTCTAATAAAAAATATGTATTTTATAAAAATAAATAATTTCGGGATAAAATATAGTCTATAATCTTCCTCAAGAGTTGGGCTATCAAATGCAAAAAGAATTTTTCAAATCCCACTTGTAGTTTCTGAGATTAGCGCGTTCAAACAAACAAACAAAAAATAAACTCTTCAGCTTTATATATTAGTATAGATCAAGTCCGCATTTGACCTCAATCGCACCTGATGGTAAATGAAGATGAGATGGCAGTAAAACACAGCTTTAAGAGTACCTGCCTCTACATTAAGTATTGCCTCATCGCCGGAGTGGTAATATTTGGCGGCAAATTTTATATGAAAGGTGGTCGCAAGCCAGTCGGACGCTGGTGAGATCCTTTCAATAAGCGGAAGTCACTCGGATTAGTCGCTTTTTAAGATACTGTTATCCAAGGGAGGTAAGCTATTCCAAGCAGACCCTATATGTCTAAAATTCCGATACGGTTCCGAAGAAACCTTAGAATCCTGTGTCTTCTTTTCAATATCCTATATAACCCGCTTACCCCTCCCTATTTGCGTAAAAGATTTTCTTTCACTCACTCTCAGGATACGCCATGTAGAGCACATGTGCGCACTCTTCTACACATGCCCATTCATAAAACTGACTATTTTTCCTACTCTTTCTCGGTTCATGCAGTCGGATGTGGAATTCATTACCTCACATTATAAGGGAGTCTCAATCTATATCTATTTTCAAGAAAAAAGTAAGTACCTTTCTCTATGCTAAAAGTATGTATTTGTGTGTATTTTTATGTATGATATAATATGTTGGTTTTTAAATATATATTTTATTAGTAAAAGTAATTTATTCGATTTATATTTATACGTACACACTACCTATTATTGCCTTTTAACCAAACTCTCCAGTCTCAGGTCTGCTGGAAGAAATTTCTTTAGAAATAAGCTGACCCTTGTAACTATATTGTATGTTTATTTTCAATTGTCTTTTATCCTGTGTACAAAAATTGTTAAATAAAATAAAAATAAAATAATAATTTATAAATACTTACAAATAACCAACAGCAGCTATCAACAGCACCAATAAAAGCCTAGCCGCGCTTCCATACAAATAGAACAGCGAGAGCAATATAGCCAATCGCGACGCGGCGTATATATGATCCAGCCAATCGCGAGCCACCGCGCCGTCTTCGGCGTCTTCTGGTTGGGCCACGGGGGCCTCGGGGGCGGGAGGAGGCGTGGTTTCTGCGGGAGGAGGCGGTTGTGGGTTTCCACCTTGCCACCTGGAAAATTGATGGAAGTTCAGATTTAGTTGTGTAGTAAAGAGAGAGTTAAGTAAAGTTAACACGCGCTGGCATAAGGTCGCGTAATGCACATAATTCGCGACCATCGACATATAGACATTAGTTCAAAAATCGATAAAAAATGCTATATAAATTTTGATCAACTAAAGTTTGAACAATAATGTAAAGATTGTATTTAAATTATTTCTGGGCACATGGGTTTCGTAACTTCCTACGTGACGACATAACAGCAACGGCAATTTAAGAAAAAGTTTCTTTTTTTCCGTGTTTTTGAAAACAAAACTGATGTTAATACGGCGAAGCTGGTTTATTTTAGTTATTTTCATAGTATAATGTCCTACGGCATCCTACTTTGGGGCAATGCCGCAGACATTGACACGACATTTACACTGCAGAAAAGGGCTATTCGTGGAATGTATAAACTTGGAAGTAGAGAATCTCTAAGAGAAAAGTTTAAAGAGATTGGTATCTTGACCTTTGCATCACAATATATATATGAAAACATTATGTATATTTATAAGAATAGTAGTAAATTTAAAACCATGAAAGATAAGCATGATAAAAATTATTCTGTAATGACAAGGAACGACCATAAATTAGCGTTTCCCAAATTAAGGCTGGCTAAAAGCACCAAATCATTTATGGGAATGTCAATACGTATTTATAATAAAATACCACAGTCAATTCAATCTCTAACGTTTAATAAATTTAAAAGAACTATCAAAGAAACATTATGCAAAAAAGGCTACTATAAACTCAAAGATTATTTAGATGACAAAAGAGCGTGGGATTGATGTCTCCACAGGTTATTTCCAAATATTAAACATTAATCACTATGTAAGCAGCTTGGCTGCGACATGATATTGGCAAGCACGAATAGCTGTCTTCTGTTTGTTTGTTCATGTCATAGCAGAGCTGTATTTCTGCCAAATTGTACCTATAATAAGCACTTTTTACAAAAGAGTGCCGAGAGTTTTTTTTTCCGCCGGCTTTTTTCCTCTCGGTCTACCTAGGGTTCTACTTTCATTTCGTTTTTTAAAGCCGAAGAAGAAGAAGTAGTAGTAGACATCACCAAGACATTGGTGGATAATGCGCGATCATTATCTTTATAATCTGAGAGACGCACACTTCTCGACGGAGGCCTTCCCCAGGATTCTTCATGTCGTCCGGACCCGCGCCGCCCTCATCCAGCATTTGACGTTCGTAAAGTGTAGGTATAAAATTACCTACTACGAATAAAAAGTTTTCATTTTCATTTTCATTTTGTCGAATCAAAACCATTGAATCATATTGTTTTGAAGTTTTTGCATTTAAAATGCTCAATTATTCTTAAATCAATGTTTTTTTTATTTATCACTATTTTTAATTTATTCATTGGATCATATTTTTGAGCAATCAACCTATAGATAAAGATATGAATTTACACATATAGTTTCAGATTCGTTCTTCTTGTCATACTCTTAAAGTGTGTGGTGAAAGTCAATGCATTTTTCAATGTGGCGCCTTCAGTGGTATTTTATTTATTCACGTATAATTGTTTGTTTCAACTTAGAAATGTCTAATGTTTCCGTAATTTCGAAATGAAAATATTGATATTTCGAGCGCGCATCGTGAGAAAATAACATGGCACGCAAAATATTCTGTCTCTTATGTTATTCTTATTATTTCACTCTAACCGCATAATAATAATCGTTGAAAATATGTTCACACTGCGTCATCAAGCCCATAAAGTAAGCACACAGCTTTTGTTTTGGATACACATCTATACTAATACTAGCTGACCCGGCAAACGTTGTTTTGCCATATAAATAAAAAAAAAAATAGATGTTGGCCGATTCTCATAGATACCGGATAAGCACAAAAAATTTCATCAAAATCGGTCAAGCCGTTTCGGAGGAGTATGGCAACGAAAACTGTGACACGAGAATTTTATATCTATACTAATATATAAAGCTGAAGAGTTTGTTTTTTTGTTTGTTTGTTTGTTTGAACGCGCTAATCTCAGAAACTACAAGTGGGATTTGAAAAATTCCTTTTGCATTTGATAGCCCAACTCTTGAGGAAGGTCATAGGCTATATTTTATCCCGAAATTCCAACGGGATCAAAAGTTAAGCGGGTAAAACCGCGCGCGGTGTCTAGTACCTATTAGATATTTAGACCTAAACGAACATTCAGGTATCGTATCATCATCATCATCACAACTCCATGTAATCAGCCCACTGCAGGGCTATGAATCTCCCCTCTGGGTGACGAGGAGGTTTAGGCCGTAATCCCACTAAGCTGGCCCAGTGCTGGTTGGTGGATGTTAGTATTTCCAGGGTGCGAAAATGGCTTCTTACAAACCCTAACGATGTATACAAGTAGGTATACAGCACCCGTGACCGACTGATTAACGTGCCCTCCGAAGCACGGAAGTCGTTGTGAGATATAAATAAATATTTCTGACACTCACACTACATTATCTAGCCCAAATTAAGTTTCTTAAAAGAACTTGTGTTATGGACACCAGATAACTGATATATTTAAGAAATATATAAACATACATATTGAATAAATACATAATATTTTTATTAGAATAAACTTAAATAATAAACATCTATGACTTGACGACTAACATCTGTGTTCATCACACAAATATCTGCCGCCGCCGGTATTCGAACTCAGGACCTTGGCATAGACGGCAATGTATGTTACCACTACACCAGCCGGTCGTCAGCAAATATAAATGATCGGCGGTCACCCATCATAATACCGGCCGCGCTGAGCGCGCTTAACCTGCGATATCGTTTGATATGCACAGTAACCACGGCACCACAACGACTTCAGGTTCAAACGTTGTAGGCATACCACAATCGTGAAAACTATTACGGAGAGATAGATAGGGTAACATACATACACCGTATCTCTCTAAAAAGGATTGATGGAATTAGCTGAAATTTGCGGACGGGTAGGGCAAAGTTAGTAGGTATATTAGGTACCAGACACCATTTATCAAGGGCGAACACTGCACGCATGACGAAATTTTGCTAGTAAAATTTAATTGGTGTTCTTGTACATACAGTCGTGTCAATGGAATACTTAACCTCTCACTATTTGACTAAACTTCGATACATAACTTCTTCTTCTTCATAACTTCACGCCTGTATCCCTTATGGGGTAAGCAGAAATACAGAGGTTATAAAACCATCTGATGTCACTCTTGAAAGATTCGAAGGCATTATGATGGCATTATGATGGCGAATAGAGGCTATTGTGGTGACAGGGGGTCAGCCAATCGCCCACAAAAAAACCTCCAGTATAACCTCTGTCCTTTAACTGACATTAACAGTATGCCCGCGAAGAGAAGTATTCTAAGTTTTCCTTCGCTCCCAGTCCAGCATGGAAGAAACTTCGATTATAATAATGTTTTTAAGTTTTTGCATTTATAATGCTCAATTATTCTTAAATAACCGAAAAAATGTGATAAGTAAAAATTACCCGGCCAGGACTCGAACCTGGGACCCCTCGTTTGCCGGACGAGTGCATTTCCACTGAGCTACCGGGGTCTGGCGGTACGCCTCGAAATGACTTACCACATTGCTAACGTGGCTCCATCTAATGGCTTTGCAGCTAAGATCACCCTAGACCAATTTCTTTACAGAAATTGTGAATCCCAGTTAAAGTGAAGCATTGCAATGTTAATAATGTTTTTAAGTTTTTAAAATGCTCAATTATTACTCAGTGGAAGAGCACTCGTCCGGCAAACGAGGGGTCCCAGGTTCGAGTCCTGGCCGGGTAATTTTTATTTATCACATTTTTTCGGTTATTTTACTTCGATTATAATCGCAAAACGATGTACGGGCGTGTAGTACACCCGGGAGCTAGGCAAGTCCCACGCGCGCGGAGCGCGTCCAGTACGTCCGTATCGTACGCGCGTAGCTACGTCCATACCAGTTTTGTATGAATACGAGCGTAGACAGGCGTCACGCAGCGTTGGCCCTAAGGTGATCATGAATTCGAATTTCACGCGAAAAAGCAGCATTATAGCTATGCAAAAAAAATACCAAATAAATACTTTTTTCTTTGTTTCTTTATTTTGCACGTTATAATCTACATTCAAATCATCGATTGTTATGAAAATGTAATAAAATCGGGTAGGTACTAAAACTAATTAGTTTGAGATTTTATATCAGAATTTCTCATAACAAAAAATGGCAACCATTTATTTACACGAATGAGAAACGTATATTTGTAGATTTCAGATGAAGAGGTTTCATTTTAAACCAATTAACAAACGTGTATGTTAATTAGTTCCACTACATACTTTATAAAAGTAGCACATAGCTTCTATCGCGGGCCTTGAGCGTGGGGACCGAATCCAGAAATTCCGTAACCCCCCACTCCGACCGGCACAGCGGTGATACTTTGATTTCATAACTTTACATGCGGGCTTTAATAAACAAGCGCCATCTACTAGGAACTTGTGGAACTTCATATTAGATCAAACATTACTGCATTAATAAAATATATAAATAATTATAATTGCATAAGTTGATAAAAAATGCTATGCAATAGCTTTACCGCGGCAGTCTCCGAGTGCCACACGTCTTTTTTTTTCACGTTACGGTCAATTTGTACTGTACCTATTTGTATTAATTTGATAATTCTGACTGAAATAGAGTGCCAAGAGTTTTTTTCCGCCGGCTTTTTTTGTCTCTTGGTCTACTGTACTACCTTATTCAACAACTAGTTAAAGCCGAAGTGACTGACTTCATCAAGTGTTGTGAAATTCCTAAGATGAATAAAACTTTTTGTTTTTTTTTTAACACTTCGATTTTGATACGGGTCGCCATGGTTTGGAATGAACTGCCTGCATCTATTTACCCTCACCAGTATAGTCCTGGTACTTTAAAGCGTCGAGTGAATAGGTTTCCCGTGGATGAACGTGTACCGTTTTAGTCTTCATGTTCACTTAATGTCATGAAAGACAAACGTACCATCTTTACTTTATAAAAAAAAATGTTGTAAATGTTTTTTACTTTCCATCTACCACTTACAGTGCCATTCTTACACTTATATGCATCCAGTAAAGTCATTTCTACACACACACAAACACATAACTTCACACCTGTATGATTTGGAGTAAGGCAGAGACTCATTGTTAATTTTTGTTATTTACTTCATATGAAAAAACAATTCGAGGAATAAGGTTTCTGAATAATTTAGTCGATTTAAAACATTTACAAACATTTAACCTTAATGACCTCATCAAGGCATCAAATCGATGAAGTATTATGCCCTTTAAGCTGTTTAAAAAACATAAAACTTTAAAAAAGTCTATTATAATAGATCTAGGTAAAAAAAAGAATGTTTCTGACACTCACACAACATTATCTAGCCCAAATTAAGTTTCTTAAAGAACTTGTGTTATGGATACTAGATAACTGATATACTTAAGAAATATATGAACATACATATTGAATAAATACATATTTTTTTTTAGAATAAACATATATGACTTGACGACTAATATCTGTGTTCATCACACAAATATCCGCCGCCGCCAAGATTCGAACCCAGGACCTCTGGCATAGAAGGCAATGTATGTTACCACTACACCAGCCGGTCGTCGGTATGGTTGTTTTGTTTACATTATTAAGTAACCTCACCGTTAATATTGAATGTCAGTAAAGCCCCGTGAAAATCAGGGAGAGATTATGTCAAGATGTTGATTTGTTTTTTTTTATGTTTTTGTTGACAATACTTTTCCAGTCAAGGCATCAAATCGATGAAGTATTATGCCCTTTAAGCTGTTTAAAAAACATAAAACTTAAAAAAAGTCTATTATAAAGTAAAAAAAAGAATGTTTCTGACACTCACACAACATTATTTAGCCCAAATTAACTTTCTAAAAGAACTTGTGTTATGGTGTAGATAGCTGATATACTTAAGAAATATATAAACATACATATTGAATAAATACATATTTTTTATTATAATAAACATATGTAAATAAACATATATGACTTGACGACTAATATCTGTGTTAATCACACAAATATCCGCCGCCGCCGGGATTCGAACCCAGGACCTCTGGCATAGAAGGTAATGTATGTTACCACTACACCAGCCGATCGTCGGTATTTATTAATTTATTTTATATGGTTGTTTTGTTTACATTATTAAGTAACCTCGCCGTTAATATTGAATGTCAGTATAGCACCGTGAAAATCAGGGAGAGATTATGGTTTATTTATACAAACTGCAAAGGAAAGGAACAAAGGAAATAAGGACGGTCAAGATGTTGATTTCTTTTTTTTTTAAATGTTTTTGTTGACAATCCATTGAGTGAAAACATGACATTAGCAAATAGACACAGCTTATGTTTTTTTACTAACTGATACATACTTATAAAGTTAATTACACTGATGACGTCATCGCGTACTAATTTAATAAAATCAATATGAATACAAATTAGTTCCTCAAAATAGGTTAAAGATTAAACACAATGAAAATGATAAGTAAATAATTAAGGAATGCAAAGCATTAAAAAAACCGACTTCACTTCAACACTTTGACCAACTAATATTGTCATCTACGTAAACATTCTCCGAAATTATACATATTGTTTAAAAAATTTGAAATTTTCAAGGAAGTACTTAACCGACTTCGATGAAATTTATCATAATTGTCTGAAATATCGTGTACAAAGATACGAAAAAAACATACAGACGGACAAATTGAGAACCTCCTCATTTTTTGAAGTCGGTTGAAAAATGAACAATGCCCATTGCTGCGATCCAAACATACCTCTTTCGCTTCCTCCACGTTCAATAATCTTTTCATACATAATCGCCGGTTATGGGTACCTTTTAATACCCGTTATTTTTAGTCATTCTAATTTTAGTAAACTATAAATGAACTTACATATTAGCATATTGCTGCATGTACTGTAAATAGGCCTGCTGCATCATCAACATATGGTTAGCCATGGAAGCTGGATCGTTTGGCACAGGGAGGTAACCTTCCCCAAAATTGTAATTTGGATATGGCGGGACCCTTCCGTAATTGTTCACGAACGTGCTCAAATAGTTCTGCATTTCCACTGTATGGTTTTGGTCATTCTGCCTCATTTCTGGTCTGGTTATATTTTCTGTTCGTTCCTGTGTATTTTCTTGGGTTACAGGGATATTTCTGTGTCTAAGACCCTCGGTTACTGGAGTTTCCCTGACAGTTTCGGCCATTCTTCGTTTTGGGGTGCAGACTAAGTGCATCGTGTGCGCGAATTGGCTTTCGTAAGTTCGGAGAATGTCCTTAAGGATTGTGTTGTCATCGAGAAGTTGGCCCGAGTATATTATTTTCTGTTCTTCCAATGTCTGGAAAGGAGGGAAAGTTTTTATGAGATAAGTTAGATTGAATTCAGATGACAAAGTCATCATCAACATCCACACGATGTCTGAATTTATTTAAAGCTAGGGTCAACCTATCACCCACAAAATCGCCCACACAAACTACTATAACTAAGTTAACTTGCTGATTTCCCGACTCTAAAGCAGTAGTGATACATGATTTTGGTGCGCTGGTGCAGCGCCTTCCCTACCTCAAGAAGCAAGGAAAGCAACGAACACACACTTGAAACACTATAAAAAAACGCCAGTAAAACCTCTGTCCCTTAACTGACTTTTACAGTATGCCCGGGAAGAGAAGCAACTGGTACATTCTATGTTTTTCTCTTGCTACCAGCCTAGCATGAAAGAAATAACATCAATAGCGATATAATTGATTGAATCAGGCGTTACTTTGCGGAAATCCATGACAACTACTATAAAAAGTTATTTTGCTAATTCCGCGACTTATACTTGCACTAGTGATGCAGGATTTTCATGCGTAAGTTCACCGCCCTCCCTCCCTCAAGCAAGAAGCAAGACATGCAATGAACACACACCTGGAAACCCACACCACAAGCTATCACTGACACGTGTTTCGCTTCAACCAGAAGCATCCTCAGGGCGCAACGACCACCACCGAACTGATCAATAGCGACATTATTCTCACAATGCGTCATCGAACACCAAAACTAAAGGGAGCCTTTGACTGGAAAAGTCTTATTTCCCTAATTTCACTTGCAGTTTTTTAACCCGCGACAAAACTACATTACACAGTTGTTTCGGTGGCTTTTTTGTTACGCAAGTAGAGAACTAGAAGAGTAGTCGATACTCCATAAAAGAAGCCACTACCAGATCTCATTTTTCTAGCAAATGTGTTACAAAAAAACAATATTAACTTTAATTAAAAGATAGATAAAGCCAAAAATAAAACAAAATTGTTAACTTTATTATAATATAGTCGTTTTTATATTGCTTATCAGTTACCTATACATAAGTAGCGCTATTAGACATATTTGCATCGCAATTTTATCAGTGGGTAACCTAAAACACATAAAAATACGTATTTCAAAGTAGAACGATCTAGATCGTACTTGCTAAGCATTTGTTATTTATTAGCAGCTTTGTATATTTTAAGCCGTGGGCATTACAACTTAAAGCCTACATTTAACAGTCTTCCTCAAGTGACGTACATCTAATTAGTGTCGATGAGGTCAAAGATGACAAGACACGGGTTTAGGAAAGGACTGGCAATTCACAAAACTGCATCGGAATACATCTCCGCCGATATGGTGATATTTTTAAGCAGAGTTTATATGATACCCAATTTATACGCTTCCCAAGCCTCGGCAAGCTTCCACAGGCATAAGCGTGTAAACGTGAGCTTGCCGCGATCCAGGCTAGTGTCGGTTTTTGAAGACAGATCAAAGGGAGCTTGCGGCAAAGACTTGCGACGTATATACACTTTGGGGCATATGCCTCGAGAAATGACATCCACTTTCTTCTCTAGCGAACTTTAATTTTGTTTGTTTTTGATTATATTTGAAATAAAAATATGTTTAACTAAAGAGCAATAACCGAGATAACTTCAACGCCCACGACACCTCCGCCATGCTTGCTTGTCCGGAACACAATAACGCACTCGCAAGTAAATGGCGTAAATTGCATCCAAGCTTTTGCCGAGACTGAAGCTTGTTGAGGTATGCCAAGCCTCGGCAAGCGTGCAAATGTAGCAAGAAGGGTGATAGCCAGCCAGGCGCGCCCTGAAGTGGTTTTATAAGGCAAAGGATACTAGTCAACTAATACGATATATCAACGAATATAATCATAATCAACGAATGCAGAGCATTAAAAAACCGATTTCACGTCAAAACTTTGACTGAAGTATAACGATCTTCGATTTCATAAAAAAAATGTTTTCTTAAAGTACCTACTCAATTGATTTTAATATGCGACTAAATGGAAAGTATACTCTATGATATGAAACAAGAATCATCAAAATCGGTTCACCCAATCAAAAGTTATGAGCAAACACAAAAAAAAACATACAGACGAATTGAGTACCTCCTTTTTTTTGAAGTCGGTTAAAAAGAAAAATTACTGGTGGCCTTACGACAATCATGGGAAACGATGGGCTGTTGTCATTTGTAGAGCCACTCAACAAACTAATTTCGTAAATCATCGTCATAATCACAACTCTTTGTAATGAGCCAACTGCAGGGCATGAGTCTCTCTCCTCAGTGACGAGGAGGTATAGGCCATAATCCACCAAGCTGCCCCAGTGCTAGGTGGTGGATGTCAGAATGTTCAGGGCGCCGAAATGGATTTTGACAAACATTAACGACTACTGTATATACAAGTATACAGCACCCGGGACCAACTGCTTAACGTGCCCTCCGAAGCACGGAAGTCGTGCGAAATGAATTGTCCGCTGAAGATTGATGGATGTTTCATACCTACTATACGAAAACTGCTAGAATGTTGGACACAGGCAAGGCAAAAGCTAGGATAAAACCAAAAATTTTTTTCCTTAAGAATTAGTTAAAGCACAGACAAGCAAAGCAAACAGCTATTAGTCAAATAAAAACGAATGGACCACACATAGCTAAATAAACAAAATCCTCAGACAATCACACCAACTCCATGGCCCGAAAATAAGTATAGCTTGTGTAATGGGATACCGAATATACCGGATATTTCAGCGAACTAGGAGGAAACCTACGATAAATACATAGACATATAGATAAACACTCAGACACAAATCATTTATTTCTTGTTCCGTGCGGGAATCGAACCCGCAACCTCACTATTGGCTTATCAATAAGCATAACACATCAGTGCTCATTTTTACTATATAATGTTACCTTTACATTTACATAGATTGTTTTTCAACAGCTGTACAAACAAAGTTTGATACAGCTATTCAAGAGAAGTGTGATAACAGAAAAAGTGCCTTTATCATAACATACTAAAACACAATTTATATTGCTCTGTAGAAATGCTGATTGGCAAATACAATACTTATCAGCAATTTGTTTAAGCTCATTATGTGTAGTGACTATTTTCCTCATGGATTGGTTTTATTTTAGTTATTTAAAGCAACATCAATTGATATAGTTATGAAAAGAATCTTCACAGTCAAGATCTGTTGTTCAACCGGGTTTCACTTAATTCCTATTTTGTCAGTCTTTCTGAATCAAATATAAAATAATGTCTAGGCGTTTCATTCCCAGTTTATCTTTATTGCACAGCTTATCCAGAGGGGCTAGCATGAGACTATCAACATTAATAAATTGGGCCTTTACATCAATATTTTCTTAGAAAATGGCACTTAGAGTATGTTTTTGTTTTAAGAATATGGCATCTGTGGTTTTGTGCGCTTAATCACGGTATCGAATCAAGTAATTCTACAGTGGAATCCGTTTATAATGACATCGAAGGGAAAAAAGAAACAAGTCATACTAAACGGATGTCATACAAAGCATAGGTACTGCAAGAATAAATAAACTGTTTAAGTAAGTATGTGACTTATTTTAATAGAGACGATTAAATAGAGATAAATCAAAGTAGATATTAATAAGTAGACTCAATAAGTAAATCTACGCTGTGAGACTCAAATCAAAAAAGCCTTTCAAGCGCCGCAAGTCTTAACAAAGTCAAGAGTGTAACGTGACTCTCCCGAACACTGCCAAAGGTGTTAGAAAAGATACAGTCAGTCACCATAAGCGGACAAAATTTGATAAAAAAGGGTCACAACAAGCGATATGTCACTATAGGCGAAGTCATTATATCTGACTTAGTTATATAATTTATATGAAAACAAAACTTCACTGATAATGAGCGGTTGGTCAATATAAGCAGAGTCATCATAATCAGATTCTACTGTATCTATTATGGTGTGCATGTAACCTAAAATGATAGCATAAAATTATATAATAATATTTATCTTGTAGATTCTTCAAGTATTTATCAACGGTCGCATACTAGCCCTGCTGACACCCCTTTATAATAACTCCAATAAATACAGGCCAAATATCAGAAAGCTACCCTAGTGCTTGTTGGTGACATTCAGAACTTTTAGGAGCTAAAAAGGCTTTAGAGATGGTATATGTATAAATATACTGCACTCAGGATTGACAGTTAATATACTGTTAGTGGGCATGCACAAACCTTGTCAACACCAGCCTAATATAGCTAAAGATGCCTTGGCCTCAATTAAGTGTATGAAAATCTCTTTTATCATCAAATTTTCTAAATAACCTATATAAAATTGCTTTTTCCATATCAAATTACCTATACTATGTATATTACTAAATATGATTATGTTGTAATAATTAAATAATCACATGTTATGGTTCACAAAATGCTTACGGAATATAGATGTCTACTACAATAATTTGCCATAATTTCAACAGCAATGTAACTAAAGGCCGACTTCTTGCCAGAGTATTATGAATCCAATGCACAAACATGACAATATAAGATATAGTAATATTTAATACCTTTGGACTACATATACAATGTTATACCATATTTGTTGACATACTTTTTATTAATATCTTGAATTATTGAAGGATATCTTGAAATATTTGAAAAACAAACAATAACAGCTAAGCAACTATGACATTGTATTTGAATATGTAAAATGTCTAAAATCATTCATTATCTTATCAACAACACAAGGTAATTAAGATGTATTATTGATAGTACTGGATGTACAAAAACAGTAATAATAATTATTACAAATTATAGGTATTTTTGATTCATCATACAGTCACATCTAATAAGATATACACATTTTCATTAGAATTTGAACCTATTCCAAGTTATAATGCATAAAAAGATGATAACAAATCAAAAGTTCATAAAAAAACCACACAAAAATGTATGTGAAAATAAAAATAGCTATTTGTCAACAAATTCTGATTCATCTGGTCTTAGAAATTTTAAACATTGATATCTTGAAAACTACCAGCGGAAAACGAGTCCCTCATTAAAATATATGATGTTGTGTGGTATATATATTTTCATATAAACATGTGCAATAGAGATAAAATTGAAGTATAATTTGGCCAGATATATTTTCATAGAAGTGAAATTTCATAGAAATACCCATAGACACCTTGTTGACCCATATAGTTATTGAATTATTTATTATCTTATTTATTTCCTAGTTTCTCTTTACAATTACTATTATTAGATTTACTAAGTGTAAGTAATGACCTAAACAAATGACACTAATAAGAAATTGCATTTACTTTCTAACTGATGTTTACAGTAGATTTTTTACTAGTTGCTATCTAGAGATAAGTATTAAGTAATTGTCTGTTTGTAAAGGAATATAAAAACAGCAGTCTTAGTCTTTAAGTTCTATAAATTTTGTACTTAAAAGCCTAGGAAGGTGCTTGCTGAAGCTGAAGAGTAAATTCAGTTAACATCAGCAACAAACAATCCATTATTCACATCAAAGTGTTTTCTACTATAAAAAAGTAATTGAGCATCGAAATTACCGCATAATCTTAGATAATCGTTATGAATTGGTAGTACTGAAGTACCTAAACCTATGTATTAATCATAGTTACTAGGGTCAAACTATAAAGGAAACCATTTTATATCCCCTAGCAACTATTAATCAATGCAAATAAATCCTCCCTATTATAATGAACAGTACCTACGTATAAACTCACCGGTTTACTTGGATACACCTCTGAAAGATGGCTTTTCAATTCCCTTACTGTCCATGATGATAGGCATTCAATATTTTGATCTTCTATTTGTTGATTTGGGGCCTTAACAATCAGGGTCACGTTATCTGGTATCATTTTCAATCATGCAATAACTGGAATCTGTTATGCGACACTCGTGATTTGATCACTCTCTGAACAAAACAACAAAAAGATATTGTACCAACAAAAAACTAGCCAAAGAACGAACGTAGCTGACGTAATCTTCTTGGACTTGGATAACTAACAATTCCGTAAATAGACAACCTAAACTGCTTGTTCAGTTACTGACGAGTGGTTTAGCTAAATGTAAATAAATAAGTGGTCGATTTTTTATGAATTATCAGCAGCAGAGTGACCGATGTACTTGTCAAATTCCATCAAATTATTTGGATGGTTTTTATTGGTCCACCAATGATACCGAATAATGACGTCTTTAAGTGCACCAGAAACAAAAAACTCAATTCTTATTGGTCCGTTAACTAATGTTGAAGTTGATTGAGGAAAATCATAGACTCTGTACTACTTATACAACATTAATAATACCTTAAGAAAATCAAATGATAACAATTAATTAAATATCCTCATCTCAAGCAATTTTTAATATTTTTAAAAGGATATTTTTGTGCTTGCTACCCCCAGTAATATTTTAATTAAGTATGGAAATGATTTCAGAACGAAAGCCATTATGTCTATTTGACATTGACACGCAATCTTTGGACTCACCCACGTAATTAATCTGTATATGTCGCAGGGATTTTGTCAGAGAAGTGATTTTATAATTTCACTAGTGAGATTATAATTATTCGCATTATTATAAATAACGACCGGTTACTATAATTTCACGGTATGTTTTCAGTAATATTGTAATTTCACGGGGCCGCAAAAGTGATGTAATAAACCTAGGCGTATTATGATTTTTACCTGTGGAGGGGGTTTCGCGCGTTTTGTTTGGTCACTCAGGCAAGTTAATCACAATCGTGAGAATGTAGTACGGAAAGATTTCGACCCAGAGCTACGAAAATACTACAGTGACCAATCTGATAAAACAAAAAAGCCGGATAATGTTAGACTGTATTTATCGCATACGCGGGCCGAGCGAGCGAAGCGAGCGTAGTGCGGCAGTACCCGGCGAAGCATCATTATTGAGATTGGCCGACTATAATTATAGCTGATTATAATTAAATTAACAAGATAAAAAAAAATTTATCAACAAAAAATTTGAAACTATTCCATATTGTCCAATTTATATTTTTTATCGTGTAAGTTACTTACTCAATTACGTGATCTCGAGACTTTTTTTTGCTAAGTAACAAAGGTAACTTAATTAAGTATCACATATTGTTCCTTATTTATTTTATAGTGTAATACTAAGAAAGATAATTAAGACTAAGTTGGAAAAGTTTTATTAGGAGTTATTTTATGTTAGTGATTTTTTCATATATTACTATGAAAAGACTTTTACCTACGTCAAAAGTTTATAGATAGTTAGTATTGAAACTCAATACATTATAATTATTTAATGTTAGTTGATAAGAGTTCCTTACTTATAAAAAAAAGACGTGTGGCACTCGGAGACTGCCGCGGTGAAGCTATTGCATAGCATTTTTTATCAACTTATGCAATTACAATAATTTATTTATTATATTAATGCAGTAATGTTTGATCTAATATGAAGTTCCACAAGTTTCTAGTATATGGCGCTGATTGCTTATTAAAGCCCGCATGTAAAGTTATGAAATCAAAGTATCACCGCTGTGCCGGTCGGAGTGAGGAGTGTTAGGTTTTTTTTGTTACGGAATATCTGGATTCGGTCCCCACGCTCAAGGCCCGCGATAGAAGCTATGCAATAGCTTAAAAATGTGTGTGTAGGTACCTACATAATAAAAAAGTTTGTGATTTTTAAAAACATGTCTATTATTTCGTAACTCTATGGAGATACTTTGTGCCACAGTTAGTACTTATAATGGATCAATCAGTTATCTGTGTTATAATCTAAACGTAAAAAAGTAAAAAAGTGGTGACTAGTTATTTGAAAACGCTTGATTACGAGCAGACAGAAACTCTCTTACAATACCAACGTTAGTTTAGCTACGAATCATTCCACAGGTAAAGTTCACCCATAATTCATACCCATACTCATTTAAATATTACAGATAAAACTACATATAGTTTAGATACTACAAATAGGATAAATAATCTAAATTGGTAACTTGTTGTGTATGGAATCTTGTTCCCTATTATAATTGTAATTATGGTATAATTTAGTAAATAATAAATAAATGTATAATTCTTAATTTCTAATTCTTGTTATGTCTAAAATTAATTATTAAACTGAATTGTAAGTAATAATTTTTTTTCTACACATATAGCTCAGATAGCAGTATCTTTTTGTAAATAAAAAATATGCTTTGCTACAGTATTTAAAAAATAATATATATAGAAAATAAGATATTTAATTATAGATGGAATTGTAAATATATACTTCTCAAAATGTAATCTATGAATTATGCTATGGAAGGTCGGGGTCTCCTGGCACAGGCTCTTCGAGCTTAAAAGGAGGCTCTTGTCCCATATTTTCAAATGTTCTTTTTGATAATGAAATAAATGATTACTGATTATTGAATCTAACGACCTTCTATACCTAACTAGTAAGGATGTGACATTGCACATAAAAAATCGATTTTTAATTAATCGATTTTTTCCAAAGCATGATAACTGAATCCACCACCTCACATAGTATTACAATTGGTGATCTTATTACAATTATCATTGACAGGTATTTGTGTAAGAAGTCGTTCAAGTTCTTTGTTACTCATTTGTTTGTGATTAAATCCAAATTGTAGGTACTTACCTCTTTATTTTAGTACCTACCTACAACAGTACCTAACCAAACATAAGTGGGAGGTTACAGACAAATCGGTAATAAATTGTTTGAATGATTGTAAAAAAACGATTAGTAATCGATTATTCAAAAAAATAAAATTGCGTAATATTGTCTTAAGTTTTCGCGATTCATACCATTAAATAAAACACTTTTTAACCGGATTTATCGCGTATATTTACATTTTAAATTTTGACTCGACGTTTCGGTGTCTTTGCAGACCCCGTGGTCACGAGTGACTGAGTGACCACGGGGTGACAGTCGCTCGTGACCACGGCTGTGACAGCTAGTTTCATATTTTATGCGCGACGTGCTGGAATCGCTTTCATTCATTCTCCTCCATTTTGAGACGCCATCTTTTTCTGCTGTCATCCTGTGAGGATCTGTCATTTTCGGCGGGCGACTACAGCGCCAGACGAATGATTTTGAAACTACCTGATTGTACAGTCACTGTCGCATCTGTACTTTAGTACTATTTAGTAATCTGTGCTCGTGACCACGGGGTCTGCAAGCAAAGACACCGAAACGTCGAGTCAAAATAAAATATCAATTAAACTGTATCAGTGTGTGTTGTACAAGGCCAATATCGTAAGAAATATAACGCATTAGTAAAAAATCCGTCTTATAGTAATGTCACTAGTGAGTTTATAAAACCACGGCTTTTATAATATCCCGGCGACTTATATATATTTATTTATCCTCCTCTATGACAATCTGTGTTTGTTAAGTATCTCTACTTAGTCTGTGATTGTTTGTTAGTTTGTGTCTTGGTTTGTGTTGTGATTGTTTTGCTACTTTGTTGTGAATTAATGAATTAAAAATAGCAAAATAATGAGTTTATGATATCAGAAATACGTCAAGAAACCATTTTACTAGATTTCTATTTTGTACAGATAGTATTCGTGGTAACCTTTAATATTTAAAACAGTGTATGATAGAAATAGTTTTATAACCTCTCCGTTTGTTTATATACACAATTATCATGGGAGTAACAGTGTAAGTTAATTGGAATTACCTAACTTTGAAGTACATGAACGATTTATAAACCTTTAAATAAGAGGTAATGGCTATACACTAATTATACCTAATTGTGGTTTACAGGTTACAACAGTTTCCTGTACCGGAAAATAAAACTGGAACTCATGTTATCGAAATGTTAACTAAACGAATATTAGCACTCGGCGCCACACAGCAAGGACAGTTTCTTGTAGATTGCGAAAGCTATTTGTCTCATCCTCAAATGGGTAATGACTGTTTTACTTACAAAGTCTTGAATTAATCTTCTTCTTTATTCTTTAGTTTATATATTTGATTGGAAGTATAGAATATTGATCGACTGTATAAGTATTGATCACAACCATATTTATTTCAGGAACAACAAAAACAGTACATATACTTCATAATTCAGAACAACCTGCTTCAGTATTTTCTATATTGGAAAGTGGGACAAAGAATATTCATGTAATAGCAGATGGTTTGTTTGACTTGCTTATGATGAAATTATCCCAACACTATACTTCAAAGAAGCAAACTAAAATAGAGAGCAAAGGGCCGAGGTTCGATTTAGGAGATTTCTGTGTTAAACTTGGTTCAGTCACAATGAATCAAAACTTTAAAGGAATTTTGATAGAGGTAAATATTGAAGAGATTTTAATTTGTAAACTTTAAACTGTACAGCACATCAAGTGTTACAAATCTGTCAAAAAATTTTACTTGAATCTTAACTCTATGCCCTCGACATCAATTTGACAGCTAATGAAACACTTGATCTGCTGCCTTCTGTACCATCTTAATTACCTACTTGTATGCAATTATTATGAGTCAATGAAGTGGATGTTTATTGTTTGAACATTGGTTTTTACAGAATAAAATGGTTTCCAAACTTTTGTAAATAATAGATAAATTAAATTACCCAAACTGAAACATCAACTATGAGGCCCCAAACTGAGCTTTTTATACAGGGTTAATTTTAATTAGTGTATCACCATCACATCAGCCTCAGTTGCTTCAGTGTGAACAGAGTAACGCCAGCTTAGAGAATATAAATATTTTTTTATATGGGAAAACTTTAATATTTAAAATTTCGTTGTACAAATATTGATGGGTTTGATGTGGAGACGCTGCCTGCTAGAGGTGATGAGCTAATTAAAATTAACCCTGTATAAGCTTTTGTTCACCTGTACTAACTAGACATCTAGCACTGAAGTCTAGTTACAGAAGTACTTTTCTGAATGTCATATTCCAAAACTATTAAGGATCAATAATATTTAAAAATTAAACATTGCAATGCTTCACTTTAACTGAGATTTACAATTTCTGATTAAGCTGCAAAGCTATGATGATGATGATGATATCCTTCTAGCTATACATCTAATTGTATGCTGCAAAGCTATACAATTCGATGGAGCTATGTTAGCAATACAATGCAAAAACAGAATATGCTAAGTAATTTCGATCATGTGTCGCTAGAGCCCGGTAGTTCAGTTGGAAGAGCACTCGTCCAGCAAGCGAGAGGTCCCAGGTTCAAGTCTGGTGGTGTGAATTTATTTTGCATATTTTTATGTTTATTGAAGAACAAATTTATAATTTAACATTTGTATTCATGTCAGTTTCAAAACAAAAATTATGCAAATACTGCTTCCTGTGCTTCAGCAAGGAGCCAGTTCCTTCCTAAAGCCGTATCAACTTTGAGCTCATTTACACATTACCATACAGCTTAAACATGCATTTGGTAACCATTAAAAAAAAATGAAAAGCATGATCGCCGGTTACGGTTTTTTTTTTTAAATTGTCACATTCCAAATAATTTTTTTTCTTCATTTTTTTGCATTGATGGGCATTATTATGCTCAAGTATTCTTAAATAACTGAAAAGATATGCTGAATAAAATCACCCAACCGGGACTCAAACCTGGGACCAATTTCTTTTCAGAAATTGTAAATCTCGGTTAAAATGAAGCATTGCAATGTTTAATATTTTTTAAGTTTTTGCATTTAATATTGCTCAGTTATTCTTAAATAACTGAAAAACTATGCTAAATAGGTAGCTTTATTGAAAGATATTGGGTGATCATCATCTTCGTGAGCCGAGAGACACACACTGCTGGACAGAGGCTTCCCCAAGATTCTCCACGTCCTGCAGCCCTCATCTACCATTTGACTTTCATTAAGCGTATTTTATATACCTATAGTGAATAAAACATACAAACATACATAACCTCACGCCTGTCACCCCTTGGGGTAGGCAGAGACAAGGGAACACATATTGCTGCGATCCAGCCATACTCTTTCGCTTCTTCCACGTTCATCAATCTTTTCATACATGATCGCCGGTTACGGGTACTTTTACTAGGCCCTTTTTCAAAATGTCGCCAATTTGATCGGCATACGTTCGCCTAGGCCGGCCCCTTATAACAACACCATCCATTCTTGTTCTGTACACCTCTTTCGTAAATCTACTTTCACTCATCCTTCCCAAAAAAAAAGCAGCTGGAGATTCCAGCCCTAGAGATTCTTAAAAAGTTCTAAATGTTATTATAACTTATTTACAAGTTTTTTATTGCATAGTCAAGAGCTCGTGCTCGTGTAGCTTTACACATTGGACTCTGTACTGTCACAGAATATATATGTATATAGTACTTAGATACTGCTGTTATTACAATCGCTGTAGATGTAAGGCTCGTAGTACAAATGAAAAGCTGCATGTGCTGTCGACTTTACCTATAATTCATACCTACTTTTCTCTACTTTTGTCATGCATAGAGAATGAGTAAAGTATGAATTGTAGTAGGTAAAGTCAACTTGCCCCCCCCCCTGCGCCATCGGCTGGCGACGCCCTTGGCTTGTGTTATGGGATACCATGTAGCAAACTAGGGGGGAACCTAGAATATAAATACATAAATAGATAAACACCCAGACACGGAACATTTTTTTCTTCTTGTTCCGTCCCGGAATCGAACCCACAACCACTGGCGTCTGAGGCAGACAGGTTTACCCCACCGCCAAAGTGGTCATATTCTATTTAACGTTCTGTTTTACGTTATATTGCTAACGTAGCTTCCTTTCTTTTTCTTTTTTCAGGTTGAGTACCGGCCCTGTGTTATGGCAAATGCAGTATGGGGTCTTCTTCGAGAATTCCTACAAGGTCTTTTAGGCCCTACAATACCAGTTCAACCACCCCAACACTTGCTTAGCCGAATGAATGAAATCTACACACCTATAGACACAATTTACCAGTATTTAGAACATTTTGGTGCATACAGAAAGATAACAACTGGACTACGAACAGCATAGTGTTAGTATTAAGGAATTAAATTATAATTTACCTATAAACTTTTCTATTTTTTTTTAAGTATCAATAGTCTAGTGTGTTTGATAAACAGGGTGACTGGTGGGTCACTTTCAAAATTTGAGAAAGTGATAGTTTGAGATCATATCGTTAACCCACAAAATGCAAAATGTTCAGAAGAGCCCAAAAACTTTTTGAATTTTCGAAAAAAAATCATAACTCTTAAACTAATATACCTACAGACATAATTTTTGGAACCAAAATGTATTTTTCAATCTTTTATCAAGTCGCATACCAAAAGCTTACAAGAAGTTTGTTTTAGTCTATGTTTATGTGGGTTACTCAAACATTTAAATACATTTGAAATAAGTCAAATAATTTACAAATTGAACTGAATCTACCACCACTTCGGAAAGTCGATCTGTTGAGAAGAAGTGGCAAGAAACACAACAGCAATCATCTTTTAAAAATAAGAGAAATCATCTTCTTGCATCCGGATATCACTTTTCACATCAACACTTATCCATAAATCTAACAAAGGGTTAATCTTAAATATTTTAGGATTTTATTATAAAATGAAGCGTACACATTGACCCATGAACGAGTTGATCTTCTGGAGTCTACTATTATATTTATACAATAGGCAATCAAGTACTAGACAGAAACGTAGATATAGATATAGAGGTAAAGATAGGAGCAGAGATAGACGTAGCGATAGAGGTGAGAGAGAATACAGATAATGTGGATGGGGATGAGGATAGTCGTGGACAAAGACAGGACGTGGACATGGAAATGGGGAAGTCGGAGTCAAGTTGAAAAAAGTCGAAAAAGGTTACAGCAACAGAACTTTATATGTTTTTATGCTAAAATGCTGTAAATGAAACAGACAAATGTATGGAGTGTTCCAAACTAAAGATTTTCTTTTAATGCAAAACTAGCTTTATCCCGCAACTTCGTATGCGCTTAGCTACCCTTCTCGTGAAAATGTCAGAAACTATACAACCAGACACCCACTGAAAGAACCTTTATACCAAGTATCACACCCATGCACTCAAGGAATAAGTTTTTTTCATACAAACTAAAAATCATATATTTCCCGTGCCCGTGGGAATTTTGGGATTTTTTTTCGTAGCACAACCAGTCACTCTTTGAAGAACCTTCATGCCAAGTATCACATCCGTACACTCAAGGAATAAGATTTTTCATACAAACTAAAAAGTCCAACCCCTTCCCGTGGAAATTTCGGGAATCCTTCCATAATAGAAACAGATACTTATGGAGGAACCTTTATATCAAGTATCACATCCGTGCACTTAACACGTTCCACCGCGGTAACGGCATAGACAGTAAATATGGAATTCATGTAATGGCAGTACGGGTATCGCCGTTTTCACAAAACTCAATCTAAAAATCACTACGGCAAAAGCCGGCAAATTTACATTGAAGTTTCATAGAGAGCAGTCTTACTGTTATTCTGTACAGGAGGCTTAAATTCCTAGTGTCAAAAATACATGCTCAATAAGATTGTTTTAGGTATCATACACACACATACACAGGAGCTACGCACATTGACAGTACGGTGGTAACCGGTGTATATGTATGAAGGTTACTTCAACGCGTAATTCAGTGCTTCGCCCATAGAACACATATACTCAAGAGAAGAAGTACAACTTCATACATTAAAAGTTAAGACTAGACGCCATCTAAAAACGGTTCACATAGCTAATATGGCGGGAATTTCAAACAGTTCAAACGACTTCGAAACGACAAGTTGAAATCTCGAAACTGAATAAGAATAAGCAAATATTTACAAACTTGTTAGGTGAAATACCATATGTGTCAGTTCTGTAAGGTTTGCTTATTTTTATTGCGATGACCGTACGGGCGCGTCTTATAGTCTAGTTATTATGAAAATAGGCACTACGGCTAAACGTGGTATACGGCTATAGCAGTCACTGACACAGAGTTATTGATGAATAATAATGTATATAACAGTACGGGTATAGGTGTACGAAAAATTTATATGAAGATTGTTAGTGTCATTGTGGAGAGAAGTACCGCGCTGGAACGTGTTAAGGGATGGGATTTTTTCATACAAACTAAAACATCATATATTTCTCGTTCCCGTGGGAATTTCGGGAATTCCTTTCATAACACAACCAGACACACATTGAAAAACCTTCACACCAAGTTTAACGTCGGTGCACTCAAGGAATAAGATTTTTCATACAAACTAAAAAGTCCTATATTTCCCGTTCCCGTGGGAATTTCGGGAATTCCTTCCTTAGTGCACCCTTACATCTCCTAAAGAATGTATGTTCCAAATTTCAGCTCTCTACGCCCAGTAGTTACGGCTGTACGTTGTCTGTCAGTCACTCAGTCACTCAGTCACTCAGTCACTCAGTACCTCAGTCACTCAGTCAGTAACGGAACAGTTTTATATATATTGATTGATTGCTGTAACTGATTATTAGAGTAAAATCATTTATGTCAATTCTGACTTATATAAAATTAATATATGTGATTTGTTACACGTAATTGTCTCAATTATCAGAAATTATAAGAGATCGGGAAAATGAAAGTGAAGTAAGTATGGAATGACATTTATTAGGAATTATTTTGAAATGTTTGTCAACACAAAAAGGGGGGAAACAGGGGCTCAAAAAGTTTTTTAGAAACAACTGTGAACATGTAGTTGTAAAGGGATAATTTTTAGGGTCAAATGTCTGTTAGAACTATCAAGTTTAAAGTCGAGCTATTCATCCATCCATCCATAACTTCACGCCTGTATCCCTTATGGGGTAGGCAGAACACCAGAAGCTATAAAACTGTTTGAAAAGGTTTTATAATAATTAAGACTATTGCAGTTTCAGAGGATCAGCCACAACGTGCCAATAAAACCTCTTTCCCTTAACTGACTTTAACCAAGGACTGCATTACGGTATGAATTTCTGTACATTTTGTCATACCGTTAAATTAGGGGTATTTAAAAATAACAGTACAGGAATTCATACTGAAATAATTCGTGTACCTTTTTTATTATCGTAGGATAACTGTTTTTTTTTCGGTTAACTGAAATTTTCCGGTGTTAATATTAATATTAAAATTTTATTTTTAAATAACTGTAGAATGTTCGATAGTTTAGTTGAAGTCTATGAAGCGTAGGTACATATGCTGACCTATACATTTCGGTACAGAAATTTAATAGGTTAAAATATATCTGTACTAAAACATCTACAGAAATTAATCCGGTATACATTATTTGGATACTGATATAATTAATTTAGAATTTAATAACTTGTACCTACTTACAGTTATTGTGTTTGATGAAGCAGTACACTAATAAGGGTACTGAAATTTTACTAGTAGGTACTATTTAAAAAAATTATACCGATATGCAGTCCCTGACTTTAAAAGTATGCCCAAGAAAAGAAGCAGCTGGTACATTCTATGTTTTTCGTTGCTCCCAGTTTTGGGCCAAATTTAGGGTCTTACTTAATGTAGGCGGCTTACTACTTTTGATGCCTTACACAGTTGTGAGAGGTGCGAAAAAACACTTTATATAAGTATAGGGAATTCTAGTGAAAAATTAAATACCTACTTTTATTACTTAACTAGCTGTGCCCGCGACTTCGTTCGCGTGGACGACGAAACTTATCAATGAGTTTTTTTGTGTAAAGTGCTATTTGTGTAGAACGTAATTTATAGAGCATACCGGTATTAATACTTCTGTCCCGGCGCGGGCCCTTTGTGCACAGAATAAGTAATAGTTGGTACAGAAGAATTACTCCGCAAGAAGATCTAAATAAATTCGAGTCTTGCTACGACGCGATACGGTGGAATTCAGCTCGCACAGCATTACGTACCTGCAAATTTATATACCTAGAAGTTTTGTCTCTTTCTATCGCATGCCTCTTATCTTTTCTTACGCTGTTAGGGTTGCTGCCTAGTGAAGAATAATTAATCTCCTTATTTGTAATTAAGTATCTACCGATGTAGGTATTACTGTTATTCTACCTTTGTAAAAAATATTGTTTAAACTTACCTACAGTACAAAATGAAAAAAAAGTGACGACGAATAATTAGTAATACTACATATGTTTTGTTTGCTAAATTGAACATAATCAAATCCAAACATAATCTAATTGAATATTTGTTTCTTTTTATGTCCATTTTTAAATACTATTTGCGACCTCGATCATAGAATTACTGTGAGTGCTATTAGGTAGGTAGGTATCTACAACGTCCCGATGGGCGCGCGCGTGATACACGACCCATTCGAGTAGCGCCGGCGGTGCGCTTCGCTGTAGGTAAATAACGGATGTACCGCGCGGAGTGAGCCAGGCCTGCTTTGTGGGGCATAATTACAATAGAAAACCAATTGTGTCTCATTAGCGGTGATTAAGAGGGTATATGATATCTTTGTTCGCGGCATCGCTCGCGTTCTGTAAGTTTTTTGTATTAGATTTCTACTTTGATACCTGTTTAGCAAGATAACCGATAGCGAAGCTGACGTTTATTGCATCGAATGCTCGAAAAGATAATGGTAACGACAGATAGTCACCGTACGACATCTATTGAGAGCTTCACCATACACGACATTATCAGTGAGCCCGTGCGGAATGTGAACATAAAGGTTCCTTGGACTACTCACGCTAAAGCTGACCATGTGAAAAACAACTCACAACTAAATAACTAAGATCGACGCCAACAACGCCAAAGTCTGACCTTGTGCCTTATTTATTGTCATAGCGTAACATAAAGCTACTGGAAACTGTACCTACTCTCTTAAACTGAACTGGGAAATTGTTCGGAATCAAATGAATTCTAGGAATCAAAACACTTTCCCCGGCACATAAACCGGTTAAAATTTCTGCCTTAATTATGTGAACACTCACGAATAATCTGCGTTTTATCACTATTCCTAGTAATGCCACATACCGGATTTTCTGTGCGATCAAGATCTATATGTATTTGAAACATAGATCCTGATATTCCTTCTTTTCCTAATAGAATTTCTCCCAAAGTATTATCACAGAATAAGTAATAGTTGGTACAGAAGAATTACTCCGCAAGAAGATCTAAATAAATTCGAGTCTTGCTACGACGCGATACGGTGGAATTCAGCTCGCACAGCATTACGTACCTGCAAATTTATATACCTAGAAGTTTTGTCTCTTTCTATCGCATGCCTCTTATCTTTTCTTACGCTGTTAGGGTTGCTGCCTAGTGAAGAATAATTAATCTCCTTATTTGTAATTAAGTATCTACCGATGTAGGTATTACTGTTATTCTACCTTTGTAAAAAATATTGTTTCAACTTACCTAAAGTACAAAATGAAAAAAAAGTTACGACGAATAATTAGTAATACTACCTATGTTTTGTTTGCTAAATTGAACATAATCAAATCTAAACATAATCTAATTGAATATTTGTTTCTTTTTATGTCCATTTTTAAATACTATTTGCGACCTCGATCATAGAATTACTGTGAGTGCTATTAGGTAGGTAGGTATCTACAACGTCCCGACGGGCGCGCGCGTGACACACGACCCATTCGAGATGCGCCGGCGGAGCGCTTCGCTGTAGGTAAATAACAGATGTACCGCGCGGAGTGAGCCAGGCCTGGTATTATTGACACTAAGGCAGACACAGTCAAATAACAATTTTTGCTCGGATGTCATATTTGAAACTCTGTTTTCCAAAGTTTCTAATAGTTCTGCAGGATTATAGTTAGTTTCTTCAAGGTACCTACCCCCTATTAATACGTTCGAATAGCTATCAACACTGATTTACGGCTAAGCTCAAATATAAAATCTATACGGTCTACGCCTTATAAAAGTAAACCTGATTATCTTCCTAATTTAAAAAGATAAACTCAATAACAGAAAATACAATAAATAAAACACTTTTTAACCGGATTTATCGCGTATATTTACATTTTAAATTTTGACTCGACGTTTCGGTGTCTTTGCAGACCCAGTGGTTACGAGCGACTGAGGTGTCAAGATTGAATAGATTGAAAAAGTTATACATCATCATCTCCATCTGTTTCTCAGTCTTCGAGCGTAGCGTTCTGGATTGACACAAAACGAGCTGACAGTATCTTGAGTTTCAGGTCGTGCAGCTTGCTGGATGTTAGATTTAATGATTTTCAGGATAAAATGTAAAAATACGCGATAAATCCGGTTAAAAAGCGTTTTATTTAAAAAGTAGTATGAATCGTGAAAACTTAAGACAATATAATACCTACCTACTTGCCTAAATAAACCTATTTCTGATGATAACTAGTCTGAACTCAATAAATATGCAAAATCCCTAAGAACCGGTAGCTTTTGCGTGATGCCTGAACTAAGAGGCAGACAAAAAAAATTTCAATCACATTTTTGGGTTCAGTGTCGTTCTAGTAACACCCCCTGACAACGTGTAACAAAATGGAGAGATAAAACTTAAGGGTTAGCTTCTATACCATACGTAGAATATACAGTAAAAAATTAGCATGATCAGTGCTGGTATAGACTTTCATTCAAATTTATTTAATTATTTTACAACTAAATATTTTGACAACCCTAGTCAACCTAATAAGCTAAACCAAGACTGTTGCCGCAGTCAGTGACCTTATGAACTTTCCCGCACCGGCTAAACTTTGTAGTATCTGTCTTAGTTACCCATCACTTTATTTTAACGCCATCTGTTATCGAATAGATTTAATCAAAAGCCAACAACTGTTTTTAGGGATGACACTTAACTAGATATTTTGATCTAAACTTTGAACTTGTTTTTCGGCCTAACCGTAAGGATAACGAATTTATGTTACTGTTACTTATAAACTACATCATCAAACATACAATCCCTTTAAGTACCTATTATCTCTTCATTATGTTACACGTTGTATATTGTATGAAACTTATATGTAAAATCAGATGAAATGATATCTTAAAAGACATCCCGCCAATGACGGCTACCATTCTTACCATTCTATGGAATTACATGCTTTTTGTCCAGAATAGGAGGGCCCGAAAACATGAACTTAAATTTATTATTCATTTTATCAGAACCATTCAGTAAATAAGTTTGTACAAATCTTAATATTGAATAAAAAAGATATTTAACTGAATTTATTATATTTGTTACGTCATGTCCGACAAGGCTTTTTCGGCGCTTGACGTTGTCCCTAAGGGTTACAATTTTGTAAAATCACCCAATTCTCAGGGGAAGGTATAAATGCATGAACATGTTTAAAAACAGAAATGATTTATTGGAAAGAAAAAAGTTAGGTGAAAAACACACCATTTGAGAAATTACTGACGAATGAACTTAAAACATTATTTTTAAAAATAAAAAGCATCAAATAAAAGTCTCAAAATATTTTACTGTAATGAGGAGTTTTCTGACAGCTCATAAAGATTAGTTCAAAAAACCTCTAGGTATAGATGGTAGTTAGTCGCGAGAAATCGTGAGTCGAATTCGCTTTTGCTCTACTGAAAGCAATCTGGGGACCCACCTAGCCGAAACCTTAGAAAAGCCGAGTTCATGGACAATGATGTTTTGCGTTCGTTCATATGAGATGCCTATAGTGTCTGCAATTTCTCTGATAGTCAATCTACGGTCTTTCAATATGAGATCACACACTTTATTGATGTTTTCTTCGGTCGTAGACGTCATTGGCCTGCCGGAGCGAGGGTCATCTTCGATGTTCTCTCGTCCACGTTTAAATTCTGCAACCCATTTTTTCACAGTGGTATAAGACGGGGCAGATTCCCCTAATGTCGTTTGCATGTCATCATGGATCTCCTTTGGTGTTAATCTTTTTTTAAACAAATATTTAATCACAGCAAATTGTTCAAATTTATCCATTAGTGAAAATTTGTTCTACACACGTATTTATATTGTTCGTAAAATTTTATTTAAACAAGATATCAAATTGAAAATTCGCGGGCTGACAATTGAATAATGACAGTTCAAAATGACGGCAGAAAAAATTACAAAAGTTTTTCGTAAAATTATAAACGTAATCTTTTTGTCTACGTCATAAAGAAAATTAAAAATATGCCTAGTAAAAAAATTCATAATTTTCATTGACGACCACTATGACGACTCTTTCAGGTTCGTAAATGTTCGCAAATGGACGTTTCAGCGGCCAATGATGTTCGTGTTACTGTGTATTGTCTAGCCAATGAGCGACGTGCGTTGACAAATAAAACCAATCACATTTTTATCATTTTCAAAGAAAACAACTAAGTGTTAAAAGAAAACAAAGGTCTGAAGGTTTGAAGCACTGACCTCTATATTTACCACTGGACTGGTGGCTGTCAAAGTGCTTTTGTGCCCGTTTGATAATCGCCATTTTGGCGCTGTCGGACGTAGCGAGTGTCCGTGGTACTAAAACTAGTCGCTTACAATATACACATGTCCTCATTCTTGATAACTTTTATATAATGCTTATAACAATAACAACATAAAATTCGAATTTATATTAAAAAAATATAAAATCACTTAACAATAAGCAAGCACTTCTCTGGCGGCCACTTGCAATATACGTCAAAATTTGTTCTGCGGACACTCGCTACTCGCTAGTGGCGCTTCAAATAGGCACAAAAAAATAGCTGTCAAACTTACGGAACAGCCAGTCCAGTGGTAAATATAGAGGTCAGTGGTTTGAAGTAGGGCATGCAAAACCGGTTTTCCGGTTTTGCGCAAAACCGGAAATCGGCCAAAATTTAACGATTTTTGAAAACCGGTTTTGAGAGCCAAAACCGGAGCTCAGCCCCGGTTTTCCCATTATTGAGTAACAATTAACATTTTGATTTTTATCAAAATTTTTTTCGAACACTCTCAAAAAATAATTAATTTTGAGGCATCAAATGTATCCGAACCGAACACAGCCTGCATCCACCCACTTACACGCCTCCCTCCACTACCCCCGCACCCCGAGCCCGTAACCCGCCAGCCTGCGCCTGCGTTGTTGTAGTAATACCCTTACCGGGAGTGCAAGTGCGTGTCCGCCGCCCTCGCCTGCGACGCTTGTTGTAGATTTGATCTCAGTTAATTAATCTTTATAGTATTATAACTTATAATTTATAAGTTCATTGTTATCTGTACAATTATTATGGTTTGGATTAAAAATAAATGTATCATACACTTTGTTTTATTTGTAGACTTAGTGGGTATTTAAAAAAATGGTGTTTCTTTTTAAATTATACTACATTCGATTTATTGCTAAAACCGGACCTAGCTCCGGTTTTCGGTTTTGGTCCCAAAAAAACGATGTTCAAAACCGGTTTTGATGACTTTCCGGTTTTGCATGCCCTAGTTTGAAGTTACTCTTCTATGACTTTTTCGTTCACTGTATTATCCCATAAAATCAAGTTGAAAAGTCACTTTATATACAAGAATGGACTTTTAAGGTGTGCAGCTCCGGAATATTAAATATGTATTGCAAAAACCCTAATGATAAAACCTTAAATAATTGGTCACATATTTGTTCAATTTATAAAAAGTTCAAAGAATGCTTGTAGTTAATATTTTAATTTATAAACAGGTAGGAAGGTAACAATCTCTGCGTCGATCGACTCTGTGCATCTAATCTTGCAATTATAGTATCTTTGTGGAAGTAGACACAGCATATTAACTAGCTACGCAAATTATGAGTATTATAATAAATAGTACGTATATTCAAGCCTTGTTCAGCGCCATCTAACAAAAAACGATGTTTCTTTTGGCGTATTTTCATATGCCATCTGCCAAAAAAATATGAAAGTGGTCCATTTATGTGGAAATTCTATGTAAAATAAAAACGTTGAATCTTATTTTAAGGCCAATTATTTTATTTAAAAAAGTACCTACCTCAACATATGTAATTGTTGATTTTTAAAATAATTTAATCATGATTTCAATGGTCTGTAAGAGAGTTTCCAGGCTATCTGCCAGCGCCATCTACAAATAACACGGGATTTTGAGCTTTTTCCGTGACACGATTTCTAATATGGGATTGTCAGTCTATTTATTATTTCCTTTAAATGGTTTGAATTTTATTATGGAATAACTATAAGCCCAAAAAAACGGTATTTTGAAGTCGAATGAGGAAGAGTAGCTTGGATGTTGGTCTCCTAAGTACTTTTTTTAACAACCTGTATATTGCACCATTGAAGCCACTGTCGAATTCAAAAGTTGAGGCATAATGTCACATCGCAACAAGGGTTGTTTTCCTTCATTGACTGACTCACACCCTTTTTCATTTTAAATTCAAATCGGTAATCATTTCATAGCGACCTCTCTGCCTAAGAACTTTTCTTCGAACTTAGCGTAAGCTATTGAAGTGTAAGGAGGATGAGAGCCCGAATTGATTGCGGTGTGATGAAATTAAATTCGCCGTGTTGTTTGTATTCTCTATATTACACAAATATAAATTACATGTAGATAAAATGCTGTAAATAATCGCTTAGAAATACATCTCCTCACTTCTTGTTACAAAGGATTCAATCTCAATATCAATATCAGTCTTTGTTTTAATGTATTTACGGGATTCTTACCACGTTTTTTAATTTTATTTTCGCACGTCCGATATTTCGATGTTGTTACAAGCACCATGATCGCGGTTGGTAAATACATTAAATCATAGGAAAAATAACCGCGATAGTTTAAAACAATTAATATCAATCTTGCTAACTTTAACTTTTACGTTCGTCGATTTACAGTCGTCAATCAACTGACCTTGATTGATCTAAAATTCTAAAGCGTGCGTACACGCCACACTGTGCTTTTATTTTTTGTTTTGTAACCGTGGCACCACCAGTAATACCGCCAGTGGTAATGTGGTATTTAGTCCTGGTATTTTAAAACTCAATCTCATTGAGAGGTTTTCGGACAGCTCATTAAAAATTAAAACGTACAAAAATGGTACAAAGGGCTTCCATAAATGGCGCTTTACAAAAGGCGAAGTCTTGTCTGTCATATAACTTATTACATTAGTAACTTATTATATTAGACCATCTGATGTCACGTTTGACAAATTTGGAGGTATTATAAAGATGGAGAGAGACTATTGTAGTGACAGGGGGTCAGCCTATCGCCCACAAAAACGTCTTTAAAACCTCTGTCCCTTAACTGACTTTTACAGTATGCCCGGGAAGAGAAGCAGCTGGCACATTCTACGTTTTTCTTTCGCTCCCAGTCCAGCATGGAAGCAGATTGACGTCTGTATCAGAAATTGAACTTATAAATAACCATAGATGGTAGATACAAGATACCACTTAGCTACATTATAGTATACAGACATAACGCCTTCGACTTTTTCAAAGTACCATCTATAGAGGTTTTTTGAACTAATCTTTATGAGCTGTCAGAAAACTCCTCATTCAATTAAGTAAATTAAAAGGGTATTTTAGAAAAATAAACGGGATAATTGTTTAAGTGAATTGAAATTATTTCATTTAATTAAAACAATAACAAATACTACGTCTGGTAAGTACTACGGTTATTTTTTTATGGCACTGGTAAAATTTCCCCAACAAATTTTTTATTAAATGTCAAGGGCATACAGTTCAGATTCAATTACAATTTTGACTGATTTGGAAAGGTTTATTAAGTAGGTATTGTGTAAATCTAAGAAGATCTTAATATTATAGAATAAAACCAAAAATAATCTTTAAAAATACTTTATTTCCTTTATAAACTACAATTGGACAAGAATTAACAATCGTATGTTTGCAAGAATATAATGTGCAAGACAAGAATATAAAGTAAAATTTACATTTTAATCGAGTGTAATAACAATTATGTACATATAAATACATGTATAAGACATAATACATTGAAAAAAACAAATCATAGTGCCCGAAAGTAATACATAGGGCTTCAGAGAAATATTGGACTCTATTCGATATAACACTTTTTAATTTTATGTATCTCTAATGTAAAACTTATATTTAAAACTTAGTTTTCAACCGACTTCCAAAAGAGGTTCTCAATTCATGTGTATGTGTTTTTTTTATCTTTGTTACACGACTTTTTGGACAATTATGAATCGATTTTTAATATTCTTGTTTCATATGATAGAGGATTCTTCGGAGGTGGTCCCATATAAATTTCATCGAAATCGATAGAGTACTTCTTGAAAATTTTTAAATCTTTGAACAATATCTGACCACCACTTTGGCGATTGGGTAAGCCTATCTGCCTCAGACGCCAGTGGTTGCAAGTTCGATTCCCGCACGGAACAAGAAAAAAAAAATGTTCCGTGTCTGGGTGTTTATCTATTTATGTATTTATATTCTAGGTTCCCCCCTAGTTCGCTACATGGTATCCCATAACACAAGCTATGCTTAATAATTTTTTTAAGTTTTTGCATTTATAATGCTCAATTATTCTTAAATAACCGATTTTTTTTTATCACAAGCTATGCTTACTTTGGGGCCATGTAGTTGGTGTGATTGTCTGGGGATTTTATTTTTATTATATTTAATATGAATGAATTGGAGCAAATTTATACATTGATGACCTTTTTTCAGTCAAAGTTTTCACGTGAAGTCTTTTTATTAATGCTCTGAATTCGTTGATTATTATTAGCCACTGTTGAGTTTAAAGGCTTCCAGTTTCACATAAGAGATACTTAAAATTAAAGATTGTATAGTCGAATACGGACCATTAAATACTTTACCATATACTTAAACGCTTCGTACGCAACAGAGATAGCAATATACAGAGGTTTCATCTATTATACACATCAATTACATTTTACGCATGTTGTATTCAAAATGACAAAACTTCAATTAGGTAGTTAATTTGTTTTATTGATTTCGAAACTTATTTCATTATAACTTTAAGTAAATAGGCTTTAATATGTCAAGTTTGGTAAGCAAGGCACACTTATTTATTAATTTATTGAATAATCGAAATCAATCAAATAAAAACCAATATCTTTATTTATATTCTCTTCCACTACCCTATAATTTGGTACCCACATACCACTATAGTATCCACCAACCAGCACTGAGTCAGCTTGGTGCTTTACGGCCCAAAGCTCCTCTTCATCCAGGGGAGAGAAAAAAAGACGTGTGGCACTCGGAGACTGCCGCGGTAAAGCTATTGCATAGCATTTTTATCAACTTATGCAATTATAATTATTTATTTATTTTATTAATGCAGTAATGTTTGATCTATATGAAGTTCCACAAGTTCCTATTAGATGGCGCTGATTGTTTATTAAAGCCCGCAAAGTACATATCACCGCTGTACCGGTCGGAGTGTTAGGTTTTTTCCGTTACGCAATTTATGGCTTCGGTCCCCACGCTCAAGGCCCGCGATAAAAGCTATGCAATAGCTTAAAAGAATGTTAAATTTTAAGTTATTTCTGTTCGACTGTTTCTCGCGGTTTTACCTGCGCAATGTATAATCCCGTGGGGTCATCGGGATAAAAAGTACCCTATATGTTATTCCAGACAATCTATATCTTTACCAAATTTTATCCAGATCCGTCAACCTGATTTTGCGTGAAAGTGTAACAATATAACAATATAACAGGGTCATTTTTTTGAAGATCAAAATATTTTAGGAGAAGGTTAAAAATGATGTTAGGATGTAATTTATGACAAAAAAAAAATTATAAATTTTTTTCAATTGAAATTTTACTATTCTTTTAAGTGATAAAATTGTTCTGACTATTGAAAAATCGGGGCTTAACGTATTTATTGATAGAAATAGTTAGAAACACGCTTTTATTACCTGATATTTAGTCGTAAATAACAGATTAAACTAAAATCTTGTTAACTTATGAGAATTAAAGAATATCAATTTACCTAACAAAAAAACAATTTTGTTTTCATAAATTGAATCCACCCATCATTCTCTACCTTGTCCTAAAATATTTTGATCTTCATATAAAAGACCCTATATACATACAAACTTCCCGTTATATTAGTATGATAGTCATATTGACTTGACTTTAGTGTATATGCTTCAATATAGCAGGATAGCAGCTTTTATTATAAATTAATAATGTTTAAAATAATGTATTCGGTGAAATACAAGACATAGATATTGTGCAATAAATAAATATGAAAGTTATCAAAAAACTTGCATCTATTATCTATGTATTTCATAGCCGGGTTATTACCTAGAATTATTATAACCTTTTATGGAAGCACCTTTTGGGTGTTACATAAAATATCATTACATTTAATAACAATGAATATATCTCGATTTTAATCTCATCATATCCTCAATGTAAATATCATTGTGAAAAAGAAAATGTATTTATGTATCGATATACAGGGTGTTGATGTTAAGACTGAGTATAGTTTCAAGGTTGATAGGTGTCGCAAAAATATGAAAATCTTCCTAATATTATAAATGTGAAAGTTTGGATGTATGGATTTTTGTTCTTCAATCACGGGAGAACGGCTCAACGGATTTGGATGAAATAGGCATGAAAATGGCATAGTGATAGTGTACAGTCTGAAATAGCGCATAGGCTACTTTTAATCCCGAAGTTCCCGCGGGATTCAAAATTGCGCTGGTAATTATATGGCCAATTCTATGGTTTTATAAGGTTTTTTTAACTGAAATTATAAACTCAAGTTTATTTCACTTGAACAACATAAGTCTAGTTTTATTTAAAAAAAAAAAAAAAAAGTTTTGAACTGCAAATATAAAACATATTCCAATACGTCTTAAAACTCGATATTTGCTAACAAAAACTGATTTTGAAGCCTCTATGATTGACGTTAGAGAGACTTTAAATAAGAGAGTGTAATATCGACCGAATACAGCCTACTGTTGTGTACAGAAATATAAAAAAAAATCAATAAATCATTTAATTTTTTCTGTACTGAATTGGGCCATATAATAATTTTTGCTCTTCATCTTTTTATGCCACCTGTTAATCTTGAAAAGACGCTCAGTCTTAACATCAACACCCTGTATACAAAAAATGTTTTCTGTAACTACACTATTCTGATGTGGAAAGATAAAATCTCCCATATATGCTAGGTGTGTCTTTGCGAAGTTAAATCGAATATAAAGATATCTCATATATTAAAATATCTTATTAAGACTACGCAAACAAAATAAATAGATATATGTATAGAGTTATTTTTCAAATTGTCGTATTTGACTAATAATCTTGTATTTTTAATTAAATATCAGTCTATAAAATTGACAAATTAATAGTTTGAAACGGTGTAAAAAATAATACAAAACTATAAAGTTTTCACAGTTAAATAGTGTTTTGTAGAATCATGATTTTGTTCGAATCTCAATTTAAAGTATTACAATTGATGGTATGAACAATATATTTTATAGGATATTTAAAAAATCCAGAGAAAAACATGCTAAATGCAAAAAAAACTATTGTCCAAAGTCCTAAGTGTTCACCATTCATATTCTTAAAATACCTTTTTACCGAAATGATCGCGCATGAATATGTTTTATATATTTTAACTCGACGAGTCTAAGATTATCAAATTCAAACTATTAAAAGATATCTCCATCTCATCATATTTTTTTGTTTCAACCAAAATACAAAGCAATTCTTTTTTTTTATATTATAAGGATAGGACATTTGTCTTCCATGCCACCTGATGGAAAGTGCGCATGAAGACTATGGTGTTACACGTCCATCCACGAGAAACCTATTCACTCGACACTTAAAAGTTCCAGGACTGTAGTGGTCAGGAAAAACAGACGCAGGCAGATTGTTCCACACCTTGGCAATCCGTACCAAAAAGGAACTGTCGAAGCGTTTTGTTCGACTTCTTGGTAAATCCACTATATAGGGATGGAAGTTCTGTCTGCGTCTGGTAGTCCAGTGGTAAAAAGGAGTGGGTTCATATTACGTCCATCCACGAGAAACTATTGACTCGACACTAAGTACTAGAACTGTAGTGGTCAGGGAAAACAGACAGACGCAGGAAGATCGTTTCACCCATTGGCAATATGTACCAAAAAAAAACTATCGAAGCGTTTTATAGTAATTTGGGAGTTAAAAACTGTTCTTCTCGTTTCCGGCTATAATTTCGCTTGGTATACATAGTCCTAGCCAAGGCTCCATACAATCTTGGGACATCTCTTTTTAATATATTAGTAGACATAAATAATCTTAAGAACCCAAGACAATATTACACCTCAATATCTCAAAAAAAAAAAAAAATAAGACAACTGATAAATAACCCAATACATATCACCAACACTCAATCACCTTCCTTTTGGACAGTCTTATAAAAATAAGCATATTATTATACTATGCATGCCAACAATTAATAGGAATAAGACGCCATATTTTTTCAAATTTATATGCGAGAAATATACAAAGGGCCACGAAATAAGTATTATTTGTAACTTTCTTTCGTATATTTTCTGATTAGAATCTCATTTAAATGGTTATTATATACCCAATAAGTAATGATTATAAAAAATAAAAACAAAGAAAGATATTTCTTAAATCGGGGTGAAAAGGTTAGTTGAACTAGTTTTGTTTTTTTTTTTCAAAAATCTGTATGTGTTTTTTAGTCGTATCTAAACATCTGGCCAGTCCGCGATCATGGCATAGAAATATTATCACGAAATTAAAGTCGGAATCGTGGTAAGAATCCCGTGAATTCATTCAATTATAATGAAAATAACCGCGATGGTTTCAAATAGTGTGTTACAATTAGAACAACACAAGATACCGTTATACCGATTTTAAATTTCTAAATAAAATAAAATCCCCAGTATTTTAACGTATATTAACGTTTTTTGTTGCCAAAATTCCATTACGAATTTTCGAACGGATTTTTCCGTTAACAGTACAAAACCGCAATCATTCAAAATAACTCATTTTAAACAAATACCTACTATATAATTATGCAGTGTGAAGTTATCTACAAGCGACCTTATTCCCATTAGACTCGCATAGTGCCAGCTGACATTTGAACAACATTCTAAATTCAAACCTCTTTCACCAAAACCATAACTTCAGGTTTCAAAAACACGTCTTTATTCGGGCTTCGGTTAATTTCTTCAATGACCGAGGAATGCCAGGCGAAATTGAGCACTGTCGTCGGTACTAATCTAAGGTCGATAAGGGTCTTATTCGCGTCTTCTTCGAGTAATAACTTGTGACCTGTAGGAGTGTTGAGTACGAATGGCAAAGCCGAGTGTTCTAAGTTTTCTTGAACGAATTCATGGATTTCCATATATCTTTCGTATACGGAAAATGTTCCCTGCAATGTTAAAAAACACAAATTAAAATTAGTAAATTTTTTATTTAATTTTCGTCAACAGAAGATGAATACATGTTTTCAATATTCACATCTCATTATCTAGCACAAATTAAGATTCTGCCTAAATTTAAACATATTTATTGGATATTAGAAATAAACTTAAATAAATATAAGGAACTTCCATAACTTGATAGCTAAACCGAGATTCGAACCCCGGACCTCTGTCATAGATTTTAAAGTTTTAACCGCTAGATGTGTCGACTTTCAGTAATAATATACAGGGTGTTTTTGTTAAGAGTGACAAAGAGATCAAAAGTAATGTTTATTATATGGCCCAATTCAGTGTAGAAAAAAGGTTATGAGCTTTTTAATTTTTTTGATTTGTAGTTAACCTATACTTCTAAAATAAAACGAGACAAATGATTTCTAAGTGAAATTTAATTTGATTTTTGAACGTCAGTAAGAAAAGAAAAGAAAAAAAAAACTAAATGGTTTTTTTAGGCTACATAATTATTATTATAACTTTTAATTTTTTTTTGTGCCAAAAGAAAAACAAAAACACCCTGTATTTATTTATAGTGACTTGATTTAATAAAAAATATCAGTAGGAGTTATTATCAGGTAAAGAGTTTTTGAGCCCATACCAATAAGGTAAGTACCAAAAAAACCCTATCCTTTACCCTTTTATAATATTTGTAGGAATAAACTAAAGTCCAACCTGCAAAAGGATCCCGTCCGGGAATCGAACCCGTATGATGGCGAACTTGTACTTCCTCATCTCACGCAGTTCGTCTTTCTCTCTCATCGCCTTAGTTCGGAGCATCTGACTCTTTTCAATGGCTTCAGCTCTGAAAGAAGAAATACAATTACATTAATTAAATATGTAAAATAATATATACAATGTGTCCCGGCAACAGTGTCGGAGCCTTAAATGGTATTAAATATGGTATTTTTTATCGACAAATCACCCTTCAATTTTTTTTTTTCTGTCACGGTTGTTAAATGGCGGCCATTTTGTTTTTTTTGTAACCAAGACCCGGGTTCTCGTACTAATTCGACCACCACTACTTATGTAAATGTCCTAGGAACATAAAAAAGGTCTCATTTGATAGCTAAACATGCAGACATTTATTCACAATCATTAAGTTTAAATACTCTTCAAATAAAAAAAATAGAAAAAAGGGTAATCAAAAAAATTTAGTTTTTTTTGGTGTGTTTTTTTTAATTATGGGCTTTTTGTGAAAAATCTAGGCAATTAAACTGCAATTTTTTTATCCCAAATCGATAGAAGAGGCAGTTTACTAAAATAAAATGCTAAATTTCTTTGCTCTCAGTGAAATAGTTTAGAAGTTATAACAATTTGAAAAAGACCTTTTTCATTGTTTATCTAGAGGGGTGGTTGGAAAAGAAATGCATAATTAATTACGAAAGTAGTTTAATAATACTAAACAAAAGTACAATTATAACAATTGTTCAAAATGACCACCGCGTTGTTGCAAGCACGCTGTAGACCTTATTGAGACATTTCTTGTTGATCGTCGAATCATATCTTTATCTTGTTTTAATTCGTTCCCAACCTGAAGAATTTTGTCGATTAATTCGTCACGCGTATTCGGCACGTCGACGTAGACTTTTTGTTTCATTGTGCCCCACAAGAAATAATCTAGTGGGGTAAAGTCCGGCGACCGCGGTGGCCATGCGATTGTTCCACCGCGCCCAATCCATGGAGTGTAATTTTCATTTAAATAGTTACGGACATTTACTGCAAAGTGGGCTGGAGCACCGTCCAGCTGCAGTATCATCCCAACCCTATAATTTAACGGCACCTCCAGGAGTGCGTCAAGAAAATCCGTTTGGAGAAACTCCAGAAAACTCGGGCCATTCATTGTCGCCGGTAAAATTATCGGTCCCATCAAGACATCGTCGATCATTCCTGCCCAAACATTGACAGAAAACTGATGCTGGAAGGAACTCTCTCTTACTGCATGTGGATTTTCTTGAAGCCACAGATGTTCATTCCGATGGTTGATATAGCCCGATCGTGTGAATGTTGCTTCGTCAGTCCACAAGATTTTTTTACAAAAGTTTGGGTCTAGACGCACTCTTCTAAGTATCCACGAAGCGAAGACTGACCTTCTTGAGAAATCTGGTTCAATTATTTCTTGAACTCTTCTAAAATGATAGGGATGTAATCCCTCCCTTTTTAAGACTCTCCACACTGACATTTTAGTTAAACCTAGTCGAGTTGCTATCCGCCTGACACTCAACCTAGGATCTTCTGTGATTAATGCGAGTATCTCTTCTTCATCTTGCGGCGACAAAAGACGACCACGTTCATTCGCAGGTGTTCTTATCCCATTTTCAGCTAGACGCAAATTAATCCTTATGAAGGTGCGAGCATTCGGCGTAGGTCTGTTGGGAAATCTTCTCGCGTACTCTCTAACAGCTTCATTGGCATTGCCGTTGCTGAATCCATAGATGAAATGGATGTCGGCGATGTCCTGATTCGAATAGCGTTCCATTTCAGTTAGCTTTCGAGCGCTAATAAAATAGCAACAGTCCAATAACAACACAAAACAAAAACGTAACAGAAAGTTCAACAATAACAACGCACGATATGTTGGTTTAGAACAGCAAAATTATGTTATCACAACGCAGAGCGAGGGACGACTGGCGGGCCCCCTGCCTGAGATGATACCAACGGGAAGTACCACGACCGGTTATACCATTTTATTTCTCGCTCCTACCTATTGTACCATTCATACCATCGTTTCTACCTGCCGGCGAATCGCATTGTACCCGATCCCACCGTTTCCTAGAATTCGGTAGTTGATAAACTAGTATTTTGAAAAAAAAAGCGTGTTCGAAGGTTCATTTGCAAATTGTTATAACTTTTAAACTATTGCACTAAGAGCAAAGAAATTCAATATTTTATTTTAGCAAACGTCCTCTTCTATCGATTTAGAATAACAAATCAGCAGGTTAATTGCCTAGATTTTTCAAAAAAAGCCAATAATTAAAAAAATACACCGAAAAAAACTAAATATTTTAGTTACCTTTATTTCTATTTTTTTTTTATTTGAATTAATTTAAAACATAATACTTGTGAATTATTGTCTTCATATTTAGCTATCAATTGAGACCTTTTTTTTGTTCCTAGGACATTAACATGAGTAGTAGTGATCGAATTAGTACGAGAGCCCGCGTCTTGGTTACCAAAAAACAAAATGGCCGCCATTTAACAACCATAACAGAAAAAAAAAATTTGACGGGCGATTTGTCGATAAAAAATACCATATTTAATACCATTAAAGGCTCCGACACTATTGCCGGGACACATTGTATATATGATATTAAATCTGCAAGAATTGAACCTTTTAAATTGCAATTTTTTCATGACTTTTTGAAACAATGAAAATTTTTTTCATTTTCATTTCTGTCAGCATTTGAATGTACATATTTAATCAATAGCTATATAAAGGGTGTTTGTTCATAATACTAAAATCATTGTGAAAGTTTGGATGGAGTTTTGTTCCTCAATTACCTACGGCAGAATGGTTTATAGTCTGGAATAGCATACAGTCATTTTAAGCTATTGCATAGCTTCTATCGCGGGCCTTGAGCGTGGGGACCGAATCCAGAAATTCCGTAACGAAAAAAACCTAACACCCCACACTCCGACCGGCACAGCGGTGATACTTTGATTTCATAACTTTACATGCGGGCTTTAATAAACAATCAGCGCCATCTACTAGGAACTTGTGAAACTTCATATTAGATCAAATATTACTGCATTAATAAAATAAATAAATAATTATAATTGCATAAGTTGATAAAAAATGCTATGCAATAGCTTGACTGCGGCAGTCTCCGAGTGCCACACGTCTTCTTTTTTATTCCCAAAAAACTATTAATTATTACGGTTACGATTTGTTTCAAGAATTTAACACGCATTGATAATAGATGTCTTATTAAGTATTTTTAATAGCCTAGTAAACATATTTTACGCCATTGTTCTTGAAAATGTGTTTATTTATTTTTTAAGGAGAAAAAAACAGACAATATACAATTAAAATAACTTATAAATAAAAGCATTTACAGTAGGAAATGTACTTGTCCTCAACATTCTCACTGAGATTCAATAGAGATAAAAAAATTAGATGATCTATTGGACATAAATCATTATTAAGACGAAAAGAAAAACACAATTTAAGAAATAAAAACTAAATTAAATACACAAAATAAAAAGAGATATAAACCAAATGTAGGCAACAAGTAGTGTACAATTACTCAGTTTAAAATTAATTAATTAGTTAAGACAATTACGCAATCACATATACTTACGAAAAGTTTAATGCGAACGAAGTAGCAAAGTAACAATGGGCAACAGCTAGCTATTTTATAATATACATTTGTAACCATTATTATATTGGAGTTTTATACAATCCGCTCGTTTCATTACAAACATCTACCACATCAACTATCAAATAAAATCAATTTAACCCTATAAAAAGCTATTTATTCAACACTACAAAAACTGATAACAATATTAGGGCTCCTATGCTGGACTGGGAGCGAAAGAAAAACATAGAATGTGCCAGCTGCTTCTCTTCCCGGGCATACTGTAAAAGTCAGTTAAGGGACCGAGGTATTATGGGAGGCTTTTTTTGTGGGCGATAGGCTGACCCTCTGTCACCCTCTGATGTTAAAAAGACAACTGATTTGTGGGGCATATCTGTTGAAATCTTAAGTTCTATCATAGATGTAATAGCTCCTTGCCTTGTTGAAATATTTAACAACTGTATTATAAGTGGGGAGTTTCCTGATTTAATGAAGCATAGTAAGGTTATTCCTTTATTTAAATCGGGTAGCTCTACGGACCCTACTAATTTTAGACCAATTTCGATATTACCAACATGTAGCAAAATTTATGAAAAAATTATTCTCAACCAGCTATTAGCTCACTTCACAAAAAACAATTTACTTCATAACAAACAATTTGGATTCACAAGGGGTCGTTCGACAACTGATGCTGGTGTTGAACTGTTTGAAGTAATAGCTGGTGCCTGGGAGGGGTCACAGGATGCTCTAGGTGTATTTTGTGACCTATCCAAGGCATTTGACTGTGTTCAGCATGACACTCTCATCAGGAAACTCCACCACTACGGCATCAAAGGCACTGACCTCAAACTTTTGTATTCTTACCTGAGTGATAGAATCCAGAAGGTTGAGGTTAACCGGAAAAGGTCAGCTGGGTCGGTTGTGAGAATGGGAGTGCCTCAAGGTTCAATTCTGGGCCCATTTTTATTTTTAGTCTATATAAATGATCTACCCTATATGGTAGGCAATAATCACGATATTGTATTGTTTGCTGATGACACATCATTAATTTTTAAAATGATAAGGCAGAAAACCAACTACGACGATGTAAACAATGCTCTCTCTAATGTAGTACAGTGGTTTAATGTAAATAATCTAGCTTTCAATGATAAAAAAACTAAATGTATAAAATTCTCCGCACCAAATGTAAAACAAGTTGAGTCTGATCTGCGGCTTAATGGGAACAGGTTGAATCTAGTAGATAACACTGTTTTTCTTGGAATTACCTTAGATTCCAAATTGCAATGGGGCGCCCATATCTCACAGCTAGCGAGTAGACTTAGTTCTGCAGCGTTCGCGGTAAAGAAAATTCGCTCATTGACTGATGTTAATACGGCGAAGTTAGTTTATTTTAGTTATTTTCATAGTATAATGTCCTACGGCATCCTACTTTGGGGCAATGCCGCAGACATTGACACGATATTTACACTGCAGAAAAGGGCTATTCGTGGAATGTATAAACTTGGAAGTAGAGAATCTCTAAGAGAAAAGTTTAAAGAGATTGGTATCTTGACCTTTGCATCACAATATATATATGAAAACATTATGTATATTTATAAGAATAGTAGTAAATTTAAAACCATGAAAGATAAGCATGATAAAAATTATTCTGTAATGACAAGGAACGACCATAAATTAGCGTTTCCCAAATTAAGGCTGGCTAAAAGCACTAAATCATTTATGGGAATGTCAATACGTATTTATAATAAAATACCACAGTCAATTCAATCTCTAACGTTTAATAAATTTAAAAGAACTATCAAAGAAACATTATGCAAAAAAGGCTACTATAAACTCAAAGATTATTTAGATGACAAAAGAGCATGGGGATTGATGTCTCCACAGGTTATTTCCAAATATTAAACATTAATCACTATGTAAGCAGCTTGGCTGCGACATGATATTGGCAAGCACGAATAGCTGTCTTCTGTTTGTTAGTTCATGTCATAGCAGAGCTGTATTTCTGCCAAATTGTACCTATAATAAGCACTTTTTACAAAAGAGTGCCGAGAGTTTTTTTTCCGCCGGCTTTTTTCCTCTCGGTCTACCTAGGGTTCTACTTTCATTTCGTTTTTTAAAGCCGAAGAAGAAGTAGTAGTAGACATCACCAAGACATTGGTGGATAATGGCCGATCATTATCTTTATAAGCTGAGAGACGCACACTTCTCGACGGAGGCCTTCCCCTGGATTCTTCATGTCGTCCGGACCCGCGCCGCCCTCATCCAGCATTTGACGTTCGTAAAGTGTATAAAATTACCTACTACGAATAAAAAAGTTTTCATTTTCATTTTCATTTTCATTTTCTGCAAATCTCTCTCCACTATTGTAATGCCTCCAATCTTGTTAAACGTGACATCAGATGTTTTTTTACCTCTGGTGTTCTGTCTACCCCATACGGGATACAGGCGTGAAGTATGTATGTAAGTTAAGGATGTGACAGTTAAATAACACTAGATTTTTTATTTTTATTTTACGAACAACAATACCTGTGTTTTTCTCCAAAATAATTAAACAATAAAAATATGTATCAACCGTTCTCACCTAAGCTGATGTTCCCGTTTAATCTCCTCCATGGTAAGAGCGTAGAATGCAGGCGGCAACTGAACCTTGCTGGCTGCTTGGCTCGGCAGCAATACTTGCAGATTTCGGTCCAGTTCTAGAGGAATAGCTTCGGCGGTTCGAAGCGCGTCGATTAGGGTCTGAGGTAAGGGAAAAGGGGCTTAAAAAATTAAGACCAATTATGTTCCATAAATCATAAGTAAAACTTATATAATTGTCAGAAAAAAAACTTTCAAAAAAAGAGGCTGTGTACAAGTATTAAAAACAAAAATCCAACAAAAATTTTACTGGTTATTAATGAAAATAAATGTCAATACAGAATCTATAAAGTTAGAAAATCTTCTTAGCTAAAATTAAGTTTCTTATAGAACTTGTGTTATGGAAACTTATGGGTAAATAAACTTAAGAAATATATAACATACATATTGAATATATTAATTACTAGCCACCGCGCGCGGTTTTACCCGCGTAACTTTTGATCCCGTGGGAATTTCGGGATAAAATATAGCCCATAACCTTCCTCAAGAGTTGGGCTATCAAATTCAAATCCACTTGTAGTTTCTGAGATTAGCGCGTTCAAACAAACAAACAAACAAACTCTTCAGCTTTATATATTAGTATAGATAAAAACTAGCTGTTTATCCAAGCATTTTTAAATCCCGCGGGAAAAATCGGGATAAAACGGGAATGTGCTATACCTGTACATTATCACTATGCCAAATTCAGGTCTAACTGTCCGTCTTGTATTGCCAAACAAATATCTCCTGAGTTCCATCAATGAAGTTGTATTAACGGGCTAAAATCGCATGTGATTGCCAGACACCTGTTTCTCTTTTGTTTCGATGGATGAGCTGCTTGCCTGACGTGTGGCATTAGTTTTCAAAAGTACCGTAAAAAAAAATGTATTACTTAAATATTGTTGAATGGATTTCGTGTTATTTAAGTATGAAATAAGGTACGGTAAATTGTTAAATTGTAATTGTTTGATGCAAGATGCTTTCTATTTTGTTTTATTTAGTTTTTTGTACCGTGTTAGAATGATTTTGTAATGAAACTTAAACTATTGTATCTTGTCATAGGGAAGGAAAAAACTGGTGTCTAAGATACAGGCTCGGCCTAGTTCAGATGCCAGTGCTACTATGCTAGAACAACCAGTACAATTTGTAAATTTTGTAAATTTGTTAATCTAGTTCGTAAGTCAAAAAAGTTTTTGTGAAATAGATAAATAAATAAAATTTCATCGAACCCCATTGAGCCATTCTGCCATGATCGAACGGCTAAACTGATTTGGATGAAAGAACAGTGGCAGCAGGCCATACATGAATTTAGTTGATGTTATTTTGTGGCGTTTAACAAACAAAAAGATATTAGACTAATGTTACACGAAAAGATATTGCATTTTGAATATTATATGTTTTGTATGTCTTTGGAACTTAAAATTGAATTTTTGGAAGAATTTTATTTATTTTAAAAACGCTGCACACTTTAAACCAATGTTTTGAACATTCGTAGAAGAATAAGTTATTAAGATAAGTGATGATTAGATTTCTATACGGTCATTATTTCACGTAACTAAGGATCCGCCTTTGTTCTTTGGCATAGTGATAGTGTATAGTCTGGTATAGCACATAGGTTACTTATTATCCCGAAAAAATAATGTTTCTTACGAGATATATTTTTTTCAAGAATTTAATTTTAACGCTTTGTGACAGTAAATATATTTAATCGCTATGTTCGCGCCTACTCTATTCGCAAATCTTAACGCGGTTAAATCAAAAACTCTCGCGCATCGCCGGATAGGGAATCTACCCCGGCACGCACCTTATGAGGAAGAACATACTGGAAGTAGTGAACAATGGACTGAATTTTTTTTTGAATTTTTTTGAATTTTTGTTACTCTTTGTGCTTACATGCATAGCGAAACTTAAAGCCTGGACTTTCACCCTATCGCCGGAGCAACCCCGAGAGAGAAGCAAGGTGCGTGCCCTTTTCATTTCCTGCCCCTATATCGCATTATTTAATTGTAATTATTTTTCCTGTGATTACTGTCCATCGAAGCTATTTAATATTTATCTATATTTCCGTGAAACATAATTAATTTGAACCATCGCATGGGGAGTGGCCCTCTGTGGCTCCTCCACGCTCAATAAACTTTTTTTTACGAGTTTGATCTCATAATGTGAAATGCTACATAATAATACTAATGAAAACAACTTAATTAAACGCGGCCGAAGTCGCGGGTAATATCTAGTTCTATAACAGTAATAATGAATAGTAACAACTAATGAACAAATTAATATATAATAAATAACAATACCGTAAGACTCTCAATGCTAGGCACATTTTCAGCGCTAAACACAAGAAAATCTTCTTCATTGTCCCCATTCTGTATCTTTTGTTGCGTGAACCCAGCGGCCAGTAGCAATTCTAACGCTCCTTCTAAAGGTTGCACTTTTTCTGTGAACACCCTGTAGATAGTTAAAAAAATGTTTAAATAGACTCATGTAATTTCATGATCTATTATTTTATTATTAAATTAAATAAGCAATAAATGGATTAAGTCCAATCTGCCCGGTACCGGGGCAGTTAGGAAAAATCATCGGTCCTGGTAGCACAGATCAAGTTTCATCGACTACCGGATGCTTACCAATTTGTATAAAACACGCCGGGGCCGATGGGACTTGATCTGTCCCTATGAACGCCTATTTTTTTTTCCCAACTGCCCCGGTACCGGTACTGGATCATCGGGTCGTATGGGACAAGCTTCAATAAACCATGGGTACAGATCGTATTTAGTCACGGGCTATGCAGATTTTCGACATTTTTTTCACCAAGGAATGGTTTTCAAAAACTTTTTATTTTATCCCCATTCATAAATAAAAAAATATTATCTCCCCGTTACAAACCTGTTCGTCATACGTATCTTCTGATACTTCTCTTCAGTAGGATTTTGGACGATATTTTCCAGGTATTTGCAGAGTGTTTCTACGCATGTATCTATCTGAAATTTTTTAATATAGAATGCTAAATAAAATATATGGCACCGAAAGCAGAGCATTAAAAAACCGTTTCCAGTCATTACCAAAACTACTAAATCACCTACGTGTATTTTTGTTTTCATTGATTTTTCTAAAAGTGCACCTGGCTAGCGACCATCCTTCATAGAAAATCGGTTACCAATTATCACAGCTCCAATGGTGATTTGACGTCATCTTCACTTACCATCAGGTGAGATTGAGATCAATCGTTGAGTTCAGTAAAAATAAAAAAATCATGATCACGGAAGACAAACGTCCCATACTCATTTAATGACAAAAAAAAATGTAAAGATAACCTACCTTTTCCCTATTATGATTACAAGACTGCAAGATGAGACAGGCTGTGAGACCTCTCTCTTCCTCCAACTGTTCGTAGAGGAAAGTTTTGATTTTTCTTTTCCATTCATCTCTCGGTAGTACCTCATTGCTTATCATTGGACATCTGAAAATATTCAATTAAACTTGAGTGCTTACAGATGGATATTTTTTTAGCTATCCCACTAACACCAATTTTAAACTAATAAGATGAAGTTCTCATATGTACGTATTATTTAAAGAAACTAAACTGTGACACTTCAGTGACTGTATTGTAAATGTTTGATAATAGATATTGGGATAGTCGATATATGCTACAAAACGCTACCATCTTGGATTTGAAGAAATAGTGTATGAATTGTGAAACATCCCATATTAATATCAAATGTGAAGTGTAACTATTGTATTATAACTATTTATTTAGAAAATTTACTTCAAGTAATCAAAATATGTAATTTGTCGTTGTCTCAGTAATCGATCTACTTAGCATTACTATTCGAACCTGCGTGGTTTTTCAATACTTAGCTATTTAATCCTGTATATTTTTTGTAAACAATAATAAAGGGAAAAAAAAATCTTGACATATCCAAATAATAATACATTTGTTCGTCAGATTTAACTTGACTAAGTTAGTATCAATTTAAAGTATGTATGATGCACATCACTTGTGTCAATATTATACTGACCTTTACTTTTAATATTGTGTCTATTCCATCACATGATGAGTTATAGCTAGTCCCTAGGTTTTGATGGCGGTATTAAATTTATACAAAAATTTAATTATATTTAATAGTATTTAAAACAAAAACTCACTTGAAATAAACTCCGGATGCTACATAATTCTTTGGTATGCCTTCCTCAGATGGCTTTCTGACTGGTGTTGAATGTAGTTGGTCTGTCTTAGGAGTTGACGAAGAAGTGGTGGCTTCTTCGTTTTCTAATTCTCTCTTTACTTGAGCCTGCAACATTTGAGCATTGGAATCTTAATAATTTTATAAATGTGAAAGTTTTGATTGATGAATGGATGTCTGAATGTTTGTTCTTCAATCTCAGCAGCGAATTTGGATAAAATTTAGCATAGTGATAGGGTGCAATCTAAAATAGCACAAAGGCTATCCCAATATTTCCACAGGATACAAAATCGCGCGGGTCAGCTAGTTTTTAATAAAGCAAACAAGACAGCCTGTTAAAAATATAAATGCTTATTTTGTTAGCATAATTTGTAAATTACAAATTCCATCAAGAAGTGATCCTATACACTGATTACTTTGTAAAGTTTTGTTTTAAGCGCATGTGATGTCACCTTTGACCTAATCTTCACTTATTATAAGGTAATATTGAGATTTCTTCAGCATTTAAAAAACTAAGCAAGATTCTATAAGAGGCGCAACTAGGGAATGCAATTTTGATCTCGCGAGATCTCTGCCCTTTTCTGCGAGATTAATTTCGGCCTAAAAATGGGCGAGATCTCGCGAGATTGAATCGCTGGACCAATTGTTGAAGAAGGAAATGAATCTATACGAGTCCGGGGGGTCTAAAGGAGAACTTTTGCAGTTCGCGTGATAACTGCCTCACAACTATAGTACCAACAAGTGTGGAATCTGAAAGGGCATTCTCAGCGGCTGGCTATCTAGCCTGCAAAATAAGGTGTAGGTTAGGTGACGATACCTTAAATGCGTTGTGCTTTCTAAAAAGCTACTTCCAAAACAGTTTGTAAATAATTGTATAGCGAGATGTTCCTAATTTGATTGTTTTTATTTGGTTTTCATTTTATATTCTATTTCTCTTTTTAGTTTGGCGAAATGAGCCTTTGATTTGATTGTTCTCAACTCAAATTCTATTATTTTTGTTAGTTAATCTTTTTGACTTCGTAATTCAAAATATCTATGGTTCTTTTTCTTTCAATGTCTCGGGAGTTCTATATCTATTTTATTAGTGAAATTATTTGCAAAAATTGATACTCTTAAATCTAATTAATACTCTTAAAAATAAAAATCAATCTCGCGAGATCTCGAAATTGCCGAGATTATTGCGAGAGATTATGATTTTCATAATCTCGCGAGATTGAGGATCGGACGAGATTGCATTCCCTAGGCGCAACCAACTATCAAAAGTCTAGATTCAGAATTCCTAGTTAAATGCTTTATTGATTGACTATAATCTTAAATTTTATCTCACCCGTATAGCAGCTAAAGAAGTATTAAACTGAGGGTTTTCCCTTGTCTGCTGTAATCTTGCCAACGCAGCTTCTGCAGCTACTTTACTTTCCTCTGTTAACCCTGACCTTTTCAATAAAACACTCTCACTCCTTACATTCATTTGTGAACTATGACTACTGCTATTTGAATCTGTCAATTTATGCCCAGGACCTGCCATCTTAAATTTGGCATCTACCTTCTTCTTTTGAAAAAACTTTTTTATTTTATCAGCCATTTTAAATTCTTGGAGTATGTTCCTTTGGCAGTTTGAGTTTTGAAACACTTTCTCTCAGTTGTTCTATTGTTGCTGATGTCGCTGAAATGTTAATTAATACCTTTAGTAACATTTCTTTGTTTATGTGCAAAAGGAGTGTTAAACAATTACAGAACTGCTTAGAATAAAGTCCTACAGTGCAGTATTCACTGAGTTTTACATCACTAGTATTATTTATGTCAATGTTATTGATTATGTTAGTATGATATTTAGTTTGTCACCAAAAATCATTTATTTTAATCAAACAAGTTGGTATCCAAAAAGTATTATTTGTGTTCTAAGTTTGAAGTAAATAAGTAGGTACAATATATTCAGTTTTGATGTAATAATGATCAGGTGATTAATGGATTTAATGACTCACCCGGCTTCATAAACCTTTCAGCAATCCTTTTGCCATAAACTTGCCAAGATATAAAAATCAATAGCAACGTAAACAAAAGGATTAAAACAAAGGTTTTTAATAGTAAAAACTGGAATTCGTTGAAGTAGAAAACTTGATTTACGTCACCGTAGAAAGAAAACTCACTGAAATCTACGTAAGGCTTTGGAAAATTATCTATCGGCAAAGAAGATACACAAGAATCAAAAAACTCTTTTGCAAAAGCCCAAGTATCCTCGATTTGAAGACACAAAGACTCGTACAAGGTGGAATTAAAAACACCGTAGTCGAATAAAGACATCACACGGGCAAATATGAAAATAGTAGCAGTAGTTATTACGAAAATAAGAGTAGAAAACTAAATATCATTCTGCTCACGGGTAATTTCGTTTTTCGTAGGCAGGATTCCACTCAAGATTTGCTGTGTCAATGTCAGTCCGTACAGACAGTGGCAACAAAACAAACGTTCATAAACAAAATTATATTTTGTTGTTTTTTCCACATTTCCACGTTAAAAATAAAGATGAAGACATTCCACAGTTTGTGTATAAAGTATTAACTTAACACTTGTAATGCACTAGAATTCTATTATTGTAAAAAAACAGCCACCGACAAACTTTTTTATGAAACCTTTTAACCTGTGGACATTTAGGTTATCGTTTCTGAACAATGTCAACGGATAATTATCAAACCAGCTCACTAATAACGTTTATAAGTACTTAGTCAGACAAAGATATTTTTATTTCATATAAGTAAAAAGATTAAAGAGTAATGTAAAGTTATAGATAAAGTCAGTTCCTAAACAGTACCACCACGTTATGAAAACCACGGCCTATCACATAACAACACAACAATAAGTAGGTATTTAATTTATTGCTCTTCTTTAGGTATGCATAAAAGGACTTTAAGTTCATGAACAATAAGAACAAATACTGTTAAGTTACCTGAACAAAAGGCTTTTCAAGTAGCAATTCTCGAAATTAGATAGCGCTGCGTAAATGGAAATAGTTACTTTTTTACTGCAGCACATTTTTCTTAGTATTGTCGTTGTGTTAGGCAAATTAAATGTTCAGATATTACTAAACATTAACACTAAGTAGTATTTTTTAAAATAGTTTCTAGAAAAAAATAGTTATGTAACATTTTGTTTCTACGACCCCTCAAAGTTTATGTTTTATATGGATTTTTCTTTCAACAATTTCATAAACCACGTTTTTGTAAAACTAACTCAAGCAAAAGCTTCAACTTGAACTTCACTTAGCCATGCAGCAGTGGAGAGATCCTTGGTTCAAGGTCCAGTCGGGTAAGGTTGGTAAAAAAATTCCACCATGTTTACTTTTGAATAACAAATCGGTCTTATAAATTAGCGACCGAAAAATTCTTGCGCGTCGATTCAGACGCACGAAATGATGTGTTATTAAATTTGAATAAGTATATAAACAATCCGCATATTAACGTAAAGCTCAATCAACAATTGTTTCGGTATGTATACAATCGCGACTGGCCGCATGCCGATGCCGAGCAGGCTGAGCCATTTTTAACATGCCTGCGCAGGATGCCTAATATTATAATTGTGAGTGAAAGTGAGGACGAATAAAGGTATTTTTTTTCCTGCCAAAGAATGACACCCTACCGTGACGCCACGGATAGGGAGAGGGTGAATACTCCTAGTACGAACTGGACCCTGCACGGGGATAAATCCCCGCGCGACAGTGACAACCGCTCGCCGATGGATTGCCACCGTGTATCCAGTACATATTGAATAAATACATATTTTATTAGAATAAACTAAAATAAACATCCATGACTAGACAACTAATATCTGTGTTCTTAACACAAATATCCGCCGCCACCGGGATTCGAACCCAGGACCTCTGGCATAGAAGGCAATTTATGTTACCACTACACCAGCCGGTCGTCAGATCATCCTTCCACCGACGGCGTGGTCACTCGCGGTCGTTCGCGGACCTCCCCAAGCCCATTTAAGCCTAGCAGCTTTGATGCAGCCATGATGTTGGTTTTGGAGCGTAGTGTGGTGTTTAATTTTACTCCCAATATACTACGCTCCATTGCTGTCTGGCAAACCCTGAGCTTGGCCTTTTGATTTTCTGTGAAAGACCAGGTTTGTGCACCATATGTGAGAATGGGGAGGATACAATTCCTTTTATGTATTGACGGAAGGTTTCCCTTCATAAAGAATTCCGAAGCCCAATAGCTTTTTCACGCGTTTTCGATTCGTCTATCAATCTCTTTATCTTGTCTGGTCTGGAATGACTTAATTTTTTTATTTTCGGCGAAACGAGCATTCGGCGGAGAATGTTTCGATTTACCGCTGTACGTTGGAGCTTATTACAGAAGGCAGTACATCAAGCGTTACAATTCTGTCAAGAAAATTTACTTGAATCTGAACTCTATGCCCTCGACATTAAGTTAAAATTGGTTGGGGAAATTTGACAGGTTATGTAACGCTTGGTCTGCTGCCTTCTGTACTTTGGAGCTACATAGTCGGTGTGTCGTCTAGTACCTACGGAACTAGGATAAACTATCATAAGGAGGATACCTATTGGATAAAGATTATCTGCGGAGAAAAGACCTCGAATAAAGTGAACGAAAACTGGGCACTTACCTATGTATATTTTCATTCATAAGTAAGTATTTTTAGCAACTTGTTTGTTTTCGAATTATTATTTCTAGAATATTATTTGTTCCATTAGTGATTTTGAATCACGCGCTATGTAGCGTCAAAACTGTGTTACACACTGTCAAACAAGCAAACTTACTTTGATGCTTTAAAGTAAACTATGCAATTTTCTATTTGTAAGGTTGTCGTTGTTAATGAGCTTCCGGTCTGTAGTGCCTCCCATGGGCTACGGGTTCACTGGCTCACTTTCACGCCAATCACTAGGTAACGTCAGACACCGACTCCGTCCTTTAGTACTTATATTCGTCTATGACTCCGTCGCTCGACCGACTAACCGTTCTAGTTACCCCCACTTGCGGACATGAGACAGTGTACAGTATCTACTTAGTAGATACATAAACACTACACGGGCTCTTCGGTCATCAGCGCTTTTAGCTGGTACTTATTTCGCAGTCCATTATATTTCTAGTCCAGCGTTTCTAGCTTGTATTTGGCATAAACATCCCAAAGGACCACTCTGGGTCGAAGTACTGCCGGATTTTCGGATGTTTCTCAATTTTTCAGAAGCCCCTTGAACCATGGACACAATTTGTTGTTTGAAATGAACGTTACAGTAATGTCCAAAATAACGACCTAAGAAATCGGTAATATGGAAACATTTTGGAAAGTGGATTAAGCGAAGGTGTTCTATTTAGACTCGTTTTGGACGGATTAAATTTGACTTAGTTAAACTCGCTCCAATAGGAAACTTTTCAACCCATTCAATCATAGAGTTTTTCAAAACCCCATGAAAAAATCTTATTAAGCTCACGTTTTAGCGAGGTACATATTTTTCTACAAAAGTGCTGTCAAATTAGCGTAGCGTGTCTAAATAGCGTAGATTAGCGTAAACAATAGCGCCTGGTCATCATTGAAATGTAGAATACATAGCTTATTTATTTTTTTATTAGGAGAACCAACAGCAGCTCTTAAATAAGTTTATATAAAACAACAGGTTTCAGAAGGCCAATTAATGGTTTCCACGGTTAGAAATTATATAAAATTAGTGTGAGCAAGTAACATTAAGCTATGTACATACATTAAATTCAGGATAGCAAGATTAGGATTAGAGTTAATTAAAAAAAAAGAATTGTTCAACCGCCATCTTGCAGATTCGATACTGGTGTTAAAGAGATCCAAATCTATACTGGTATCTATACTGGTATCCTAGCATTCATTGCCCTTAGGTCAGAAGAGTAGCACATAGAAAGTAATCGACTGTTATCTTAAAAAATATGATATCCCATCGCAGAAGCCAAAGCCCGATCGTTATGCCCTACGCTGGAAGCTTAGGTACTCAAGAAAGCATCATGCCATTTATAACAACTTTAGAGAGTTACATTCATACATAACTTCACGCCTGTGTCCCTTATGGGGTAGGCAGAACACCAGAATTCGGGGGCATTATAATGATGGAGAGAGACTATTGCAGTGATAGGGGGTCAGCCTATCGCCCACAAAAATGTCAATAAAACCTCCGTCCCTCAACTGACTTTTACAGTATGCCCAGGAAGAGAAGCAGCTGGCATATTCTATGTTTTTCTTTCGCTCCCAGTCCAGCATAGAAGAATGAATACGTAATAAATGATACGATAAGCCATAAATTATACATGCCATCCTTCAATAATTAGACTGCATAAAAACTTAACCTAAAATTATTCCCAGAGTGACACTTAAATGAACCTAGTTAATTTAAAAGTACCTACATCGCAATGGTCTTTAACTATGTAGACCAATTAAAACAGGATTTTTAATGAGCTGAGACACGCAAGTAAATAATATAAACGGAAAGTTATGATATTCGTGACAATTTTTTTGTGACTTCATGCGATCACGTGAATGGCCCAACAGCAGATTGACTTAAAATCAGGCAAATTCATCGCCCTTTTAGTATTTTATGAAAGACTAGGGTTGTCTGGAAGAGATCACTTTACAGCCATAAGGCCGCCGATTGTACCTTTTTTTTATCTTTCTGTTTTTGTTTTTGTTTTTTAGCTTTATCTTTCTGTTATTCTGTCTGTTTTTGTCTTTTTTAGTACTTATAAATAAATAAAGACGTATTCCTTCAGTTTTCCACCATGCGTGACAGTTCAATCAAATCAAAGCCTGCAAGTGTGATGGAAAAAAAATAAAAAAATATCAGCGCATCTTTTAAAAAAGTGTATAAATGTTTAAGGTTTTAACACTCACTGGTAATGCCAATGGCGGTACCGTGAGCTCCACTTATGGCGGATGAGACACACCTGGAGGTTTTTAGTGGGTCGGTTCGGCTTTCTGCCGAATCATCCCCACATACCACGTCGTTCCCCCTTGGGCCGTCGGGGACACGATAGCACGTTTTCCATTCAAAAAAGGTATATTTTTATACCGATTATACAGATGTGAAAATATTTGACCCAGGTATTTTTTTGGTTTTGCGTATACAAAAAATGCAAAAAATAATGTTGTAGGTATTAAAACGCAAAGAAATCCAGACCCGAGTTAAACTTATATTTGTTCAAATCAAATAATGCTCATGGCGCTTGTAAGAATGAAAATAAATAATGATGAAATACTCAAAGAAAAAAAGGAACTTTCACTACGAGTACAATTTCAAAGGTGAAATAATTACAAGAGTGTCCTTGGTGAGTCCTGGGGGTGTATTTGGATAGCAAACTAGTTTTTGACACTCACATCTTTTATATGACCGAAAAAGCCTACAAAATGTTAGGTTTTATACTCAGCAGTGCGATCACAGAACTTTATCGAATCGTTTGTTAACGAATGTTCGTATAGTATGGAGATGGTTTTTAAGAAAAAATTGAAATCTATCCATTGCCGCACGGCCAGTTTAAATAAATGTGTGCCTTGTTAATTTTGAATGTTTGTAAACATGGTGTACTCATAAATATCTGTAAAATAAAAAATTACAATGTTACTCAAAACTTGCAACCGACTCCATACTATACGAGCATTAGTAAACATTCGTTAATATACGATTCGATAAAGTTCTGTGATCGCACTGCAGAGTCGGTAAAGAGTTTAAACAATTTCAAACATTAATTTTGATCTATAATGCATTCGTAAGATCTATATTAGAATACGCAACTGTAGTATATATAAAAAATATAGAAAGTATCCAAAATAAATTTATTAAATATCTAAAATTTAAGACTAACTTTTACAACATTAAAAATGAGGAAATTTTACTTTGCTCTCTCTCCGAAAGGCGGTCTATACGAGATATAGTTTTTCTTTTCAAAATTATGAATAATATAATCGAGTCTCCATATTTATTAAGTTATATAAATTTTGCTTGTCCCAGAATAAATTCTCGTCACAAACCTACTTTTGTCTCGTCTCTTTCCCGAACTAATTATGCCGCTAACTCTTTCATTAACAGATCTTGTACCTAATTTAATAAGATTTATAATAATATCGACAACTTTCATCTCTCTCTCCCAAAATTAAAAAAAGAACTCTATTTGCATCTCCATGTATACTTATTTATTTTAATTTCATTATTGTTCCTACTAATGTATTGTGTGACCGTGTTTTTCGTTTAAATTTATAATTTTTGGTATGGAAACTTCACTGGTCTCTGTATAAATTATATATTTTAACTATAAGTACCTATAATGACTGTTTGTTTCCTGAATAAAGTAAAATAAAATGATGCGTATACCGTTAAGTTGGTAATTCTAATGTTAAATGATAGTTTAAAAACTTATAATGTCAACAATACAATTCTACGGGCCACTGAGCAAGTTATCACTACAAGATTGACTGTGGCTTTGGGCTTTTCTACATTGGTCAAACCAAAAGAAACGTATCAACCCGCGTAAAAGAACACATAGCTGATATTAAAAATCGAGGAGCTTCAAAGTCTGCAGTTTGTGAGCATTCCATGGACAAGCCCAACCACTACTTAAGGTTTGACTCTGTGAAAATTTTATCTAGAGAGAAACATTACATTCCTAGAATGATCAGAGAAGCGATTGAAATTAAAAAACACCCTAATTTCAATAGAGAAGGTGGTTGGAAACTATCACCGAAATGGGACCCTATCCTGAAAAACATTAAATCTAACATCCAGCAACCCAAGACCTACAACTCAAGACACTGTCAGCTCGTTTTGAGTCAATCCAGAACGCTACGCTCGAAGAATGAGAAACAGATGGAGATGATGATGTATAACTTTTTCCATCTATCAATCCGACGCTTGACAGCTCAGTCGCTCGTGACCACGGGGTCTGAAAAGACACCGAAACGTCCAGTTAAAATTTAAAATGTAAATATACGCGATAAATCCGGTTAAAAAGTGTTTTATTTAAGTTATCACTACGTCTACGGGCTTTCAGTGTGATTATACTCGTAACTTCTCGGAAAATCAATCGAGGTTCGATCGACCATGGAGTTCTGGAACTTCCTAAGCCTCCTTTTTGATAGTTCCGCTAAGTACCTATCTACTTACTACATCAAAGCATTGGAACCTGTTGATCGAAAAGCCCGATAATTAATAAGCAACCTATTCCATTGAATGATAAGCTGCAAAATCTCTTGAACGTTATTGTAAAGGCTTGTCTTTCTAAGTTTATACGGTTGCATTTTGTAAAGTTTGCATATGCAGTAAGTATACCTAACTGCTTTAAATAAAATCATTAATAAGGGAATTAAATACCTACCCAAAGTGACGTATGAACTCTTCAATAAAACACTTTTTATTGGATTGACACCGTATAATTATATTTTATTTATTCATTTATGATAGACACCGCAACATACCTATAAGAAGTAAATTTAACTCCTCTCCGTGTTTCCTATTTCCTATTAAAGAAAAATCCCAATTTGCTCTGAAACAGTCCTAAGGTATTAAAATAAAAAAGTAAATAAAATCCCCAGATAATCACAACAACTAAATGCCCCCAAAGTAAGCATAGATTGTGTTATGGGATACCATGTGGTGAACTGAACTATAGGGGAACCTAGAATATAGATAAGTACATATATAGATAAACACCCAGACACGGAACATTTACTTTTGTTCCGTGCGGGAGTCGAACCCCCGACTTCACGATAGGCGCAGTAGGTAGCGGATATAATTGGGAGCGTCACCTTGCAAATGTAGTTTTAGGGGAAGATGTAAAAAAATTAATACAAGTATCTGGAGCAATTTTTCGTGTGTACATTAGAGTAAATGAAATACATAAAGGAAGACAATAAATGGTATTTTTAGAGACATTTATTAAAATCTGTATATGAAGAAATGGACGTTTTCAACTGACTTCCAAGAAAGGAGGAGGTTCACACTTCATCTGTATGTTTTTTTTTGTGTCTTTGTTACACGATATTTCGGACAATTATGAATTGATTTTGAAAATTTCGTATGAATTAAAAGTTTCATAATGTTAGAGGATACTTCATAGTTGGTCCTATACAAATTTTATCGAAATCGGTTGAGTACTAGTCATTGAAAATTTCAAAATTTTGAAAAAATAGGTATGTATGATTTCGGGGAATGTTTACGTGGATGACATTTTAACTCAGCCACAGTTTTGACGTAAAGTCGGTTTTTTTAATGCTTTAATTTGTTGATTATTGTAAAACCAGGTTATGAAGTGTTAAAAAGAATAGTTTCCAGCCCCAAAGTTTGCTTCAAGGAAATAAATTGTTGTTAGCAAAGCCTGTAAGGAATGTAAAAGAACTGAGAACTGATGGCGATAGTTATTTAATACGAGTAACGATCATTCGTCAAACATCGGTGACCTCGGCACCTTATAAAACAATTTTAAACGCGATTACTCTCCTAGCCAACAAACATGACTAAATATTTAGAAAAGTATGGCAAACATTTATATTTCGATATTTTTTTAAATAGGATAAAAATGTTAGTGTAAGTTGTAGTTCAGACCAAGTAAAACACTCAATGTTGATTTCCTCGGTCGATCAGAAGAGATTCAGTTTGATGTAATTCGTTTCCTTTTTCCATTATAATTTTATTTATTATTGTATATGAGGCGTTTGTTCTTGTGATGTCTGCAATATGTGTGGTTCTGCATTTTATCAGGCGTGAATCTAGCGTATGCATGTGTCTCGTTTATTTTCTGCTGTCGAAATAAGGAATATCGTGGGAGAATAACTCGGATTTGTCTGCGCGTCAGATTTTTTATCACCTTGAAATGTGCACTGCAAATTTTGCCATCGGGTTTTTGAGACCATAAGTGATCCATCAAGGTTAAAACAATAAACATACTAAAACTAAAACAACGGCAATAATATCCTATGGAATGCAACGCAAATGAAGCTGATTTGATTATTATTGTAGTTTAAGGTGACAGCCGATCACTTACTTTTCTTTTTTACAGCAGCTATCCATTTTTGATCTAATATTGAGCCCGTTTTACTATAAACAGAACAAAAACAAAATTGCAATTTTATTTGCTTACTGACCAGACAGGCCTCTTTGTTGCATATTTCTCCCGCGTCAAGCGCTGCGATCGGTTTCGTTACCCTATCCACCTACTTTGCACGTTCCCACTGCACTGCGGAGTAAATTCTAGTAAACTATAATTACTATGACCTTTTTAATAAGCCAAAAGCAGAGCCATAAGTCTCGGTTAAACGATGAGGCGGTTAAATTTTGCCTGTATGTACCCCTGGCCGAGTGCTGATTTGAGGATGTCACAATCTTTAGGGCGCCGAAATAGCTTCTGAAAATCCCTCTAACGTCCACCAACCAGCACTGGGCCAGCTCGGTGGTTTACGGCTTAAGAATCCTCCTCATAATCCTTGGTTTTCAGCCAATAACCTGCTCCTCAATGAAAATAAAACTATTTTTTAAAATTCTCATTGCCTAATGTCCGGCATGTAAATACTAACTTACTTGTAAAAGGACAAGAATTGAGCCCTGTAAATTCAACAGTGTTCCTTGGCATAACCCTAGACGCACAACTAAAATGGGGACCACACATAGAAAGGTTGGCGAAGAGACTTAGTTCTGCAGCAAATGCTGTCAAAAAGATGCGAAATATTTCTAATGAAGCTATTGCGCGATTGGTTTATTTTGGTAATTTTCATAGCTTAATTACATACATACGTTAAAACTATCTTTGTGCTGCAGAAACGGACTATTCGCGCAATCTACAAACCTAATCCAGAGCGACACTTAGAAAATATATCTTTGAAAATCTTATGTTTGTAAAAAAGAACTTAAACATGTTCCATAGAAAATGTGGCTTACATAATGTTAATAGCCGGCTATGACAGTAGACTTCATAAAGTCACTCGGGTCACCATCTTCCCTAAAATATGAGGAGGGTGATGGCTGGTGCTTGCGTTATACTCGTGAACAGGTGCTGCTAGCGGTGCCAGGTCGTTTTGTTGATGACTTTATGACTACTTTACTTTTTTGAATTTGACTCTGACATCCCCATCTCCATGTCCACGTCTGTGTCTGTGTCCTGTCTGTCTCCAAGACTATCTTCATCTCCATCCACATTATCTGTATTCTCTCTCACTTCTATCGCTACGTCTATCTCTAATTCTATCTTTACCTCTATATCTATGTCTACGTTTCTGTCTAGTACCTGATTGACTAATGTATTAATATAATAGTAGACTCCAGAAGATCAACAACTCGTTCATGGGTCAATATGTACGCTTTTATAATAAAATTCCAAAATATTTAATATTAACCCTTCGATAGATTTAAGGATATAAAAAGTTTTACTATAAGATATCCGGATGCAAGGAGATGGGATTCCCTGGTTGCAACTACAATTAGGGATTCCCTAATTGTAGTTGTGTATTTTTAAAAGATGATTGCTGTTGAGTTTCTTGCAACTTCTTCAGATCGATATTCCGAAGTGGTTTTAGATTCAGTTCAATTTGTAAATTGTTTGACTTATTTCAAATGTATTTAAACACTTACGAAATAAAGATTCTTTTGACTTTGGTCCAGGAATGACCACTGATAGGTGATTCCAGTAGACATAAGTTGGTAAGTACCGCTGCCAGTGATCAAACTACGTGTACCTTTTTCTCCAGGCGATAACAAAACGCTTTGACCGTGAAATTAGCCACTCATTCGGAACTAGAACAACTGCAATTTTTCTCAACAATACTCAGATTATATTTAAGAGTTAACAGGCTAATAAACCAAGACGAGATTAGATAGTTATTATCTAGAACCACTTGTTGATGCGATTTCTTTAGTGACGTTTAGTTTAATTCATCAAGTGTTGTGAAAGTGAGTGTGATTTTGAAAAGTTTAATATTATGTTGACGTGGATTTTCCAGGACTAGAACCCTAACTTAGGTATGTACTTTATTTAATCCGCATAACTTAGCTAGAGCTTTTTCCACAAATTTTAGACGTTAATGTAATTGATTGAATCAGGCGTCACTTTTCGAAATCTATCACCACTATTATAACTAAGTTACTTTTCTTATTCCGCGACTCCAATGCACTAATGACGCACACTCAGTTTGGGAGTGTTCGATGCTCCCTGAGGATGCTTCTGGTTGAACCAAAACACGAGTCAATGGTAGATTGTGTTGAAGGTTATAGTTATTCTGCATCACTATTGCTTTGGAGTCGCGGAGTGAACAAGGTAATATAGTAATAGTATCAGACGTTTACCTTAAATGCCACACGATGGAAAGTGATCAAGAGGACTCTACAAGTTCTATGCATTGGAAACGTAAAAACAACTTCCGCATATTGTAACGGCTCAAGCATAGATAAAGATGCAATATTGTTATCATATATCTATCTGCAGAAGTCCTGTAGCGAGATATCGGCAGATAATGGCCTTCACTGACAGTGAAATTTCCTATTCAGATATAGGACTGTGTTTATAATTCATTATAATACATAAACTAGGTAGAATAAGATTGAAATTTACTTTTAATGTAAAAGACGTTTATCGTCCATTTCATCTGATGGAAAGTAGTGTAGTGATGAAAACTAAGCCTAATAAGTGCCTATTCACTGAGATTTTAAAATGGCCAGGTATTAGAACAAAATCTCTTGCTTTTAACGTAACAGCGTATGATTGGGTTAAAATAGCCTATCACTGCTGGATAAGAGAGTCCACTTGGCTAAAAGACCACTCCTCGTAGAAATTGTGCCGCTTATCGTCACTTACCATCTTGTCAGATTGAGGGTTTCATCACCACTTCAAAAATAAACTACGTAACTTGGTGATTCGTTTCAGAAGGAACTTTCGTTTTAACTCTTTGGAATATTAACGCTGATCCTGTCTCCTGTTCTAGTTAGAGCCCTACTTCTGCTTAGTTGTCTGACCATAAACTTGTAAGGCCAAAATTAAAAGTGTCATTTGAGCACTCTCGAAAATATACAAAGTCATTTTTTGTTCATGCGAAACCTAGCACACGGGTCGAATATTATCGTGCAAAGAATCGGTATAGGTACACAAATGATTTAATGTATTTACGGGATTCTTACCACGATTTTCGATTTTATTTTCGCACGTCCAATATTTTGACAGTCCGCGATCATGGTGCTTGTAACAGCATCGAAATATTGGACGTGCGAAAATAAAATCGAAAATCGTGGTAAGAATCCCGTAAATACATTAAATCATAGTGAAAATAACCGCGATAGTTTAAAACAATTATTAGGTACACAAATTCATAATATTATCATAAAAACTCACCAATTCTTCCGACTGCAAAAGTTTCCCGCTTTTGACGCGCGAGTACCTTCAAATAGTATAAGAGATGCAATTTTGCATTAACACTTCAGACTGCTGTTTATTTAATACCGGATAGCTTATGCCCACTGTTCGCATCAAATTTGGCTTAAAACTACGGTCAAAGTACGAACGTAAGTCATGTCACGTGATTCTCAGGCAAATAAAAGAAAAACATCAGTCCTATCATTCAGATCTTGCTCATTCATATATTTCAAATTAAAATAGTTTCTATCCTTTTTTACTTAATAAGGATAGGCCGTTTGTTTTTTTTTATTGGTTTTTTAGTGAACATGAGGTCTCAGATGTTACACGTCCATTTATGAGAAACCTATTCACTCGATGCTTTAAAGTACTAGGATTGGTATAAAGACGTAATCAGTTCGTTCCACACCTTGACAACGGTTCTATGCGTATTGGTTCTAAAAAAAGAAATTTTGATTACCAAATCTATACATATAATAAAATGGTAGGAAAGTCAAAACTGTACATTGAATATTTTTTTAAAAGAATACTTGGGGTATGATCTACAATCGAAACAGAAACAAAAAATATAGTTTTTAGAATTTTTGTCTGTTTGTCTGTTTGTCTTTCCGGGATAAACTCAAAAAGTACTGCATGGATTTACTTCAAATTTGGCATGAAGATAGTTAAGAAGTCGGGTCAACATATAGGCTACATATTATCACGCTAGCAGTGTTATAATCGTAGGTGCGTTTGGTGCTGCATAGCGTTCACGCAGACGACGTCGCGGGCAGCAGCTAGTACAAATATATGACTTGCTTTCCTTTTTATTTATTCTGGATGCTCTCGAGTAGGTAGGTACCGTAACATACTGCTTGAGCGCGCCTTATATTGAGAAATAAAGGCGGATATGGCGCGAACTGACAGTATGTCATGTTTTTATTTTAATTTGAAATATTTTCGTTCTGACGAAAAACGCTTTAGTTTTGTTATGGATTCTGGCCCCAACCTTCAGAAAGGGCTGATCAATGTTTATTTCGGAGAAAAATCTCTGAATTCTATAATCCGCGAATCGTACCGCTCCACCATATTCTAATAATAAGTTTATTTGTCCCCAGTGTGAATATTTATAAAAGTGTGCGAAGTAAAAGTATTTTCCTTGTGAAATAAATAATAATAATCTCAAACAGTCATTCTTTAAATTATCTCACGATCCCCCGTTGCAGTACTGTTTATAACAACAACGGTTTTAAGATGATGGTTAAAAGTGAAGGTTATTGTCATAGATAACGCGGATATATAATAAACTCGAACATAAACGACGTACTAACTGCACAACTTCAGGAAACTGGACCCCCCGTGATATCACGAATTAAGTTGTATAGTCTGGCTAATGAAAGTAGAGACTGGTAAAATCTGGTGAATTAAAAAAAACATCATTGTTACCCCGAAAATAGTGCGAAATATATGGATTAAACAAACTTGATGCTTGATTATTTTTTCTAAATATAACAGTGTCGTAAAAAAATAACAAAATTGGTACTGTCCTATTTTTTGATGAGAAGTATATTATTAAAATGATAGGATTAATACAACTAGTATTAATCAGGTTTAAAAATAAAACAACAAAATACAACAATTATTTTAATTCATTGTAATAAAAATCTGAATCAAGAAATTCTATATGGAATGAATCGTCAGCTGGTATCGCTGTTTCCTACATTCATTATGAAACTAGCTCATTTTCAATTTTTTTATTGAGATTACGGAAATTCCAAAATCTCAATTACCAAAACCACCAACAACCGTTGGATTGACGACAGCGACACCAGAAAAACGACTTTGACATTCATGCTAGTAGTTTTTATTATTATTATAATTATGCTAGTAGTTACTGCCATATAAAAAGATTGCAAAAATCCCCAGTAGTGTCTACTTTTGTTAGCCAGACTCTACCAATTTTCTCTACAAGGCACTATTGATACAGGATTTTCGTACTTTGGTGCATCACCCTTTCTTAAAAGCAGTGCAATCATTAGGTACACAAACACACACATCAGCAAAATAATTTTAAATGTTCTATCATATGATACTGTGGTTATTAACTTTTGGATTAATTAAGAAAAATACTGCCGAAAGGTTATACCGCCAACTTTTTCCTTTCCGTTTTAAGATGTTACCACAGCAAAAAATCCGCCAAAAAATCCACCAATCGTCGCCGTCGGTCGTACGTCTATCGACGTAGATCCATTGGTGTGGTAACGAAGTAATTAAGTGTATGACCTATATTTACAGTAAATGTTTTTTTAGCTTTAATGTTTTCATGGAGTTTTTCTACGAATTAATCTAGTACCTAATAAAACGACATAAAAACTAGTAAAGATTGTAACTTTTGGCACGTTATTGGGTACTGATGTGCTTCCTATTTGAATCATCACAATTTGTTTAAAGATTTCTGGGAAGCCCATTCAAATTAAACAAACAAACTCTACAGATTTTTTTTCTAAGAAGTACCTACTTACCTAATGATTTCGGAAAACGTCGGTAAAGTTTCCTAGGTTAAGTCATTATTAATCCTACCATTGATAATTAATGATTTTCCTGGAAATTGGTGAGCTTCCATGCTGGAAGCGAAAGAATCATATAGAATGTACCAGCTGCTTCTCTTCCCGGGTATACTGTAAAAGTCAGTTAAGGGACAGAGGTTTTATTGGCGTTTTTGTGAGTGATAGGCTGACCCCCTGTCACTGCAATAGTCTCTTTCCCTCATTATAATACCTCCAAAGTCAAACGTGATATTAGATGGTCTTATAACCTCTGGTGTTCTGCCTACCCCATAAGGGATCTGTTGTCGCGTTTGACAAATTTGGAGGTATTATAAAGATAAAGAGAGGCTATTGTAGTGTCAGGGTGTTAACCTATCGCCCACAAAAACGCCAAGTAAACCTTAACTGACTTTTACAGTATGCTCGAGAAGAGAAGCAACTGGCACATTCTAAGTTTTTCTTTCGCTCCCAGTCCAGCATGGAAGCAATTTAAGTTATGTATGTATGGAAATTGGCGCAGTGGCTTAACGACAGGCGCGGTCAGTAAAAGAATGGGTGACCGCTGATCATTTATTTATCACGACTTTATCACCACGATTTCCATGTCCCAGGTACCGTAAATATACTTCTATACAGTAGTTAGGGTTGTGGTTGGCAGTCGTTAGAGTTGGTCTAATAGAATTACAGTGCCTTAAAAATTCTGACATCCGCCTAAGGATCACCTTAGACAATCGATCTACAGTCGATCAACAGTCGATCGACCATCGATCGACGGACGAATGGGACAGTTGACGTCGATCGATAGTTTCTACTATAAGTTGAATTCTTTTCAAGTGAATTTTGTTACAGTTCAAAATTGACAATCTTTGTGACGTTGCCGTAGTGAAATGGTTCGATTTTCCATTCGATGGCTTTGACGTATTGAATCAGTTGGTGAAAAAAATGTATACAAACTTCTGATTACAAGATGGCCGATTATATTCATCGATTCAATGTCGATTCAGTAGTGTCAATCACTATCAACTGAACGTTCCGTTTCTTTGAATCTGTTTATTTAAGATGAATATTTTTATGACATTTACTTAATTTATTTACAGTTAATAATAAAAATTACACTTTATTAATAGTTCAATTTATAATTTTAAAATAAACAATTTTATTGACATAGTTTTTATTTTATTAACGCGCCAATTTATATTTTATTAGTTGTAAATAGTTTGCGCGTAATGGAAAATGAGTTAATGGAAAATAGTTGAAAAACAATTCAACTATAGGCCAAACAATCCGATCGACGTCTATCGATGTCAATTGATTGGTGCGGTTACACCCTAAGAGCACTCCTTCTCACCCAGAATAGAGACTCATGTTCCTGCAGTGGGCTTTTCCAAACTGGTTGTGATGATGGACTTACCTACAAATGGCAGTGCTCGATTGCTGATTTTATTAATATCTAAAAAAAAAAGATTTTTTTATCCGGAATCATTGGGATCCGATGAAATCTAAATATCTAGAAGACAACTGCTACGATTTCCACACAAAGCTGAACATCTCGAAATACACAAAATCGTCAAATCGGTTCATTCTTTTGCGCTATAGATAAACTTGTCAAACGTATTGCACCCCTTTTTTACGTTAAGAGCTAAAAAGGTCGCATGCTAAGGTTCGGTAAAATCTTGATTACTATGACTTTAACCACACATAAACTTAAATATAACAAAACGCCAATTTCAGCTCTATTAACCAAAGCAAAAGGGTAACAAACTTTGTCTGAGTAAATCTCAAAATCCGACAAGCAAGATCCATTAAACTTAGGTAGGTAGTTTAAATTTTCATAGGTGTTACACACATTAATTCAAATTCAGAATTGTCTCTTTGTATGTGTGCCTTTCTGTCTGTATCATCAAGTGAAGCTGTGGGCGTCTAGTCTAACTGTACAATAAAGTAATCACCGCTGTGTATGAATAAGGCTTATACAACTTCTGAACTGTATGGAGTTGGTAAAAATTATTTAATATCGAAATTTGCAGAAAATTATGCGGTTCGTTCGCTAATAATAGGCCTTATACATACATAACTTCACGCATGTATCCCTAATGGAGTAGGCAGAACACCAGAGGCTATAAAACCATCTTTTGGGGACTGAAAACTGCTCGCGTCCGCAAGGTTTAGCCCTCGATGCCTTGTACGTGGTCCCTGGGTGGCGCTAAACGAGCGGTATCATCTGGTGGTAGGCTTCGGCCGCGGCTTGTCACCACCCACTAGACAAAACCATGCCGCCAAGTGACTTAGTCGCGTTCCGGCATGATGTTTAGTGTAGCCATTTAGGAGGGTAGGTCTGAGTAATCGTGCTGCATTGGAGAACTGTTTTCAACTCGTAGGATAGTGACTCACCGGGTAACTCGTTTTGGAGGGTAGCGGGATCCGAAGCACGGTGCACCGCTGGCCGACCGCAGGTAGTAGGGGGCCCAAGTAGCATGCCAGCCACATGCGAAAGGCTGCCCCGCCACCTCGCGAAAAATCCCGGGAGGCTCCATCGTGCCGGTTGGCGACCGGTTGGAGAGGACCCGATGGCGACCTCGGGGGGGTTCGGGCGTCCTCGCAGTCTCCAGGCGAGTTCCCCAATGGTGCGTTGTTCCCTACGAGTTGCTTGGTTCCATTTGCAGCGCTTCACTCAACTTCTATTCTCCTCCCTATTCACTCCACTACCAATTCACAATGAAAGGTCCTAAAAAGAGTACGGTTCAACAGCGGTTGCACTTCCTCTCCCTTAAAGTGCACTTCTGTAACATCCGAGGAGTGCACTCCAATCTGAATGATGTCCACCACCATCTTGAGACGGAGAGACCACACCTACTCTTTCTAACGGAGACGCAGATCTGTGATCCGTCAGACTCGGCATACCTTGGTTACCCAGGCTATATCCTGGAGTCTCTTTTCCGCCCGCACGCCGGGGTGTGCATGTATGCCAGTGACGCGATCTGTTATCAGCGTCTCCGTTACTTGGAAGTGCCGGACCTTTCAGTCATGTGGGTTCACATAGATACTGGCCTAGACCAAGTGGTTTACGCCTGTATCTATCGTTCACATAGCGGAGATCGGGAGACAACGAAGCTTATGGAATACCTTGGCAATACAGCAGATAAGATTCAGCAACGTTTTCCCACGGCGCAGTTGGTGTTTCTGGGGGATTTTAATGCTCACCACGGGCAGTGGTTATACCCGTATCAGGACACTGACCATGCTGGCAGAGAGGCCTTTAAGTTTTCGCTGACTAACGGTCTCTCGCAGCTTGTTAACGAGCCTACGCGCATCCCCGACGTTGCTGGCCACACTGCGTATTGCTTGGACCTTCTGCTGACAACCGATCCTGACAGATGCTCGGTGTCCGTCACTGCACCTTTAGGGACATCCGATCACTGTATGGTGAAATCTGTATCGCTGTACTCGCCACCTGACACCCGCCCTAAAGGCTCCAGGCGAATATGGCGTTACAAGTCAGCAGATTGGGATGAAATGCGACATTTCTTCGCATCTTATCCATGGCGGCAAACATGTTTTACATCAACCGATCCATCGTGCTGCGCTGATGCTGTCTCAAGTGTGATAGTTCAAGCAATGGAGTACTTCATTCCCCACGCTGACCTATCCCTTGAAACCAAAGCTTGCCCATGGTTTCATAGTGCTTGCCTTGCCGCTGAAAAGCGAAAGCGGGAAGCATACAAAGCCTGGGCAAATGCTCGCAGAAGTAAAGCCCTGGATTCGCATGAACTTAAGAAAAGATACAATGCTGCCGCCAAGTCCTGCAAGAAGGTGATCAAAAGCGCTCGTTTTGCCCACATAGGCCGTATCGGAGACAGAATAGCAGCATACCCTTCGGGAAGTAAAGCTTTCTGGTCCCTTGCCAAGTCGGTCGAAACGAACTTTTGTCACCCGTCGCTGCCACCACTGAGGAAACCTGATGGTTCTCTGGCCCATACTGCGAAGGAGAAAGCAGATTTATTTGCTAGTATCTTCGCAGAAAATTCTCGTCTAGATTGCCAAGGAAAAATCCCACCCCAATTACCTCAGTTCGGACCTACAATGGGTACCGTTCACATTCGCCAAAAGGAGGTTCTTAAATGCTTGCTGCACCTAGACGAGAACAAAGCTAGTGGTCCAGACGGTATTCCTGCAGTGGTTCTAAAACGCTGCGCAGCTGAGTTGACTCCCGTTCTGACGCGCCTCTATAGACTTTCATTGGTATGGGGTAAGGTCCCCAAGTCCTGGAAGCTTGCTAACGTACAGCCAATACCGAAGAAGGGAAGCCGTGCCGATCCCGTCAACTATCGACCAATTTCAATCACCTCCATACTTTGCAAAGTCATGGAACGTGTATTGAATAATCGACTCCTGGCATACCTCGAGACCAACGAGCTCCTAAGCGATAGCCAATATGGTTTCCGCAACGGACGCTCGACCGGCGATCTTCTCGTGTATGCCACTCACTTATGGAGTGAGGCCTTGGAGGGTCATGGTGAAGCAATAGCTGTATCCTTAGACATTTCCAAGGCCTTTGACAGGGTCTGGCATGATGGTCTCTTAAGTAAGCTTCCATCATATGGCATACCGATTAGGCTCTGCGACTGGATATCTGATTTTCTGAGGGAACGGTCAATTCGAGTAGTCTTAGATGGCTACTCCTCCGACCAAATGGCAATTAATGCCGGGGTACCTCAGGGATCTGTTCTCTCTGCAACATTGTTCTTGCTGCACATTAATGACCTTTTAACACCGGGCATTATTGGTTATGCTGATGACAGCACTGTTGTAGAGAGATACGTATCCAATGCGCGAGCGAGCCCCCGTGAAATCCAGAGTTTAAGAAAGTCAATGATTGAGCGCGTTGATTTGACCTTACGAAAAGTATCCGATTGGGGTGAGTCGAATTTGGTCAAATTCAACGCGTCCAAAACTCAGGCGTGTCTATTCTTCGCAAAAAAGAGCACCTTCACATTTACGCCCACTTTCCAAAATGTATCTGTCCCCATCACTGACCATCTAGGGCTTTTAGGCGTAACTGTAACATCCAGTTTAAACTTCGGTCAACAAATTGTGTCCATGGCTCAAGTAGCTTCGAAAAAGTTGGGAATCATCTCGAAGGTACGGCGGTACTTCGGCCCTGCACAGCTTCTTAACTTATACACAGCACAAGTGCGATCATGCATGGAGTACTGCAGTCATATTTGGGATGGTTCTGCCAAATATCAACTAGAAGCGCTGGACTCCGTTGACCGAAGAGCCCGTAAATTAATTAACGACGTCGACCTTACAACCAAAAAACTGCAGACCTTAGAGCATCGTCGTAAGGTTGCGTGTCTAACCGTGTACTACAGGATAAATTTTGGTGAGTGCGCCAGTGCTCTGTTTGAACAAATTGAACCCTCACCCTTTCACCATCGGACTACTAGACGCAGACAGAACTTCCATCCGTATGTGGTAGATATTCCGAAAAGTCGAACTAAGCGCTTTGACAGTTCCTTTTTGATACGGGTCGCCAAGGTTTGGAATGAACTGCCTGCGTCTATTTTCCCTGACCAGTATAGTCCTAGTACTTTTAAGCGTCGAGTGAATAGGTTTCTCATGGATGGACGTGTACCACCTTAGTCTTCATGTTCACTTAACATCAGGTGGCATGGAAGACAAACGTCCTATCCATAATTAATAAAAAAAAAAAAATGTCACGTTTTACAAATTCGGAGGTATTATTACGATGGAGTGAGACTATTGCAATAACAGGGGGTCGGCCTATCGCCCGCAAAAACGCCAATAAAACCTCCGTCCCTTAACTGACTTTTACAGTATGCCTGGGAAGAGAAGCAGCTGGCACATTCTATGTTTTTCTTTCGCTCCCAGGCATGGGAGAAACTTATAAACAGGCTTCAAATCTCTAAGCGGATAGTGGAAAGGGCTAAACTCGGAGTTTCCCAGCGGGATCATATTAGAAATGAGAAGATTAGCAGGCAAACCAAAGCCACCGCTATGTAATAGAATAGAATAGAATAGATATAGCCAGAAGGATTGCAATGGCCAGGTCACACTCGCAGAACAGATGGCCGTTAGGGAAGTTAAATTCTCGAGAGATGGCCACGTACTGGGAGACGCAGACCCTCGACGACCACGGGCATTCTGGTCAAGGTCTCAGGGAAATCGTGGAGAACCTTGAGGAGGCCTTTGTTTACCTCTTGGCTGATGATGAAAATTATGCAGGGAAAACAAACAATAAACGTAAAGACGAAGAATAAACTGGTGGTGTATTTTTCTCCAGTCCTGTTTGTTTAAAGATAAGAGTAAATAGGCGTTCGTGGGGTAGGTGTTATCTCAAAAAATTCACATTCACTTTCCACGAAGTGAGCTGGTAGACGAGCACCTTAAAATAAAGATATTTTAACGGATTATATTATCTGCTTTATGTACAGAAGGCAAGCGTTACAAATCGGTCAAAAAAATTGACTTGAATTTGAACTACATGCCCTCAACATTAAGTTAAAATTGGTTGGAGAAATTTGACAGGTAATGTAACGCTTGATCTGCTGGCTTCTGTACTAAGCTGGCCATTCTTGATAAGCACTAGACTTACTTAATAATAATAAGTTTCTAGCATGTTCTTTCTAGCACGGACGCCATCTTCGACGATCTACTCTGTCCCGCCCGAGGATGTTGAACTGGTATTATCGCACGGTTTCTTTATATACTAAGAATTTTCATTTCACAATTTGGCGAATTGTACAAAAAGACACTATATAAACTGTATATCGGTAATGAAAGTTCTAATAATGTAAACGCTCCTCTAAAAAAAATTATTTTCATTAAACATTCTTTAAATTCTTTTTGGAATAACATAACATGTTGTTTATTAATCGTGAAATAAATTAATCCAAAAATGCAAAAGAAAATTTAAATCGGACCGTGTTTGCATTGGAGTTTGAAGGTAAAAACTGGATTTTCAAAAAAGAAAAAGGCGAAAGTTAGCGTTGCTCATCATTGCTAGTGCGGCTCATTCACTTATTTACCCGTAAAAATATAGCTCTTTATGAAGCCACTTAGTGACCTTTGAATAATCCTACTGCCACGGATAAGGCTGCAAACTGGGCGACAGCGAGAGCGACAGCGGCGCGGAAAGCGATTTCCGCGACACGATAGAAATTATGTATTGAGTTTGTATGAAACCGCGCCAAATCACTCGAGCGCCCGCTGGCGACGAGAACGGCCCAGATTACCCGCGTCGCTGCCCGCGCCGCTGTCGCTCTCGCTGTCGCTGCCGTCCAGTTTGCAGCCTAAGAGTGTCGTCAAAGGTGACAAATCCAAGAGACTGAGGTAAAACGTGATTTAACTCATAGTTTAAAAAAACAAACTTATAACCTATATAAATATTTTATCAACTCCAAACGTATCCCTCATTTTGTCGCCAAAGTTAGAGCACTCGGTATATCATCACAGACTACTAGATAGATATGTATACGTTAGACTTAAATTATTAAGCTTATTATTTGAGGATGAATAGGATTGTACGAGCTCAGTCGAGTACGAATAATGTGTGGGTTAAGATCGTCCCGAGATTCTTACTCAGCGACCCATTACAAACTAATTTTCCAATAAAAATAAATAATACAGTGCACAGAACGGTCAAAATAGCGAGGCCACTTACATATTTCCTGAGCCAACAGGACAATTCACGCGCCGCCATTTTTTCGTCTCTCTATTTTTTTTATTTTGCCAATATAGAGCGCGGATGGCTTTTTCGGTGTCAGTTTTTCAAGCCAGGATTTTTGTTTAAAAAAGTTTTAACGTGAATCGTTTGTTTTTGGAACTTATTGTATTTGTCGTCATAGTGGATCCGTTTGTGACAAGAAAGATGAGAATTTTTAAAAAGAAACTTCGATTTTCAATATTTTCTGGAACTGTTTAAACTGTTTTGTGTTATTTATTATCTGTGACAAGTTTTTGTTTTTGTTTAAATACAGTGACAGTGTTTTATAGTTTTTTTTTAATTTCTGGAGCGTACAACAGTAAGTACTATTTTCAAATCGTTCTTAAACATTTTTTTTAAGTTGCCTACCTGGTTCTAAACTATATTTACATTTGTATATGCCTTATCACAAATTTTACAACCATGAAAATTTATAATGTCAAGGTCAGGACAGAGATACATGCGAGATCATAAGTTAATTAAAAAATGCGGGCATAAATCGATCCCGCATTGTGAGTTACAAGATTACAAAATTTCGGTTTTGAAGGTTAAAGATTTATTTTCAGCTCATTTAATATTTCTTGCACTTATATACTTTAAGATAAGATAAATATGATCTCTCCTTAGATAAATATTACTGACTATTCGTAATAAAAATGTGCATTTTAGATAAGAAAACAAAAGTGTTGATGTAACAAAAGAAAAAGGACTCAACCTACGGAATTTAGATTTTTGAACTAGAACTGAAACACATTTCTGCTTATTAAAGTTATGCCTCTTGCATTTAGGTCACTAAATTGAATTAACGCAAAAATATTTAAATTTTCAGGGCCTTTCTGTCATTTGTTAGCAGTTGAAAGGGACAGAACGATATTTTAAATGTGTTTAGCGCAAAATATATTAACTGGATTTGGTGCAAGACGCTCTTAAAATTATATGACTCCATTTTGATTTTGACGTTGACTAAATTGTCTAATAAAGCATAACAAATTTCGGCAATCTCAAAGAGGCCCGCCGGGAAATTATGCCGCAATACTCAAGTCGATCAATGATATATTTCCTTAATTGTCACTATAGCGTTAACTTTTCAATCGTTTTCATCGGTATCTTGCTATAACAACACTCAAAACTTTAAGGTGATATGTTTAAGAGAACCCTAATATTTATACGAAAACCAAAATCTATAAACCTATTCCTATTTAATGAGCGGTTTTCTGACAGCTGTTAAAAAAGAAAAACGGTACAAAAATGGTACAAAAGGCTTCGATAGATGGCGCTTTACAAAATGCGAAGTCTTGTCTGTCATATAGCCATTTATTCCACACTGCGTTTTTAAAAGTAAAATAAATTAATTTACGTCTGTATCAGAAGTTGAACTTATAAATAACCATAGATGGTAGATACCACTTACCTACATTATAGTATACAGACTTAACGCCTTCGGCTTTTTAAAAGTGCCATCTATAGAGGTTTTTTGAACTACTTTTTATGAGCTGTCAGAAAACTCCTCATTGCGTGCATGGAGGAGTATGAGATATGAGAGAAAAATGATACATAAATTGCCAAACTGACCCAGTGCTGATTGATGGTTTTGAGAATTTTCAATGCACTGAAATGACTTCTGAAATCCCCTAACCTCTACTGACATACAAGTATACAGCACGCGGGACCGTTTGCTTAAAGGTCGTCGTCGTGCGTTGTGTGAAATTAAAGATCGGCGGTCACCCATCCAACAACCGGACGAAACATTGTACTTTGTATTATCACATGATACATACAGGAATCAATACGTCACGACGCGACGAGTAACTATTGATATCAATCTCTTGTATTAATATCAATCTGGCCACAATATCTAGCCCAAATTAAGTTTCTTAGAGACCTAGTGTTTAGTAACTAGACAGGTAACTAGAACTTTCACTGAAAAGAAGACTCTACACTACGTACTTAAACATACTAAAGGAAGATTCGAAACTCAAAAGTCATAATCTTTTTAAACCACTCAAAGTACTTCAGACTGGCTAAAGAAAACCAAACAGATAAACTACCTAGTACCAAATGAAAAAATGTAAAACATACTTTCTCATCATCATCATCATCATCATCATCACAACTCCGTGTAATGGGCCCACTGCAGGGCATGAGTCTCTCCTCTGGGTGACGAGGAGGTTTAGGCCATAATCCACCGAGCTGGCCCAGTGCTGGGTGGTGGATGTCAGAATTTTCAGGGTGCCGATATGGCTTCTGACAAACCCTAACGACTACTGTATACAAGTATACAGCACCCGGGACCGACAGCTTAACGTGCCCTCCGAAGCACGGAAGTCGCCGTGAGAAACGAGGGGTCGGCGGTCACCCATCCAAGTACCGACCGCGCCGAACGTTGCTTAACCTGTGATATCGTAAGATACACACAGTAACCACAGCGCCACGACGACTTCATACTTTCTACTAAGTTTAAATTAATTTTACCAAGTTTTCACGATAATCTAAATTAAAACACGCAATATATAGGTACGATTTATCGCGTACCTATAATTTATTCACTCGTGACCAAGGGCCAAAGACACCGAAACGTCGAGTTAAAATATAAATTATATATTAAAATAAAACCGAAAAACTTAGATTAAAACGAACTTTCAATAAAAAGAAGACTCTACACTACGTACTTAAACATACTAAAGGAAGATTCGAAACTCAAAAGTCATAATCTTTTTAAACCACTCAAAGTACTTCAGACTGGCTAAAGAAATCCAAGCAGATAAACTGCCTAGTAACGAGTAGTACCTACAGAGTAATTATGCCCGACCTAGCTCTTCTTTGTCACAGATTATGCGAAAAATTTAAATGAATTTCTTGCTCTACCAAAACAGTGCCAAAGAAATATGAAAATCGCGTAATAATTTTGGCGGCAACGTACACTTAGCACGAAATTGCTCAATTATTTTGATCAGGCGCGGATTTAATGTGATTCTGTAAATTTGGGTTACGGCTTAGTTCTGTTTATCTTTTTTTAATGATGTAGTTTAAAATTTATAGCAATATTATTTTATTACCTTTATAAAGTTTTTTTTTAATTAAAATCATTAACTGATTCTGGAAAATATATTATAACCATTACTGAACGGCTTCTTTAACGAGTTTATCTTAATATATTCTTTGCATAATATGGTGGGTTGGTGTAATAAATTTGGATAAACAAATGCATGCAGAGTTCTTAAGGTCGACTTTCCGTAAATAATAAAAACCCAATTTTCTTAAGTAGAAGCGAGTAAACATAGTGCCCTTTAATTAATTGTATGTCATCTGACTTGGCAACCAAGCGCTAAACCACCAAAAAATCTTGTTCTACTGTTCTACTGTGCCGTACTCCTAAGTATTATTTAAAGTAAAAAGCAGCTGCTCAAAGAGTAAATTATACGTTACCCTACAATTAAAATAGGATTAATTAGGAATGGCCTTTGTAAATTAGCCTGTAAATTATTTTGTTTTAAAGTTTTATATGTACCTAGTTCAATATTTATTGACATAGTCTGTAAGCATTTATGTACTAACAAATTGAGTCTTTGTTACTTTTAAATAAATCCATAATTCCTTCATTCATTCAATAAAATGAGAGCAGTATTAAGTATTAATTTAAGATCGTGACATAATATTCAACGACATTTGAGAATTCGTTTAATAAAATATACATAATAAAATAAATAAAAGATAAAGAAAATAAAGAATGTATTACTTATCTGATAAGATTGATTTGAACCCTTTTCAACCGACTTCCAAAAAAGGAGGAGGTTCTCAATTCGTCTGTATGTTTATTTTGTGTCTTTGTTACACGATATTTCGGACAATTATCCATTGATTTTAAAAATTGTTGTTTCATAATGATAGAGGATACTTCATAGTTGAACTCATTTGAATGTCATCGAAATCGGTTGAGTACTTCATTGAAAATTTCAAATTTTTGACCAAATATGTATGGGTTCGGAGAATGTTTACGTGGATGACATTATTCGTTTTTTTAATTCATTAAGTCGGTTTTTTTAATGCTCTGCATTCGTTGATTATATCCTATTACGTTAGCTTACATGCGCACCATGATAGATAGAATTACTCGATTTGATACCATGATTAAGCCCGCAGAAGTAAAGATGCCATATTCTTAAAAAAATACATATACATAAGGCCCGATTTAACGTAGGTGAGTTTTAGTGCACCCGCCTGAGTGAAAAGGATGTTCAGGTATTAGTGGTCGATTTCTGTAATACTGTAAAAAATATAATAATATATATTTCAGAATGAGAATATAGAATAAATTTTATAGCAAAAGCAAATACAAATTTTTAACAAAATTAAACCTTTGCATTAACTTTAAAAACGGGATATTTACCTCCTTTTTTATTTATTTTGAGTTGTCGACATTTCAGCACTGTTGCAAGCGCCAAGACCACGTCATCGTCATGACAATACCATAATAGTACCACAAAAACATAGTAAATTTCTCGTTTCTAAAGTTAATTTAAACGTTAATGCAAGTGTACCTACATACAAACCTAAGGTGAACCTATGGTCTTTGATACGCTTGTTTTGTAAAAGTTTTCATGTAAATCTGTTCAATAAATAAATGTCAGTTTAAGAACTTATAAAATGAGGACTTACCCTTTTCCCATCGCACTATAAGACATTTTTTTAAGATTGGAAAATACATACATACATCATTCACGCCTGTATCCCTAATGGGGTGGGCGAGAACACCAGAGGCTATAAAACCATCTGATGTCATGTTTGACAAATTTGGAGGTATTATTATGATGGAGAGAGACTATTGCAGTGACAGGGGGTCAGCCTATTGCCCGCAAAAACGCCGACAAAACCTTACCTGAACTGACTTTTACAGAATGCTTGGGAAGAGACGCAGCTGGCACATTCTATGTTTTTCTTTCGCTCCCAGTCTAGCATAAAAGAGATTGGAAAATCCTCCTTTAAATCTTTTTTGATAGGAACCGCTGAGGAGGGGAATGAACTGTCTCCCTCTGTATTTTTTGACCACTCTGAACTATGTATGTTCTTTCAAGTGTAGAGTTAAGTTAAAAATTAAAATGTAAAAGTAATCACCTGAGGCACTTTTTAGCCCACAATTAAGATCTTTTATAAAAAAGTGAAAATATCCTTTAGTCTGGTTGTTCCTTTATCTCTTTGAATTCTTTTTATAAATGCTTACTTTTGCTGTAATATCTGAATTTGTTCTTTTCACCCGTTCCCTTTGTTCATTCCTGTGAATTCATTTGTTTTTTCTACTGTTTTAAAAGCACATTTCAACTGCAGTTTTATTCGTGGATTGTGGTTGTTCTTTGACTTTGTCGAGCACTGTGATTTGCGTAGTGATTTAGGTATTACAAGCGACCCGTGCCACTGCATGTGTAAAAAGAAAAAAAAACTGCTGTTTGGATTTTTACAGGGTTTTCGGAAACAAACGGTGAAATTTTTAAGGAAGGTTTTTAAAGATTAAAGTTTATGAAGTTCAAGTAATGACTTTTACCGGGCATACTGTAAAATTCAGTTACAGAGGTGTTATGGGAGGTTTTTTTTGCAGGCTGACCCTGTAATAATCTCTCTCCTTTATATGGCTCCAAATTTGTCAAACGTGATATCAGGTGGTTTTATAACCTCTGGTGTTCTGCCGACCCCATAAGGGATACAGACGCGAAGTTATGTATATATGTACATGGGCTGAAACATATTTTTATTGGTGATTTCATCTGATGTCACGTTTGACGAATTCAGCGGTATTTATAATGATGGAGAGAGACTACTGCAGTAAAACCTTAACTTTCAACTCTATCCTGATTATACTTAACAGGTGATTTTGAGGTCAAATGAGAGTGTAGTCACCAACAATAAGCAATTTACCTAGTTTTTACTGCTTAAGAGTTCTAAATTTGCGTGATATTAGACTTGTTACAGAAATGGGTCAAAACTTCCTGGTTTTCTGGAATTATTTTCCTAGCTATTTTTTTAAAGTAATCGAAGACCCGTGTGGCCTCATCTTCAGTGACCATCAGGTGATATTAAGGTCAATCGCAGACACCTTTAAATACATACATACATAAGTTCACGCCTGTATCCCTTACGGGGTAGGCAGAACACCAGAGGCTATAAAAATATCTATTATAATGATGGATAGAGACCATTGCAGTGACAGGGGTCAGCATATCGCCCACAAAAACGACAAATTTAAAAACAATACTTTATACAGACTACTCGCAAAAACTACTTATCCTATAGCTACAGGGTTCTTCCCTTTCTTAAGAAGTAGTGCACTCAGTAAAAATAACGTCATCATCATCATCATCACAACTCTTTGTAATGAGCCCACTGCAGGGCATGAGTCTCTCCCCTGGGTGAAGAGGAGGTATAGGCCATAATCCACCAAGCTGGCCCAGTGCTGGGTGGTGGATGCCAGAATTTTTAGGGCGCCTAGATGGCTTCCGACAATCCCTAACGACTTCTATATACAAGTATACAGCACCCGGGACCGACTGCTTAACGTGCCGTCCGAAGCACGAAGTCGTCGTGAGATATGAATGGTCGGCGGTCACCCATCCAAGTACCGACCGCGCCGAACGTTGCTTAACCTGTGATATCGTATGATTCACACAGTAACCACGGCGCCACGACGACTTCGTAACCACGGCGTCACGACGACTTCATAACGTATTAACTCTTAATTCAACAAACTGTATTTTTCTGTGTATTTCGGTTCTTTATTTCTGATATAAACAATTAATATTTAAAAAAACACTCCAGTCCTTAAACAAAAGGTTTTATACAGACTTCTTGAAAAACCTACTTATATTATGGCTACAGGGATCTGCCCTTTCTAGGGAAAGAGTGCACTCCTTAAAATAACTCTTAGTTTAACAAACTATATTTCTGAAATATTTATTTACTTATTCTTCATTGTACACATGGAGTAAGACATAAATTTATTATCGGCCTTATCATCTACAGACAATCTCTTCCAGACAACCCTGCAGTGCTAGCACGGATCTTTTGTCGATCGTAAGTTAACGAATGCTCGTATAGTATGGAGTCGGTTGCAAGTTTTTAGTAACAATGTAATTTTTTATTTTACAGTTATTTAAGAGTAGAACCTGTTAACAACCATTAAAAATTAACAAGGAACACATTTATTTCAGCTGACCGTGCGGCAATGGATAGATTTCAATTATTGCTTGCAAAACCGTCTCCATACTATACGAGCATTCGTAAACTTACGATCGACAAAAGATCCGTGCTAGCACTGCTGGGTTGTGTTCGAGGATAATTTAAAGTGACATAATTTAAAAGATACCTTTTAGAACTTAAAAGCCAATAAATATACATACATATACACAACTGTATACATGCCATAAGTATACTAAATAGTATACTATGATATAATAATAATATAATAGAATACTATGTCATAGATTTTCCAAGAAAGTGTGCCTTAACCAGTCTTGTGAATAGGTGAATTGCTTGAGCCTGTTTGATCGCAAGAGGCAGATCACAGTGACACAGCTGAAACCGTGAAGGATTTAAAAAAAAAATCGGTTTTGTATAGAGGTGTAGCTAGCATAAAGTTATCGGTGGATCGTAATTGTCTAATAAACAATTATTACTGATAATTACTTCAGTCCTTAAGGGCTTCTTGCGGTGCGTTTTTTCATACTTCCCCCCATAGCCCTAGCGAATTTCACCGACGAAAATACGTTCAAATGTTTTATTTTCAAAAATTATAATTATTTAAAAATTTTGCTTTACACATCGGTTAAGAGCAGTCCGTTTTATGTTTTCACTAGCTGTTGCGCGCGGTTTTACCCGCGCAATTTCGAATCCCGCGGGTATTTCGGGATAAAAAGTAGCTTATGTGCTATGCCAGACTGTACACCATCAATATGCCAAATTTCATCTAAATCCGTTGAGCCGTGCTCCTGTGATTGAGGAACAAACATCCATACATCCAAACTTTCACATTTATAATAGTAGTAAGATAAGTGGTAACTTTTATATGAATCTATTATGGTGTTTCGTAGCAATATCCGTTTAGAATGGTAAATTAGTGTGATGTTAGTGGCCTTTTTTACCCACGACGGAACGGAGACGGTATATGCGTTTGGGGTGAGAGGGTGTTTGTGCAAACCAATGTTACCATTTATCTCCAGAACCACGGTTTTCAGTAATCGCTATAGATTTGATTGGTGCATGTTCTTAGATAGGTGTAGCGGTAACAACTCACCAGGGGGCGCTGCAGTAAACATTTGTTTGTAAAAGCCAATGTTACCGTTTATCTGCATAACCATTGGTCCGATTTAAATGCTGTTTTCAGTGATCGCTTTAGATTTGATTAGCGCATGTTCTGAGATAGGTGTTACGGTAACAACTCACAAGGGGGCGCTGCAGTAAATATTTGTTTGCAAACCATTGGTCCGATTTCAATGCCGTTTTCAATTATCGCTTTGGATTTGATTGGTATAATGTTCTTAAAAATAGGTAAACAGTTGTGTAATGTTATATATGGTACCTATATTATGCTCTTTAAAAAGATTTAAATAAAAAACAAAATAAAAATTTTGAAAAACCCACGACGCGACGGTTAAAAAGTAATTGAAAAAGAATAAAATAATTTAAAATCCCCCGACTTGTCGCAATAACATAGGTATTCAACTCCCTATGAACTTTATAATAAGAGCAAGAAAATCCGTCTGGGGCTGCCATTGAATGAATTCGTTTTGTAGTTTTATATTGAAATTTAAAATATTGATGGCAGCCCTCGAAGGATTTTCTTGCTCTTCTTATAAAGTTCATAGGGAGTTGAATACCTATGTTATTGCGACAAGTCGGAGGATTTTAAATTATTTTATTCTTTTTCAATTATTTTTTAACCGTCACGTCGTGGGTTTTTCATAATTTTTATTTTGTGTTTTATTTATCGAGGCAATTTTCATAAATCATGTTTCTATCTTTACGCAGCGGTTGTTTATATGGTTCATTTTTGTGAATATTTTTTTTGAGGCACAACATGTTTTTATTACGTTCAAAAAAGCGTAATCGCTGGTGTAGCGGTAGCATACATTGCCTTCTATGCCAGAGGTCCTGGGTTCGAATCCCGGTGGCGGCGGATATTTGTGTGATGAACACAGATATTAGTCGTCAAGTCATGGATGTTTATTTGTTTATTTAAGTTTATTCTAATAAAAAATATGTATTTATTCAATATGTGTGTTTATATATTTCTTAAGTATATCAGTTATCCAGTATCCATAACACGAGTTCTTTAAAAAACTTAATTTGGGCTAGATAATGTTGTGTGAGTGTCAGAAATATCTTTTTTTCTTTTTAAATAAAAGGTACGTAGCTACGTTTATAAGCAGCTTCATTAAAAATCAGTCTTCGTCAACGCGGCTACGTTGCGTGTCTTATCTCGTTCTCTTGACAGAATAAAAATTACAAGTTATTTTTAAACGAAGAGTAGGAATACGTGACGAAAAATGTGTCTTAAAAAGTTGAAGCAATTTATTAAACTTATTTTTGCACAAGGTCGTTGAATAAAGATTGAGTTTGTAATATTGCAGTTAATGATACTCTATGGTATTAAGTGACGTTTGGAATAGGTTTAAAAAAACGCTCAGAATTTCTAAAATAAATAGTTAAAAGGTTAATTTGTTTTGAGAGCATCAATAAATAATCATACTAATATACCACAAATAAAACAACAGGCAGCGTATACCAGGGAGGAAATATATCGAGGAGCTGCACTGTCCAGTTTTCTCTAGGGACTAAAGTGAAGCCTACGGACGGGCTGCGGGAGGGGTAAGCGGTGGGTTATGTATGGCCAATCATAGCCAAACAGACGATGGTATTAGTCTAGTTTTTAACTTAATTTCATACGTTTCGAATCTGTCAGAAAAAAACCGCAAATTAAAGTATTTCTACTTGACGCTAGATAGCGCAACTTTTTTTGCGGCATAAAAATCACCTAGGCAACAAATAACAATCTGGAATTTTGGACATAAATAATTGGAAAACAAACGATGAATGAAATTATCTTCGTAGTAAGTTAATTTTATTTGGATTGTCAATGTAATTCGTTTATAAAAGTATAGAAAACAAAATTTTACATCGAGAAACAATGGAGGATTTATTTTTTTAAATACTACGCGTGTTCATACTTCACAGAAGTCAGTGACGAACTGATGCCAGTGCCTCTAGCACGGAATAGCTTGAACTAGAGGCTGTGACGTCAGGACAATCCAAATTGAAGCTGTGCATCTTTGCTTGCAGCAGCTCTACTATATACCTGCCTTGTGGCGTATACATACCATACTAATTTTCATTTATTCTCATCATGACTCTTTGTTATAATGAGTCTACTGCAGGGCTATGAGTCTCTTCCCTTGGCGACGAAGAGGTTTAGGGTATGTGTACGCTTTATTTTATAATAAAATTCCAAAATATTTAAGATTAACCCTTCGGTAGATTTAAGGATAAGTGTTATGTGAAAGGTTTACTATAAGATATCCGGATGCAAGAAGATGGGATTCCCTGGCTGTAAATTGTTATTGTGTATTTTTTTTCTCTTATTTTTAAAAGATGATTGCTGTTGAGTTTCTTGCCACTTTTTCTCAACAGATCGACTTTCCGAAGTGGTGGTAGATTCAGTTCAATTTGTAAATTGTTTACTTATTTCAAATGTATTTAAATACTTACGAAATAAAGAATATTTGAGTTTGAATTTGAGGCTGTAACCCACAAAGCTGGTGCAGTGCTGGTTGGTGCAAGTCAGAATTTTCAGGGCGCTGAAATGGCTTCTGATAAACCCTGACGACTACTGTATACAAGTATACAGCGACCAGGACCGTGACCTTGCACGGACTTTACCAAGCGTTCCTTTAACATACTGTGTCCTATTGAATACACAAGATCTTCAGTTATTATTGTAATTATTTATAGATATAAGTTAAGATATTATTTTTCATTTTTAATTTCATTTATATGATCAAACATCGTCACATTTTCAGCCTTAGCCTGATCTTCCTGAAATATAAAATTTTGCATCGTAGTTTTAAATTTTCCAGCAAGGTTCCATGAATATAAGTTCGTGATGTATTCTTACTTTTCAACGCCCTTTTTTATCTTTTCTTTATACATACATAACTTAACACCTGTATCCCTTAGGGGTAGGTAGAACACCAGAGGTTATAAGACCATCTGATGTCACGTTTGACTTTGGAGGTATTATAATGATGGATAAAGACTATTGCAGTAACTCACTTTTATAGTCTGACACTATTTACCATCAGGTGGATTCAGTGCCCGCTTGTCGGCTTTCAAGAAGCGTGAAACAAGAATAACCGTATCGTAAAAAGTGACTTAGTGCCAACACTGCGTTACGCGTTTAAACGCGCGTACCGTACGTCCGTATAAATAAATAAATATAAATATTTCTGACACTCACACAACTAGATATATCTAGCTCAAATTAAGTTTCTTAAAGAACTTGTGTTATGGATACTACAAAACTGATATACTTAAGAAATATATAAACATGCATATTGAATAAATACATATTTTTATTAGAGTACACTTAAAAAAACATATGACTTGACGGCTAATATCTGTGTTCATCACACCGATATCCGCCGCCGCCGGTATTCGAATCCAGGACCTCTGGCATAGAAGGCAATGTATGTTACCACTACACCAGCCGGTCGTCAAATATCATACGCGTAACGCAGCGTTACTAGTACAATTTCATAAGTGTGCTTGCACAGTCGTGTCAATGGAATACTTAATTTGGCGAATGTACGTTCGAACGGACGTTGCAGTTTTGTATGAAAGGCGCGTTCGAACGCGTGACGCAGTGTTGGCACTAATCTGAGTGACCCATGCTTGTTACTGGGACCCTTTCAGCATGTCTAGCATTCGATAATCGATATAGACTAGAATCGATAAGATAAATATTTCCCAATGATTTTATCCTATCATGTTAACTAATATATGCACCATAATAAGGTAGGTGCTTCCATGCTGGACTGGGAGCGAAAGAAAAACATAGAATGTGCCAGCTGCTTCTCTTCCCGGGCATACTGTAAAAGACAATTAAGGGACAGAGGTTTTAAAGGCGTTTTTGTGGGCGATAGGCTGACCCCCTGTCACTACAATAGTCTCTTTCCATCTTTATAGTATGTACCTACCTCCAAATTTGTCAAACGCGACATCAGATGGTCTTGTAACCTCTGTTGTTCTGCCTACCCCATAAGGGATACAGGCGTGACGATATGTATTTATGTATGTGTATAATGGTGTATTTCTTTTATTGTATCGTCATCTTCACTTACCATCAGATGAGGTTGAGGTACAGTGAAGTTAGTCGACGCTATAAAGTATCTGCTTCGCAGGGGTAACGTGCGTCATGTTTTTAGGTTAGCGTATTTTTTTCTACATTAAAAGCAATCACCATAATAAATTATACCACTATCAGTTTTTTAAGCAGGAAGTCATGTTAGTTTTTTAATTAACGAACTTAAGCAAAAAAGTTATGACGTAATCATTAACCAAACTAAAAGTAATGGAAGTAAGGTCTACTTGTGGTTCAATGATTACACAATATTGCTTAATTTTTATAACATTTTGCCTTTGCTTTTTTTTCGTTTCTACGTTTTCTCATATACTTTTTAAACGATTGTTTCGTTATTATTATGAATCGATAATTATTTCAAAATTGGTGACATTTCATTTTAGCCAAAGTTTTGTTAAATAACCGCGCAGTCAGTTTTTAATGCTCTTTATTCTTAGTTTAAATAAAAAAATTCTACTCTTAATTAAAATAAATTTTATTCAATTAAAATTAAATCAAATTTACTTCACCTGGCTGATATCCAAGGTTCTAGATTTAAAATATGTATTTAAAGAATTAGGTTTCCTGCATATTCATGATTTTTTGGAGATTTTAGGGGGATGAGATATTGTATTTTTACCATACATTTACCGACTAATCACTATTTTAATTTTACATCCTCTCTGCCCTAGTGAAATCTGTCGGCTATTTTATGTTCTTTGCTTCTAATTTTGGTGCCTGTACTGATTTAGTCATTGCTATATATATAGACGTATGTCAGGGTACAATAAGTGTACCAGCTTGAGCCTTAGCTCTCCAGCATACAATTAATGATGTCTTTGCATTTACTATTTAAACTAGCATTTGTCCGAGACTTTTAAGAATATAAAAATAAAAGATTAGTATTTACTGTACTAACTATTTAATAGTTTAAACAAATTTTCACCGAGCAAATAGAAATAAATCATCTATGTTATCACACTATATTTACGGTCAACACCTGTTACTACCAAGTATTTATTGCAAGCCGGGGGCTATAATAGTTAAATTGGCGTCTGTGATTGGTGGACAATGTCACGAAGCGATCGTTCAGTCGGCATGCTCTTTATGGATCTATTTAATAGATCCATTGATGTAGTGATTCAGTGACCTTGAGCTGTATGAAGGTTAATTTCATGAGTTAGATGTTGATTGAAGCTTGGAATTTAGAGATTTTTCAAACTATTTTCAGCTTTTTTTAAAAAAACGAGATAATTTTTTTACGTTATACTAATTTAAATCCTACAAATTTTAAGAAGCCTTCCGTACTGCTAACTACCAGTACGACAATAGCTCTCGCTGGTAACGATTCAACGTTTAATTGTGTGACTGTGGCGTTGATTTGCGGAAATTTACCGTAACTAGTATAACCTATTATTATTTAATACTAAATATTCAATCCACTACATCGACTCCAAAGCACCTATTGTGCTGTAGAGTTTTGCTCCGGCCTTCCAGTCTCAAGAAGAAAACAACGAACACAACACCAACACTACAACCTTCACCACAAGTCAGCACCAACAAGTGTTTCGCTTCAACCAGAAGCATCTTCAGTCAGTCAGAATCGAACACTTCGCAAACTCACCAGCTTCGAGATATGGTACTGAACTGACTGCCTTACGTGGCTTATCGGGAGAAAACATCAAAAATGTCTTGTAAAGCATGCCAGACTGGATGCATGCGGCTATAAGGGCTATAGGAGGAAACACAACATTTTAAAAGGTACAGGAAGTCAATAACAATTTACAGTTCTTACGTTTCAAACTGTACTGTAAAATTTTGTGTAATTGTGACCTTTTGCTTTATTTTCATAATTCAATTGTTAAGTCCTAGAACTTCTGAAAAAACTAATCAAAAACGTAAATTGGACGATATATAACGGGGATGAATCAAAATTTGTTAGGTTTAATAAAGAAAACTGAAGGCACCAAAAATTTTATATATGACCAAGTTTCCGTATCATTCAGTATATTAAATGAAAAAAAAAAAAATGTTACTCATTGTAACATTTAAAATTATAGGTCGACAATAGTTGATGTTTGGATTGGTTGGATGATTAAAGCCAAATAGGTCTTAGAGGCAGTCAGGATTCAAAAGTTAACCCTTAAGATGTAGGTATTTATGAAACCGAAATTAACTTTCATAATATTCATATTAAACATGAAGAGTCCACTAGATAAGCAAGAGTGTTGCAATTATTCCTAAAACTAGTTATGAACAAAGTCTTACCCATATAAATATTAAATCCCTTCAAGATTCTAAATCTTCAGACATAATTTATTTGCACGTACCATCTCTAACCATCACTTATTATTTAAGTTGTACCCTTTATTAGTCTAGAATGGAGTTTACAGTGATATTACACCCACAGACAATAAATCACAGACAGACAGACACAAGCAACACGCGATCAACGTCCAGGCCACAGACTAATAAGATATCTTCTTGTCAGTTTGTTAAATCGCTTATCTAGTCTGCGTTTACATCAAGGCAAGATATACTGCTTTATGGTTTGCCTGGATTTTTTCTTCACGCAATACCGTTATTTTCTTAATTGAGTCAAAAGTCCAAAGCATGGACTTTTATTTATGTATTTCTAATCATTAAGATACTGGGACAAAAATTGCATTATTTTTTATTTATTTAAGAAACCAACAGCGTTACAAATATTTTATCTTGAGACTAATTTATTTCAAGTAAAGCTAATTACAGGATTCTCTTAGTATTAGTGATTGAAGAACAAATATACAAACATCCATCCTAACTTTCATATTTATAATATTCGTAAGAAAATTTGTACTATATGAAAACAAAATTAAAGGTATGTATTACATACGTATACGTCGTGTATTATTACATTTTACGGAGTTTTGGGCTTGTTGGTGGTGCATGCAATATACGAGACGTAAATTCAAATTATCTTTATCAGTGTCGATAGGTATCACAAAAAGATGAAAAGCAACGCTTACTATATGGCCCAATTCAGCGTTGATGATGATGAATGATGAATGAAATAGTTTGTTGTTATTTACAGTTAAATAGGTTACCATATTAATATTATGAAACGAGACACATGATGTCCTAGTGAAATTAAATTTGAGTTCTGAACTGCACTAAGAACTAAAAAAAACATTGAATTGGGAATCGCCATCTATGAATCCTGAAATGATGCTCTTTCTTAACCAAAACATCCTGTATACTGCGTGAAACGTAATTTGTAAACAGTCTTTTTTAAATTTAAGAATAATTGAGTATAGAAACAAACAATTAAAATTTATTGATACTCATATTAAATCATAAAAGTTAAACAGTAAGAAACATATACCTACATATTTCTATTTACGACTTATTTTCCACGCTGTTATTATCAAACAACTAAGTTACAAAATATTTTTAACATTTTGAAGTCATCCTGAGTTGTGGTGCAGCAATATCAATCGATTGTTAAGCAATGCTTGGCGAGGTCGATACAAGGATGCGTGACCACTGACCATTCAATTTTCCACGACGACTTCCAAACTTCGAAGGATAAGTGAAGTATTCAGTCTCTGGGTGCTGTATACTTGTATGATTCGTAAGGGTTTGCCATCATTTCGGCGCCCTAAAAGTTCTGACATCTACCAATCAACATTCAGCCAGCTGGGTGGATTACGGCCTAAACCTATCCGTCTCGCGTGGGAGAGACTCATAGCCCTGCAGTGGTTATGTAAATTGTGTAAAGAGTTGTGAGTATGATGATACAACCCCTTCATTTTAATCTGCAAAAATCAAAAGGTACCAGAGGCTAACGAATCAACTCTTGTTCGTTAGGTCGCTGTGATTTATACACTGTGGCACGCACTAGTTTAGAGTGTTGGACATTTAATGAGTGCAAAGTGGAGGATACCTGTCTGACGCGGTCACCTACACATCATTGTAATGTAAGATTTATCCTGTAGGGAGAGGAAGCTGGAATATCTAAGCGTAGGTAAAGAATAGAGTTCCTTTTTGTTAAGGCTCTCATACCATCAAATATATTTGTTACTTCATGGTATCTTGGACGTGTATGCGTGAGACTGGTATACACAATTGTGTAAAAAGCGATAGTGTCTCTAGAGATATTATTTCGTTTCACTAAAGTAAATCTAGCGGTATCGTGGTGTCACTAGAAATTTCATGCAATCATTGATATCCTCATTTAGCTGCGACATACTTAAAACTACCAGCAATTTTCAAATCACGTTTGAACTAACTTTTAACACTATTGTTTTGGAATAGACAATGAATTGAGTTAAATTAAAACAATATTACCTAGGTAAACATTTTAACGAGCTGGCACATTGAGTTTGTAATACCCTGCGGCATCAGAGGCTGTGAATTCATTTCCTGGTCAGGTTATTACAGGTTAATTAAAAGTTTAAAGGTTAATTGTATCAGGTTATAAAATTAACTTTTCAAAACTTGCTCGTGTTACGGAGTTGATCGGAGTAGCTTAGAAACGGTTGTATCACCGAGTTCTTGTTTGATTATTGTTGATGTTTTAATTTTGTATTTGTTTTGACGCGGTGGGAATCCCTTAATAATAACGTGAAAAAGGAGCAGCTTCATGGGTATTTACTCCCGTATCGTAGAAAATTTCTTCATTAAGATATACCCGTATACAGATTGACTGGTGACAAATAGATAATAGATACTTAAGGAGAGTACTCTGAACTCAATTCTGATCATAATTATGTAATAAAAGTAGATATTTAATTTTTCAGCAGAAGCCCCTATAAATAAATAAAGAGACCTTACTATGCTTTTCCCGACGCGCTGCTGCCTCAGTCAAGACGCACATAGCAGTGTTCCCGCCATACGCACACCACCACCCGCTCAGTGTCTATTGCATTACAGCCCATTCACTCATGGTCCGTTTTACTGGATACGTTTTACCGGACATGTTTTTTTTCATCGATGGCGCATGGAGTTGTATGGGCGGCTTAATTATTTACGATACAAAAAAGGTATCCAGTAAAACGGATCATGTTTGAAGTTTTGAACGGGCTGTTACGCGTATGTAACCATGCGTTGCGTAATTAATTCTTTAACTTTCGGTTAAGTTTACTCAGTTAATAATTAATATTTATTTCTTATTAATTTTTTTTCTTCATGTATGATCTCAAACTATCTTTGAATTTCAAAAGTGACCTACCAGTTACCCTATATAGGCGGGCGATACATTAGGCTTCAGAATTTTTCTTTAATTTCTAGGCATATTCATTGCATTTACTCTAGAACATTTAAACTTAATGAATTACTTTAACATAGCACAACACACACCTGATGGTCACCCTAAGATTGATTGACTTACCTTAGTAATATGATAACGTAGCAAATAGGAGAGTCAGTCAAACATTTGTTCAACCGACTTCCAAGAGGAGTAGCTTCTCAATTCGTGTGTATGTTTTTTTGTGTCTTTATTACACGAATTTTCGGACAATTATGAATCGATTTTAAATATTCATATGATAGGATACTTCAGAGCCATTTCAGGCCGTCAGTAAGCTTTATGTTTCAGCTCTTAATGGAGTAATGGAATGCACGATAATTTATATGATTTATGTAAATAATTGTTTAAAAAGAGTATCAGAACTTAAATATTTTCCAATAAAAATAATCTCAATTACTAAGAAACTAAACGTGAGGAGTCTCCGTACATATCCGCGCAATGTTGGGTTTACTGATTCAATGCAAAATAAGTTTTGCTGACGGAGTATTTATCTTTACAATAAGAGTATTTATCTTTACAATAAGATAAATACTTAAAGCTTTTCATAAACAGTAAAGTAAACATATACTGTCTTATTAATAAAATTTTCTAACACCGTGTTTATCATCGCAATATTTATTCATCGAATAAGCGTTGAATAGCTATTTACCCACTACTTGACTAATAAACCATGAATAAGCGATGAGTTACTGTTTAATAGTTACGACGCTTATCACTGACAATATTGTCGAAACGTTCTGAAACCTAATATTATCAAATAGCCCACTAAATTAATTTCATATTTTATACTTCTTAATTCTGAGTGTAAATATGTTTAATGAATTAATATGACAAAAACAACATCATTAGTGTTTGAATCCTGTTATGACTTCCTTTTCCTCTTCAAGAGTTCATGGCATATGTATAAATTGGTCAGCTTTCCTTGCTAGCGCAATAGTAACTCGACGACTATGTCCTTAATGCTGTACAAACTTGAAGTTTCGTAGCCACCACCGCCACCACCTCTAGCACTCTGTTCAATATCACCCCGGATTAAATCTACCACTTCCTTATTTATTTATTTACACTTTATTGTATGCCATTAATAAGTACAAAAAAAAGGAAATACATAATAACAATTTTGAGATACAATTGGCGGTCTTATGGTTGGAAAGCGATCTATACCAGACAACAATGGATATAGAAAATTAGTATATGTAGCTTGGGTTTAAAGGCATACCTACTATATAAAATATACACTAAATAAAAATATACTTCAATAAATGAAAAATGTGATAAATAAAAATTACCCGACTAGGTTTTTTTTTTATTTATCACATTTTTCATTTATTTAAGAATAATTGAGCATTTTAAATGCAAAAAACTTAAAAACATTATTAAAAATATACTTACATTACAGATATATATAAATATAAAATACACACATAGATATTGCATACGCTATACACAGATATAGCTTCCTTTGCATACGCCTTCGTAAATCTATATTTACTTTTAAACTCATCGTCTTCTAAAATGAAGGGATTATACCGAGATTTGTATGTCTTTTTCTTTCTTGGTGGTTCTTCTCTCTCCAACTCGTCAAAAATATCAAAATATTGTAAATAGTCCATAGCTCGAAAAAGAATCAACACAAGCTTGAAGTTTACGCGCGGGCTATACTAAGTCTGGCTGGCGACTGTATAAGGGTTGCATAAAATGTCATAATACACAGCCGTTATAACATGCGTATAGCGCGATAGCGTTTATTAGTAACGTTTTTGTTATAACCTTTTTATACGTAGTGTATAAATGTTTATTAGTAAGAGAGTTAAAGTATTCCTACATTTGAAATAAAATAAATAATATTAAAAGCATAGTAACTACAAACATAATGGTGTTGATCGTATAATGTTGCAATGTTCTTCCATGCTGTCCTGGGAGTGAAATGTGCCAGCTGCTTCTCTTCCCGGGCAAACTGTAAAAGTCAGTTAAAGGACGGAGGTTTTATTGGCGTTTTTGCGGGCGATAGGTTGATCCCCTGTCACTGCAATAGTCTCTCTCCATCATTGCAATACCTCCAAATTTGTTAAACGTGACATCATATGGTTTTATAGCCTCCGGTGTTCTGCCTACCCCGAAAGGGATACAGGCGTGAAGTTATGTATGAATGTATGATGATCTGTTTAGGGCCGAACGCTGCGTTTTGTGGGGATAAGCGACGAGGCTGTTTTGTATGCAACCGCGCCTAAATTGGCCTAAAGCAGTGTTTCTGAATATCTTGATAAAATATAGAACATTCCGCATGCGTTGAATTTAAAAGGCTTATTTTTTTCAACTTTGGCTGCTAGTCTTTGAGATAAGTGCAATCAAAAGAACAAAATAACCCTTTCCAAGCAGTAAAAGCATATTAATTAAACGTTTTCACATTTTGATTAGTATTTAAATCAGATTTCGCAATCGTCAAGCACGTTGGCTCTTCAAAAGCCATTCAATTCACGATAAATCAACTGGAAATGTAAGCAAAGTCCCTTTTTCCAAAATGCCAATGTAATTAAAGAACGAATTTGAAAAGCCACATATCCCACTCTAATCTAATCCAAGCCCTTATGAAAATACAAGATCCAAAATACATTTATACTAAACTCTAAACCTTAAGAAATAAGGTACAAATGGAATAATCGAACTGCATAAAAAGTTTGCTGAAGTTTAAGAATATACAAGATTACGCAATGCGATTTCATTCATTCCTATTACAAACGCGATAAGGTTGAGATTATTGGAACAGAATGTTATTTAAATCTTGTTTAAGATTAAGAAAATAGGTCGAAACGAAGGATTCACTTGAATCGACATTTGATGTAAAAATGTTTCAAATGTAGAAAGAATTTTCGTTTTTTTCCAATTTTCGTTTTAGCGTTCCGTTTGTGAATAGAAAAACGTTAGTTCTATATTTACATGGCAAAGAATAGAAAACTTTTAGCAACTTCTAACGTCGGGCCGTGGCGTGGGCTGCAACCTCCCATCCTTTTCAACCGACTTCAAAAAAAGAAGGAGGTACTCAATTCGTTTGTATGTTTTTTTTTAATTTTTAATTTATATTTTAAGGAAACAAACAGCTTAACAATATTTCATAAATATTATACATATAAATATCACAAATGCCAATAAATTAGGAGAACATTTAGGAGCAGGGCATTCTATTAGTAATTGACAGAAATATAAAAATTACTTACTATTAAATACTATTAATAATTTTAATTAAAATACAGATTAAAATCAAAAACAATATTCAAATATAAAAACAAAATTCAAATTAAAATCTAAATTAAAACAAAATCAAAATCTATATTAAAAATAAAATCGAAATTAAAATCAATGTTGTTACCTCATAACTTTTGACTGCATGAACTGACTCTCATGATTCTTGTTTCATAATATGATAGAAGATACTTTTCACTTGGTTCCATCCATATAAATTTCATCAAAATCGACTGAGTACTTCATGAGAAATTTCAATTTTTTATTTCAAATATGTATGAATTCGGAGATCATTTACCTTGAAGACCTTATACTTTAGCCAAAGTTTTGACGTGAAGTCGGTTTTTTAATGCTCTACATTCGTTGATTATCACGCTATTACTCTCATCTTCAATCTTATCATCACTTTCCATCAGGAGAGGTCGGAAGCAGTCAAGAGGCCATAAAGGATAATTTCCATAAGATTAAAATACTAAATAAATTGATTAAGGCTGGGACCCGAACACAGTTCTCCCTCTAGTTGAGTGCCTGATAGTAATAGTAGAGTAAATAATGGTCACAGCCAAAATCCAATAGCTCAGTTGATGGAGTGCCCGGCATGCCGAAGATCTGGTTTCGAGTTCCAGTCGTAATCAATTTTACATACATACATAACTTCACGCCTGTATGAGAGACTACCTGATGGAGAGAGACTATAGCAGTGACAATGGGTCAGTCTGTCGCCCGCAATATCGCCAATGAATCTGATTTCTACAGTTTGCCCGGGAAGAGAAGCAGCTGGCACATTCTATGTTTTTCTTTCGTTCCCAGTCCAGCATGGAAGCATAATCAATTTTATTTAGAACTAGCTTTATCCCGCAACTTCGTATGCGCTTAACTACCCTTCTCGTGGAAATTTCAGAAACTATACAACCAGACACCCACTGAAAGAACCTTTAAATACCAAGTATCACACCCATGCACTCAAGGAATAAGTTTTTTTCATACAAACTAAAAATCATATATTTCCCGGCCCGTGGGAATTTTGGGAATTTTTTTCGTAGCACAACCAGTCACTCTTTGAAGAACCTTCATGCCAAGTATCACATCCGTACACTCAAGGAATAATATTTTTCATACAAACTAAAAAGCACAACCTCTTCCCGTGGGAATTTCGGGAATTCCTTCCATAATACAAACAGACACTTATTGAGGAACCTTTATATCAAGTATCACATCCGTGCACTCAAGGGATGGGATTTTTTCATACAAACTAAAAAGTCCTATATTTCCCGTTCCCGTGGGAATTTCGGGAATTCCTTCCTTAGTGCACCCCTACATCTCCTAAAGAATGTATGTTTCAAATATCAGCTCTCTACGCCCAGTAGTTACGGCTGTACGTTGTCTGTCAGTCACTCAGTCACTCAGTACCTCAGTACCTCAGTACCTCAGTACCTCAGTACCTCAGTCACTCAGTCAGTAACGGAACAGTTTTATATATATTGATTGATTGATTTAATCTACAAAATTCATTTAAGCCTTATAAAAAATCTTTAAAAATTTTGTTTCACCGGGCTTCATGACTCAGTACAAGGGTGACAAACCAGAACTAAGATTTCTCCTACACATAATCGTCGCCTAAGGGAGCTAGTCCCGAATTTAGGTAATTGGATTTCCCACTAACGTTGTTTTGGAAAGTGAGGTAATGAAATACCGAGAGACCATCTTAGGGATTTCCGGCCAGGACGAATTCATGTTAGTGTGGCGAGTTTGCATAATAGGATTAATTACGAAAATGCACTGCAATATTTTAGCACATATTTGGGAATACAATGGACACAATTTGTGCTATCTCAAATTCGAATGTTCGTTATATCTCAAAATAAAAATAATATCCCTAAGATGTTAAAACCATTGTTTTTTTAATATTGTCTCATGTTTTCGCTATTCATTATTTTAAATAAAACTCTTTTTAGCAGATTTATAGCGTACCTACTAGCTGTTTCGTATGCCACGGGAATATCGGGATAAAAGTAGCTTATGTGCTTATTCCAGACTGTACACTATCACTATGTCAAATTTCAAACAAATCCGTTGAGCCGTTCTCCCGTGATTGAGGAACCATACATCCAAACTTTCCATACATCCAAACTTTCACTTTTAAAATATTATTTTAGATAATTATTTACATTTTATATTTTAACTCGACGTTTCGGTGTCTGCAGACCTTGTGGTCACGAATATTAGTTTGAAGTTTTGACATGACTTTAAAAAATAAGTTTAATACAACTTAGAGCCTTCAAAATGTTAGGTAGCAACAGTTGATCTCGCGGGTAATGCCAATTGCGGTACCGTGGGCTCCATCTATGGCAGATGAGGTACACCTTGAGGTTTTTAGTGGGTAGGTCCGGCCTTCTGCAGGATCATCCCCACATATCCCGTCGCTCCCCCTTGGGCGGTCGGGGACGTGATAGCACGTTTTCCTCAAGTAAAAAAAAAGGTAGCAACAGTTGAATCACATATGTCTTTCTTCACTAAACTGCCGCCCACGGTTTGTATATTAGGTACCCACCTGGCAAGCTTTCAAGACCTGGTCGAGCATTTATTCAGCATATTGTATTTGTAGTCTTTATTAATTGAGCATTCTTATCTATCTATGCTGGACTGGGAGCGAAAGAAAAACATAGAATGTGCCAGCTGCTTCTCTTCCCGGGTATACTGTAAAAGTCAGTTAAGGGACCGGGGTGTTACAGGAGGCTTTTTTGTGGGCGATAGGCTGACCCCCTGTCACTGCAATAGTCTCTTTCCACTATTATAATGCCTCCGAATTTGTCAAACGTGACATCAGATGGTTTTATTACCATTCTCCGAAATCATACATATTTTTAAAATGTTTGAAATTTTCAATGAAGTACTCAACCGATTTAGATGAAATTTAAATGGGACCGACTATAAGGTATCTTCTATCATATAAAACAAAAATTTTCAAAATCAATTCATAATTGTCCGAAATATCGTGTAACAAAGAAAAACATACAGACGAATTGAGAACCTCCTCCTTTTTTGGAAGTCGGTTGAAAAGATTTAAAATATTAATGCTTATAGCGTTTAATCCAGATCAATATTTTTTTGGTGCATTCTCAACTTACCTGCATGAATGTTTGTTCTTCAATAACGGCAGAATGGCTGATCGGATCTGCATAGGATCTGGAATAACAAATAATAATAGTTTTTAATTTAATTAATAGTTTTTACAGAATAGATTTGTTTCTTTTGATGATTTTGACACTCGAAGGTGTGTCACTAGGTAAGAATTCCAAACCCTTCAGCAAACTGTTTTTACGCAATTTCTTTTGAAAATATTCCTATATGATTTAGAATGATGAATTTGCGGGATTCTTACCACGATTTCTGACTTTTATTTCGAATCATGATCGCGGACCAGTTTCCAAATAACCGCGATAGATTAAAACAATTTGTTCCCATATATACAAATGAAAACTTTAACGCAGTCGCGGGCAAAAGCTAGGTAGTTGACTATTAATGGATAGGTCAAATCGCTGAATCTTAATACGGAACCGAATCAACAGAGGCCCGACACGCACTTGGCTGTTTTTTACGAACCCAACCCTATGTTAGGTCGGAGGATTGTGTGAAGAGCCTGACAATGTTATTTCTGCGTTTATTTTAGAATCCCTTACAAGATACTTATTTACAAGCCCAGTTGTATACAGGTAATCCTTGCCGTAGCTTCTTTTATTAGTTTCTATAGATTTACTTAAGTACTTATGTGACATCTATGAAACGTAAGTCAAAACACGTATTTTTTATTTTGGTATAGTCCAGTACAAAAATATCAAGATAAAGAAATTAGATGTTTAGAAGTATTGGGTGGCGCAAAAGTAAAGACCCTATTTGATTCAGCTATATATTTTTTTCTAAACTAGATTTAGGTTTTTTTAAATATGTATTTGTGCCATTAAATTTCGTTCATTAGGACTTCCCCGTTCTTGGGGAGTAAAACGGTCCATGTTTATTTTCAGTGTATTTTACATTTGTTCACTACACAATTTTCAACAACAGAATGACAGGAAATGTCATATAATAAAAAAAAAACAGTATTTTCTTTAGTGCCAGTACTTTTTCGCCACCCAGTACTATGTGAAATTTATAATGGAATCGGGAAAAATATGTTTTGTTATAACTTGACTTAGCATTTTTTTTCGTGTGGTATCAGTACACGATTGTGGTATCAGTACGCGATTGCTTATATGTAGGAAAGTTTTGGGCATCGATTGAAAAATCACTCTGTAAACAGGGTGACTGGTGGGTCACTTTTGAAATTAGAGGCCGTTATTGATTGAGATCATACATGAAGAGAAAAAAAATAATTAATTATTTACTGAGTAAACTTAACCGAAAGTTAAAGAATTCATCACGTAACGCATGGTTACACTAGCGTTAGCAGCGATCCGCGTGCCAGGTCACGTGCCACGATAGACTCGGGCGTAAGTAAAGTAGTTACAAAACTTTATTTATTTATAGGGAATTCTAGTGAAAAATGAAGTACCTACTTATTACATAATTATGAACAGAATCGAGATATAGTGCTCTCCTTCAATATCTAAAATTTGTCACCAGTCTCCCTGTATAGAATCTGTGTATGGACACAAGTTAGTTCGGTTCAAAAACTCGTACGGCTGGACTCGAAACTATATGGGTCCTCTTATGCCACAGGGAACACCCAAGGAATGGGCCAAGAAAGCTGTTAATTATTTAGTTTTGATTACTCATCAACATAAGCTACTTTACGTGTCGCATATGTAGGGGGAGGATAAGTCGTCACTTACCTTACATACACGATAGTTACTTTAATTATCATCTTCGTTACAACACCTTTTAAATCGCAATGCAGGGACATATTAGTCTTAAATGACCAAGATGTTTTGGCTATAAACGACCAAACTGGCCTAGTGTTGGTGGATGTCACAATTTACAAGGCGCCGAAATAGTTTCTGACTATCCGACTATCCGATGTAACGTTTGACAAAATTTGCAGGTATTATAATGATGAAGAGAGACTATTGAAGTTACAGGGGGTCAGCCTTTCGCCCATAAAAACGTCAATAAAACCTCCGTCCCTTAACTGAATTTTACAGTATGCTCGGCAAGAGAAGCAGCTGCTACATTCTACGTTTTTCTGTCACTCCCAGTCCAGCATGGAAGATAACAAATATTCATCATCATAATCATCCCAACTCTTTGTAATAAGCCCACTGCAGGGCACGAGCCTCTCCCATGGGTGACGAGAAGGTATAGGCCATAATCCACCAAGCTGGCCCAGTGCTGGGTGATGGATGCCAGAATAATTTCAGGGCGCCGAAATGGCTTCTGACAAACCCTAACGACTACAGTATACAAGTATACAACCTCCGGGACCGACTGCTCAACGTGACCTCCGAAGCACGGAAGTCGCCGTGAGAAATGAATGGTCGGCGGTCACCCATCCAAGTCCAAGTACCGACCGCGCCGAACGTTGCTTAACAATATTACTTAATTACCGATAATGTTCAATATTCAAATATCGAATGCTATAAAAAGGAGCCACTAGACTTAACGCTAAATATTACTAAAATTTACTAAATAAATTCATAACTTCCTGACTACAACCACTTCAAACCGTAAAGCATACATAACAAGCTCAATTCAAAAATGCAGAAAAAAAAAACAAAAAAAGGATATAATGGCCGAGAGTATTTAGAAAAGAAAAATCGCTAATTGCTCGTCGGCAAAGGAATGAAGGTTATACAGCCTCTGCGAGAAAATATGGCAGCGTTCCAAACTTGAAATGAATTCTTGCCGGTTTATTTTTCACAAATGGATCGAGTATTAGCGCCAAAATGCAGGATTCTTTTTTTAAACATCTATAAAATATAGTCATGTTAGAGAAAGCTGTAAATATTCCTTGCCATATCTATGTTTGTAAAGATTCGACCGATATAAAGAGTATAAAATAATATGTAGTTTCCATTGGAAAATATTTCTACTTATTTAGTAAGACGCTATTAGGTACTACCCGTGCGTGAAATAAAACTTACTTAAAAAATATTAATAGATTTTTCCTCTGTTTCGGCAGGCCTTGATGTTATTTAAAGATTGTATTTGTAATTAAAATTGAAAAATAGTTACCTTATCTATTTACTAAAGAAACAAATTTTAACTTTCAAATCGAGTTAGCTTTTATTTCAATTCATAACTGAGGTAGACCATATTAACAAATCCAAATTCTGAAGTTTTTAACCACTTAGTTCCCATATTTTTGCATAAACAAGTCTCTCTCTATAATATTGAAAATCATTTGTTAAGTATTATTAAGTTTAAGTTACGAGGAGGGTGCTAAAATATTCTCCTAGAAAAAAAGCCTCTTAAAAATAAGAATAAAAAGAAAAAAAATAACTGATGTAATAATCGACATATGTATATAAAAATTAAGTAGGTATTTATTTATTTATTTACTAGCCATAACAACAGATTACAAACTATTTTCTTATTCTAATTAAATGTTACATAAATAAATAATAAACATACAGACGAATATAAAACCTATTCTTTTCTGAAGTATCATGAAAATTCAATTTTAAATACCTACCTTGATCATAAAACAAACAAACAAATGAAGTACGTGTAACTTATATTTACAATTTGCTATAGACAAGGAAGACCCACAATGATGAAATAAGAAATAAACATTTATTTTACTTAGGAAACAATTCGTCATGGAAATATAATTTGTGGTTACAGGAAATACTTTACTGTATTGTCGCTAAATGTATAGAAAATAGGGATGTACGATGATCATCGATGTTAGATATTAAATATCGATATTGCATCATAGTTTACAACATCGTGACATTCGCAACTTCGATGTTACGAAAAGTAACCACATACAACGTGTCCAAAAATTCAACGATAAGCTGGCACCAGGGGGTGTACCTAGTCATAACTACTCGAAAAAAATAAAATGTTTCACCACTTAGGTCACCACTTAAAAATAGTATAGTTTTTTAACTCCAATATCCTTTTATGTTTTATACCATTTTATAATTGGGAAAAGTGGGACTGATTTATAAAAAATTTTGCCGCGGTAGGTTTCATACATTTTTTTACACCACAGTGAGCGAAAGTGAGCGGAAATGAAAAAACTTTCAAAATTTTTTGATAAAAAATATTTTTTATTAACTGTAGTAAAAAAACTATTAGTTTTCTAGAACTTTTAAAGGTTTTAAAGGAAAGCTATACTACTCAGGTTTACGATAAAAAAAAAAACACTATAAAATTAAAAAAAATGTACAAATAGCCATAAAAAATATCATAAGGGGAGTTAGTTTTCTGTTTTTTTTTTTTTAAAAAGGTTTTTTTTTTTCGAGTAGTTATGACTAGGTACACCCCCTGGTGCCAGCTTATCGTTGAATTTTTGGACTCGTTGTACAAGTGTTTATTTTCAAAGGCTGGCTCAACCCTGTACTAACAAGGCAACAAATGGTTCTATTCTTTCATTATACATTTGAAGAAAAGTTTTAACATAAATGTCTTGATTTTACATATTATTTATTTAATTATTCCATTTCGGTTTTGTCTCATTTTTATTTCTTAATGACATGTTTTTCCTTAATGAATATCGATTATCGATATTTTTGTAACATTCCTAATAGAAAAACATAATTACGTTGACATAATATCATTAGGACGAATAGTCGTCATAGGGAATTCTGTTTCGTAAAACCATTTCTATGATTAATGATTAATAGGTTATTTTTCTTTACAGGTAAGAATAAACTAGTTGCTTACGTGTCTTCGTTCGCGTATTATCCGGTAGGTATTTACGTGTAATCTGATTTAATAAAAATACTAGCACAGTACCATAGATTTTGACGACCTGCTGGTGTAGAGGTAACGTACATTGCCTTCTATGCCAGAGGTCCTGGGTTCGAATCCCGGCGGCGACGGATATTTGTGTGATGAACACAGATATTAGTCGTCAAGTCATGGACGTTTATATAAGTTTATTATCTAATTAAAAATATGTATTTATTCAATATGTATGTTTATATATTTCTTAAGTATAACAGTTACCTAGTATCCATAACACAAGTTCTTTAAGAAACTTAATTTGGGCTAGATAATGTTGTGTGAGTGTCAGAAATATTTATTTATTATTATTATTTATAGATAGTTGTACTATGATACTAGCGGATTTGATTGATTGAGAGGGAGATTGTGGGAGGCCTATGTCCAGCAGTGGACGACACTAGGTTAGCAAAATACAGTTAGCAAAATAGCCCCACAAGGTGTAAAATTTTTACTAAAAAAAATGCCATTTATTTTTTAGAGCCCAAATCCCCAGAAGGGATTTTTATTTTATTTTTCTGGTGACAATTGTGACCACCCCTATCAGCCCCCTTCCCAGCTATGTAACCTTTTGGTACACCCTGTATACAATTAAATATGAAATCCATATAATCACAATTCGTATCAATTTTTTTTTTGTAGGGCGTTTGTAAAACATTTTAAAATCGTCATTATACGGCAACGTCCACTGCTGGACAAAAGCCTGCTCCAAGGTTCTCCACGACACTCATTCTTCACTTTAAAATGCTAAACATGACATGACATGACTATAAATAAATGAATAATTTTACCACAAAATACGTAGGTATCTAAAATTATTGGACATTTCTATGAGCCAGATCTATGAGACAATGCGATTCTTCAAATAATTTGGTTCAGTTACCTATAAACAACCTATTAATTTAATAAACTTGCTTGATTTATCCTAATAATAGGGTCTCGTTTTAACTTTGGGTACGGACGGACCAATAAAAACGTCACTTTTTACAGTGGTAGAACCGAGAAAATATTCATCGTTATTAAAGGTGTTTTTGGCATTTTAACCCCAATATCTCTTCTCTCCCACTAACAATTTTTACAAAATGTTCAGTTATTTATACAATTTTTTATTCTGACATTGTAATACTTACTTAGCAAAGCTACGGCCCAAAATTTAGGGAGCAAAAAGTAGCATCTTTTCCAACCTTGGCTGAAACTTATTAAAAGTAGACCGAGTGTGAAATGTAGTAAAAAAGCAAATTTTGTCAAAAGTATTATTGTGTTTGTTTTAGTGGTATGTGTTCAGATTATGGGATAGGTTTCTCAATAATAATGTTTTCTTGTTATTAAATCCACTTTATTTAATAGCTATGCACATTACACATTTTCACAAGCAAGCAAGACGGAAATTCCATAGACTAATGAGCTACGCTGCGGCAGTATATGAACAAGCTAAAACTGCGATCAGATTTAAATTTTCTTTTTAATTTAACACTCCCACAAAAATTTAAAACTCTTTAACTAAGTATCTGATCCCTTAAGTAAGTAAAAGTTTGAGTTGGCAATGCTTTGGTCAATATATCTGCAAATTGATCTTTACTAGGTACATAGTTAATCTTAATTAGACCCAACTCAACCTTTTCCCTAATAAAACAATATTTAACATCTATGTGTTTGGTTCTTTTATGATAAACAGGGTTATTAATTAGTTTTATTGCAATCTGATTATCAATATACATGTTTACACATTTGCAATCTTCACCTAAATCTAACATTAGTTGCCATAGCCATATCATTTCTTTTGTTGCTTCACATGCAGCCACAAATTCTGCCTCGGTAGTGGAGAGAGCAATGGTCTTTTGTTTTTGGCTAGACCAAGTAATTGGGCCACCATTCATTATAAAAATATAGCCTGTTGTTGACTTACGTGTATCATATAACATCACTTGCATAATCAGAATCAGAATAACCTATGAAACCAATACTTTCTCCATACTTTATACACAAATTTTTAGTATTAATTAAATATCTAATTATACGTTTCACAGCATTTACATGTTGGTGACTGGGATTGTTTACATATCTGCTTAATACATTCACAGCAAATGATATGTCAGGTCTTGTTGTTGGAGAAAAAATTTCTTGATAGTCAATATTTTTAATCTGAGTGAACCCTCGTGCACATAAACGAGCCTTGAACCGTGTCTGATTATCTTCATCCTTCTTGATAGCAAAGACCCACTTGGTAGTAAGAGTCTGCTGACCTGCTCTTGTTACAGCAGTCCACGTGTTGTTTTCTTCATGTGCAGATAATTCTTCTCTAATGGCTTGAGACCATTTAATTTTCTGTGGACTTTGTAGGGCTTCATCATATGTCTGAGGCAATGACAATTCAACAATGTTAGCTTCAAAACGTCTATTATTTCTAGGCCTCAAATTTATATTCCGTTCCAGGGTATCTTCTATTTCTTGAGACGGCTCATATGTAGGATCATCACTGTTGCAACTCGACATGCTCTCTGATGTTACAGTGTCAACAAATGTTTAATCCACATTTCTTACTTCAGTTTCATTATTTTTTCAGTTTCATCAATAATGCATATTTGTTTAATATTCTTTCTTATTTATGGAACTTGATGTTCATCAAAAATCACATTTCTTGAAATTTTGATTGTCTTTTTATTTATATTATACATTCTGTAATTGGTGTTGTCATAACCAATAAGGATCATTTTCTCACTTTTCTTTTCTAATTTTGTTCTCAATTGATCTGGAACATGTACATATCCAATGCTGCCAAACACCTTCAAATGACCTAATTCTGGTTTGATACCATTCCATAATAACATATGGTGTTTTACCTGGACTCTGACTTGAAGAAGTTCTGTTCAATATGTAAACTGCACAGTTCACCGCTTCAGCCCACAGTTCCAGTGGAACATCTCTTGCATACAACATGGAGCGAGCACTTTCTACTATGGTTCTATTTTCTCGTTCTGCTCGCCCATTTTGTTCTGGTGTATATGGAGCAGTTAGCTCATGGACTATCCCCTCTTTGTCCAAATATTCCTGAAAAACTTTGTTTACATATTCTCTACCATTGTCGGTATGTAATATTCTTATATTGTGCATGTATTTATTTTTCACAATACTATTATATTTCTTAAAAATTTCCATCACATCACTTTTGTTTTTCATAAAATATACATGCCTGTAACTTGTTACAGCATCTTTGAATAAGACAAAATATCTCATACCTCGAATTGATGTGTGAGTCATCGGTCCACAGACATCACTGTACACTAAGTCACCAGGTTGTAGTTTTCCTAGTACAGATTTTTGAAATGGAAACCTGCACTGTTTTCCGTATGCACATGCCTCACATACAAAGTCATTTTTATCATTGTCACTAACTTTCAAACCTGCAACAACATTATTGGCATACATACTCTTAATTTCTTTAATGTTTAGATGTCCCAGTCGCTCATGCCACATTTTGATATCACTTTGATTGTTCTGGACCAAGTTGCAAGTATCTGGAATGATTGTTTTTATATTCAACTCATATAAATTGTTTTCTCTGATTTTAGCACTCATGACAACTTGATTGTCTTTATAAATCAGAGCATTTGAATCTTTCTTTGTAATAGTGTAACATTTTCTTATTATAGCACCTTCTGAAAATAAGTTTCTTCTCAAACTTGGGACATACAACACACCAAGTAATTCACTGGTTTCCCACTGTCCATTAACATATCTCTTTATCAACACTTTACCAATGCCAGAGACTTCTACACATTGTTTGTTTCCTAAAGTCAAAGAATTCTTGTTGCAATCAAATAATTCTACAAAGAAATCCTTTCTAAATGTCATGTGCGCAGAGGCACCACTATCCATGATCCATGTATTTTCTTCAGTATAACAGGAACTGGTTTCTACATTAAATGCCAACATGTCTGGAGATTCTTTCAGATTCTTCTTTGATTTGTCTTTCTTTTGAAAACGACATTCTTTTGCAAAATGCCCCCGCTTTCCACAATTGTAACACTCAAATCTATGTTTAATGGTTTTGTTTTGATTTGTACCACTCCCACATGCTCTTGACTCATTCTGCTTTGGCTCATTCCTCCAACTCTTTTTAGCAACAAGCAGAGCTGTCTCTTGTTCTTCCACAGACAATAAACTTGCTTCTTCATCTAACAAACGGGCAGTCAAATTATTTAATGTTTGTTGTTTGGGATCTAATGACATCCATGCTTGACGTAATGATCTATATTTCAAGGGCAATGTTCCAATTATCTTTGTTATGATAGCCATTTCACTAACACTCTCGCCACTTTCTTTCAGCTGTTTTGCTAGCGTTTCAACTTTTGAAATATGTTGTGCTACGCTGTCGTTTTCAGACATTTTGTACTGGTAAAATCTTTCATGGATCAGCATTTTACATAATTCACTCTTTTGTTCGTATATAGATTCAAGTTTTGTCATTATTTCTTTAGCAGTTTCACAATTTTCTATCAGTGTAATTTGTTTGAAATCCATTGAAGAAGTTATTATAAACATCGCCATGCCATCATTTTTTAGCCATTCTGTACTGTTTGTTTCTGGTTTCGGTATAGAAATATCGATTCCCTTTGCCTTCAAAGCACATTTGATTTGAAACTTCCATTGCCTAAAGTTATTTCCATCAAATTTTTCTAAATTCATTGTCCTCGTGGCATCCATTTTAGAGGTTAAATGTCAGAGAATATTCCGGAACTGTTGTAATTTATTTCTTTACCTTAACTTTCTATTAACAGAGTATTCTGGGCCCATAACCTGTTCAGATTATGGGATAGGTTTCTCAATAATAATGTTTTCTTGTTATTAAATCCACTTTATTTAATAGCTATGCACATTACACATTTTCACAAGCAAGCAAGATGGAAATTCCATAGACTAAAGAGCTACGCTGCGGCAGTATATGAACAAGCTAAAACTGCGATCAGATTTAAATTTTCTTTTTAATTTAACAGTATGGAAGACAAATAAATGCCTATCCTTATAATATGAATAAAAAATTGCAAATAACAAACTGACACACATGAAATAAACAAATGCAACAAACTCGTAGCTATTCATGTATGCAAAAATGTCATGTCATATCCGAACTACTGACAATTTTCATTCAAATTTATGAAATAACGTGTAGAGACTGCCACTTTTGTGTCTGCATTTTGAAAAATCCAAATTTATCTTTTCGTAACGACTTCTGATTTTGACAGTACCTTCGTAAACAAAATATTGTCTAAATAATTATTCGCTGGATTTCTCGGGAATCATCCTATTTTTAACGGTTTTATTCTTATTATAAAACATCTGTTGGGAAGTGTCAGCGACTCTCTTTATTATTTCAATGTAAACAATTCTGGGAATAAATTATTATTATCGACGGCCTGATTTTAAAGTTGTCGAATATAGGTAAGTTATCTGACGTATTGTATTACTCGGCGGAATAAAGTTGTTTCACTGTTTTTTTTATAATTGTACTAGCTGTTGCGCGCGGTTTTACCCGCGCAATTTCGATTCCCGCGGGATTTTTGGGATAAAAAGTAGCCTATACGGATTCTGAAGAATCCCTCTAAGTAATGGTAAAAGAAATTTTGAAATCGGTCCAGTAGTTTTTGAGCCTATTCAATACAAAAATACAAAGGTTTCCTCTTTATAATATTAGTATAGATGACAATGACATAGAATGATGATAAAAAGTCGAGCTTGAAGCTATCGATTATTACTTAAGGCCTAAATAAAACAAAATAATCAAAAATATCCTCATATTATGTTATTTTTCAAAATTTATTGTAGATATTTCGATTCTAACCAAGTTTAGTTTTTATATGTATATGTTAATCTTATGTGCGGTGACTGAAGCGAATTTCACGTCGATATCAAATTATGATAAGTGCTAATAAGGTCTAAAATGTAAGGTACAAAAACTGGATTTTATACAACATTAACTTAAAAAATCAGGAGGTATTTGACAAAAGAGTGCTCAGAGTTATTTCCGCAGACGTTTTTCCTTTCGGTCTTTTTGTGATTCGTTTTTTTAAGTAGAAATTGTATATTCTGACGTTACTTGAAAAAAATTATGAGAAAAATATATGTGTTACGCATAATTATTAAAATTTTTGATGTACTATGTTATACAGGGTGATTGGTGACAAATTTTGGATATTGAGGAGGAGCACTCTGTACTCGATTCTGATGATAATCTATACTAATATATAAAGCTGAAGAGTTTGTTTATTTGTTTGTTTGATCGCGCTAATCTCAGAAACTACAAGTGGGATTTGAAAAATTCTTTTTGAATTTGATAGCCCAACCCTTGAGGAAGGTTATAGGCTATATTTTATCCCAAAAATTCCCACGGGATCAAAAGTTACGCGGGTAAAACCGCGTGCGGTGGCTAGTTATGTAATAAAAGTACACAAATTTTCACATGAAATAAAGAGACCTTACTATACTTTTCCCGACGCGCTGCCTCAGTTAACATGCACACAGCAGTGTTTCTGCCACACCACCCGCTAAGTACCTATTGCATTACGCTTATGTAATGCAATAGATACTTAGCGGGTGCGTAATGGTTAAGTTAACTCAGTAAATAATTAATAATAATAATAATTAATAGTTTCTTTAATGGTTAAGTTTACTCAGTAAATAATTAATATTTATTTTTTATTTTATTTTTTCTCTACATGTATGATTTCAAACTGTCACGTCCTGGAATTTCGAAAATGTACCAGTCACCCTGTACTTATCGGATATCATATACCACAAGGAAAAATTTGCGAAAGCAGATTTTAGATATGAAGCACTGGCTAAGTATACCTAAATTGTTCCGAAAATACAATTCTAAAAATGTATTTATAAATAAACATCCAATTTTCTTCCTCATATTGTTTTACTGTCTGCAAATTGCTTTTAATTTATATACAGATCTTCTTCAGGTAAAATTACAGGACAAGGTCAGCCTAAAAATATACATGAACTAGCTGTTGCGCGCGGTTTTACCCGCGCAATTTCGATTCCCGCGGGATTTTCGGGATAAAAATTAGCCTATACGGATTCGGAAGAATCCCTCTAAGTAATGGTAAAAGAAATTTTGAAATCGGTCCAGTAGTTTTTGAGCTTATTCAATACAAACATACAAAAATACAAAGGTTTCCTCTTTATAATATTAATATATAGTATGTATATATGAATGAGCTCCAAACTGTACTTCAAGTGGTTGAGTCGGTTAGCTTTTGGGACCGGAACCGTGGTTCCAAAAGCCACCTTACATAAAAATATTAACTTTGAGTGGTAATTTGGGTCCACAAATAGAATAAACAAATTCTTGCTTTGGAAAGTAGAGTCAACAAAAAAATGTCAGTGAATAAAATAAACCTATATATGTAAAACTAATAATAATTTTCTGATATGTGCACGCTTATAAAAGCGGTATTGACAATGTATGGCAGTTCGCCATTCTTCTTCATCATTTATTTTTCCTGAAAAGTAGAAGTAAGTAGTAGTAGTATATTGTTTTACAAATATAGTTTTATTTTATTCACTGTAATTTTTTTGTTGACCCTACTTTCCAACGCAAAAATTTGTTTATTCTAGTTTAATAAAATTAATATTGTATTTTTATTAAAGGCTTTTGACACCGCGGTCCCGCGACCTTGTTAGTAGCAAAATAGAACATAAAACTGATATTTGAACGATAACAGTTATTTTTATGCTTAAAACGAGTTTTTGTTTTAAATACGGTTGTATTTTTTTTTTTATTAGTTTTTTTTAACTGTCGTCACGGCATAGTAGCTCCTGTGTCTTCGATACAGTAGGTTAATATATTTTATTTAATTTTATTTGGGTGGCCAACAGCTTTTACTTAAAAACTAGGTTTAAGAGCGCACTGTCAAAAAATATAACTTCATAACGCACTGCCCTTTTCCGCGCGCCCCTGACGCGCCCCTCACGCTACACTCGTCATTAAACATTTAAGATTTGAATTTCGCGCCAATGGCGCCATCGCAGGTCAACAGCGTTCAAACCTAAGGAACAAGAAATCTACGGAGTCGCAACAACTGTTATTAAAAGTATTTTTATAATCGCTTAATATTGTTTAGTGAAAAAATGTTAAATGTTTGAATGTCAGTGTTTCATTAATTATAAGTACCTAACGTGTTATATTTTTGTATTTTTTTTTAAGTGATTAATTGTAATTGTTGTTCCCTTATTATAATTTGATCGACTTTAATAATTTGTTATATTTACGTCTGATATTTATGTTGAATTCAATGGCATTACTTATACATAGTTACTAACATATTAAAAAAACAGAGTTTGAACTTAATAATGTAATGTATATATTTATATTTATTATTTATATATATTTATTTTACAAAAGAAAAAAAAAACAATCTTTTACAATTCCGAAAAATCCAATCTTCGTTGTCGAACTGGTTGACTATGAAGAAATAAAACGTCATCAGTACTATTATTTACTTCAAATGGTTGAATATTGATCGTCGACAAGGTAGGTGTGGAAACATTTACTATTGATGGGTCTCGAATATTTTTTGTTGTTGGGTAGCGAGGATCCACCAATTCAGGCAACAAACACTCCATATAAAATGAGACAAGTTTGGGTTCCATTTCTTTCTTCCAAAACTGGTCGTCCTATATGGTAGTCTCTTAGCTATATGGTATTGTCCCCATACCATATAGCTAAGAGACATTTAGTTTTCTTTGCGATATGCATTTGACCTTGGACTTGAAAATGAGATTGAGGTCAAACGCGGGTTTAGTTACTAATAAAAAAAAAAAAAAAAATACCAATCAGAATTTTTGTTTATTTTTACCTGGAATAAGAATTGAATTAAAATATTTGAAACTCAAAAAAACTGTAAGCAAACATTTTTATGATAATTAATAAGTGTTTGCCTGTAAGTGTGTAGGTGTGAATACCAAAATTTTTATGTCTATTTAAGAAGTGTATTTAAATATTTAAGCAATATCTGGAACGCTCAGTATTTACCTAATCTAGATTAAAAAACGTTGAAAAAAAAACTATTTTATTATAATAAAAAATCGAATTATAGATTCTAGGACAAGATAAGAGATTATGATGAGTCTTGTCGGATTTATAATTTGTACAAGAAAGGAGAGTTTTGACGAACATGAATTTTTTGCATGAATTCAACCTTCCGTATGCATTGTATGTAGTAACTTTTATCAGAACTCAGTCATATTTACATCTAACGCAAATATAATTGTAAATATAGTTTTATATATATAAAACTGTTCCGTTACTGACTGAGTTACTGAGTGACTGACAGACAACGTACAGCCTTAACTACTGGGCATAGAGAGCTGAATTCGTAACATACATTTTTTAGGGGATGTAGAGGTGCACTAAGGAGGGAATTCCCGAAATTCCCACGGGAACGGGAATTATTGGACTTTTTAGTTTGTATGAAAAATCTTATTCCTTGAGTGCACGGATATGATACTTGGCATAAGAGTTCTTCAAAAAGGGACTGGTTGTGTTATGAAAGGAATTCCCGAAATTTCCATGGGAACGGGAAATATATGATGTTTTAGTTTGTATGATAAAATGTTATTCTTTGAGTGCACGGATGTGATACTTGGTATAAAGGTTCCTCAATAAGTGTCTGTTTGTATAATGGAAGGAATTCCCAGAATTCCCACGGGAACGGAAAATAGGACGTTTGAGTTTATGCGTGTACGAAGTCGCGGGCAAACGCTCGTTTTTTATAAAACTACAGATTCCTAAAATAAACAAAGAGTGAAAAATCAGCAAAAATTATTTATATAATGATGACATACTTTGTATATACAGGGTGTCCAAAAACGATCAGTTCTCGACTAAGATAAGAGATTATGATGAGTCTTGTCGGATTTATAATTTGTATCCCTACAAGAAAGGAGAGTTTTGACGAACATGAATTTTTTGCATGAATTCAACCTTCCGTATGCATTATACGTAGTAACTTTTATCAGAACTCAGTCATATTTACATCTAACGCAAATAATTAAATATGGTAAATAAATAAGCAAATAAGTAAATAATTGTATCAAACTACAGATTCTTAAAATAAACAAAGAGTGAAAAATCAGCAAAAATTATTAATATTAATGATGACATACTTTATATATACAGGGTGTCCAAAAAACGACTCGTTTGGATGACACTGGAGATAGATGGACCTTAGGACTATCTGATAACGAGAACACTATGTTTAGAAAAAGAGTGAAATTTCCTTATGTTCTTGAATTTAATTGAGTTTTTGGAAAGTATTTTCTGAAAAATTATTCTTTTTAAATGTCAAAAACGTAACTTTTAACTGATCTAAAAAATATTGTATGTTGATTATATAAGGAATAAGGAATTTGACTTCCTGAAAAAAATTAACTTTTACACAACCTATGAAGGGTTTCAAAGATAGCTAAAACTACAGATTTAAAAAAATAGGTATGATCATTTTTTAGGGACAAAAACAACTTCAATAACATATGAATTTTTCATACCGAATTAGTCGAAGACAGTGGTTCTTGTAAATTTTCGCCTATGTTTGTACTACAAATATTATCTTTGCCACTGTTTTGAAATGAGATTTCGGGAAGCAAATTATCGTTATCTATTGTATCCAAATATGCGATCTCCTAAAAAACAACTTATTATATGAGAACACAAATATTTTACACTGACGATGATAGACTTTTACTATGCAGTGTGTGGCTTGACATATAGTAATACATTAGGAATTAATACTTGACATATCGGAACGGTATCCTTCTATCAATTTAAATTACCATATCAGTTCTCGACTTCGATCGACTATAGATCGATTGGTCTGGTAACACCCTAAATAATAGAGATAGCAAATTTTCGATTGCCATTTTTTGTAAATTTTGTTAGTAATTAAAATAATTGAAGATTTCATGGTATTCCTTTCATTCAATTAACCAAGTATGCTAGAGAGATTTCATCCTTGCAATTGACCCTAACGATCGACGCAATAAAAAAATTTTTTACGGATTTTAGTCGGTTTGATTCTCGGGTGAGGCGAGCGAACTTTCGAAAATCTTTGAATGCGGCTTTATTTCTTTTCCGAAATAAAGGAATATTTCGTTTGAGTAAAATTTGTTATCTCTATTATTTAGAGTACCTACTTTCCCTCCAGGTGGAATAAAAAAATCCACCCTGTATAACTAAAAAAGCTATAAAATATTATTTAATGAAAGATTATTTTCGACTTAAGTTACTAAATAACACTAAATAAAATTTCTAAATAAATAATCTACAGGGTTAATTTTAACATTTTTTTTATAAAATTTTAATTAAATTAACCCTGTATAGTAATGACCAAAATTATAAATATTAAAAAAAAAACTTTATTATTTACACTGCCAAATAGAGTAGGTACGTATACAATCTAAACTAAATCAAAGCTACAGAGAAAAACTAGCTAAAACTAGAAAAACGAGCCAATATAAAAAGTAAAAACTACAGAGAAAATCATTATGTCACATACTTCTTGTTCACTCATTGGAGCTGTGGTATTATTAGGCATTATAAAACTATTTGTTGGTATGTTTACAATCTTTGTGTAAAAATTAATTTGATATAAGAATATATTTAAAAAAAAATTAATTGTATCTTTACTAACCGGTACGGTGAATTTAAAAAAAAAACAATATTATTTAGTGATATCAGTAAAAGTATAAAATAAGTAAATAGATTAACCTTTTAACCGTAAGTAAATTAGTTAGTTCAGATGACGACTCCACTGTGCCAAAGAAGCTCTGTGCCAAAGACTTTTTATTTCTGAAAAATATTGTTGATAAGGCAATAAAAACTATTTTTTTCATATCGTAATATTGATACATAATATTTAAATACATTGAATCTCGTACTAGACTAAATCGTCACGAATTGCATAAAAAACGGCGATGTATGTCTACATCGCATTTTTATATTTGCATCCTACTCACATCGCTTTCTTTTCGTCAGAGGCATAGGTCAGGCTAATCTGGTAGTGATCGACAGTTTCATACAAATTCACATGCCGTCCATTATAAGTAGACCTCCGTCAGTCAATACCTCATCTTGCAACGTAAATTTAGTTATCATGTTTTAATATAAATAGTTTCAAAACCCACTATTGGTTTTTGAACCGATAAATGGACTAGCGCGCTATCCCTGCCGCTTAGATATAATGTTTTTATTTCCCATTATAGTCAATTATAAATTTGTACTAAGTATATATTTTAATCCTTTATCGTACGTAAGCTTAGCACTGCCGACGACAAAGTGATACGTGTTCCCCCTTCGACGAACCGAGCGGCACTGAGCTGTCGATTTTTTTTTTTTTTTTTTTTTTTGTTTTTCCGCCACAGAAAAATTGTTGGCACCCCCTAAAACTAGCTTTAACCAGTAAAGCTAGCTTTAGCGGGAGGAGGATGAATCCTATTACGGACGAATGGGCATTCTATAAGCTGTTAACCATAAGTGGCTAATGGCAAATAGAATGCCCAGACAGTGTGGAGACTCTCTCAGATAGGCTGAGCATACCCACTAAACATCCCCCTTTTGACTCACCTTGATTAAGGTCCTTAGTCATCGTCGGAACGACAGCCAATTGGAGCGAGAGGCTGCGTAGTGAGCGGCATCCAGACGGCTGCCACCAAAAGGAACTGAAAGTAAGAAAAACAAAGCTAAGATTAGCAGAAATGACAAAGCTGAAACTAAGATATTATCTAGAGTGATCAGACTCACTCTGAGATAGGAATGCTGGAAAGAAGGACTACGTTTAGAAACGTTGAGCTTGCTGGAGTTTCCTGATAAGGGAAGCGAACTTGGTTAGGACCGGAAGAGCACCGTTGAAACCCTCTGGGCTGGCGTCGAGAGCGGCGCCGAAAGCCAGGATCTCGTCGATGGGAGCGAGCTGGATCCAGAACGCCATGCGGTCTTGAGAACCTTTTGCGTTCTGGCACTGGGAAGCCGATTTGGCGGCCGGTTGCGATTGAGTCGCATCCCGACTGCGCTGACCTGAAACGAAAGATGTGAAGGCCTTGGGGGCCTTTGAACTGACTGGAGGGGCGTCCGAGCTAAGCTGCGGTCGCTCTCTCCAGTTCTCGATGGGCTTCACGGTAGCCCTGGCAGCACGCGGTGCCTTGGGGCAGCCGCGAAAGTTTGCTGTGTGGCCGGACTGGCCGCACAAGACGCAGGACGGAGCGGTGGGCGATTCGGGAGTGCGAGAGCACTCCTTAGTCCCATGCGGTTCTAGGCACTTGACGCACCTAGGGGAAGCATGACAATTTGCCGCCGCATGACCATACAATTGGCAGCGGTGGCACTGACCTGGGAAACCACGCTTGTGTGGAGCTTCGACTCGGATGTTGGAGAGACCGCACACGGTGAGCTTGCCTCTGAAAATGGACTGCCCTTGCGGGCTCTTCGCTAGGATTACTAGCGCAAGTGGGAACTGCTTGCCTCGGCGGCTGTGCATTTTGTGCACAGATTCGACGGGGAAGCCTTGAGAAGACAAGTCCTCTTGGATTTGCTCGTTCGAGAGCTCGAACGGCACGTTCCTGAGGACGGCACGAATCTTACGCTCCTCAGGGAGGGCGTAAGTGTGGTACTCGAGCTTCTTGTCAGCAAGAAGCCGAGTGAAATTCCTGAAATCAGAAATTGAGCAGACAACGACCTTAATAGAGTCACCCACATTGGATGCCTTACTATACTGGATCTTCGGGGAGTGCGTTCCGCAGAGAGCTGAGACCTCGGTCCAGCGGCTCTTGTCCCGTAGAAAGACGGGGGGCGGAGACTTGACTTTCGGCGGAGCCGAATCTGATTGCGACGCAGGCTGTGACGCCGGGATCGCTGAAACAAAAGGCGCAGGAGCAGACGCCGGTGCGACATTTTGCGGAGCAGGAACAGCGGCTGGAGCAGCTGAAACGGATGGAGATAAAGTCGAAGAAACATCTTGCTTCTTCTTCTTAGACTTGGACTTTTTGCGAACCTCTGTGAACGGAGCAGGAGATTCTGGAACTAAAGGAGTGGAGTCGGAATCACTACCCGGCGGGGTAGTTTTCCGTTTGCATGCGGTGGAATCTACCGACATGCAGTTTGAAAAGGGGTCGACGTACTCGGATGGATCTGGAGACGCCGGAGAATCGGTTTGAAACCCCTGTGAAAGAGAGACGACCTGCTGTCGCATGGACTCGATTTGAGCGAGAAGAGCTTCCTTCTCGGCTGCATATTGGGCTTCCAGTGATTGTTTATCGCTGGACATCTGGCTGAAATCTGAAGACAACTGACTGAATTCTGAAGACGAGGGACGAGCAGATAATTGCTCCTGCAAGGAATTGATTTGGGTGAGAAGGGCATCCTTCTCAGATGCATGTTGTGCTTCCAATTGTCTGATTTTAGACGAATGGGAAGGGGGACGAGCGGCTGGTTGCTGCTGAAGGGACTGCTGCAAGGACTCGTACTGCTGCTGCAAGGACGCGTTCTGCTGCTGTAAGGACTCGATTTCGGTCTGGAGACGGCGTGCGCCGCTTTGATAAGTTGATTTGAGGCCTTCAAAGGCCCCCAACAAACGACGGGAGTTTGCGCAATTATCATCGTTACACTGAGTGTTACGAGGCATAATGCTGGGCTGAAAGAAAGTCTAACAAACTGCGCTGAAAAAGAGATCAACCTAACACGGACCTATTGCCGGTGAACGGCGGACGATCAGGCTTCGTTGGCACGGTTACGTATCCACCTGACCAGCGATGCTTCGGCCGGCAGCAGTCGGGTCCGCCCTGAAAAGGGCAGATGAATTAGCCCCGACACCACACAGCCTCCACAAGAGAAAACTTTCCGAAAGAGCTTAACTTGGCACCTGACCCGCACGAGTGCGGGGGAGGGAACAAGGGCAGCGCAATACGAACACTCGGGAGCGGCCGCAGACACGACCGTTCGGGAGCGAACGCAAACGGGAAGTGTGTCGAGCTGTCGATCCCATGAACGATCAATATAAGGTCTTTTCCAGTGGACGTAAAGGTTAGAATTGCCTGTTCTGTTTTAACACTTTTAGCTCGGAACTAGAGGACGTAAGTCTCAAAACCTGTTTTTGCTTCTTGTAACGATTGTGTACATTTTATTGAAAATATTGTTTGACAGCTTTTTAAAACGATATAATATCTTACACTCAGAAAAATTTCATGTAGTTTGCTCCGGCAGTTTAAGAGATATATCGAGAAATCTCTAAAAAACACCTCTTTTTCAAATAAAAAAAGTATCGAACAAAAATTTGAAAAGTACAATTTGCTTTAATACAACAAAAAGAAAAAGATATGAATAATCGTTCCTCTAAATTTTGGAAACATCGAACTGCAATACAATAAAGCAAATCACTTCAAAGTCATAAGATTCTTGAAAGCAAAACCCGAGTAAGCGATGAGGTAAACCTGTCTGCCTCAGACGCCAGTGGTTGCGGGTTCGATTCCAGCACGGAACAAGAAAAAAAAATGTTCCGTGTCTGGTTGTTTATCTATTTATGTATTTATATTCCAGGTTCCCCTCTAGTTCGCTACATGGTAAGCCATATCACAAGCTATGTTTACTTTGGGGCCATGTAGTTGGTGTGATTATCTGGGGATTTTATTTTATTTTTTATTTTTAAGCAATATTTGGCGTAGTAGGTACAGTCACGTCAAATAAGATGTATGCGATTGTTGCACGAGGCGCCGCACGCGCCTCTTGAATCAAGTATCGGATCAAGTGGATCTATTCTATTGTACATTGAATAAATTCACTAAGGCTGCAATTTTTGTTATTAGTTATTTATAGTTTATTTTGTTAATGATTCTGCTAAACATTTAAAAGTTTTTTAGCATGTACTATCGCATTAGGCTATATCCTGTAATGGCTGTAAGTACCTGGGCGGGTCAATAAGTCCGTGACTTTTTGAATTTCTGACCTCTTTACTGAAAATGCAACACTACTCCTGTCAACAGGCATCTGTCAAATTTGAACTTGCTGCGCCCGTTAGTTTGTGTCTGACAGCTATCTTTATCAGACTACCCAGTAATTTGAGGAAAAAATGGAAAAAGTGAAAGACCTAGGCTAAGCTTGATAAATGGGGACTTTGCACCATCGATTGCAATGGTAAAAAAGTGGTTTACTGAATTTCGTTGTGGCCGTACAAGCACTGAAGATGCCGAACGTCCTGGATGCCCAGTTGAGGTCTCTACACCCGAAACAATCGAAAAAATTCACGATATGGCCGACCGAAGATTGAAAGTGCGAGAGATTGTCCGCTTCCAAGCTGTAGGTATCTCGCATGGCTCAGTGGTTTCAATTTTGAAGGATCACTTGGGCATGAGAAAGCTTTCCGCAAGATGGGTGCCGCGTTTGCTTACAGTCGACCACAAAAGTAATCGTGTAACCTTCACAGGAAGGTTTGGCGTTGTTTAATCGCAATATGGAGGAGTTTTTTGCGCCGTTTTGTAACAGTGGACAAAACATGGATCCATCACAACACACCAGAGACAAAACAACAGTCCAAACAGTGAGTTTCTAAGGGTGAATCGGCGCCAAAAAAGGCCAAGGTGGGTTTGTCAGCCAATAAAGTTATGGCGACTGTTTTTTGGGATGCACGCGGGATAATCCACATTGACTACCTTCAAAAGGGAACAACAATCAATGGGGAATATTATGCCAACTTATTGGACCGATTCAATGACGATTAAAAAAAAACCGACCCCATTTGGCCAAAAAAAAGTTCTTTTCCACCAAGACACACATGTGCAAAAATCCATGAATTGGGCTATGAATTGCTCCATCATCCGCCCTATTCTCCAGATTTGGCTCTGAATGACTACTTATTGTTCCCAAACCTGAAGAAATGGCTTGGTGGAAAAAGATTTGACTCTAATGATGAAGTCATCTCGCTAACAGAGGCCTATTTGAGGACCTCGACAAATCATATTTTTTGGAGGGATAAAAAAACTGGAGAAGCATTGGACAAAGTGTATAGAGCTCGTCTCCCTTGAGAACGTTGGAAAATAAAATGATTTATTTATCAAAAAATCTGTTTTTATTCCAAAAGTCACGGACTTATTGACCCGCCCACGTATGTAACAATAGATAAATAAAAATCGCAACCTATTTCTTTGACATAAGGTTCAAATCTTAAGGAAAATGTATACATCTTATCAGACGTGACTGTACAGTCGGCTGTAAAAGTCACCTAACAGAATCAAAAGCTCCCAACAACTGAAGATCTAACGAAGCCCTTGAGACTTGAAGCGTATTTCTTTCCTAGGCCCGTGTGCTGTCATCTGCGACCTCATCTTCACTTACCATCAGGTGAGATTGAGGTCAAACGCGGGCTAAGTCTTTAATAACAAAAAGAAAAAGAAATGGCTGAAATAGGCTCAAAATAAACTTAACTCACAAACATTCATAATGAGTAAAACTCAACTGTTTCATAAATTACTAAAATAAATTATAAATAAATAAATATTTCTGACACTCACACAACATTATCTAGCCCAAATTCTTAAGGACTTCTTAAGGACTTGTGCTATGGATACTACCTAGTTAACTGGCATACTTAAGAAATATATAAACATACATATTGAATAAATACATATTTTTTGATTATAAATAAACTTAAATAAACATATAAACGTCCATGACTTGACGACTAATATCTATGTTCATCACACAAATATCGCCGCCGGGATTCGAACCCAGCACCTCTGGCATAGAAGTCAATGGACGTTACCCCTACACCAGCCGGTCGTCAAAGCTTATTTATTTGTTTTACACTATTGATTAAGTTAAGCGAATTGCTCTCTTTGACTTCCGTGCTTCTAAAGGCACGCTCAGCCGTCGTGCCGGTCCCAAGTGCTGTATGCTTGTATTAATTCTTTTCGACGCTAATAATTTCTGCAGCTTGTACTAGCACTTGGCTAGTCTGTTTACGGCCAAAGCCTCCTCATCACTCAAGGGAGAGAATCGTAGCCCTGCAGTAGTATTTCTTTTTAATTAACTGATACATACATACATAACTTCACGCCTGTATCCCGTATGGGGTAGGCAGAACACCAGAGCTAATAAAACCATCTGATGTCACGTTTGACAAATTTGGAGGCATGATAATAGTGGAGAGAGACTATTGCAGTGACAGGGGGTCAGCCTATCGCCCACAAAAAAGCCTCCCATAACACCTCGGTCCCTTAACTGACTTTTATAATATGCCCGGGAAGAGAAGCAGCAGGTACATTCTATGTTTTTCTCTCGCTCTCATTCCAGCACAGAAGCTATTAACTGATACTCGCAGTAAAATTACTCATTAACACCAATAGATAAGACTCAGGTAAGCGCTTGCTTACTGTTGCTAATTTAGATTATTAGACGCGTTGCTGTTATTATGAATTACTTTCTAGAACTAAACTCATGATTTTGCAGATATTATAATTGAAACTAGCATCACTGTTTCAGCTGTTTGACATAATAATGAACTCTTTATTGTACACCATCATGGTTACACATTAAAAATTTATGTGTACATAACCGGCTTTATCAGTGAAAATATAAATAACATTGCCAGACAATCACACCAAATTAAGCAGAGCTTGTGATATGGGATACCTAGTTCGCTAAGGGGGTGTTCGCTACATGGCTCCCTAGAATATAAATACATATACATATAGATAAACGCCCAGACCCGGAACTTTTTTTCTTGTTTCCTGCGGGAATCGAACCCGCGAACACTGACTTCTGTGGCAGTGTTTATGACAGGCTCAGACAGGCGTACGCTCATCATTATGTCAGCTTTCTACTTGGAAATTTAGTAAGTTTTTTAAATCTATTTCTTTTAAAAAGTGTCATAGCCAAGTCGTAGAAGTTTTGCCCCTGGTACAACTTTTAAAACCCATTTGGTTTTTCCTTAAGCATTAGATATGACGAATACTTGGCAATCCAGGTAAAAACCAATGAAAGCGACACCCACACACATATCTCTCATCAATATATTATTATTTATATATAAAACTGTTCCGTTACTGACTGAGTGACTGACAGACAACGTACAGCCGTAACTACTGGACGTAGAAAGCTGAAATTTGGAACATACATTCTTTAGGGGATGGAGGGGTGTACTAAGGAAGGAATTCCCGAAATTCCCGCGGGAACGGGAAATATAGGACTTTTTAGTTTGAATGAAAAATCTTATTCCTTGAGTGCACCGATGTGAAACTTCGTGTAAAGGTTTTTCAATGTGTGTCTGGTTGTGTTATGAAAGGAATTCCTAAAATTCTCACGGGAACGGTAAATATACTATGTTTTAGTTTGTATGAAAAATCTTATTCCTCGAGTGCAGGGATGTGATACTTAGTACAAAGGTTCCTCAGTGAGTGAATGTGTTGTGAAAGGAATTCCCGACATTCCCACGAGAACACGAAATATTGGACTAAAAAGTATAAAAATCTTAATCCTTGAGTGCACGGATAATATGATACTTGGCATAAAGGTTCTTTAATGAGTGACTGGTTGTGTTAAATATAAACAATGTTTATGCGCGTACGAAGTTGCGGGCAAAAGCTAGTATTAAATATAGATACTATACTAAAACTATATAATATTTATACGTGTAACTATTAAACCCAGACAAGAGAGATTACCCCACGTGTAAAGATTCCGTAGAGGTAATTTCCTTATTCGCTGCGATATAATAAATGAATATTTCAAACAGTCAAACTACTTTATCTAGGTCAAATAAAGTTCAGTTACGAACTACTAAACATCAGATAAGTTAACTTAATAATTTACAACTTATTGAATTTATACATACATACATAACGTCACGCCTGTATCCCTTATGGGGTAGGCAGAACACCAGAGGTTACAAGACCATATGATGTCACATTCGACAAATTTGGAGGTATTAAAATGATGGAGAGAGACTATTATAGTGACAGGGGGTCGGTTTTTCGCCCACAAAAACGCCTTTAAAACCTCTGTCCCTTCACTGACTTTTACAGTATGCCCGGGAAGAGAAGCAGCTGGCACATTCTACGTTTTTCTTTCGCTCCCAGTTCAGCATGGAAGCAATGTATAAATATAACAAATTAAATTATTGGCAGACGGAGGCCGAACTTCCATCCTAATGAGGTGAATATTCCACATAGTCGAACTAAGCGCTTGCGCTTTGGCAGTTTCTTTTTGCTTCGGGTCGCCAAGGTGTGGAACGATTTTCCTGCTTCTGTTTTACCTGATTAGTACCGGTTCTGCAGGGCTAGCATGCGATCGATAAAGATTTCAATCGACAAGATAAACATGACCACTTTGGCGATGGGGTAAACCTATCTGCCTCAGACGCCAGTGGTTGCGGGTTCGATCCCCGCACGGAACAAGAAAAAAAAAATGTTCCGTGTCTGGGTGTTTATCTATTTATTTATTTATATTCTAGGTTCCCCCCTAGTTCGCTATATGGTATCCCATAACCCAAGCTATGCTTACTTTGGGGCCATGTAGTTGGTGTGATTGTCTGGGGATTTTATTATTTTTATGACCGAATTATTTTAGCCTATTATGTTAGCTAACATGCACACCATAACACTCGTAGATGGAATTAGGTACTCCATTCGATGCCATGATTAAGCCCACAGAGCCAAAGCTGCCATATTCGAAAAAATACATACTATAAGTGCCATATTCTAAGAAAATATTGATATAAAGGCACGATTTATCGTTGTCGATGGTTGCATGCTGGCCCCGCTTGTACATTTAAGCGTCGACTGTCGAGTGCATAGGTTTCTCGCGGATGGATGAGTACCACCGTAGTCTTCGCGATCACTTACCACCAGGTGTCATGGAAGTTAAACGTCCCATCATTATTTTATTTCGCATCTTTATTTTTTATTTAAAAATGAAGTATCCAAATATCTATGATTGGCTTTTAATATTTGCGCAGCGTTGGCACTTAGAGGGCAAAGAGGGCAAAAGAGGCTTTAAGAGGGCAAAGATTTTACATTCGATTCGAAAAGGTAATGAAGCAGTATATAAAGAAATATCGGCCATCTTTTATTGCATCTAGATCCAATATCGTCAGCATTTTGATAGCAATTGTTTTTGAGTTATCATAGCAACGCATATTTAAGTTAAGTAAGTGCTTTTGATATTAAGAAGAGATTTAGTTCTTTTTGATTAAGATACAAGGAATTTACTTGTTCTTCTTACATATAAATGCAATACATATAAAAGTTCAGCTTTATACAACTTTTGATGGCCTCAGTAGTTTATTCGTTGAAAATTCACCTGCAGTATGCGGGGTGCTAGGTTCGAGTCAAAATTGGGCTAATAAATGGACCCTTAGGGATATTTTTTAAATGAAGTTATATAATTAAACATACATACATAACTTTACGCCTCTATCCCTTATGGGGTATCCAGAACCACAAAAGCTGTAAAACCATCTGATGTCACGTTTGACCATAGTATTATAGTGATGGAGAGAGACCATTGCAGTGACAGGGAGAGACTGTAGCAGTGACAGGGGGTCAGCCTATCGCCCGGGAAAACGCCAATAAAACCTCTGTTTCTTAACTGACTTTTACAGTATGCCCGGGAAGAGAAGAAGCTGTGCACATTCTATGTTTTTCTTTCGCTCCCAGTCCAGCATGGAAGATTTGCAATTTCGAAGAGTATTTGGGTAAGGAACTCTAAATTTGTTTTCGGAAAGTGTAATGATTAAGGAAACAACAACTTAAAAGGATCGCTATGAATAATAACAAGTTATTAAAAATCGGTTAAGGATAAAGAAATAACAATAACAGTGTGGGTAGTGATTTAATCAGTGTTATTGCTTTCTTACGTTTCAAATCATAGACAAATTAATAGTATATTATGTAACAAGTGAGCGAAGTTGCTAATTACAGTCGAGGCTGTGATTTGAGCCCGAGCCGCAGGCGAGGGCTTAATAATGAGCCGAGACTGTAATTAGCAACGCTCACGAGTTACATACGACGTTTTTCAACACACTTGTGAGTAAAAGACAGACATACGTGGTCATAAAATAACAAACACATTTGATAACAAAGCTGTGAATTGTGATTGAAAAATGGCGCCGAACCTCGCGCATGCGCGTAAGTTTTTTTTTTCCGCCAAATGTGTCAATGTCTGTTTTGCATATAGGTACAGCCTATTTTAAGTGAAAATGTTTAATTTGGAGTGGTAAATGCAAATATTTTGATATTTTATAACAAATTATTGTAAATTGTGAATAATTTGTTTGATATACAAATTTGTTTTACTAATATAAGGCGCAAACATTTAAAAACGTATATGGATTTGAAGTGGTATAAAACCTCTTTGTTGTTTCTGAAAATATTTAATGTATAACCCGGACCAATAAAATATGCTCTGTTTACTCGCATGTAATTTGCACAAAGGTACAATTCAACTATGTAGGATTCGTTATATTATGCACTAGGGTATAATATATTAATGCACGCGTGACTTATAGCCCAGTTTATAGTTCTAAATTCAATAGAATAACGCTCACTTTACGAGCAAGTGTGTTGAAAAATATTATTAATATACCTTTTTGGTTTATCCAAATATAAAGTAAAATCTAAGTAGCAATAATAACTTAGAATTCCTTTTAAGACAGAGTTTCCTTGATCGTAAAAGTTTCCGAAAACTCGTTTAGGGTTCCTTATCCAAATGGTTGATAGAAATTCATTATTTAATGTTAATTAGTTGAACTATAGGGACTTTCAATAAAGACAGTTCGATTTTAAAATGAAATAAAACACAACTTGTTTTATTGTTGCTCTTCTCTGCAAATAACTTTTTTACTTTCAAGCCGATTGCGGAGTTCGACCCCTCTGAAGGAAGGTATCGACGAGATCTACACGAATAAACAATAAAAACGCTGAGTTACTGTACTAAATTTTGAAATTTTCGACCAAAATCCCAGTTTTCTATAGAAAAATTAGCAATATACGATTTGGATGCACCAAAAACGATATAATTTAGATATAATAAAGACAGTTCGATTTTAAAATGAAATAAAACACAACTTGTTTTATTTCATTTTAAAATCGAACTGTCTTTATTGAAAGTCCCTATAGTTCAACTAATTAGCATTGAATAATTAATTTCTATCAACCATTTGGATAAGGAACCCTAAATGAGTTTTCGGAAATTTTAACGATCAAGTTAACTCTGTGTATGTGAGATATTAACGAAATTATTCTTTTATTTGAGAGACCCATTCATGCCATTTTATTTAGAATATGAAATAATTCAAATGTCCAATCCATATTCCTTCAAAAATCCCTACAAGAAAAGTTCAAATCCGTCAAATCGCCCTATCTTGGTAACCAATTAACATCACCTCTGCATGAAATAACCCTACCTTCAAATCGTTCAAATGTCCACGGTGCTGTACCGTCTTGCTGGAAACACATGACCTCCACGACCATATCGTTCAATTTAGCCCAAATATACTTTATTTCTAGAAAAAAAAAACATTGGCAACCCTACTATCGGCATCTAGACATACATACATTAAAACATATATTTCACAGTTTAATTGAGTAGAATATAAGGAAAATTACCTACGGAATCCATCGCCTGTACCCCACTCAATCTTATTCCGTTGGATACTAATTACGTGAGTTAAGTCTGTAGGTGTTGTGTTCATCGGTTCTTCACCGAATGACCAGCTTTTGTATTCGTCATCTGTAAAGTATTTTAGTGCTTAGGCAAAAACCAAGCTTTTGGCACTCAGGTCAAAGACTTGACCTGAGTGCCAGTTGCAATGGTAGTTGGAAGTTTAAAAAATAAGTACTGCAAGTCAATTCGGGAAGGCTAAATTCTTCGGCCAAAATAAGTATTGAAGGCAGTCCTTTTTTACAAACATATGCTCGAATAAAATTTATTTATTTATTTATTAGGTATGACAACAGATTACAAACTATTTTCTTATTTTAATTAAATGTTACATATGTACGGATTTAAGTTTGTAACCAGATGACAGTTACGCACAGCATTTATATAATAATGTTAATGATTATTGATTAAAAAAAACAGCAAAATATAAAATAAAAAAATAAAAACTAAAATTAGATAATAATGTCAAGTTAATCAACTCCAGAATTAAGTGCAAATTATAAAAAAGATCGAAAATTTAAAAAAATTACAAACACAAAATGTCAAAAAGAAGAAGACACACAAGTATACAAACCAAATTAATAAGTATTTCACATTATTTAAAATTACAAAAAGAAAAAGTTTATACACAAACCAGAATAAATAATTTGCATTTAAAATAATAATAAAAATAAAAAAATGAAAAAACACAATGTCAATATTAAAATTTAGTAAAGAACATTTTTTTTTTCAATTATTGATAAAAGTCTTAAAATCCAAAAATATGTCCAGTTCTTTACAGTGCTTGTTATAAAGTCTACATAAACGATTCATAGGGTCATTATTGATACGTGCTATTGCAAGTAAAGAATAATTTTTGAAGCCGCGGTGTACCCTGTTCAATCAAACTGTTCATATGAAAATGTCTCAAAATCAGACCCACCAGAAAATTAAAGTTGCAATAATGTCTTAATTTATAAGTTTGCAAAATAGTGCTCGCTGATTCGAGGAGGCTCATTCTTGATATTATATATGCGAGTTAAGTCTGTAGGTGTTGCTTTCATCGGTTCTTCCCCGAATGAGCAGCTTTTGTATTCGTCATCTTTAAGTATTTTAGTGCTTAGGCAAAAACCAAGCTGCTTCTCTGGCACTTAGGTCAAAGACTTGACCTGAGTGCCAGTTGCAATGATAGTTGGAAGTTTAAAAACTGCAAGTCAATTCGGGGAGGCTAAATTCTTCGGCCAAAATAAGTATTGAAGGCAGTCCTTTTTTACAAACATATGCTCGAATAAAACTTATTTATATATTTATTAGGCATAACAACATACAAACTATTTTCTTATTTTAATTAAATGTTACATATGTACGGATTTAAGTTTGTAACCAGATGACAGTTACGCACAGCATTTATATAATAATGTTAATGATTATTGGTTAAAAGAAAACAGCAAAATATAAAATAAAAAAATAAAAACTAAAATTAGATAATAATGTCAAGTTAATCAACACCAGAATTAAGTGCAAATTATAAAAAAGATCGAAAATTAAAAAAATTACAAATACAAAATGTCAAAAAGAAGAAGACAAACAGGTAGGTATACAAACCAAATTAATAAGTATTTCACATTATTTAAAATTACAAAAAGACAATACGCAAACCAGAATTAATAATTTTTATTTAAAACAACAATAAAAATAAAAAAAATGAAAAAACACAATGTCAATATTAAAATTTAGTAAAGAACAATTTTTTTTTTTCAATTATTGATAAAAGTCTTAAAATCCAAAAATATGTCCAGTTCCTTACAGTGCTTGTTATAAAGTCTACATAAACGATTCATAGGGTCATTATTTGTTACGTTGCTGTTGCAAGTAGGTATAAAGAATAATTTATAAAGCCGCGTTGTACCCTGTTCAATCAAACTGTTCATATGAAAATGTGTCAGAATCACACCCACCAGAAAATTAAAGTTGAAATAATGTCTTCATTAAAGTTTGCGAAATACTGCTCGCCGATTCGAGGAGGCTCATTCTTGATATTATACAGGGTCATTTTTTTGAAGATCAAAATATTTTAAGAGAAGGTTAAGAATGATGTGTGGATTCAATTTAAGACAAAAAAAAATTTAATTGAATTTTTACAATTCTTTTAAGTGATATTTTTTTTTCTCGGCAAAAAGCTGAGCAGGGACCCATTTGATATTTATTAATGTACTTTCACAAGAATATAAAAATATGTAATTAGTATTAAGTTGTGCATGTAAATATCAAATAAACGTTTTTTCTTTTGTTCTTTCTTAATAGCAATAATTGGAAAAACGCTTTTATTTCTTGCTATTTAGTCGTAAATAACAGATTAAACTACAATGTTGTTAACTTATTAGAATTAAAACATATCAATTTACCTAACAAAAAATAACCTTCTCCTAAAATATTTTTATCTTCATAAACAAGACCCTATAATATGTGAGTTAAGTATGTAGGTGTTGCTTTCATCGGTTCTTCCCCGAATGACCAGCTTTTGTATTAGTCATCTTTAAAGTATTTTAGTACTAAGGGAAAACCAAACGTGTTTATAAGCTGCTTCAAAGACTTGGCTCTGTTATTATAGAAATGGTTCGTTTTCTGGTTTTTATAATTACGCTAGTAGAACTTTCTGCGTAGAATAAGTTAGTGAAGATGGAGTCTTATTAAACAAGTTGTATGGGGTCTACAAAGACACCGAAACGTCGAGTTTAATTTAATAAGTAATTAAACGTGATTAATTACTTGATAATTAATGATAAGTGATAAGATTAAACCTTCCATGCTGGACTGGGAGCGAAAGAAAAACATAGAATGTGCCAGCTGCTTCTCTTCCCGGGCATACCGTAAAAGCCAGTTAAGGGACGGAGGTTTTATTGGCGTTTTTGTGGGCGATAGGCTGATCCCCTGTAACTACAAAAGTCTCTCTCCATCTTTATAATACCTGCAAATTTGTCAAACGTGACATCAGATGGTTTTGTAACCTCTGGTGTTCTGCATACCCCATACGGGATACAGGCGTGACGTTATGTATGTATGTATGTCTTTAACCTCCTCATCACCCAGGGGAGAGACTCATAGCAGCGAGTTCATTACAAAGAGTTGTGATGATGATGGCGTACGTTATACCTACTTTAATACCGAAGGCCTCTGTGACGCAGCGGTTGAGTGTTTAGGTGCGGCGTGAGAGGTAGTGGGTTCGAGTACCAGTTGGGCTAATTTAGGTAACGAACCTTCTAAAACTGGCTCTTGTCTCTGTGTTTATTAACATACCCCCTAGATCTGCTGTATGGTATCTACAACACAAGCTTTTATAAAAGCTTAACTTAAGCTTTTATTCGCGTAACTAAAATAACAGCGCTGTTCTCGACGACGAGCTCATCTACGAGATGGAAAAGATTTCGTCCTCGAGCTCACAGATGTTTCACTTCGCACAATATCAGAATCTTAAGAAAATTCTTCTCAAACAGTTCGCCGTCATCTCGCCGAGCGCTGGTGTCATGTTATGATGATAGACGACCGGCTCGTATAGGGGTAACGTACATTGCCTTCTATGCCAGAGGTCCTGGGTTCGAATCCCGGCGGCGACGGATATTTGTGTGATGAACACAGATATTAGTCGTCAAGTCATGGACGTTTATATGTTTATTTAAGTTTATTTTCTAATAAAAAAATATGTATTTATTCAATATGTATGTTTATATATTTCTTAAGTATATCAGTTAACTAGTAACCATAACTCAAGTTCTTTGAGAAATTTAATTTGGGCTAGATAAAGTTGTGTGAGTGACAGTTTTTTTTTTTTTTTAATTATTATTTATTTATTGAATACCAATTATGTCACTTGTCGCTGTTTCATCGATGAACTCGACGCTATTATTAGGAGAGTAGTCCTGCTGAACAACTACCGGCGATTAGGTTTCTCAGCTTTGTTAACAAAAAATAGTAATAATAAGATTTCTAAAAGTCAGTTAAATCTATCCTTAACTAAATAGTTTTACCTAATAACCTTAACTAATGAGCGTTACCTACTTTTTGCAGTAAACCTACGATAATGAACCGTTATTAATGGAAGTACACTGAGTTGCAAGAAACGTTTTGTCGGCTACCTATTAAAATTAACAAAAGATTTAAAAAAACTGCCTTCGGAAACAAGTTTTTGTCCTTTTTGAAGTCGGCTGAAATCCTTAACCTACAACCTGAAACATCAACTGTTAAATTCAATAAAAAATTCAAAAATGGTATTTTTGATTTTCAAAGCTTCCTACACATATATTAAATCAGTTAGCAAGACGTGATATAAACTGTTATAAACTTATAGCGTCTTTAGTTTATTCATAATTTAGGATTTTTTAAGCATGTAGGGGACATAGGGGCTAGAAGTTAAATAGCCGTTGTTCTACAAATTAGGATGAATTTTGCGAAAATAAAAATAAAATTTATGGCGGCATTCAATGGCTTTGTACATGTGGAGTATTTTAATCGATGAAATTCCTAAAGCTTTTTAATTATAATCCGGGAATCTGTATATTAAGGCGAGAATGCAGCGTGCTTACATTTTTTTATATGATTATCATCATCACAACTCCGTGTAATGCGCCCACTGCAGGGTTATGAGTCTCTCCTCTGGGCGACGAGCAGGTTTTAGGCCGTAATCCACCAAGCTGCCCAGTGCTGATTGGTGGATGTCAGACTTTTCAGGGTGCCGAAATGGCATCTGACAAACCCTAACGACTACTGTATACAAATATACAGCACGCGGGACCTACTGCTTAACGTGCCCTCCAAAGCACGGAAGTCGTCGTGAGAAATTAATGGTTGTCGGCCAACCATCCTAATACCAACCGCCCCAAACGTTCCTCAACCTGTGATATCGTATCATATGCACAGTAACCAAAGCGCCACGACATCTTCACTAACGATTGTATACCCAGTTATTTATTATAAAAAATTTAACATCTGACTAAATGATGCGATGTGTAAAGATAGAAACATGATTTATGAATATTGGTTCAATAAAAAAGTCACAAACATAACCCTAACTAACAATTCCTAGCGGATTTTGCTACGAAATGCCAGCATGGATTCATTTTGACGACCGGCTGGTGTATTGCCTTCTATGCCAGAGGACCGGGGTTCGAATCCCGGCGGTGGCGGATATCGGTGTGATGAATACAGATGTTAGCTGTCAAGTCATGGATGTTTATTAAAGTTTATTCTAATAAAAAAAAAATGTATTTATTCAATATGTATGTTTATATATTTCTTAACTATATCAGTTATCTAGTATCCATAGCACAAGTTCTTTAAGAAACTTAATTTGGGCTAGATAATGTTGTGTGAGTGTCAGAAATATTTATTTATTATTTATGTAAGATTACTAAAAAAAAGCATATCTTAACCGATGGTTAAAGGAAAGTTTGAAATGGTTATAATTTTTGAAAAATAAACCAATTACACGTATTTGCGGTTGGTCACGTCACTTGGTCATGTTTAAGGGCCTTAAACATTTTACTTGGTTTTCAGATAGGTACGATTGTGTTACATACACTCGAAGCCTTTTATCTAAAACAAATACAAAATGCGCAAATACCTACACACATGCTGTAAAACTATGCGATCATCTTTACAAAGAAACTAAAACAACGTTATTTAACATGAATGTTACAAATTAAGCTTAACGTAATAAAATACGTTAAGAACAATAAAATAAATGGAGTAAATACTTAGGAAAATTGTTGTTTATTACACTTAGTTTCAGTAAAGACGTATTTCTTGTAATAAAAGTGTTTTTAAACTATTGTATTAAGTTGCCTTTCAGAGACTGTTTTTGACTGTTCGTTGGGGGGATTAGGGTCAACGTAGCCCTACTGACCCTGGATAAAGGCGACTAATCCTAGTGACCCTGGTTGGTGGTGGAATAACCCCTTCAGGATTTACCTAGTTAGCGACCACCGTTCATATTAAATCTGCCATTCACTATAACCTCTCCAGCCTGTGGCATGGTAATATTATCTATACAGTACTTCAACTTCATACAAACGGACGAAACGCAAGCTATACCTACCCGGCTCGATCTCGGCATGCGCTCGGTATAACAAATTTGCCTTTTAAACTTTAAAATTGAATAATAAATCACACGTCTCAGTCGAGGCGCAAGTATTTTTCGGCCGCTAATTTATAAGACCGATTTGTTATTCAAACGTAAGTACATGGTTTTTGACACAAAACGCATTTTTGTTGAACACTTCCTATTCAAGTCACAAAGTAGGTATTTTATTTGTTTGTTTAATTACAAAACTAAATGAATGTAAGCACAAAGTAGGCAAATTAACTTAAAAATGCTAAAGCCCTATCGCATGTGAAAGTACCGCGGCGCTGTAGGCATTTATTTCAAAGATGCAGCCGAGTTTTAAAAGTATATAGATAATATTACCGTGCCTGTAGTGATATGTTTCGATAGTGTAAATTTCTTTCTATTTTGTGGTTTCAACATTGTTCTATGAATAGTCAATTTCTTCCTTAGCCCATGTGCCCATCTTAGCCCATCTTCGACCCCATTTTCACTTACCATCAGCTGAGTCAGAATTCAAATGAGGATTGGCGAGAAAAACCTTTTTAAATAGGTTAATAATCGGACGAATTTGGTCTAAATGTGATGAAACCATTTCATTTTTATGATTATTATGAGCGTTTTTGACTTCGTCGATTCATACCGCTGTCAATAAATTATAATTTAACAGTCGTGGACAAAGGTGTTACGAACATGAATTTACTTATTTACTCAACGAACTATCGCCAGAGGATTAAGTTTTACGAACAATGATGCTTTTTATGAATCCGAAAATTTTCTTCATTTAATAGTCGATATAGCGTATGAAAACTCTGCTATATTATTTATTGTTATATTACGCCGTTTAGTTTGAGTTTTCGAACAAAATAGTAGGTATAGGCGCGGAGCTTTTGTGTTAGATATTCGGCGATGAAGATAGGAAACCCAGGGGTGGTATGCCTGCATGGCTTGATTTCCATTTTGAGTCTTTATTCGCTTTATTGAAAGACTTTGCTGCATATGATATTTTTTTTATTGAGATGTTATGCGTCTCAACGATGAGAGAGAGAGTAATTGATTGAATCAGGCGTTACTTTGCGGAAATCCATGACAACTACTTTAACAAAGTTACCTTGCTAATTCCGCGACTTGTACTTGCACTAGTGATGCATGATTTTCGTGCGTTGGTTCACCGCCCTCCCAGAAGCCTCCCCTCAAGCAAGAAGCAAAAAATTCAATGAACACACACTTGGAAAACTGTAACCCACACCACAAGCTACCCCCGACACGCGTTTCGCTTCAACCAGAAGCATCTTCAGCGTGCAACGACCACCACCAAATGTTCGGTTAAAGTAGATGAGAGAGAGGTCTATTAGAATTCTTTTTTCCTGGAATACGATAAGCATGGGTTGGTGTTGGGTGTACTCAAGTTCATATTCATAGTTTTCGTTAATTTAAGGACATAGGTTCACAAATCGTTTTTTTTTCTGATGGACAGTAGCATGGAAAGTTCTAATTTAAAATTTTGTAGGCTTGAGCATTCATTTCCAATTAATCTTTAAAAAAATATGAGCCGTTGGATTTTCTCTCTTTGAGAAATTTCATCCTAGATATGTCAATATCATATCGTTTAGAAATAAATTCCATGGATTTCTGTGCGTCATTGTTTATTTTTTAAATTCGAGAATTGATATTTCGGTAGATTTTAATTTAGAGTGAAAGATGAAATAATATTTTTTTATTTCCGATTTAAATGTGCAAAAACCATTTTAAACATATCATCATAGCGGCGGTTTTGTCGTGGCGTAACGAACGACATCGATAGATTTTTTGATGCGCTCGATCTAGTGCCGTCCTTCTCAGTCTCGGTAGATCCGAATCACAGCTCGAGCGTTTGCTATATGATCGTAGCATTTCAATTATATGAAGAGTGTGAGCGAAGCTGTCGACAGGTATATATGTAATATTGTAAGTAAACCATCCAGAGAAAACGGTTATCTCTCTTATAACGTATTTTTTCTGTATTAATTTATAGAAATTAATGGTTGGTTTCTACTGAACTCAACTATCCGAAAGATAACTTTATTACTGTTATTTTGATCACCTGCTATCTTAAAGGTTTAAGATTAATAAGCTTCCTAGATTAATAAGGATAGTCAAAGGAATTGTGTTTTTTTTTTATTTTGACAGTAGTATGATTCGACGAAGTCAAAAACGCTATTCAGTGATTCATACCACTGGTATGAAACCCCCCTGGTATGAAACAGCAAACTCCCCATTTTGCATGAACGATTTGAAGGTAGGGTTATTTTATGTAGAGGTGATGTGAATTGGTTGCCATGGTGATTTGTTCGATTTGAACTTTTCTTGGGGGTTTTTGAAGACATAGAGATATACCTATAAGCCGCAATCAAATGATACCCTGAAAGTCAAAATAACCTAGGCCATCACCCAGATTCAGTTGGATTTATGCAGCAGTCATTGAAAATTGGGACTTCTCTGATCCGTGACACCGTACGAATCTGCGGCGGCCATTTGAATTATTTCATATTCAAAACAAAATGGCATGAATGGTTCTTTCAAATAAAATAATAATTTCTTTAATATCTCACATAGAGATTGTTTAATTCTATTTTGAAATCGACCCCTTTTTATTGAAAGACCCTATAGGTACAATCGCCTCACGTCCCGGTGATCCAGTTAAGAAAATTTTCCCTAGAACGGCTTTTGGATCGAAGCTTCGCCTACTTCTCTGCAGCCAATGAAACAATATGGATTTCATATCTATAATCAATATAATATAAGCGTAATTTATCATCATATAAATATACTGACTGGCTTATTTATCTAGTTCAAATAATATGATAATAAAAGGAGCTAACCGAACTGCCTAGTTATTAAAGTGCAAGTGAATTTAGCCTTAAAGGTGGAACACCGGAACATTTTTCGATAGTACATACACCTGAAATTAATTTTTAAATGAATTATTTACTCATTGAAATGACTTTATGATTCACTTGAGTTTAATTAAAACAATCCATACTAATATTACTTACAAAATCCGAAGTCTGTCTGTCTGACTGTTACGCTTTTACGTCTAAACTACGGGACCGATTTGTATAACATATGCTACTTTTTTTCAAGAATCAACCACTCATGGGTTGAATTAGGCGCTCTACCCCTTACTATTTGAATTAACACAAATATATCTTGTGAAGTTGCGACCCGTTGAGCCCCGGTGCCATAGTGTTATAGGTCTTCATCAAGTGTTTTGTGAAATTCTGAAGATGAATAAAACTTTTTGAATTTCGAATTTTTGAATCTTGAATTTTCATGTTGTACTTTTAAATAACTTTAAAGTAAAAACTTGCAACCGACTCCATACTATACGAACTCCATACTAACGTATGTTTGTAAACATACGAGTCGATAAAGTTCTGTGCTCGCACCGATTTGTCTGTGCGTATATTAGGATATCTTTTACATCATTGAATGTATAAACTTGGAAGTAGAGAATCTCTAAGAGAAAAGTTTAAAGAGATTGGTATCTTGACCTTTGCATCACAATATATATATGAAAACATTATGTATATTTATAAGAATAGTAGTAAATTTAAAACCATGAAAGATAAGCATGATAAAAATTATTCTGTAATGACAAGGAACGACCATAAATTAGCGTTTCCCAAATTAAGGCTGACTAAAAGCACCAAATCATTTATGGGAATGTCAATACGTATTTATAATAAAATACCACAGTCAATTCAATCTCTAACGTTTAATAAATTTAAAAGAACTATCAAAGAAACATTATGCAAAAAAGGCTACTATAAACTCAAAGATTATTTAGATGACAAAAGAGCGTGGGATTGATGTCTCCACAGGTTATTTCCAAATATTAAACATAAATCACTATGTAAGCAGCTTGGCTGCGACATAATATTGGCAAGCACGAATAGCTATCTTCTGTTTGTTTGTTCATGTCATAGCAGAGCTGTATTTCTGCCAAATTGTACCTATAATAAGCACTTTTTACAAAAGAGTGCCGAGAGTTTTTTTTCCGCCGGCTTTTTTCCTCCCGGTCTACTTAGGGTTCTACTTTCATTTCGTTTTTTAAAGCCGAAGAAGAAGTAGTAGTAGACATCACCAAGACATTGGATAATGGGCGATCATTATCTTTATAAGCTGAGAGACGCACACTTCTCGACGGAGGCCTTCCCCAGGATTCGTCATGTCGTCCGGACCCGCGCCGCCCTCATCCAGCATTTGACGTTCGTAAAGTGTATAAAATTACCTACTACGAATAAAAGTTTTCATTTCATTTCATTTCATCCGCTGTGTATTTACAAAATTGCATCTTCATAATCTTATACAGTTGATGTGTCATCTTGTCAGTTTGAATCATTTGATTTATTGGATGAATGCGTAATTTATTGTATAACCAACTGTTTTTACTATAGAAACCGACGACTACTTTCTTTATTCATTAATTTGATAACGATGAAAAATTCACATATTACTATGATATTTTAGAAATTTGTATGCGAAGAGTTTTATAACGAATAATTATAAAACGTTATTTTAAAACGGTCTTAGGTTTCTCGCGATTTCTCTGCCGATTTGAAATTTCTTATTTACATATTAGCAAGGTATAGTTATACCTAGATAAAATATAAATCGATATCATCATCATCACAACTCTTTGTAATGAGTCCACTGCAGGGCGTGAGTCTCTCTCCTGGGTGAAGAGGAGGTGGATGTCAGAATTTTCAGGGTGCCGACATGACTCCTGACAAACCTTAACGACTACTGCCATTACGAAGCACGGAAGTCGTCGTGGGAAATGTATGGTCGGCGGTCACCCATCCAAGTACTGTCCTATACCAACTTGTGATATCCTATGATACACACAGTTTGGACTGCACCACGACGTTTGCCGATCTAAATCGATATAATTTGTGGCGTTCAGCCGATTTCTACTAGCACTGGGTGAAATAAAACACAATCAGTACTTAGTCAGAGGAGTCGACACGTCCACTCGCACGCGCTGTCAACCGGTCAATGCCATAACAGAGATACGAGAGGGCGCCTCGATGCCTCAATCTTTATTCCCATTCACTCGTTCATTCCGAGTCACCACATCTCTCCTTTCTTTTTTTTTTTTTTTTTTTATTAAAAAGTTACATTATTTACAAATTGAACTGAATCTACCACCACTTCGGAAAGTCGATCTGTTGAGAAGAAGTGGCAAGAAACTCAACAGCAATCATCTTTTTAAATACACAATAACAATTTCACATAACACTTATCCTTAAATCTATTGAAGGGTTATAGACATTTTAACATATTTTATAACCTTAATTAACTAATATAATTTTAACATATTGTTATAAAAGTCTACACTAATAGGAAACTAGTACTAAAATATCAGTTTAGTTATTCTCTTATACAATACAGAATTGCGTACTATAATGCAAAAAGACTTTTTCCCCAACCTATTAAAACAGTCTGGGAATGACACACCAAATACCCTCGATCTTCTTTAAAACAACAACATTTCGATGACACTCCAGCTTGTCCTTTCCTTTTTTTTTTCATTTCTTTCTTTCTATCCTTGACCTGTTCATGAGCTACGTCATGTTCCAAGTGAATAGCGTAAGTAGGAATGTATAACCTAACCTGTGTATAACCTATTAAAAAGAATTATAAAGAAGGCAATTTGCCTTTTTCCAATGCGGAGTACTATTGTGCATTGTAAGATAGTCTAACATTTTTCGAGTCTGACTTTTGGGCTTGGCTTATTTTAACCTCGCTCAATATTGGATAGTATTGTGTAATATTTTAGCTAGTTCCATACAAGCAAATATCGAAGACACAATCTATTATTTATGATGAACCTCTTTCTATTACGAATATTTAAAGAAATTAATTTTTGGCTTTTGTTATTTCTACCTTGACTGTGAGAAACATGAGCTCTTTGGAATGTTTTACATGGCTTTGAGTTGTCAGTGGTCGTTTCTAAAACTTGAATCACTTTTGTTTTTTTTTTTTAAGCCTTTAGTAGGTACATCCTAATAAAGTGATAGGAACTGGTTTAAATTCTAAGCTCTTAATAACATGCTTTTGTTATAATATCAATAAATTATAATTTTACGTTTGTCCGTATTGATTTTATCTAAATCTTCGGTGGCTTCAAAGGACAATTGATTACGCAATTTTTTAACAACCTTGATAAATTTTATCAATATCAACACATCTTGCTTTAAATAATGAAAGTTTATATTGATTCTCAGCCTGGGAAAGACTGTAAACCTTCAACCTGGACACAACCAGGTTATGATCGACTTTATTTATAGCTTTTCTAACCTACTATGGTTACAAATTAATTACAATTTCAGTAATCTCAGTCAGACAATTTTGTCTGAACTAAAACAATAAGGGTACTAAATCAAGAGATATAAGCAAATGTCGGCTAGGCCAATAGCACTGCACAACAAATAAGATGCAAAGTACAATAACTGGACTGCACTTAGTTATACAATAACACAATTTGAAATCATGTGAACTTGACCCTCCACAGTTCACTCAGTCAGTATTTTTGGTTTTTCTTGTTATTTCTTTGTTAAATTTTTCGGTTAAAATCATGAAATAGTATCAAACAAAGCGAATATAATAGTATTATTGCCACTAACTGTTCAAGTGAAACAAGTAACTATAACTAAAACCAAGTGAATTGCATAGTGCATAACTTCACGCCTGCATCCCCCACGGTGTAGGCAGAATACCAGAGGCGTTACCATCCGCAGAAACCATCTGCGGTCTCGTTTGACAAATTCAGAGGTACTATTATGATGGAGAGAGGCCATTGCAGCGACAGGGGGCCAGCATATCGCCCGCAAAACCGTCAATAAAACCTCTGTCCCCCAACTGACTCCCACGGCATGCCCGGGAAGAGAAGCAGCCGGCACATTCCACGTTCCTCTTCCACTCCCAGTCCAGCATTGAAGTTGAATTAATCCATTATATTACTACAAAGTGAATTTGTTGTAAAGTTTTATTGAAATGACACTTAACTTTGAAAGTGTGTAAAACTTTCTGCAATATTAGTGAAAATCATATACAGAAACCATTGTTAAATTAATATCGGTGGCTCTAATGGACCAATAAAAGTTGGCAAAAATAAATGGGGTAAGAGTTTGGTCTTTGGTATATAGTATAAGCTATATCCTAACTCACCCAAGAAAATGCATGGTATAAAAATAATTTTATTTGCGTTTTATTTATTTATGTATGTTTTTGGAGAACCAACAGCTTTGTTACAAACTTATATACTGTTTAATATAAACTATGGAGAGCCAATTAAAGGTTCCCGCGATTATATAACTGGATAAAAATTAGGTAGTAGCGTAAAAGAGAAGCTTGAAGTGTTGTAAGAATCGTGGCGCCAACGCGCTTCGAAATCTTTTCGGAAGTAGGTAACTTTTCTTCCTCCAATCTTAGTCTTATTATATTCAATTTTACGCCATTATTGTTAGGATAATGTAGGGCCAATGTTATTAATAAAATCATTATTTATACCAAGCTTGAGCACTTATAAATTTGCATTTTTTTTTGTTTACTCATTTCCAAATGGGACGGGAGCATTAAATAAACCCAGCATAGTTAGGGTTAGGTAAGCTATGAATGTTTTGCCTGTTTTGATACTACCACAGAACATCTCTTTAGCATTTCCTCAATATTTTGTGACAAAATATTACATTTGATGCCAGAATCTATTAGTAAATCGACATCCACACCGCCAATACGACATTTGCATCATCGTCGATGTAAAATATGTAATCGACATTGGTAGTTTGCCTACGCCGAGACTCTGTATTGTCGTTAGGATGTGTTTTTATCATGAGACATTTGAGCAGGCTTTCTTTTGATGGTGCATGTGCACTATTGTTTTTTGAAATGACCTGCTTAACACTTTCAATAAATCTCATATTCTTTTCATTTTTTTTTTTTTTTTTTTTTTTTTCTTGCAACTTCTTTATTCTGCAAACCGCTCATCTGTCTTTCGACTGTTTTGGCGTTTTGATTCAGAAATTATCATATTTATGGTAAAGTTATCTCCTTGTAAAAAACTTTCTTTCTTAACTTTGAACAACTGCACTTTTCTATAATCTGTCTTATCAGATTATCATTTTCGTTAGAGAAGTTTTATTTCGAAATTTGCTTTCGAAGCCTAACCAGAAACTTTTCAAATTCTTTAGCATTTTCGTGGCGCATTAATCGAAAGACATGACGTTCATACATGTAACTTTGTTGAGGACAAAATATTCGTTTACTCCCCTACTGCTATCTTATAGACATCTATATTTCCTTGTCTTTGACATGTGCGCCAGGAATATTATAGTAAATTTCTTGTTGGGACAGCCCTGCAGAATACAATAAAGTAGCATCAATTTCGGTGGCTACAAAGAAAACTTTCAAACCACGCTTGAAGCTCTAACGCTTATTTTAATTGTATCTAATATGATATCTACTTTATTTCAGTTGACCTTTATTTAACTAAAATGACATTAATTCCAATTAATAATTATTTTATTTCAAATCGTTCCAATGAATTTCATTTCCGTTATGAAATTTCAGTTGACTCGATTTTGTCAGGGAAATATTTAATTTAATATATTTAGTTTTTTGAGTATAAGTATACGTTATAAAAATTATTGTAAGTTATTCCATTTTACACTCATTTGTGTCATTTCAGATAAATGAATTGTTTTTTGAAAATTTAATAACTAATGGCAGAATGAATACACCTTTCTAACTAGTTATAATAGTTTTTTTTTGTAAGCAACATAGTTGATTTTGTTTATGTTAACCGACGAATCTTATTTCCTTAATTTGTTACATGACATATTAAGTAATGTTACATTTGTAAAAGTAAAGAGCTAACGGATCATATTTTTACTGTTTGTTGTATTTATGCAATAAAAACCTACAACAGTCAATTAATTATATTTTTTTTTTTATAAACATAACATTGTGATGACACAATAACTATTTTAGTGCAGTTGTTTTAAAAGTTGTTATGTAGTGCCCCTCCTGGGTTACGGGTTCACTGTCACGCCGAGCCCTAGGTAACGTCAGACACCGACTCCGTCGCTCGACCAACTGGCCGTTTCACGTTACTCCAACTTGCGGACATGAGACAGTGTACAGTATCTACTTAGCAGATACACAAACACTACTCGTTATACCATTAGATGGGAAGTACATTGTACAACCTCATGGGAACATTTTAGTTGCATTAGATGAGAAGTACATTGTACAATTTCATAGAAACATTTTATTTGCATAAATTGATTGATACAGGCAACCTGATTTCTCAATTATCAATTCACTTAAATGCAAATCGCTTATATTTATTGTTTCTACAAGACTAATCTATTTATTTCTTATTAATGGGTTGATTATCCATTGTTACTAAGAAATTTTCAACTTTAACATTGTTTGACAAAAACATCATTGTACAATCTCATAGAAACATTTTATTTGCATAAATTGATTGATACAGGCAACCTGATTTATCAATTATCAATTCACTTAAATGCAAATCGCTTATATTTATTGTTTCTACAAGACTAATCTATTTATTTCTTATTAATGGGTTAATTATCCATTGTTACTAAGAAGTTTTCAACTTTAACATTGTTTGACAAAAACACTTCGAATGGGTTGTTATTAACACGATGACTCATGAATATTCCAAACTATAATTTAGGGTTTTTGTACTTTTGATTACTTGATCAAATTCAGGTAACCAGAGTTGAAAAACATTTTGCAAAATTCATGTTATTTTACATTAGTTTATCATTGAGTAATTTTTTAACCTCATTTTAATGATGAAACTGTATAACCATAGAATTTTACACGAAACTTTTCATAAGTATGTATTAACAATCTATCCAAAATGAGCAAATTTGCATTTATGCAATGAGAATTTTTTGTACCTAACTAGTATTGAACAATTGTGATTCTAGATACAACTATTATTGAATTTTGATATTGATATGATAGTAAGCTTATTACTCAAAGCATATTATAAAAGTAAGGCACTTAGTAAGATTCACTTTAAATTTATTTTAAAAATAATTTTATGCGTCAAGGGACTTTTGTAATACTTTCTGAAATAAATTTACAGAGTGTCAGTATACATATTAATATATTAATCTACACTTTCTCTTTTTTTTTTTTATTTCATATCAAATATAAAAATTGCTCATTATGGACCAGTTTAAACACAGTAACACATTTGTTCTGCTTTTGCAGAATAATAGTATATGTACTCACATATTTATCCTCGTCGCCAGTTGTGGCGTTCAGCCGATTTCTACTAGCACTGGGTGAAATAAAACACAATCAGTACTTAGTCAGAGGAGTCGACACGTCCACTCGCACGCGCTGTCAACCGGTCAATGCCATAACAGAGATACGAGAGGGCGCCTCGATGCCTCAATCTTTATTCCCATTCACTCGTTCATTCCGAGTCACCACATAATTAAAGGAATATGCTATTTACGATCGGCTCAGAAAAGAACTACCGTCCCTGGTATGACACCCGCTTGGTGATAGGAATCCTGCAAGGTTCACCTGACAAGCGACCACCCTTCATATAAAATCTGCCGCAAATTAATACTAAAAATGATGAGGTGTTCCGGCAATATTTTATGAAGAGCCAGATGGTAACTTAACTCGTATCCTGTCAGCTTAGGCCTCATCTTCAATTTAAGCTGGAACACTGACGACTGGCTGGTGTAGTGGTAACATACATTGCCTTCTATGCCAGAGGTCCTGGGTACGAATCCCGGCGGCGGCGGATATTTGTGTGATGAACAGAGAGATATTAGTCGTCAAGTCATGGATGTTTATATGTTTACTTAAGTTTATTCTAATAAAAATATGTATTTATTCAACATGTATGTTTATATATTTCTTAAGTACCTATATGAGTTATCTAGTATCCATAACACAAGTTCTTTAAGAAACTTAATTTGGGCTAGATAATGTTGTGTGAGTGTCCGTAAATATTTATTTATTACCTACCTATTATTATTTATTTGACAGAAGCCGTCATAGGGCACGTTACTATGAGACTGGCTTAGAGTAAGTGTGAGATTTAAAGAAAACGCGCGAAGTCACGCGAGACGCGCCACGCCGCCGCCTGTCCTTAAACGTGCCCTTACATTTGGTTTTACACCATTACCTACATATATACCATTATGACCTAATCACAACCCCTGTTTTTGTCATTTTGATCTTTATTTTGTTCTTATAAATCATGTTTCTACTTTAGTTTTACTCTTGCTGTAATAAAAAAAGACGTGTGGCACTCGGAGACTGCCGCGGTAAAGCTATTGCGTAGCATTTTTTATCAACTTATGCAATTATAATTATTTATTTATTTTATTAATGCAGTAATGTTTGATCTTATATGAAGTTCCACAAGTTCCTAGTAGATGGCGCTGATTGTTTATTAAAGCCCGCATATAAAGTTATGAAATCAAGCTGTGCCGATCGGAGTGAGGGGTGTTAGGTTTTTTTCGTTACGGAATTTCTGGATTCGGTCCCCACGCTCAAGGCCCGCGATAGAAGCTATGCAATAGCTTTAACACTACCTGTAATCTTCGGATATACTGTGCAATTTTTTGCGTCAAAGTTTTGTTCACACTGCGCAGTTATAGTTGCCGTGAATGCCGGGGACACCTGCCCCCAATATAATTTGTGTTAATAGTTTGTGTTATTAGTTTTAAAATTTAGATGTTTGTAACAGGTATCTAGCCTACTTACGATGAGAATAATTACTTTGCCGTATCACAGTATTTTACTAGAACGGAAAGTAAAGGATCGCTATTTGTACCCACTTAAATATTGTCAAGCTATAATGTAAACCAAATTGTACTAATTGAATAAGGCATGCACAATAAAGAATTTTGTATTTGTATTCTCAACTGATTTTACGGCAATGGGCTAAATAAAGATCAAATCGAACGTCCATTTTTCATCCGCTTCCGTGGAAATTGAAGACCCTTGAATACATACATACTAACAGTGGTAGGCAGAATAACAGAGGCTTTAAGACCATTTGATGTCACGTTTGACTTTGGAAGTATTACAAGGATCATAAGAGAATTTACTGAAGGAGGCTTTAACAAAATTTATTTTTTAAATTAGGTTAGTTATACAATTTAACTCATCACAGCAAATATGTTTAGTATATTCATGCTAAATATGCAACTAAAACCAATAACATGTCTTCACGGATAGACACAGAATTAGTTATTTAAGCGTGAAATAAGCTTAAAGGTCATAATGATAATTAAATCAAAATCATTATGGCCGTTAAAGAACATGAAACATAACAGTTTGACTGGTCGATGTTATGATACCGGATACACATAAATATATGTCGATAAGAATAACGTTTTTTTTTTAATTTCAACCATCTTTAAAAAGATCCGCCTCCAAAAAGGTTCTCAATGGAGTTTGTAAGTACAGCTATTTTTTTTTTTCGTCAGGTTGTTGTTTTCGTTACGCATCATTTCGTCATGTAAAAATCAGTTTGATGATTGAGATGATTCTTGTTTCTTGGCATCAGGTAGGTAGGTACTTCAAATGTCCAATGTAAAGTTAAAAAAAAAATTATCGATACAGCGCTATTCGAAAGATAAATAAAACAAAAATATACAGATATGAGTTGATGATTTGGTATAATAGCTCCCTACAGTCAAATCTTTGGTTTGGACCAGAAAATATGGGGTTTTGTTACGATGAGGTTGGCATTACCACATTGCCAAAAACCCAAAAATTAAATAAAACTGAAAAATATTTGTAATAGAATACATATTAGTAGGTAGGTACTTACCTAATCATTTATGATTAAGACGTACGTCTGAAATAAAATTACCTATTTTATTATGCACAGAGACTGTTAAAAACGCGACGGCTTAGATACTTAATTTTGTTTAAATATTCCTTACCTACTATATACGGGTACACCTATTATAGTAGAACTTTTTAAGTAATAATTTTTTATTGCATAACAACTAATAGCATAAACCTCTTTTCGCAGAATATCGTTGGGCATTAACTCATTTAGCATACATTGAAACCCATAATTCTGTAAGTCAGAATTATCTGTACGCATAATTTTGGTATCCATAATAATCACAATGTATAATCATCACATCGCAGAAAGTTCAAAACCAGATTCATCTTATGGCATATATTTCTTATCCATAACAATTTAAAAGTAGAACCATCATTTCGCATAATGCTTACAGCAAGAATCATCTTTTATACTTTTAGCCGGCTAAAACTAGGTGCAGCCGGCCACATGTGGTTAAACCTAGGTGTATCCATTTCGGGGTTGTGGTGGCCGATCACCTCGCTGCGCTCGGATGATCGTCGCCTCGCTACGCTCGGCTTTTTATATACACTCTTGAGTCGATGGTAACTATGGCAAAGCCAGGTTAAGGGGTCGTGGTTAAGGGGGTTGTGATTAGGCTACACCTAGGTTTAGCCACCGGTGTGCGTAACCCAATCTATATTATTCTAATTGAAATTCTATGATCTTCATAGTATGCCTAGTCAAAGTATGCCAAATAATCTGTACTCTAAATGAACGTTATGCTAAATGATATTATACAAAATTTTAACTATGCCAAAGGTAAATATGCCAATAAAAATTCTACTATCTTAAATGTATGCCATTCTAAATTCGGTCATAAGCACATTATGCCTAAAAATATTTATGTCAAATATTTTTTATGCCTAATTAATGATCGACTAAAGAAGTTTCTGCGAAGTCAGTTATCCCAAATAGGTTTCGGAGTATCAAGTTTCTACCAAATAGACCGCACCCACTATATACATTACATTTGAACAAGGAAACAGTAATAAAGCATCGAGCGTTATACGTCATCAATAAGCTTCCGTGTACGCAAAAAAAAAACAAATGTTCCCATGTCAAAGTCACTGCGAAGCGCGCGCTTTTAGTTTCGTTTTTTTTTTAAATAGGATGCGTTTTATAAGTCCCATTTTAATATACAATTTTTATACGGTACTTCTTTGTCTGCATTTTTTTCAATACCTAATTAAATTAAATACCGGCTTTATACAGCTATTAATGACATTTAAATTTTCTCACGATTGTAAACATTTTATGTCCTAAAATACCTATACATATTTTTTAAGCATTTAAGTTCCTGAAAGGCTTAGATTAGTGAAGAAGTATTTTTATAAGAACTATTAAATTAATCAAAATTACGGTATCAATATAAATATGAAAAAAATTAAGCTTAATACGGAACTTTCATTTGTGGACGAAAAAAATATTTGTTAATAATATTATTATTCTGGTCTCGTCAATAACCGCTTTGTTAACAAATTTCCGAAAGACAATTTCAAAACTATACCATGACACAAAAACGTAAGAAAATTTAGGTATTTCTTCAAACTTATCTTTAAAAGACGCTCTCGTACTAGGGTTGTAGATTGCACAAATAGCTCGTTTCTGCAGCACAAAGATAGTTTCAATATCGACAGCAATTCCTTAGAGAATATCGTTTGGTATTAAGTTGTGCAAATAACCGAAATATTATAACCGTCTAGTCGCACAGTAGATCAGATATTACGTTTCTTTTAAACGGCATATACAGGGTGATTGGTGGGTCTCATTCGAAATTCGAGGACGTGATAGTTTAAGATCATACATGAAGAGACAAAATAAAAATAAATATTAATTATTAACTGAATAAAGTAAACCAAAAGTTAAGGAATTCATTACGCTACGCATGGTTACGCTGGTACCTACTTACCACGGACGTACGCACGGCGCTATGAACACAGAATAGGTAGTTAGGTACAGTCTAATGGTCCGTTTCAAAAACTTACCAAAGAGTTAAAGTAACAATTTATATAGAAATTCCCATACATCTTAAATAATACATACATACATAACGTCACGACTGTATCCCTTATGGGGTAAGCAGAACACCAGAGGTTACAAGACCATCTGATGTCACGTTTGATAGGAGGTATTACAAAGATGGAAAGAGACTATTGTAGTGACAGGGGGTCAGCCTATCGCCCACAAAAACGCCTTTAAAACCTCTTAAATAATAATAAGAAATAAAATCCCCAGATAATCACACCAACTACATGGCCCCAAAGTAAGCATAGCTTGTGTTATGGGACACCATGTAGCAAACTAGGGGGAACCTAGAATATAAATGCATAAATAGATATAAAGATAAACACCCAGATATGCAACACTTTTTTTCTTGTTCCGTGAGGGTATCGAACCCCGCGACCACTGTCGTCTGAGGCAGACAGTGTTACCCCAGCCCCAAAGTGGTCGTCACTTGATCATCTTGTGTCAAGAAAATCTCTTTATTTATTTATAGGGAATTCTAGTGAAAAATTAAGTACTTACCTACTTTAATTACATAATTATGATCAGATTAGAGTACAGAGTCACCCTGTATATAAACCAAGTTTTTTCGCTAAGGCATTGCTAGGTGAGCCACTGAGAACCATTTCTCTACATTGGCGATACATAAATATTTGATGAACTCACTATAATCTATTAATTTACTTAAAATATAATAGAAGTATCATGCACAAATAATATGACATCGCACGCCACATCTTTTCGAGAAATGGCAAAAATTATGAACACAAACCATAGAATTAAGAATTTTTGGCTGCGTAGAGTCGGCTTAATATAGCCCTGTCGTGAAAAGCGCCTAATCTGAGCAAATCCCAAAGGCATGAGTCTATGGTTGAGCACATTGATTCGACCTTGCGGAATGTTTCCGATTGGGGTCAGTCCAACCTGGTCAAATTCAACGCCTCCAAAACACAAGCGAGTCTATTTTCCGCTAAAAACACCTTTACCTTTACGCCTACTGTCCAGAATGTATCTGTTCCCGTCACCGACCATCTAGAGCTTTTGGGCGTCACTATAACGTCTAAATTAAACTTCAGACAACAAATTGCGTCTATGGCTCGAATGGCTTCTAAATAATTGGGTATCATCTCGAAGGACCGGCGGTACTTCAGCTCTGAACGGCTGCTAAACCTATACACAGCCCAAGTGAGGTGGTGCATGGAGTACTGTAGTCACCTTTGGGATGGTATTGCCAAGTACCAGCTAGAAGCGCTAGACTCTGTTGACCGAAGAGCCTGGAAACTTATTAATAACGACAAGCTTACAAATAGAAAATAGCAGACGCTAGAGCATAGCTTGCTTGTTTGACGGTATTTTATCGGCTGCATTCTGGTGAGTGTGCGAGTGCTCTTTTTGAGCAAGTTGAATCCACTCCTTTTTTACACCGGACTAACAGACGCAGACAGAACTTCCATCCGTATATAGTAGGTTTATCAAGAAGTCGAACAAAATGCTTTGATAGTACCTTTCTGGTACGGATTGCCAGGGTGTGGAACAATCTTCCTGCGTCAGTTTTTCTTGCCCACTACAGTCCTGGTACTTTTAAGTGTCGAATGAATAGGTTTCTCATGGATAGACGTGTACCACCATATTCTTCATGCGCACTTTCCATCAGGTGGCATGGAAGACAAACTACTTATCCTTACGATATAAAAAAAATCGTTTGGAGGCGGGACATCTTCAAGGTTCATCTGGCTAGCAACCATCTTGTAAACCTGTGTCTTCCACCGAAATTAACCGCACCAGAAGTGGTTATAGTCCAGGCAATATGTTTAAAAGATCATAAGTAATTTACCTTTAGTAACTAGTAGGTTGCATGCTTCCATGCTGGTCTGGGAGCGAAAGATAAACATAGAATGTACCAGCTGCTTCTCTTCCTGGGAATGCTTTAAAAGTCAGTTAAAGAGGATTTATTGGCGTGTTTTGTGGGCGATAGGTTGACCCCTTGTCACTGCAATAGTCTCTATCCATTGTTATAATACCTCCAAAGTCTAACGTGACATCAGATGGTCTTATAACCTTTTGTGTTGCGCCTACCCCATAAGGGATACAGGCGTGACGTTATGTATGTGTTTATTTTATTTAAATTAGCATATTAAAGTCGTAAGTAAGATAAGAAAGAAGATTATTGACTTCTTAATTTACAAAAACGCTTGCCAGGACTAATATTGAAATGATGAAGTTGTTTATTAATTATCAAGATATTCAACCATGTGATCGGTGGATAATTGCGTAATATTGAAAAGCAAATCTACTGCCAACCTTGGACGACTTTAAGCTGTTCTATCAAGCTGTAATGATATTAATTTATACTTTAAAGTTTAATTTTGCTTGATAAGATATATCGCCTTTAAATTACGGTTTTATTACGGTACAGTTAGCCTGGATTTTATATATTTTTTAAATGAAATTGTGACAGTTACAATAGTACCTACTTATACACTATACAGGGTGACTGGCGACAAATTTTAGATACTGAAGGAGAGCACTCTTTACTTGATTCTGGTCATAATAATGTAATAAAAGTAGGTACTTAATTTTTCACTAGAATCCCCTACAAATAAATGAAGTTTTGTTACTATTTACCTAACTTACACCTGAGTAGATCGCGGCACGTGACCTGGCACGCGGATCGCTGCCAACGCTAGTGTAACCATGCATTGCGTAATTAATTCTTTAACTTTCGGCTAATTTACTCAGTAGATAATAATAATTATTTTTTATTATATTTATTCTCTTCATGTATGATCTGAAACTATCACGTCCTCGAAAATCAAAAGTTCATATGTTCAATTGGTTCACTTACCATCAGGTGAGTCACATAAAAAATAAACGTAATTAACATAATTTTCACGATGTATAATTTAAATAAAACACTTTTTAACCGGTATTATCGTATTCGCATTTTAACTCGACGATTCGGTGCCTTTAAAGACCCCTTAGCCACGGTAATAATACTATTCAGTATTTCAACTCAGCCGCATCTTTGAAATATATGCCTACAGCGCCGCGGTCCGTTCACATGCGGCAGGGCTGCCCGCCTTGGGGCTATACATAAAAGGGCTTAGTTAAAAGTACCCGTAACCGGTGATCATGTATGAAAATATTAATGAACGTGGAAGAAGCGAAAGATGTATGTCTGGATCGAAGAAATTGGTTCCCTTGTCTCTGCCTACCCCTAAGGGAGGCGTGATGTTGGCGTGATGTTGTGTATGTGTGTATGGTTTTGTTATTGTAAATATGCTTTTTTTTTAAACAAATAAAATGCTTTGTGTATTGAATAGGAACAACAAAAATGCTTTTTGCGTCAAAAAACCATGTTTACGTTTAAATAACAAATCGGTCTTTTAAATTAGCGACCGAAAAATACTTGCACCTCGACTGAGACGTATGAAATGATTTATTATAAAATTTTAATCAAATTATGGTCGAATGCCGAGCGCATAGGTATAGCTCGCGTTTTGTCCGTTTGTATGAAGTTGAAATACTGAATATAGTATTACCGTGCCTTAGCCACGAGCGTGTATTATTTATGATTTACTTTGAATAAGTTTTACTACTTTTGAAGTGGTCGTCGCATCTTAAACATGCTTTTGGACCACCTTTTGATGCGCGGACCCAGGGGAACCTATTTAAAAGAGTTGAAGCTAGAAAAATATACTTGTGATTGAAAATTTAGTTGTGACCCCCCAAAATTCAGTTGTGATCCCCCCCCCCCAAAATTTCAGTTTGCGACCGCGCCTACTTCTAGTTGAAGTGATACACCGTGTCGGTGGTGATAGCTTGTGGTGCGGGTGATAGTGTTCCGTCCACGTTCCGTCCGAGTGTGTGTTGCTTGTTTTCGTTGTATTGATTGCTTCTAATTCCAATTTTGATGGTCAGAATCATACTGAGCCAAGAGACGCACATGAATGGACAGAGGCCTTCGTTCCATGCTGGACTGGGAGCAAAGGAAAAACATAGAATGTGCCAGTTTCTCTTCCCGGGCAAACTGTAAAAGTCAGTTATAGGAGAGAGGTTTTATTGGGCGTTTTTTAGGCTCACCCCTGTAATACTCTCTCTTCATTATTATATTGCCTCCGTATTCGTCAAACGTGACATCAGATGGCCTCTGGTGTTCTGCCTACCCCATAAGGGATAAAAGCGGACCAACGCACGAAAATCCTTTATCACTAGTACGTTGGAGCCATGGTACTAAAAGTGTCGTAGTTTTAGAAACTGCAACATAACAACTGAAATAGTAAAAAAATATTTTAATTTTGTTAAGTTGGCACGAGTTTATCCAATCGAAAATCAACCTTTTTAAATTTAACAGAAAAAGGCGTCTGTCACACGGTCCAGTGATAATAGATTGGCGCGAATTATTTAAACAGCTACAGTTAAACTGGCTACATTATTCCGGACCGTAATTTTTATAATTAAAGCTTTGTGTAAAATATGCAATGGCAATACAGAGCAAAATAAAAGCGAAGTGTGTTGTTTTTTTGCGATTTTACGCTTGGGTAGACAGTTAAAGATAATCGAATTTTTCGAATTTAGAACCGTGTAGGATTGACATGGACTAGAGCTTTCGCTCCTAGATAAAAAAATATATTTTGTGGGCTTTACGAACAAAGCATGTTGCAGTAAAAAACATAAATAAGACAAATTCTTATGCCATTAAAATGTGTTTACTATAACTGTCACGTCAAAGTGTCAGTACTGTAGTAATTTAAAAAAAACGTCAGTGTCAAGATCGTTCTGTACACATAAATTAACTCACTCATACATTTATGATCGATTTTTCCACGATTTATTCAACGATTACTGTGGTTATTTCTAGGTTACAACCATATTTTTTAACAATATTCTATTTTATACTGCTAACCCATTATTTTCTAAATATTTGATCTCGATGATGTTGCTCTAGTCCAGAGATTCCCAAACTTTTTTAGTCGTAGACCCCTTGCCATGTTTTACGGTATTGGATAGACCTCCGGTACTTACCTGATACTGGTTTTATTATTTAGTCTGAATCCTACAGCTTAGAAAATTTAATTTACTTTATAGGTACTTTTATGAATACTACATATTTCTTTTTATTATAAGATATTACTTAGATATACTATCATGGACACCCAAATTTTTTTTTAGCTGACTAGACCCCTTATCGTAGACCCCTGGGGGTCGATATCGACCACTTTGGAAATCACTGCTCTAGTCATTCCCAACAATTTAGTACCCATGTAACTTCGAGAAGAAAATGGGCGAGCTTGTATGAACAGAAAATGACTTCCTTTGAACACTAGCTGATGCTTCTCTTCATATGGAACACAAACGTCTGATGACACGTGTCTCGTTGCCAGCAGCAAAGACCCCAACGAGACTCTAGAATTGCTTCAGGCCGACCTTGATTCACTCGCGAAGTGGTGTCACGATGCTGGTCTAGTATTAAACCCTGACAAAACGAAAAGTCTCCACATAAAATCACCACACATCAAGGATCCCATGATCGGTAAATTAAAGTTGAAAGCTCATAATCATAAATGCTTACACAACCAAAACCGTAATACCTCTGTTAACTCTGTTAACTGTTAACCTCCGTTAACTCTGAAGTATACCTAGGGCTCATAATTGATAATAAATTTAACTGGGGTCTGCAGATAGAACATGTATGTACTAAACTACGTCAGTTTATAGCTAACATCACCATTCTAAATAGACTATAGCATTACTTGTATCACATACTTCTGTATCACTCCCTAGCCGAATCTTACATAATATACGGACTCAGCAGTTACGGCCGTACATATAAAACATATCTTAGACAAATATACAATCTGCAACTTTCAATTCTCAAAATTATTGTGCCCCCTAAAATAAAAATTAACTACAAAAATGACGAAGCAGGACTATTTGCTCACTGTAGGGTCTTACCAGTCCATAAACTAACTCAATACCATTTATTGAAACAGTACTTTTTTGACTTCATCTTTAAAAATAAAATAGAACACCCCTCGGAACTAAAAAATACTATCACCTATGGAAATATTAAGATAAAATTAAAAGAATATTTTTTAAAAGATGCGTATTCACCTGGCTCCAAATAATAACTACTAATAGGTTCAAATAGTTTCTTTTCTTTTAAAAATATTATTTGCGATTAAATATCAAATGTGAAAGTGTAACTATTTATTTAGAAAATTTACTTCAAATATGTAATTTATCGTTGTCTCAGGTTATCGATCTACTTAGCATTACTATTCGAACCTGTGTGGTTTTTCAATGCTAAGCTATTTAATCCTGTATATTTTTTTGTAAACAATAATAAAGTGAAAAAAAAAACACAATATAGAGGTTAAAATATAAACAAATGCTTAGTCATAACTCAATTTTAGCTACCCTGGACACTAATAATAGTATAATTGAAGCAAATGACAAGAAAAATGACATGACTATGACAGTTTTGACAGTAAATGATTGTCAAAAAGTTTCGAAATGTAGAGAATACCTTGCATGTCGGTTGTAGTTTACATAGTACTAAATCATTTTAGCGGACCTAGAATAAGGTTTATTGTAATTTTTTTGAAAAGAGCGTAACGTTTATTTTGGTCTAGCGTTTATTAAAATAAAATGAAAAAAATAACAATATTTAAAATAAAAATAAGCATAACTATTGTTAAATTTTATTGACTACCACTTTGGCGATGGGGTAAACCTGTCTGCCTCAGACGCCAGTGGTTGCGGGTTCAATAACCCCGCACGGAACAATATAAAAAAAAAATGTTCCGTGTCTGGGTGTTTATCTATTTATGTATTTATATTCTAGTTTCCGCCCTAGTTCGCTACATGGTATCCCATAACACAAGCTATGCTTACTTCGGGGCCATGTAGTTAGTGTGATTGTCTGGGGATTTTATTTTATTTTATTATTAAAATTTGATAAATTATAACTGTAAATTGCTGCACTTTCGCAAATTTCCAACCGCACAGCTTTTGCTCTCGTACTCAGTTTTGATCAAAAATACTCTGCAAGGATATATATAAGTATATAATTAAGAATATAATTCAGAAAACTAAAATCTCAAATAAATCGGTCAAGTTTTCTTATTTACTTAATATGAGCAAAGTTGATTTAAATATTTTATTACTACGCAGACATTGGCACAATCTGCATTGTGCTATCGATACTTGATAAAGGACAAATTAACTTAAGAAATAGACATACATAACTTGAATATAATTGAAAAACACTATTATACGTAAAAAACCTATGACTTGTCTGGTAATAGTTGTGTTCATCACACAAATATCCATCCTTACCTGGATTCGAACCCAGGAAGGCAATTTCTTAACCGCAGGTCGTCAAATAAAATATTAGGATAAGCAAAATAAGATAATTATTATACCTTCAAAAAATTAAAAGAGACACTTTATTTTTAACTCTATTAAACCACAACATAAAAACTTAACCTTTTCAGTTAAATGCTGCTCGTAGAATGGTACCTAGTTGTAATGGCGTTTGGCGCCAAAATTACCTCTCTACTGCATTCAAGGTCACACACGCGTTGTACTATTCACTTGCAGGGTTATTCACTAACTTTTGATGCTCTTTTTTGTGAAGTGGTCGAATTTTTAGATGATAAGTGAAAGCGGTTTTATTTTCGCTATATGAACATGTTTGTAGAAACTAAAATTTAGTTTCTACAAACATTTAATGTTGTTTTTTTTTTATGATGTTTAAGGGTTTACTTTTAGTATAATTTATAAACAGAAGTAGATATTTTATGTGTTATCTGGGTATAATGTACTGATTTCTTTAATTTGTTTTGTTTCTAACAGCCCAAATAGCGCAATCATGGACGCGCTTGCATTGCACAATAGATACTAAGCTGCATATGAAAAATCATTTTCGTTAAATAAAATGACTCGGCTAGTTTATTTATAATCTAACACGCTATACAACTTAGAAGTCTTGAGAACATAGGTGATTAATCAACTGACTTCCAAAAAAAGAGGAGGTACCCAATTCGTCTTTATTTTTTTGAATAGAATAGAATAGAATGTCATTTATTCGCAGAATTTGGATGCATGTCTACCTCGACCATATACCATTTGCTCATTCGTTTTAAAATATTCTGAGTTATTTTTTACAAACAAACAGATTTCAAAAATATATATATATATATATACATGGTAGTGGCAATATTTTGAGCTTTCTAAATAGAGGTTTGCAGCTGTCACGGTAGCCAGCTCCACATATGGAGCGGATACATTTTTTTTGGGCTCTAAACACATTTTGTGTCTTTGTTACACGATATTTCGAACAATTATGAATCGATTTTAAAAATTGTTATTTCATATGACAGAAGATACTTCATAGTTGGTCCCATATAAATTTTATCGAAATCGGTTGAGTACTTCGTTGAAAATTTCAAAATTAAAAAAAAATGTGTATAATTTCGGAGAATGTTTACGTGGATGACATTATAACTCAACCAAAGTTTTGACATGAAGTCGGTTTTCTTAATGCTCTGCATGATTATTTTACTGTTGTAGTTGTATCAATAAAAAACGTTTGCTAACAGATAGGTTATTTTTTTCTTATTATGGCCGCAATTTTGAGTTCCAATAAATTGCATGTATAAAAAGAGAATTATTATCTATCATGAGTGAAATTGAGAGATTAGAAGTCTAGTCCATCTCAAGTAAAATTTTCAAGGAGTTTGCAATATCATTAACCTTATCTGAAAAGGCTGATAAATTATCGCTCGCAAGTACTAGACACTCAAATGGTTTCCCCAATAGGTTAATATATAAAATAATACAACAATATAACAAACATAAATAATACATAATATTAAAAATCACAAGTACGCAAACTACAGTTGTGAATAACGGTGCCGGTGTGCTTTACGCTCTAAGATGAGTCCGGCTAACAAAATCAGGTGTGTATCGCCGTTCATGGTCTAAAGTCATTTTGCAACTTACCGACTATGTGCGTTCGCGTTTAATCGACCGCGAGCGGTATAGCTTAATACTCTGTGAAAATTCAAAATTGGAATTTAATAGTTTAGTTTTTTTTTGCGGGACGATGTTTATACTGCATTGTTTTGTAATTTAGAAATTCGAATTTTAATTCTTTGTTTTCTTTTGAGTGATTGAAAATAAGTTTGTGCAATGCGCGGGAATTTTGGTACAGTTTTGAATTGAACGTATTTTTTTAAAGTGATTTCTATTTGTGTTTCCCATTGGATTTTTCGTGATTTCAAGCTATTTCCTGATTGTAAGTATTGTTTATTTATTTTACTCATTGGTTACCTTATATTGTGAAATTTCAACATTTTTAAAACATATTGTTTAGATATGAAATAATAATAGTCATAGTAAAAACAAAAAAATTAATATCCGTGTTTTTAAAAATTTTAGCTTAAAAAATAAAATTCCTTCATTTCAAGAAATTACCTTAAGTCAAAGAATCCATATAATTTAACTATTATTCATAAACATTATAGGTATAAGAAAAAAAATAGTTGTGACAAGTTATTTCTGAAATAAACTTATTCGAAAATTAATTAAGTACTTAGAACCCATTATGATAAAAGTAGAAAATTACTATTAATTATTTAGGTATTTATTTAATTATTCATGTACACACAGTGGTATAAATAACAATATATCTTAAAGGCTAAACAATGTACAAAGGTACGGCTTATTTCTAATAGAAATTTCTGCCAGCTGACCCGTGACTGGACAGGTGTAAAAAAAGAGCAATATTAGTGCGTGCGTACTATTAGGTAGTTATTATTAACCAATTCTATATTTTAATATTAAATAAACAAATATCTAATTTATTAATTTTGGTATAAAAAAACTATAATAACATTGTATATTTATATAAATCTAATTATAATTATAATAACATTTACTTACATTATATTAAAATATTAATAAATTTTAAACAAAGAAACTAACACATGTTAAATAACATTACGTAAGAGATTGCTTTGAAGCAATAAGGCTGCCAAAATTTACATCATTCTGTATGTTTACTAAATTAAATATGCAGTATTTTGTAATTACTTAACTCTGTTTGTACTTAATATATATGTACTAAATATCATACCAAAGGTAATAAAACAAAGTTATGAGCTAAGATCAAGAGCAAATATAGCATAAGTAGATATTACGCGATCTCTTAAGTTAGGTACTTACCTACTAAGCTTAAGTAAGTAAATCAAGTTATTGCTTCACTTAGTAATATCCTTGACCCTTAAAATTTATTTTAAGTATAACTTGATACGACTCAAGTTATTTTTTTTTATACTGTTTGTAATCAAACACTTGCGTGGATTTTGATGAAATTTTACCCATTTATTACTTTGTACTATGTCGTATTAATTGAATAAAATGTGAAAGTGCGCATATTTTATATTTTTCTTACTTATTACGTCAAAACAAAACAAAAACGCTTTCTTCCATGAAAAACAATAATAAGTATACTAATAAACATTTAAGGCTTATCAGTCAAGAATTTCTTTCAGTCCACTCTCAATTCAATAAATTAGGCTTATTATGTATGAAATAGATTTTATTAAAATTGATCAAAATCCTACTTATATGTAATTGTGAAAGTGAGGACGAATAAAGGTAGTCTACAAAGTAAATATAGCTAAGTCATTTATAACTCTTCTTGCGCGATTTAATCGACGTACAGCGACATCTATTTTTATTTCGTTATTTATATCAAATATTAATATTTAATTAAATTATTAATATTTGTAACAATCTTTTATAATCATATTTGTTAATATTTTGTCTTATGTAATTATTGTCTATAGGTATTCTATCTATCAATTCAAATGCTTTGCCCTTTTATTATTATAAGTTTGTGATATTTTTCCTTTGCCCCGGGTTGCCTGGTAGAAATCACTTTAAGCGACAAGGCTGCCCACATTGTTATCGATAACATTGTTAAAATGTTTATTTTTTAAGTTCTGTGGCAATAATGACTATTTATTATTATTATCTATCGAATAAAAGCAAACTAAAATTTTGTATATTATAAATGTGAAAGTTTCGATGGATGGATGTATGCATGTCTGGATGTTTGTTACTCTATAACGGCAAAATGGCTTAATCGATTTGGATGAAATTTGGCATAGTGATAGTTTATAGTCTGGAATAGCGAATAGGCTACTTTTTATTTCCATATTCCCGCGGGATTAGAAATGGCGCGGGTGAAACCGCGCGAAACAGCTAGTAATAGTATAAATGACCTAGTTTTATTGAATATACCCGTATTTGGCCTCAATATCACCTGATAGTGAGTGATGATGAATTTTAAGATAGGTCACACATTCTATACAGGATTATATGTAATTAGCGCATAACCTCTTGCAGGCAGCCTCTCCACATCAATCCCAACAACATTTGTTCGTTCTACAACTTATCAATATATATATATTTTAAATATTTATTTAAAAAGCTATACACCTATAAAGTTAAGACAGCTAACTTATCAATATTAATAGTTTAATAAAAATTGTTTTCCCATTAAAAAACATTTGTAGCCTCGGTTTAGTGGCGTAGTTTTATTTACTCTGAGCGTAGGTATGTCACGCACCTTGCGTAATAAAATATCGCTTAAAAAAATAATAGGCACTTCTTACAAAATGTAGAGTTAGGAGAAAACGCTTTTTTATTTTTGTGTTATTTATGCTTCCACGCTGGACTGGGAGCGAAAGAAAAACATCGAATGTGCCAGCTGCTTCTCTTCCCGGGCATACTGTAAAAGTCGGTTAAGGGACAGAGGTGTTATGGCAGGCTTTTTATGAGCGATAGGCTGACCCACTGTCACTGCAAAAGTCTCTCTCCACTATTATAAAGCCACCAAATTTGTCAAACGTGACATCAGATGGTTTTATAACCTCTGTTGTTCTGCCTACCCCATAAGGGATACAGGCGTGAAGTTATGCATGTTATTTATCAAGATTTGTAAAAAATCGTAGAACAAAATGTTGTTGGGATTGGCGTGGAAAGGCTGTCTGCAAGGTGATGCGTTAATTAAAATTTACACTGTTGAAGACACTCTTATTACACTGAATGAATCCCGCTGGAAAAGTTTAGTTTGATCCGCAAATAATTGTGATGAGTTTGGGTCTATTTTTAAGTATTCTACTTATTTTCGTAGAACTTTGTTATTTTCAAGTCAGTTAATAATTTGACATTCAAGGTCAGTTAAGTATAGCCCTACTGTACTTGTATTAACTTTAGTAACAAATTATATTTATATTCGTAGTAAAGCCGAAGTATATGATGACGTCATTAAGTGAATTGTAAATTTCCTACGACGAGTAAAACTTTTTTTAAATTTTGTATTTATTAGGTGACTTATCTGAACGATACTTTGTGGTACCTACAGCCTATCGGAAATCGCTCTATCGGAGATAAAATAGAATTGCTCCCATGCTGGTCTGGGAGGGAAAGAAAAACATAGAATGTACCAGCTGCTTCTCTTCCCGGGCATACTGTAAAAGTCAGTAAAGGGACAGAGGTTTAAAGGCGTTTTTGTGGGCGATAGGCTGACCCCCTTTCACTACATTAGTCTCTCTACATCTTTATAATACCTCCAAATTTGTCAAACGTGACATCAGATGGTCTTGTAACCTCTGGTGTTCTGCCTACCGCATAAGGGATGCAGGCATGACGTTATGTATGTATGTATGTAGAATAGAAGTACATTTATTACGGACTCAATACATTACAATAGTTAGAACATACAAAAGAAAGAAAGTGCACAAAAAAATAAACAAAATTACAAAGTAGGTAGTATTGAACCAATTGAAATTCATGATTAATTTTGCTGATAATTAATAACAATAATAATAGTCTTTATTGCCAAATAAGATACAAATACAATTTCATGGTAATAACAAACATAGAAACTGACAATTAGGCGACCTTATCGCAACAAGCGATTTCTTCCACGTAACCTTTTAAAATGAAATAAATACAAAATAAAAATTAAAAAGAAAAAACTTACATTACCAAACCTAAAGAAATAACAAAAAAAAATTAAATCTATGGGCAGAGTATTTAGACGGTAAAATGCTAAGCAAACAAATTACTAATAATATTTGTATAAACTCTAATGGAGCGTACACATTGCTTGTAATGGAACCTGTAATGTAATCTACAAAAAAAGTTCCCATGATTTGTACGCCTCTCGAGCGCGAACTGAGCCGCAGTAGAGCGCGCTCGTGGCCTGCTCTAAGCTATCCGTACATTTTCTGTTTTTTGAATAACATCAAAAAATGCTCGATGCTCACTGTGGACGGGCGTTCGCGCGCCCGTTCACATTGCGCGAGCACCGGTCGCGAACAGGAATTGCGCCTGTGTGCGTGAGACTTGCTCCTGTGTAGTGACGCTCGAAGCGCGCTCTACGCTATCCGTGAATTGTCGGTTTTTTGGACAACATCAAAGGGACGCGGATTGCAATTCATATTGAATTATTTTTTATTGTTTTGCATTTCATAAATATTGGATAATTACGAGAGCAACTTCAAAGTGTGATATTTTGTTTGTTAAGTTATCTTAATGATTATGATGTCAAATGAAAGCTCTAGGCATAAAACCAATTTATCCATTTGAATGATGTTAATCAGTTTAATCGTTTAGGAGATAAATTAGAATTAATTTTTATGGTAAATATGTAAACAAACCAGAACTTGTAAAGTTTTTGTTTTATCAACTGTAAGCAATTCTCTGCCTTTTCTCCTTTTATAAAATGTGGTGCGCCGCAACCAACGTCTAGATCTTCAGCACTTTTTTTATGAATTGATGATTTATCATTATATATTGATGTATTTAAAAAACCGACTTCAATAACATTTTTAAATCCTCGTGTAAACTTTAGCTGTGGTGAAACTTCATATATGTAGGGTAACTGGTAGATCACTTTCCAAATGCGAGGACGTGATAGTTCAATATCATACTTACACCACAGTACAGATATCTACAGTAATTCAACTCGGCCGCATCATTGAAATAAATTCCTACAGCGCCGCGGTCCGTTCACATGTGATAGGGCTGCCCGCCTTCAGTCAGCGTTTAAATTACATTTGCCTACTTTGTGTTTACTTCCATTTAATTTTATGACTGCAAATATACTTTTTTTATATAAACAAATAAAAAACTTTGTAAATTGAATAGGAAGTGTTCAACAAAAATACGTTTTGTGTCAAAAAATCATGTTTACGTTTGAATAACAAATTGGTCTTATAAATTAGCGACCGAAAAATACTTGCGCCGAGACTGAGACGCACGAAAAGATGTATTGTTACATTTTAAAGTATAAAAAATCCGCATATTAATGTAAAGCTCAATCAACAATTGTTTCGGAAATTTGAGATACCTAGTAGAAATTTCGAGAAGCCAATGTTGTATGAACCTATATTTTTAGTTATAATGTGGTAGCTGTAAAGCTGTAAACTGAGTTCTTTTTAATATTGTTTGATATATCTAGAATATTCTTGTTAAATCTTATGGCCGACGCGGTAAAATCTTATTACCTACGTTGTTCTTGGAACAATTAGATAGATGGTTATATGTCTTATTTTGATTGAAGGTATGTAGGTACCTACTTGATATTGTTTTATCGTGTCGAGTTGTTATGCAGGTTATTACGATAGAAAGGTATTGTGATTATTTCATATTTATAATATTCCAATAGTGTATCTCTAAATAAATGTGAGAGTTAACCTTTATACCTACCTATTGAGAGAAAATTAATAAGTAGGTATCTTGTTTTACGTTTGGATTTAATTAATAAATTTATCTACCAACTAACTGGTCTTCGCAATCCATGTCTCGTGTGATCTATTAATTTTCTGAAGTCTGGCGGACAGAAAAAAACGCGTGTCGACGGACCGTGCTCGCGACGAAATACGGAAACATTTTGTCTCAGGATGCTCGCAGTGTATGTTCAGTTCGTGCGAAATACACGTACAAATACACCGAGCGCAGCATCGAGCGCTGGTTATTACATTACAGGTTCGATTACAAGCAATCTGTACGCACCATAATATACAAATACATACATACACATTACACATACATATATAAATATTAATATACCTAGTCGGGTCATAAGTTCTGTCAAAACCTCATATTTTTAATTTTCGAATACTGGCCAGAAATACGCTTACTAATTTTAAAAATAGAACGGTTTCGATTGTTGAAAATAAAAAAGAAATTATATTTTATTCATTTTCAAATATCAGTGGTCGAGTAAAGAAGATAGAATCGCGGTTATCGCGTTGCACCGCTGCGGTTACGCGCCAAAAGAGATTTTCAATATTCTACAAAAATTGAAAATAACGTTACGGTTCGTTTATCGTACTATTAAACGATTCACTGAAGAATCAAGCTTCGAAGATCGTAAAAGAAGCGGCCGACCTCGCACAGTTAGGACACCAGCGGTCATCAAAGCAGTGAAGGCGCGAATCGAAAGAAATCCCGTGCGTAAACAGAAAATCCTAGCTCACCAGATGGGGCTAAGCAGAACCACGGTCAAAAGAGTGCTAAATGAAGACCTAGGACTACGAGCTTATCGTAAAAAGACCGGACATTTCTTAAACGAGCGTTTAAAAAAAATTAGGCTAGAAAGATCCCGCGCTTTGTTACGACGGTACGCGGGAAAAAAATACCGCGAAATTCTTTTTTCGGATGAAAAAATTTTTAACATTGAAGAAAGCTATAACAAACAAAACGATAAGGTGTATGCCCACAGTAGTGAAGAAGCGAGCGCGCGTATTCCGAGGGTCCAGCGTGGCCATTACCCTTCCTCATTCATGGTTTGGCTTGGAGTCTCATATTCAGGCATAACTGAGGTGTTTTTCTGTGAAAAAGGTATGAGAACCAGTGCCGTGGCTTATCAAAATACTGTCCTGACAAGCACAGTGGAACCTCTTTCTCAAACAATGTTCAAGAACAGACATTGGGCATTCCAACAGGACTCTGCACCGGCTCATAAGGCACGAAGCACGCAAGACTGGTTGACCGCCCGCGGAATTGACTTTATCCGGCATGAAGACTGGCCATCTTCTAGTCCAGACTTAAACCCACTGGACTACAAGATATGGCAATATTTGGAGGAGAAAGTCTGTGCTAAACCTCACCAAAATTTGGAGTCTCTGCGAGCATCTCTGGTTAAAGCAGCGGCAGAAATAGATATGAATGTGGTGCGTGCAGCGATCGATGACTGGCCGCGTAGATTAAGGACATGTGTCCAAAATGGGGGAGGGCATTTCGAATAATGTAATTAAAATTATATTGTACATTTAATAACCTTTCATTTCATATATAATTTTTAAGTAATTGTCTAAAGGTGTATCAGTAATAACATTAAAAGTTTTTGACAGAACTTATGACCCGACTAGGTACATACGTATACATACACTACATATCCTATTTCATAAATAAATAAATAATACATAGGTAATATATTATTGACGTAAATAAAATTCTTTTAATTTACGTTTGAATGACTGTATAGTCTTTGCCGCAAGTATGGAAGGTGGTACAGAGTTCCACAAACATGCTGCACGTAAGGTGAAGGATCTTTCGTTTGAAACTGTCTATCACGTATAATGCACTTAGGACATTTTAGATACCTACCTACAGTACAAATTCTGTACTCAGTTAATGTCAGTGTCGCCTGACTGAAATGATAACAAGTTCGTCACCAAGGAAACCTATCTTCAAGAGAATTTCGACATTTAGACGGTTTGCCAAAATTAGCTTATGGTTGGTAATGGTACTATTGGTTCGATAGTCACGATATCACGTCATTATACAGGGTGTCCCGCTTACCCTTATATAATACCTTTTCGGAGGTATTCTAGTGCCCATCAGCAATAAATTTCGACATTTTCTTTCATACAAAAATTGAAAAATAGATTTCGAATTTTTCTTTTTTTCATATTTTTTTTGTAATCCTTATGGGTAATAGAATACCTCCGAGAAGGTATTATATAGGGTAAGCGGGACACCTTGTATACAAAAATAAACTTAAAACAGATACAACAAAGGAAACAGAAAGTTATATTATTGAAGTGTTGAGCCAGTCAAAATACCTATGATAATTATGTTACGAATTGCGTCGTAACGCTGCTTTTCTGTCATCGTCCTAGGATGGGTGCTAGCAATATTTTGTGAAAAGCCAGTTCTCTCGTAAATCCATGTGCATGCATGTCATCTTCGACCTCAACCTCAATTGATATAAGAGGTGAAACGCAGAAAACCATGCAAAAAATCGTAAATAAGTTGAATGAACATAGCTTTTTGTTTTCAAGTAATTTAAGAAATTAAGTAACTTGGGGTTTATTGACTTCTTATTTTACACAAGATTTATTTAAACAGGTTTCATTTGAAAGGAAATATTGCGATGATGGATTTAGGTTTCTTAAACAATGCATTAGGCACATTAGGTTTTAAGCGTATTTCAATATATTAGGTAGGTAACAGCCCGTTGACACGTTGTCCGTTTTACTGTATACGTTTTACCGGACACGTTTTTTTTTCATCGATGGCGCTGGAGTTGTATATGCGACTTCATAAATTGCACAGTATACGTATTTACGATACAAAAAATATATCCAGTAAAACGGATCATGTGTGAACGGGCTGTAAGTTGTAACTCATAAAAGTTTGTTTTTGTTTTTCTTGAAACTGTTTAACTGGTTAACAAATAAAGTATTTTCATTCATTTTTCATTCGTATTTTTTGATATACATGCATAAGTTCTTAGATTGTTTTTGCCTTATTTAGTTAATTCGACTTAAACTTTATGGAAATGCCTGCAATACAGGTACCTAATACATGATGTTTCAATGTTTACTTTCATTCTTTGTCTTTATGAACCTTAATTTCACCTGACTTTGATCGTACATGAAAATGGGTACAAAAGGTAAGGGTAAGAAAAAGGTTTCTTCATAAAATAATGCCAAAACACGTCACCACAGGATCTTTGATATTTAGCGGCAGACTCTGTATGAGGAGTTCGTCTTAAAGGTCAAGTGAGAGAAGATCCGATTAGTCGCCCAATTCGACACACTTATCCTTTACCTAAATGTTATTACTTCTACATATTACTATGTAGAAGTCGTTGTGGCGCCGTGGTTACTGCGCGTATCAAACGATATTGCAGGTTAAGTGCACTCGGCGCGGCCGGTATTAGGATGGGTGACCGCCGACCATTCATTTCTCGCGGCGACTTCCGTGCTTCAGAGGAAAAGTTAAGCAGTCGGTCCCGGGTGCTGTATACTTGTATACAGTAGTCGTTATGGTTTGTCAGAAGCCATTTCGGCACACTGAAAATTCTGACATCCACATAACTGGGCCAGCTTGGTGGATTACGGCCTAAAACTCCTCGTCACCCAGAGGAGAGACTCATAGCCCTGCAGTGAGCTCATTATACGGAGGTGTGATGGTGATGATGATGAAAGGTCTAATAAAGGAAAATCTAAGTCGGCCATAAGCGGCTGGTATATCAAATGAAATCAAAAGATTAGAATTTCAATCAATCAAGCCCTCTGACGATCAACATATGACTATTATTATAACACTAGCCACCGCGCGCGGTTTTACCCGCGTAACTTTTGATCCCGTGGGAATTTCGGGATAAAATATAGCCTATTACCTTCCTCAAGAGTTGGGCTATCAAATGCAAAAAGAGTATTTCAAATTCCACTTGTAGTTTCTGAAATTAGCGCGTTCAAACAAACAAACTCTTCAGCTTTATATATTAAGCATAGATCTAATCGTATTGTTCAGGTCAAACCTTAGTAGTATTATATAATTAATCAACACAAACAGTTCAACTTTCGCTATCACAGGGCAATAACCTTTCTTTGTCAATTTTGGTCATCTTCAAAAACCTGTTTATAATGAAGATGGGCCAGTAATAAATTTCTGTAACGGGTTTACATCAATCATACCCATATGTGGTTGTAAACGGTTATTAATTCAGTGCGCCGAACGAGGTTCGATTCTCAGCCAAAAGTTTTTTAGTAACAATAATCCTTTTCAACCGACTTCAAAAAAAAGGACTGTACTCAATTCCTCTGTATGTTTTTTTATGTTTGTTACCTCATAACCTTTGACTGGGAGAACCGATTTTGATGATTCTTATTTCATATGATAGAGAATACTTTTCATTTGGGCCTATTAAAATTTCATCGAAATCGGTTGAGTACCTACTTCATGAATTTCTTTTTTGATATGTATTTTGGAGAATGTTTAGATTGATGATCAGAATCGAGTACAGGGTGCTCTCTTCAGTATTGAAAATTTGTCACCAGTCACCCTGTATATATATTTATATTCTAGGTTACCCTCTAGTTTGCTACATGGTATCCCATATCACAAGCTTTGCTTAGTTTGGGGCCATGTAGTTGGTGTGATTGTCTGGGTATTTTATTATTTATAACTACTGGCGCAATAATCGTTGGTTCGCTTCTAAAAGCGGTTTTGCTCGACGCCCGAAACGTTCGCCGGTTTCTGTCTCTACTGCCCTGATCCCCGACCGACTGGTCAGATTGTCAGGTCCTTCTGTCAAAATAATAATAATAAATATAAATTCTGACCACTTTGGTCAGAAACCTTGAAAGGCTGGGATTCGGGGGCCGTTCGCTTCCAGCACGCATGCAAAAAGCGGTTTTGCTCGAGACTGCCCGAATCGTTCGCCGGTTTCTGTCTCTCTTGCCCTGATCCCCGACCGACTGGTCCGATTGTCGGGTCTTTCCCGCCGAAAGGCATGTAGCTGCAAGCATACATAAATATAAAATAATAGTAATATTATCTATCATTTAAGGTAAGGTAGGGGATTCCCCTGTGAAGTTGCAGGTGTCTATGGTCGTTGGTTATAACTTAACATAATTCAACTAATATGCTCAATATCCTTTTTTAAACTGCGAAAAGAAAAACGCAAAACCATGTTTATATTTCATAAATTCAAATTCAAACTCACGGTTGATTAAGTCGCAGAACGTAAAAGATACTCAAATTCATATACTTTTGAGAAATCCTTAAAAAAAACGATGACCGATCAGATCCGGGATGTATAAAGTTTTTGTTCATATTGTCATAACATAACGACCTTTAGTTAAATAATAAGTTGGTAGTGCTTAATTGAACGCGATGGAATTCCCAAGTTATACGTCCGGGTTTGGCAATTTATGCTTTATAATGTAGCTTAAGGGTGTGTTTTTGTTTGTTTGAACATCCTATGTTATAAAAGTAAAAGCAGCGAATAAGGAGATCTTTATAGTATACTAGCCACCGCGCGCGGTTTTACCCGCGTAACTTTTGATCCCGTGAGAATTTCGGTATAAAATATAGCCTATAACCTTCCTCGAGAGTTGGGCTATCAAATGCAAAAAGAATTTTTCAAATCTCACTTGTAGTTTCTGAGATTAGCGCGTTCAAACAAACAAACAAACTCTTCAGCTTTTATATTAGTATAGATTAACTGACTAGCTGTTTCGCGTGGTTTTACGCAATTTCGAATCCTGTGGGAATATCGGGATAAAAGTAGCCTATATGCTATTTCAGACCCTGTATTTCAGTGCACTAAAACTTAAATTAGTAAGATAGTAGAGAAGAAGTTGTTTACGATCTCGTACGAGAGTCAAACCCGAGATCTCTTGTACCGTAAGCAAATGCTGCATGCTCCACGGAAGTCGTTGATTGATAGAATAATGTATTTTTTTTCATTTGACGGCCGGCTGGTGTAGTGGTAATATACATTGCCTTCTATGCCAGAGGTCCTGGGTTCGAATCCCGGCGGCGGTGGATATTTGTGTGATGAACACAGATATTAGTCGTCAAGTCATGGATGTTTATATGTTTATTTAAGTTTATTATAATAAAAAATATATATTTATTCAATATGTATGTTTATATTTCTTAAGTATATCAGTTATCTAGTAGGTATCCATAACACAAGTTCTTTAAGAAACTTAATTTGGGCTAGATAATGCTGTGTGAGTGTCAGAAATATTTGTTTATTATTTTATCAAGGACTAAATTCGCCATTTATTTCATGATCACCCGATGATTTGGGACGAGTAAGGTTGTACATTAAAATTAGCCGGCAGATATCTCGGCTGGAGCGGTGATATTTGTCGGCTGATTTTACGACAATGGCCCGTATTTGACATTGTCACATTTGACTAATTTCGAGGCGTGATAGTGATTTAGAGAGACTATTGCAGAGTGACAAAGGGTCAGCCTATCGCCCACATAAAAAAACCTCCCATTAAACCTCTGTCCCTAAACTAACTTTTACAGTATGCCCGGGATAAGAAGCAGCTGGCACATTCTATGTTTTTCCTTTGCTCCGAGTCCAGCATGGATAAATTCAATATACTGTGTACTTCCAATATATTTATTCATTAACAGTTTATTGCACACATTACAAAAGGAGAAAAAAAATAAAATGATAACACAAATTTAAGAATGGTACAGTGGGCGGCCTTATCGCTTCAGAGCGATCTCTACCAGACAACCCCAAGTTGTATCGAAAAAAAAAGAAACTGTACAAACATCGGCAATAATAAAGCTTATGTTTAGTTTTATGAATATAAATAAGTACTACATTAAAGATTATACAAAATATATATAATGATAAATACATAGGTAACTAAATAAAATATATACAACAATTAAACATATATAAATAAATAAGCATACATAAATGATAATAAAATACCTACTTAATAAAATACTTCTTCTTATTTTCAATCAGAGAAAGGTAATATTTTTTTTCTTTAATGAGTTTAATGAGGGACCAGATTTTGCTTCGTAAAATATAATAGCATTAATCAATATCAACATTATATGAATCAGACATCGTACCTACAGCCATAATTACTGAGCGTTCCTTAGAGGTTGGAGGGGTTCACTAAGGAAAGACTTGCCGAAATTTCCACGAAAACGGGAAAAACAGTACCTTTATTTTTATGAAAAATCTTATATCTTCTGCAGACGAAGTTGCAATCATCAGATATTTATCAATAAGATACAAAGAACTTTTCTAAACGACACAAATTAGTCACAAATTCTACAAAAACAATCGTATGGCTTATCCCATAGCCAATTGCATCCGTATTACAATGACATTGGTAGATAACATAACCTTGATCAATCTTTCTATGTTTTGTTTTGACCTTCAAACTAATTTGACAAGTGAACTGATGTTAGACTTTGACCATGACTGTCATTTTTGACGCCTGTCATTGAAAGGGAAAGGTTTAAACAGAAGTGATGCTTTTTTGTTTTGTGGGTTTGTCTATTTAGCAATATACATACATAACTTCACGCCTGTATCCCTTATGGGGTAGGCAGAGCACCAGAGGCCATCAAACCATCTGATGTCACTTGACAAGTTTCGAGGTATTATAATGATGGATAGAGACTATTACAGCGACAGGGAGTCAGCCTATCGCCCGCAAAAAACGCCAATAAAACCTCTGCCCCTTAACTGACTTTTACAGTATGCCCGGGAAGAGAAGCAGCTGGCACATTTTATGCTTTTCCCCTGCTCTCAGTCCAGCATGTGGTAGCAATTAATATACACTTAATTATATAAATAACTTTTTAACCTTTTATATACAAGGTGACTCTTGACAAATTTTTGATATTGAAGGAGAGCACTCAGTACTCGATTCTGCTCATAATTATGTAATAAAAATAGGTACTTAATTTTTCACTAGAATTCCTATAAATAAATTACTATTTACTTTACTTACGCCTGAGTCAATCCCGGCACGTGACCTGGCACGCGGATCGCTGCCAACGCTAGCGTAACCATGCGTTGCGTAATCAATTCTTTAACTTAAATAACTGAAAAAATAACTTTCGGTTAAGTTTACTCAGTAAATAATATTAATATATTTTTTTATTTTATTTTTTTCCTAATGATCTCAAACTCTCACGTCCTTGAATTTCAAAAGTGACCTACCAGTCACTCTGTATACATAGTTAACTTCACGCCTCTATCCCTAATGGGGTAGGCAGAACATCAGAGGCTATAAAATCATCTGTTGTCACCTTTGACTTTGGAGGTCTTATAATGATAGAGAGAGACTATTGCAGTGACAGGGGGTCCGCCTATCGCCCACAAAAACGCCAATAAAACCTCTGTCCCTTAACTGGTTTTTACATTATGTCCGGGTAGAGAAGCAGCTGGTACATTCTATGTTATTCTTTTGCTCCCAGTCTAGCATGGCAGAATGTAAATTAAGATAAACTATAATTGTATAAATGATTATAAAGATAATATTTAAATAAACAAATTGAAGTGCCTTATTGAATTGTCTTGTTTGAGTCCAAAGAACTACAAGTATCAAAACGGTTCTTATCATTCTAAAGTAGGGCCATATTAAGAAGTCACATTTGACGTTTCCTTATATCAGCCAAATAAAGTTCATTTTTGGTTGTGTTTTAAGAAAATGTATGAGATTGACATCTGTCAAAAGTGACCTATTATCTTGTCCCTACTTTAGTGTCATTTAATATGATTATATTCCACTAGTGCCATGATCATCAAATGAAATATAGGTATTATAGACAGAAAGACGACCAGCTGGTGTAGTGGTTATATTCTTTGGCTTTTATGCCGTAGGTCCTGGGTTTTAATCCCGGTGGCATTAATTTGTGTGATGAACATAGATATTAGTTCATTATGTATGTTTATATTTTTGACGTTATTTATTTGTTATCTACTATCCATAACACAAGTTCTTTAAGAAACTTAATGGGGACTAGATAACGTGGTGTGTAAATCAGAAATATTTGTTATTATTATTTATTAATTAGTTCATATTGAAATACTTTTTTGACCGGATTTTATTTTCTCAAAAATAAGTTTTTTATTTTAAATCTCGTAATATTTTACATTTGAACTCATCGTTTCGGTATCTGTACGGTATGGTCACGAGAGACTCCAATGACAGGTGTCATGTTGACATTTACAATGTTATCAATCATCATCGCTATCTATTTCTCAGTTTTCGAACGTAGCGTTAAGTATTAACACAAAACGAGCTGACGGTGTATTGATTTTTAGATCGTGTAGCTTGTTGGATGTAGGTTTTTGTTATAAATTTAAATAGGTAGGTACTAGCTGACCCGGCAAACGTTGTTTTGCCATATAAATAAAAAAAATTGATGTTGGCCGATTCTCAGAGATACCGGATAAGCACAAAAAAATTCATCAAAATCGGTCAAGCCGTTTCGGAGGAGTATGGCAACGAAAACTGTGACACGAGAATTTTATATATTAGAATATAGATTTAGGTGTTTATAAAATGTAGTAATAAAATCTGGTTAAAAAGAGTATTATAGTTAATAATATTATAAATCGTGAAATATTGAGACAATAATTAATAAAATATAGGTTATTAAGTCAAAGTCGATTTTTTTTACAAACTTCAAATAAGTTGCATTATGTACAAATTGAAGCCGTGGTTACTGTGCATAATATCAAACGATATCGCAGCGCAGGTAAAGCGCGCTCGGTGCGGCCGGTATTAGGATGGGTGACAGCCGACCATTCATTTCTCACGACGACTTCCGTGCTTCGGAGGGCACGTTAAGCAGTCGGTTCCGGGTGCTGTATACTTGTATACAGTAGTCTTTAGGGTTTGTCAGAAGCCATTTCGGCACCCTGAAATATCTGACATCCACCAACCACCACCGGGCCAGCTTGGTGGATTACGGCCTAAACCTCCTCGTTACCCAGAGGAGAGACTCATAGCCCTGCAGTGGGCTCAATACACGGAGTTGTGATGATGATGATGATGTACAAATTGAAATGAATCTACCACCACTTCAGAAATGCGACCTGTTTAGAAGAAGTGGCAAGGAACCGAACAGCAGTCGTCTTTAAAACCAATAACATTTTACAGCCAAAGACTTTTATCGCCAATTTATTAATTTAATTATTCATGTTCATACAGTTATAACTGTAGGTATATTGTACCTAAGAACTAATATATGTGCAAAGTACAGCTTATTTCTAAACGAAATTTCTTTCTTTAGACCTGTGAGATATATGCTGAAACAGAAATAATTTTTCTATGTTTTTTGATATTTAATGCATTTTAAATTTATTTTACAATGATAACAATGATAAAAGGCGCTAAGATTAAAAGATTATTTGGTATAGATATGAAACAAATAACGTAACAAGATCATCTTGTTCTATCGGAAGCACAAGGGCGGAACAAGCTAACTGCATACGGATAGTTCTAACGAGTTTTTTCTATACTCTTGCGCACCTGAGATCAGCCAAGTGCGGATTTTAATTGTTTTTGCGCGTTTTTTCAAAGGAATCTAAGTATTTCGCCCCAATGGGTACAGTTATATGCACTTGTGGGTAGAGTGTGTTAGGGTTGGCAGTTTTTCTTATGACTTTGTTGAAATTTATGTTTATTTTTTTAAATGTAATTAAAAATAGATTTTTTATCGGTATTAGGAGAATTTTTTACTAAATAAATTATGTTTTTAAGCAAAACTATAACAAAGGCACTAAATATGCTATGCTCATATACGAGTCTTTGATAATACCTAAATCCTGAATTTTCAAACAACATTTTTTTTAAGCATATCCGGTAATAAAATGACTAGGTACATAATTTCTTGTGATCGCGCTAGTTTCACAAACTTGTGGTAGCACAAAAAAATTTGGTTTTAGTATTTTTTTTGTTTGACAGAGTATTTTGCAAGGAATATGAATGTTTGATACCACAATACTTGATAATCTGACATCAAAAGTTAAAATCTAAGCTAAGTGTAACTTATGACTTTTCTCATACATCATTATTTATGCATTTTTTCTTCATTCAGAAAAAATACTAATTAAATCAACAAAACAGGAAAATTTGTGAACCAAAAACCGGCATCAATATTACAAGTCATTTAATTATTTATTTTAATATATAAAGTTGTTTGTTTATTAATTAGATATTATAATTATAAGGAATATAATTATGAGATCTTTCATCCTTATCATCATAGCAATAAATGCTTAATTTTGAACGGGTTTACAAATTGAATAAGTCGATGATAAAATAATATTCATCAAATTTAAAACTGTATAAAATAAAGGTAAAACACAAATTATACCTAATGTTCCCAATAGAATATATTAAATATTAAATAAATGTATTAATGTAATATTTATTTTTGACAACCCTAAAAGACACAGATATGTTTAAATTAAACGTAGCATCTGATTTGATTAACACTAAATCATTATTTATGCATTTCAACAACTACATTATTGAACAAGAATTAACATTTTTATTTTGTCCAACAGAGGGTGACAAACATATACGTATGAGTAAGATAGATTGATATCTTCTTTCTTGCTCTATCGGTGTGGTTAAGACACAAGTGTTCCCAGGTTCGATTTCAGCGCAATTCAATTATTTGTCTGCATCAACATGTGAGTTCGTTTTGTATGTATGTGTATGGACGGAGTATATATACATACATAACGTCACACCTATATCCCTTATGGGGTAGGCAGAACACCAGAGGTTACAAGACCATCTGATGTCACGTTTGACAAATTTGGAGGTGTTATAAAGTTGGAGCGAGACTATTGTAGTGACAGGGGGTCAGCCTATCGCCCACAAAATCGCCTTTAAAACCTCTGTCCCATAACTGACTTTTACAGTATGCCCGGGAAGAGAAGCAGCTGGCACATTCTACGTTTTTCTTTCGCTCCCAGTCCAGCATTTAAGTATGTATTTGATTACCATGGACGGAGAAAAGGTTAAGCAGTCGGACTTGGGTACTGGGTACATGTTCCTGTAGTTGTTAGGGTATGTCAATAAAACCCTGATTATAAAATAAATAATAAGAAAACCCCCAGACAATCACACCAACTACATGGCCCCAAACTAAGCAGAGCTTGTGATATGGGATGCCATGTAGCAAACTAGGGGGGAACCTAGAATATAAATGCATATATAGATAAACGCCCAGACCCGGAACATTTTTTTTTCTTGTTTCGTGCGGGAATCGAACCCGCAACCACTGGCGTCTGTGGCAGACTGTGTTACCCCATCGCCAAAGTGGTCGTCATCGACCACTAGACCACATCGATCGTCGTCATGGTCGATATTTATGATATTATAACAAAAGCTATGTATGATGACAAGTCGTGACTTTGCCGACGATATTGGTTAAAAAATACGATACCGTCACAGATTGTACGCATATAATGAAAAACTAAAGTAGGTAACTACTGTATTTTATCGATAATGCCTCCTATTTTATCATTTTTATCTTATTATCCTTTTAACATTGAAAATCTTTGTCGTACGTATTTCTTTGATTTTGTTTTGACATTCGCAAGCCTCAACATTTTTAATCACCATTCATTTCATTTTAAACAATGTTTTTTTTTTATATTTCACAAGTTTAGTATTTATGCAATTTTTATTTTTATTGCTAGCTATAGAGATATTATTGCTACATTTCAATATATTCGAATGCTGTGCATACCTAACTGTGACATACGTATCAGAAAATTCAAATTGTTTATGAATGTTATTATATAAGAGTTTAAATATGTATGTTGATGGTGGGTCTTATAAATAAATAAATCAAGAACTTTTTGTTAGTTTGAAAGTGATCAATAATAACTTTCACTTTTAACGGCAACGACAATACATCATTTACGAAAATTTCAACTGCCTAACTATTACAGTTCATGAGATACGGCCTGGTAACAGTACAAACGAACAGACAGAAAACGGAATCGTAGTTATGATTTAAAGTAACCCTTACACTGGTTCAGTTTAAATACATACATAGCTTCACGCCTGTATCCCTTAGGTAGGCAGAACATTGTAAGTCATAAAACCATCTGATGTCACATTTTACAAATTTGGAGGCATTGTAATGGTGGAGAGAGACTATTGCAGTGACAGGGGCTCAACCTATCGCCCACAAAAACCTCAAATAGAACCTCTGTCCCTTAACTGACTTTTACAGTATGCCGGGGAAGAGATTAAATATTTTTAAAATTATAATAGACTATTTCTTTGGAGAAATTAACTCCGGTCTAGGCCTGAAAAATCTTCCCTCCAAGTTTAAGGGATCCAAAACTATACGCTGGAAAATTCCTACAGCTTTGGCGCGAAACTCAACTTAGGTATTCTCTACATAAAATTTAAATCACAAAACGTCTGTAAAACAAAAGTTAGTTAAAACAAGAGGTGTTGTCGATATTTACATTGTTGCTACAGCCATTAATTTTAACGTAATTTATGAGTTACGGTCGTAAAAACTTATTCGCTTCAGTTAAAGAGTATTTGTGTAAGTTGTGTTGCATTGAAGATAAAAAAGTTAAGTCTGAAATTAGCATATGTGTTTTTAAAATGTTAATGTCTTAATTCCTAGTTCTTAGTTCCGCTCAGGTGGTCTGTGTTATTTATGGTTAAGTCGACAATTGTAAATATGTTTTTTATAAATGCAGCTTCTGTAAACTTGACTATGACAAATAACTGTTCTAATCGTAGTTAATTTGACTCTAAGTTATGAATTTATTAGAATCTATTTATATGTAAATTCATTAAATTATATTACTAATTATAAAGACAATGACTTCCATAGATAAATCCCTTTTAGAGTAAAATTTAATTAAATTATTAATTATATAATATTAGCATATTTTCCATAACAAAGAGACAAATTACTTGTGTAAGGTTTGCAGAAATTAGCACTACTGTCTCTTTAGAAAATGACAATTAAAAGTCCCTTCTTGATCGCTTAAAGGTACTCCTACCACCATACATACATACATACATAAATAATTTCACGCCTGTATCCCTTATGGGGAGGTAGAACACCAGAGGTTATAAAACTATCTAATGTCACGTTTGACAAATTTGGAGGCATTATAATGATCGAGAGAGATTCTTGCAGTGACAGGGGTCAGCCTATCGCCCACAAAACAAATCTCCAATAAAACCTCTGTCCCTTAACTGACTTTTACAGTATGCCCGGGAAGAGAAGCAGCTGGCATATTATATGTTTTTCTTTCGCTCCCACTCCAGCATGGAAGTTACCAAGCCTGTTTAATTACATACCCCCAAAATGACACACTAACTGCTCAGCTCACAAAAGATTTTGTTCTGGAGCCCATGCAGTTAAACTAGGGATATTCTAGTACTCACTCAGATCTAAGCCAGTTCCCAGCATAATATCTTTACCAAAACAGGTATTCGCACACCCCAACATCCGAATAGCAAGCAAGTGGGCTTATTACAAAGTGATGTGATGATGACGTTTTTTCTATAAAATTGTAAAAGTATGTATGTATATCATTTGTATAGTTCTTATGACAGAAGCCATTCGATTTCTTTATTTTTTGACGACCACTTTGGCGATGGTGTAAATCTATCTACCTCAGAAGCCAGTGGTTGCGGGCGCGATTCCCGCACGGTACAAGAAAAAAAATGTTCCGGGTCTGGGCGTTTATCTATATATTACGGTAAGAGTGAATAATTGAAAATTATTAATAATGATCTATTATTATTAATAATTGCCGGTTGCTAATTATGCTGGTGGCTGAGGCTGAGGCTGGTTGCACAGAACCGACCTGGACCGGTTATGTTAGGCTCCGCTTTGCATCGTCGCTTGCATTAACCTCCGTGGTTTTTTTTTTATAATCGCACAAAACAGAGTTAAACAGACAGTTAACATCGTTTTTCGGTAATTATTAATAATAATTGATAATTATTAATAATCTTCAATCATTCACTGTTACCGTAACATATATATGTATTTTATATTCTAGGTTCCCCCCTTGTTCGCTATTTGGTATCTCATAACACAAACTTTGCTTAATTTGAGGCCATGTAGTTGGTGTGATTTTCTGGGGATTTATTTTTTATTTATATCTCCTTTTATTTATGCTTCTATGCTGGACTGGGAGCGAAAGAAAAACATAGAATGTGCCAGCTGCTTCTCTTCCCGGGCATACTGTAAAAGTCAGTTAAGGGACCGAGGTGTTATGGGAGGCTTTTTTGTGGGCGATAGGCCGACCCCCTGTCACTGCAATAGTCTCTCTTCACTATTATAAGGCCTCCAAATTTGTCAAACGTGACATCAGATGGTTTTATTACCTCTGGTGTTCTGCCCACCCCATACGGGATACAGGCGTGAAGTTATGTATGTATGTATGTATTATATCTCCTTATAGGCAATAATAACATATAAGTTATCCAAATGGTCAGGGGGTGTTCTATGGTCAGGGGGTGTTCTATGGTCAGGGGGAGTTCTCTTCATTGGTCTGTCCGACTATGAAGAAAAGGCACTCGGGTAAGCGACCCCGGCCTCCCTAGCTACTGCGTACACTACAATCGTCCCCTCCGTGTATTCAGTATCCTCAAAATACCTTTTTCCTTTCTCTCTTTCCTCATCCTCTTCAAAACGGACCTTATCCTTTCCTATCCGACGAAGTAGGAGCAGATACTATGAGGAAGGGATTAAAAATATACTACCCCAGGAGGGTACCAGGTCACCTGGAGAATCCCTCCCTGAGGCCACCTCAGGCAGCCCCATCGTATCTGGGGGGGGCAAAATTCCCGACGGCGACGTGCATTGCCACACGTCACGTCTTGTCCCCCCATCAGGCAAAAAGAGGGCAGGGGAATGCCTTTTTGCGACGATGAATGTTTGCGGAGGAATAGACGATAAGATTGACGAAGTATGCGAGGTGATGAATACCAGGAAAATTGATGTGCTAGGTGTGAGTGAGTCGAAAAAGAAAGATTGTGGAATGTCCACGCATGGCCGACTCTCTGCTTACTGGACGGGAGTAGAAGAGTTTGAGAGAGGAAGCCAAGGTGTGGGCATTCTTTTGTCAGAAAGAATGAGTGATTGTGTGAAAGGTTATGAGTATGTGAGTCCCAGGCTCCTGTGGCTGAGACTGAAAGTAGGCTTGACCAGGATTTTTATCCTGTGTCTGTATGCGCCAGATATGTCCAAGCCACAGGCAGTCAGGGAAGAGTTTTGGGATAATGTTAGAGATGTGCTTGGAAAGTGTGAAGATAATGAAAGAATTGTTATGTTAGGCGATTGTAATGGCTGGGTGGGAGTAAAGCGTGATGGGTATGAAAGGGTGTTAGGTAATTTTGGTGATGAAAGGATAAATGATAATGGCACTAGTCTGTTAGATGTATGTTTGGAGAGAAAGCTTGTGGTGACTAACACTATGTTTAGTCACAAAATGATTCATATGTATACATGGCAGAGACAGTCTGAGAGAAGTATGATTGACTTTGTAATTGTGGATGAACGGTTGAGAACGAAAGTCAAGGATACGAGAGTGTACCGTGGAGTAAATGTCGGAAGCGACCATTTCCTTGTGGTGTCACGAATAGCAGGTCTGCTTGAAAAATGGCGACATCGCCCACGGGTACGTATGTCTGGAAGGAAAAGAGTGAAAGTCGAAAATTTGCAAGAAGAGACTGTCCGTGAGAAATATAAGTTAGAATTGAAAGAAAGGTTGGGACAGCTATTGGACGATGAAGACTGCGAGATTGAGGAATATTGGAGTAGATTTAAGAATGGTATGGTAGAAACGGCCACCCAAATGTGTGGGGTAAGTGTGAAGAAAAATGTGAGAAGAGATAAGAACGAGTGGTGGGATGATGAAGTGAAAGGTTTTGTTCTAGAAAAGAAGAAAGCGTGGCTAGATCTACTAGCAGTGAGGGGCAGAAATAGAATACGAGATGACTTGAATGATGATGAAAGAGTATCAAAAGAAAAGTATGATAGATTAAGAAAGACTGTGAAAGATATTGTGAGCAAAAAGAAAGAAGAATGTAAGAACAAGCTTGATAGGAAATTCTCGGAAAACTTTCGAGCCAATTCCAAACTGTTCTGGCACTTAGTCAGAAGAGCCCGAGGGCAGATTGGAGACTCGAAAGTGAGCGTGTTAAGAGATCAGGATGGGAATATTATTAGTGAGCATGAAGATATTATGAATCAGTGGAAAGAATATTTCGAGAATTTATTTGAACGAAGTGCGAGTGATGTTTTGGAAAGTACGCACTCACCTTCGAGTGGTGTGGCCAATCGTGAAAGTGAGATAAGTATGGAAGAAGTTATGAAAGCAATGGCAGGTTTGAAATTGGGTAAAGCGGCAGGGTATGATCGAATAGATGCCGAAATGCTCAAGGCGGGTGAAAGTGTCACGGCAAACCTGTTGTACCAGCTCTTTAATAAGTGTTGGCGGTCCGGCCGTGTTCCGGGCGACTGGTGCAAGGCCGTTATTGTGCCACTTTATAAAGGAAAGGGGTCACAGCAGGAATGCAAAAACTTCCGTGGCATTAGCCTTTTGAGTATTGTAGGCAAAATGTATGCAAAGATATTAATCGAAAGAGTGATGGATGAAACAGAAAACAAGATCTGAGATGTGCAAGCGGGATTCCGAAAGGGGATGGGATGCACGGATCAAGTTTTTGCCTTAAGATCAGTAACCGAGAAGGTTCTGGCTAAACACCGAAAGGTTTTCTGCTGCTTCATTGACTTGGAAAAGGCGTATGACAGTGTGATGAGGAATGAACTTTGGTCAACTCTATCCGAGTTTGGGGTGGACAGTAACTTGATACGAGCACTCAAATCCTTATATTAGGACTCGAGTGCTTGTGTCAGGTTGAATGATGACTACACATAATGGTTTAGCATCGATCACGGTGTTAGACAAGGCTGTGTAGCGTCTCCATGGCTGTTCAACCTATTCATGGATAGTTGTTTGAAAGATCTGAAAGAGTGTGAATGGGGTTTAAAAATGAATGAGACAGTGATCAAAACTCTGCTTTACGCTGACGACCAGGTTCTACTTGCATCGTCAGCGTCGGAATTGCAGCAAATGGTCACTGTGATGCATGAGTCGTTTAAAAGAAAAGGTGTGAAAGTGAATGTTGGAAAGACGAAAGTTATGGTTATGGAGAGGAATGAAGATATGACGGAATGCAATATTATGATAGGGGATGAAAAAGTGGAACAAGTGAAAGAGTTTGTATACTTGGGGTCCTTGTTTACAAGAGATGGGAAGTGTGAAGGTGATATTGAAAGGAGAGTAAAGGCAGGAAATTGTATTAATGGCGCCATATACTCGATAATGGCAAGCAAAACTATACCAAATAAGGCTCGTCTTGCCGTGCTTGAGGGAGTTTTGGCGCCAACGCTTATGTATGGAAGTGAATCTTGGGTGTGGCAGAAGAGACATGAAAGCAAGATTAATGCTGTGGAGATGAGAGCGTTGAGAAGCATGTGTGGAGTGAAATTGAGTGATAGGGTGCGCAATAGTGAAATAAGAAAGAGATGCGGATTGAAAGAAGATGTAGTGACTAAGATTGAAAAGGGTATGCTACGGTGGTTTGGACATTTGGAAAGGATGAGTGAAAGTAGATTTACGAAAGAGGTGTACAGAGCAAGAATGGATGGTGCTGTCGGAAGGGGTCGCGCTAGGCGAACGTACGCCGATCAAATTGGCGACGTTCTTAAAAAGGGCCTAGTTAAAAGTACCCGTAACCGGCGATCATGTATGAAAAGATTAATGAACGTGGAGGAAGCGAAAGAGGTATGTATGGATCGAAGCAATTGGTGTTCTCTTGTCTCTGCCTACCCCAAAGGGAGACAGGCGTGAGGTTATGTATGTATGTATGTAAGTTATCCAAAAACAGAAATAATTACCTCTTTTACTTCTCATAGTAACATACAAAGATAATTTTCATAGATTAATAAAAACATGACTGCCTGAAAGTCACTTGACATATCTCAACAATTCTTCCGATAAGATAAAAAGGTGGACTACCTCAAGAAATAATAAAATTTCCTTATGGCAACTTTGTGGTTTTAAGATAATGATTTCATTTGCACGTGGCTTCGACAAAAATATATGATCAACGTAGGTTTTTGCTACTTTGTTATTTCAAAGGCGTCATAAATGTTCGAATTTATTATTTATTTCCTACATACATCGGTACATACCATCACGCTTGACTCCCTTTTTTTTATGAATTATGGATGGAACGTTTGTCTTCCATGCCACCTGATATTAAGTGAACATGAAGACTAAGGTGTTACACGTCCATCCACGAGAAACCTATTCACTCGACGCTTAAAAGTACTAGGACTATACTGGTCAGGGAAAATAGACGCAGGCAGTTCATTCCAAACCTTGGCGACCCGTATCAAAAAGGAACTGTCAAAGCGCTTAGTTCGACTTTTCGGAATCTCTACCACATACGGATGGAAGTTCTGTCTGCGTCTAGTAGTCCGATGGTAATAGGGTGAGGGTTCAATTTGTTCAAACAGAGCACTGGCGCACTCACCAAAATGTATCCTGTAGTACACGGTTAGACACGCAACCTTACGACGATGCTCTAAGGTCTGCAGTTTTTTTACCCTTATGGGGTAGGCAGAACACCAGAGGTTATAAAACCACCTGATGTCATGTTTGACAAATGCGGAGGCAGTATAATGGTTGAAAGAGACCATTGCAGTGACAAGTCAGCCTATCGCCCACAAAAAATATATAATATTCAATAATAATATTCATTTATTTCAGAAAACAAAGGTTCCATAGATTAAAGAATTTCACTCACACATAAAATACACACATAAAATATAATAAGTTAAATAATAATAAAACAAATAATAATAATAATGAATGTCAAAAGAGATATTACTTATATAAAAATTTAAACTCTAAATATAAAATAAGAAATAATGCAAATAATAAATTAAAAAACAAATCATATTAAACTAGAACAAATCAAAATAAATCAAATCAAATTACATTAAATCAAGTCAAATTAAATTAAATGAAGTTAAATCAAATCAAATTAAACTAAGTCAAATTACACTAAAACAAATAAAATAAAATTACATAAAATTAAAACCAAGCAAATTCAAAATTAAAATAGGCCTCACCCAACCAGTATAGCCGTCCAGTATAGCCGAAGTAACACCTCTGTCTCTTAACTGACTTAATTTACAGTATGCTCGGGAAGAGAAGCAGCAGGCACATTCTATGTTTTTCCTATGCTCCTAGTCCAGCATGGGATTCTATGTCCAGTCCAGCTATTTATTTAATTATAATTTAAAACTACAGTTATTTCGTAAAAAGTTTCAGTCGGACCAACATGGGACATGAACTTTATAAACTGGCTTGGGCGTGGGCAAATATTAGGATACCTACACCTTACTTCCGCTGTGTGTAGGGTTACCAACTATACTGTTATTAACAGTATTATACTTTTTTCACAACATTCTACTGTTTACTGTTGAACAAAAATAAAGTATACCAAATACTGTTTTCAGCATAAAAAGCTAAACACTTTAAACATATGTGCTAGATTTTAATTGATAATTCTAAAAATATGTGTTTCAAACATTTAATAAATTTAATAAAAAATCACCTGAACAGGACTCGAACCTGGGAGCTCTCGTTTGCCGGACGAGTGCTCTCCCACTGAGCAACCGGGGCCTGGCGTTATGCCTCGAAATTACTTAGCACATTTTTGTTTTTACGTTGTATTGCTAACGTAGCTCCATCTAATGGTATAGCTTTGCAGCTAAGACCACCTGAGACCAATTTCTTTACAGAAATTGTGAATCTCAGTTGAAGTGAAGCATTGCTATGTTTAATAATATTATAAAGTTTTTGCTTTTAAAATGCTTAATTACTTTTAAATAAATGAAAAAATGTGTTAAATAAAAATAAAAAAAAAGTTTTTATGTAACACATTTTTTCATATACCTATTTCCATTACTTTAATAAGTACATATTTAAGGCTATTAAAACAGTTTTCAGTATAAGTTATTCCACTAAACCAACCCATGAACTTGTAAATATCTCACAATAGGTTAAACCACAAATTGCTGAATGATCCAACACGCATACCGCACTTAGAAGTAGAAGTCATAAATATATCTATATTATTTTGTACGGAACCCGTTGTTAAAACACGCTGCACACTTAACTTGGTTTTACTGGTCAGTAATGTAGAAGGATTAGTAGGGATTTATGAGTTTAAGTAACTGTTGTGGGTATTCTAATGCGTTTATATAAAATTTGAATTTCAAAAGATTTAATAAATAATTTCGAAGTCGTCGTCGTCGTGGTTACTAAGTGTATCATACGATATCACAAGTTAAGCAACGTTCGGCGCGGTCGGTACTTGGATGGGTGACCGCCGACCATTCATTTCTCACGGCGACTTCCGTGCTTCAGAGAGCACGTTAAGCAGTCGGTCCCGGGTGCTGTATACTTGTATACAGAGTCGTTGAGGTTTGTCAGAAGCCGTATCGGCACCCTGAAAATTCTGATATCCACCACCCAGCACTGGGCCAGCTTGGTGCATTATGGCCTAAAACCTCAGAGACTCATACCCTGCAGTGGGCTCATTACTAAGAGTTGTGATGATAATGATGAATAAATAATTAGGTATATGTAAGAGGTATGTCTGGATCGTAGCAGTTGGCGTTCCTTAGTCTCTGCCTACCCCAAAGGGAGACAGGTGTGATGTTATATATGTATAGTTTTTGGTTTTGGTTTAATAAAACAATACACTGCAACTCTGATTCACTTTTTTCTTCAGGACCAATTTAATTTATTAGAGCATTTTTGTTTGTATCAAAATTATCAAATTACCTAGCCTGGGTTATGGAGACTAAATAAATAAAATGGCGCAGTACAGATATCTAAAGTAATTCAACTTCATACAAACGGACGAAACGCGACCTATACCTACGCGGCTCGATCTCGGCATGCGGCCAGTCGCGAGTGTCTGCATACCGAAACAATTGTTGATTGAGCTTTACTTTAATATGCGGATTGTTTATACTTTAAAATGTAATAATACATCTTTTAGTGGATCTCAATCGCGGCGCAAGTATCGCTAATTTATAAGACCGATTTGTTGTTCAAACGTAAACATGGTTTTTTGACACAAAACGTATTTTTGTTGAACACTTCCTATTCAATTTACAAAGTGCTTTATTTATTTATAAAATGCCCAGACAATCACATCAACTACATGGGCCCAAAGTAAGCATAGCTTGTGTTATGGGATACCTTGTAGCAAACTAGGGAAACACCCAGGCACGGAATATTTTTTTTTCTTGTTAAATAAAACTCTTTGTACTACCTACTTATTAGTAACAGGTAAATACTGTTTGATATTCGCTTGGTGGTAGGATCCCTTCTGGGTCCGCCTGGCTAGCGGCCACCCTTTATATAAAGTCTGCCGCCAAATGTTACCGCTCCGGCGGTAATGTGTTCCGGCAATATTGTATAAAGAGCCAGTATTCCTTCCTAAACCCGTGTGCTTTCATCTTCGACCTCATCGTCACTTACCATCAGGTGAGATTGAGGTCAAACGCGGGTTTAGTCACTTATAAAAAAAAAAAAATATTTATTTTTACAATTCTTCCAGCCTAGCTAATAAAAAAGGTTGAAACGGCTTTGACTTTGTATACAATTTTACAGTTTTTTTCTTCGAGAGTCAATAATTATATAGTAGACAAATATTAAATACATCTAGGTACCTACTGTATTTCAAGACTTGAAATTACCTACATCTTTTAAAAAAAAGCGTAAAATATAAATTAAAAAATTTCCTAATTTTTGTATTTTTTTTAGGTTAATTTGTGTTTATTTACCAGTCTTTTAAATAAAACAATGCACAATGTTACATCAGACTAACATTGAATCAAATCTGATTCAGACATCTTTATTGTATGAATTAAATTAATTACAAAATAGCCTGACATTGACACTAACTGTCAGGTCAAAGTGCAGATTACATAATTTTGGACAGTAAAGGCTTGGACGAGGTTAGCACGTTGTTTTGAAGATCTTTGTTAGAATTCATTTCTTTTTTTTTTCATAAGTGACTAAAGCCGCGTTTGACCTCAATTTCACCTGATGGTAAGTGACGATAAGGTCGAAGATGAAAGCACACGGGTTTAGGAAGGAACTGGCTCTTTATACAATATTGCCGGAACACATTACCGCCGGAGCGGTAACATTTTGCGGCAGACTTTATATAAAGGGTGGTCGCTAGCCAGGCGGACCCAGAAGGGATCCTACCACCAAGGAATAATTACCAATATTTAATAATTAAATAAATAAATCCCCAGACAATCACACCAAGTACATGTCCTCAAAGTAAGCAAAGCTTGTGTTATGAGTACCATGTAGCGAACTAGGGGGGAACCTAGAATATAAATACATATATACATAGATAAATACCCAAAACCGGGACATTTTTTTTCTTGTCCGTGCGGGAATCGAACCCTCGACCTCTGCACCGTTTCAGTCGAATCTCGATTCTAGAGGGTTATTTTCGAATTATCACCAAATCTGATCCAAGGATCTCGTAAATAGTGGATATTTAATATGCTAAATCAGGTTTAAACCACATTGCTATAACAAACAATATCCGGACTACATAACTACACGCCTGTATCCCTTATGGGGTAGGCAGATGACCAGAGGCTATAAAACTATCGGCACCGCAGTGAAGTTTATGCGAATTTTTGTGTTTTTGTGAATTTCTGATGTTTAAGTGATCAGGTGGCAATGGCCGCGATGGAACATGATTTTCCAACGGTTTTCATTTAAGCATTGTTTCTTATATGGGTTGCTAACCCTGCGATTGACTTCTAACCTAACGGTAAATGCAAATTTTCAAATGACAACACTGGGTTTAGGATGGAACTGCCGACAAAGATTTGGCGACAGATTTTATACAACGTCTAACATAATGAAGAGATAATACTTAAGGGGATTGTATGTTTGGTGATGTAGTTTATAATTAACAGTCATCATCATCATCATCATCACAACTCCGTGTAATGGGCCCACTGCAGGGCATGAGTCTCTCCTCTGGGTGACGAGGAGGTTTTTAGGCCATAATCCACCGAGCTGGCCCAGTGCTGGGTGGTGGATGTCAGAATTTTCAGGGTGCCGATATGGCTTCTGACAAACCCTAACGACTACTGTATACAAGTATACAGCACCCGGGACCGACAGCTTAACGTGCCCTCCGAAGCACGGAAGTCGACGTGAGAAACGAACGATCGGCGGTCACCCATCCAAGTACCGACCGCGCCGAACGTTGCTTAACCTGTGATATCGTAAGATACACACAGTAACCACGACGCCACGACGACTTCACGTAACAGTGACATAAAGTTATCCTTACGGCTCGGCCGAAAAACAAGTTCAAAGTTTAGATCAAAATATCTAAGTGTCAACCCTAAAAACAGCTGTTTTCTTTTGATGAAATCTATTCGATAACAGATGGCGTAAAAATAACGTGATGGGTAACTAAGACAAATACTACAAAGTTCAGGCGGTGCGGAAAAGGTCATAAGGTCACTGACTACGGAACAAGTCTTATTTTAGCTTATTAGGTTTACTAGGGTTGTCAAAATATTTTATTGTATAAAAATTAAATAAATTTGTATGAAAGTCTATACCAGCACTAATCATGCCAATTCTTTTATTGTATATTCTACGTATGGTATAGAAGCTAAGTTTTACCCTTAAGTTTTATCTCTTCATTTTGTTACACGTTGTATGTAGGTTGTTAGGTCACTGATCAGATGAACTACTTGGATGTGTTAGTCATCTTTTACTGTACGTTTATAAAAGGGCAGTAGGGCTTTTTAGAGACAACAATCATTCTGACGATTCGATGCCAGAGTTGAATATTTGTGTGATGAGCACCTGAGAACCTTCAAGTCATTTATATGTCCATTTAAGTTTATTTTCTAATAAAAAATTTTTTTTTTTTTTTTATTATAAAATATGGATGGGACGTTTGTCTTCCATGACACCTGATGTTAAGTGAACATGAAGACTAAGGTGGTACACGTCCATCCACGAGAAACCTATTCACTCGACGCTTAAAAGTACTAGGACTATACTGGTCAGGGAAAATAGACGCAGGCAGTTCATTCCAAACCTTGGCGACCCGTATCAAAAAGGAACTGTCAAAGCGCTTAGTTCGACTTTTCGGAATATCAACCACATACGGATGGAAGTTCTGTCTGCGTCTAGTAGTCCGATGGTAAAAGGGTGAGGGTTCAATTTGCTCAAACAGAGCACTCACGCACTCACCAAAATGTATCCTGTAGTACACGGTTAAACAGGCAACCTTACGACGATGCTCTAGGGTCTGTAGTTTTTTGGTCGTAAGGTCGACGTTGTTAATTAATTTACGGGCTCTTCGGTCAACGGAGTCCAGCGCTTCTAGTTGATATTTGGCTGAACCATCCCAAAGATGACTGCAGTACTCCATGCATGATCGCACTTGAGCTGTATATAAGTTAAGAAGCTGTGCAGGGCTGAAGTACCGCCGTACCTTCGAGATGATTCCCAACTTTTTCGAAGCTACTTGAGCCATGGACACAATTTGTTGACCGAAGTTTAAACTAGATGTTATAGTTACGCCTAAAAGCCCTAGATGGTCAGTGATGGGGACAGATACATTTTGGAAAGTGGGCGTTAATGTGAAGGTGCTCTTTTTTGCGGAGAATAGACACGCCTGAGTTTTGGACGCGTTGAATTTGACCAAATTCGACTCACCCCAATCGGATACTTTCCGTAAGGTCAAATCAACGCGCTCAATCATTGACTTTCTTAAACTTTGGATTTCACGGGGGCTCGCTCGCGCATTGGATACGTATCTCTCTACAACAGTGCTGTCATCAGCATAACTAATAATGCCCGGTGTCAAAAGGTCATTAATGTGCAGCAAGAATAATGTTGCAGAGAGAACAGATCCCTGAGGTACCCCGGCATTAATTGCCATTTGGTCGGAGGAGAAGCCATCTAAGACTACTCGAATTGACCGTTCCCTCAGAAAATCAGATATCCAGTCGCAGAGCCCAATCGGTATGCCATAAGCTGGAAGCTTACTTAAGAGACCATCATGCCAGACTCTGTCAAAGGCCTTGGAAATGTCTAAGGATACAGCTATTGCTTCACCATGACCCTCCAAGGCCTCGCTCCATAAGTGAGTGGCATACACGAGAAGATCGCCGGTCGAGCGCCCGTTGCGGAAACCATATTGGCTATCGCTTAGGAGCTCGTTGACCTCGAGGTATGCCAGGAGTCGATTGTTCAATACACGTTCCATGACTTTGCAAAGTATGGAAGTGATTGAAATTGGTCGGTAGTTGACAGGATCGGCACGGCTTCCCTTCTTTGGTACTGGTTGTACGTTAGCAAGCTTCCAGGACTTGGGAACCTTACCGGATTCCAATGAAAGTCGATAAAGACGCGTCAAAACGGGAGACAACTCAGCTGCGCAGCGTTTTAAGACCACTGCAGGAATACCGTCTGGACCACTAGCTTTGTTCTCGTCTAGGTGCAGCAAGCATTTAAGAACCTCCTTTTGGCGAATGTGAACGGTACCCATTGTAGGTCTGAACTGAGGTAATTGGGGTGGGATTTTTCCTTGGCAATCTAGACGAGAATTTTCTGCGAAGATACTAGCAAATAAATCTGCTTTCTCCTTAGAAGTATGGGCCAGAGAACCATCGGGTTTCCTCAGTGGTGGCAGCGACGGGCGACAAAAGTTCGTTTCGACCGACTTGGCAAGGGACCAGAAAGCTTTACTGCCTGAAGGGTATGCTGCTATTCTGTCTCCGATACGGCCTATGTGGGCAAAACGAGCTCTTTTGATTACCTTTTTGCAGGACTTGGCGGCATCATTGTATCTTTTCTTAAGTTCATGCGAATCCAGGGCTTTGCTTCTGCGAGCATTTGCCCAGGTTTTGTATGCTTCCCGCTTTCGCTTTTCAGCGGCTAGGCAAGCAGTATTAAACCATGGGCGAGCTTTGGTTTCAAGGGATAGATCAGCGTGGGGAATGAAGTACTCCATTGCTTGAACTATCACACTTGAGACAGCATCAGCGCAGCACGATGGATCGGTTGATGTAAAACAAGTTTGCCGCCATGGATAAGATGCGAAGAAATGTCGCATTTCATCCCAATCTGCTGACTTGTAACGCCATACTCGCCTGGAGCCTTTTGGGCGGGTGTCAGGTGGCGAGTACAGCGATACAGATTTCACCATACAGTGATCGGATGTCCCTAAAGGTGCAGTGACGGACACCGAGTATCTGTCAGGATCGGTTGTCAGCAGAAGGTCCAAGCAATACGCAGTGTGGCCATGATATGTTCCTGTACATATGTACAGGAACATATCATTGCTATTGTATGTGTGCGGAAGACTGGGTGGTATACATAGTCCTGTTGCAAACTCTACACATACAGGTACAGGGTGACTGGTGATTCGTTTTCGAAATTCTGGACGTGATAGTTTGAGATCATACATGAAGAGAAAAAATTAAATAAAAATAAACCGAAAGTTAGAGAATTCATTACGCAACGCGTGGTTACATAAGTGTAACAGATACTTAGCGGGTCATGGTGTGCGTGTGGCGGGAACACTGCTGTGTGCGTGTTGACTGAGGCAGCGCGTCGGGAAAAGTGTAGTAAGGTATTATTTAAGCTTTATTTATTCATAGGGATTTCTGGTGATAAATTAAATAAATATTTTATTTTATTTATTTATTTATTCTTTATTGTACACCACAGAAAAAAATACAAAGTATAAAAAAGCAGAAACATGGTACAAAAGGTGGTCTTATCATCATTAAGCAATTTCTTCCAGACAACCTTTTATAAAATTTATTATAATTTTATTTTATAATAATTTTATTACATAATTAATTATGATCAGAATCGGGTACAGAGTGCTCTCTTTCAGTATCTGAAATTAGTCACCCTGTATAAAAAAAAAAAAACAAAAATTAAACCCGCGTTTGACTTCAATCTCACTCAACTAATGATAAGTGAAGCTGAGATCGAAGGTGAAAGTACGAGAGCTTATGCAGGAATTGGCATTTCATAAATAAATGCCGGAACACATCACCGCCGCTGCAGCGGTAATGTATGGCGGCAGATTTTATATAAAGGGTGGTCGCTAGGCAGTCGGAACCTGTAGGGATGCTTCTACCGAGTGTTAACTTAGATTAGTCACTTTTTACGACACGTTTATCCTTAGTGTGTATTTATTTTATTCTACGCCAACTAAAAATCTAAAAATAAATAATAAATAAATAAATATTTCTGACACTCACACAACATTATCTAGCCCAAATTAAGTTTCTTAGAAACTTGTGTTATGGATACTAGATAACTGATATACTTAATGGTGCGTACAGTTTGCTAGTAATGTAACATTCTGCGCACGTTGCGTATTTGGACGCGTGGTGCGCAGAATGTTACATTACAAGTTCCATTACAGCAATCTGTACGCACCATGAGAAATATATAAACATATACATATTGAATAGATACATATTTTTTATTAGATTAAACTTAAATAAACATATAAACATCCATGACTTGACGACTAATATCTGTGTTCATCACACAAATATCCGCCACCGCCGGGATTCGAACCCAGGACCTCTGGCATAGAAGGCAATATATGTTACCACTACACCAGCCAGTCGTGTAGCGCTAACATACACTGCCTTCTGCATTTTGCATTTTGCTCATTAAAATAATGAGAAAAGATCGATTTCAAACTTTGTTTACAAGTGTAATTACGGTCGTTTTTAGACCACTGGGCTATAGTAATGGAATCCAAATCAGCTAGTCATTACCGTCCATCCCGAGCCTCCATTTGACACATCCAAAACCCCACATTTGAATGTACGTAATGACAGCGAATGTCATTGACACACATACGCTTTGACGTAATGATGTATTCTACGCACGCGTCCGTATTCTGTAAGCCATTGCGATTTCACTGTTATACGATTTTGGATTAGTAGATAAGTGTACGTTTTATTGGTTGTAGATTTGCAATTGCAGTTTTGTAATTAGATTTTTTGAATACAGAAAAATGTTTTTTTTTTTATTTGAAATAAGAGAAATATTGTTTATAATAGTTTTTCTGAAATGCGGACTAATCATGTAAATCAAGAAAAGCTGTAAAAATGTTATTATATTCATTACTTACTTGGTAAATTTCACTGAAAATTAAAGAATTGATTACGCAACGCATACTTATATGATCTGCGTGCCAGGTCACGTGCCGCGATTGACTCGGTTGTAAGTAAAGTAAATAGGTACAAAACTTTATTTATTTACTGGTTATTGAAGTGAAAAATTAAGTACCTACTTTTATTGCATAATTATGACCAGATTCGAGTACAGAGTGCTTTCCTTCAGTATATAAAATTTGTCACCAGTCACCCTGTATATAACAAGTGTTAAATTGAGTCCATCATCGTTTGACAATAATTGTATCTTGAATAATAGGAGTTTCATTTATCGCAGCTATCTACTCGCAGGACTGCTAGAACAAACAAACTGCAGAATTTAGCGGCACCTATGTACTCATCTTAATTATTTGTAGTGTGTACCTAAACAAATTGTTATATAAATGACAATTGGAAAATCTACGAACACTTTCACTTAAATCGCTTTCAATCTAGCGATTGAACACTGATTGAAACTGCTTTACTACTAAACTGGAATACTAAACGAGCAAAATACTTGTGTTTGCATATTACTAGTGTAAAATCTTACTTCTTACTAATATTATAAATGCGAAAGTTTGGATGTATGGATGTTTGTTCCTCAATCACGGGAGAACGGTTCAACGGATTTGGATGAAATTTGGCATAGTGATATAGTACAGTCTGGAATAGCACATAGGCTACTTTTTATCCCGAAATTTCCGCGGGATTTGAAAATGCGCGGGTGAAACAGCTAGTGGATTAATAAGTTTCGGTTGATGTGGCTTTTAAAAGTTGCTGTGCTGTTGTTGATGTTACGCCAACAAAATAATAATAACAATTACATAGTAAAAATATTACATTAACAAAATTAGTTTAAGGGTTAATAAATATTTCTAACAATCACACAACAAAAAAATTAACTTATGGATACTAGAAAAAGAATAAAAAAAGAGCAGAAACATCTAATACATACATACCACCATAACTTCACGCCTGTATCTCTTAAGGGGTAGGCAGGACACAAGAGGTTATAAAACCATCTGATGTCACATTTGACAAATTTGGAGGTATAATGATGGAGAGAGACTATTGCATTGACAGGGGATTCATATTTTTTATTTTATTATGAGTATGAGATCACACATATAAACATCCAAGACTTCATCCATCACACAAATATCCACCCCACCGTGATTCAAACCAAGAACCTTCTGGCTTATGTTAATGTATGTTGCTACTGCACCAGCCGAACATTTGTGTCGGAGGTTAAAAAAATTCAGCCTTATATATAAAGCATTTAAGATTCAGAATAGGTCTGTGAGGTCGTTAAACGTTATGTTATAATGAATGACGCATCAACGACGCATCAATGTCGTGTGAATGCGGTATTGTTTTCATTTTTTTGATTAGCAAATAAACTAAGGCCGAGCAGTCCTTACTGACAGTGCATCTAAATATTAAATATTAATCGCCTCGGGAACCACTCCTATTGTGTTGCAATGGTCTATGATTACTTAATATCATGGAATTTATATTTAAGCCTACCATTTACACGGTACATGTATCTATGGTATTTCAACTCGGTCGCATCTTTGAAATAAAAGCCTACAGCGTCGCGGTCCGTTCACATGTGATAGCGCTGCCCTTCCTCAGCATTTAAATTGCATTTGCATACTTTGTGTTTACTTCCATTTAGTTTTGTGACTGTAAATATACTTTTTTTATATGAACAAATAAAAAACTTTGTGAATTGAATAGGCACTGTTCAACAAAAATGCGTTTTGTGTAAAAAAAGAACGTGTTTACGATTGAATAACAAATTGGTCTTATATGTGCCTCGTCTGAGACGTACGAAATGATTTATTATTAAATTTTAAAGTATAAAAAAATCAAAATTTTAACTTAAAGCCCAATCAAAAATTATTTCGGCATGCAGACACTCGCCACTGGTCGCATGCTGAGATCAAGCCGCGTAGGAATAGCACGCGTTTCGTTCGTTTGCATGAAGTTGAATTACTGAATATAGTATTACCGTGCCACTTATACTATAAGGAAAAAACAAACGATTTAATTATTTCGAAATAGAAACTGCGACATGGCTAACATAAAAGTAACTGGCAAGTTTCACAAATAAAATATGTTTTTTTAAACAGTCAGTCAAGCATATAAACTTTTATGATATATGCTTGACTGACTGTATACTCTTGGTCCAACTTTTTATCTTTACATACATCTTTTGAAATGAAATGTCTGTCGTTCTGTATGTTCGAGGTAATCGTCGGAACTGCTAAACTGATTTTGATCTGGTTTGTATCTATCTTAGGCTATTAAACATCATGATACATTACTTACAAGCCAAGTTATTACGGTTTTTAACAAAAAAGTCGGTGAAATTATAATTTTCAAAAAGCTTCCACTCTAAAGATAGCAACAACTCAAAGCTAAGTGGAGACGAATACTACAGTAAATCTATCAATTTTCATTATACAGGATGACTGGTTCGTCACTTTTGAAATTCAAGGACGTGCTAATTTAAGATCATACATGAAGAGAAAAAATATAATAAAAAAATAAATATTAATTATTTACTGATTATGCAACGAATGGTTACGCTAGCCGCGTGCCAGGTCATGTGCCGCGATTGATTCAGTTGTATGCAAAGTAAACAGTAACATAGTAGTATTTATTTAAAGGGAATTCAAGTGAAAAATGTAGTACCTACTTTTATTACATAATTATGATCAGAATCGAGTACAGAGTGCTCTCCTTCGGTATCTAAACTTTGTCACCAGTCACCCTGTATAACTGTTCCGTTATTGAATTAGTGACTGACAGACGACGCACGGCACACTAGACGTAGTGAGCTGAAATTTTTTGTGGAAGAGATCCCGAAAGGACGACGCATAACTTCGGTACCCACCTTCAATAGTCATGTAAGATACGCCGGTGAATAGGTCTTAGTAACCTCAATCAAAGTTACTATGGCGCCAAGGTCCGATCGTTAGTCCGTTCAGAGCTAAGGTCCTAAATGTCGGACTATAATTTTGGTATCCACCTCCAATAGCCATGCAGGATACGCCGTTGGATAGGTCTTAGTAACCGGAATCAAAGTTACTATTGTGCCAAGTTCCGATAGTTATGTAGTCCGTTCAAATTTAAAATAGCAGACGGGTCACCTATAGCATAGATAGTAAGCGACACCGCCGCTATGATTATCTGTTGCACACCTGAATTAAAGTTGCTTTTTTTTATTTTGTCTTCGGAGATTTTGATTAATTTAAGGTCAATGATTAATTGATTAATTTTAATTAATTTAAGGTAACGACTCAGAATCAAGACAGGTGCCATACCAATTCTTGTTCTAGAAGATGAACCCTTTTCAACGATATATCACACATATCTATTGACACGTGAAAAATTGGCCTCTTTTGTATGAAAACCCACTCCTTGAGTGCACCTAAGTATATGAAAATTGGTGAAAAGGTTCTTCAATTGTCTCTGGTTGCATTTTGCAAGCAATTTCTAAAATTTCCACAGAAATGGTAGTTATAGAACTTTTTATTAAGAATAAAAAATCTTGAAAGACCCTAGATAAAAAAATAACTTACTCGAAATACTAATCCCATGCAGACACCAGCTAGTTCAATAATAAATAGAATGGACGTCGAGCTTGCACAAATTCTGACCCTTCGACCTACCGCACCCAAGTATCTACAACTACGAAACTGCATGCCAAACTAGAGAGAGTCTAGAATAGGCCCATTATTGGTGATTTAGGACTAAGCCCTTTGTGTAGCCGTCTGCGTAGATTCCAACTTACTGCCTTTTCTCTAAACAGCTTTGATTCGGATTTAGGTAGAAAGGCTGAACGATCAATGCTGAAGTAGCAAAAATTGGATAATTTCGCAATCAAGTTTATACTGGCCCGCGTTTAACTTTTGAGAAGTATGTGGCATCTTACTCTTTGAAGAGCAATTGCGTAAAAAAGGTTTACAAAATGTTTTAAACAGAAAAAAACTTTAATAGGTAGGATAAGTATAAAAAGCAACAGGCGACCGGCTGGTGGTAACATACATTGCCTTCTATGCCAGAGGTCCTGGAAGTGGTAACATACATTGCCTTGTATGCCAGAGGTCCTGGGTTCGAATCGCGATGGCGGATTTTGTGTGATGACCACAGATATTAGCCGTCAAGTCATGGATGTTTATATGTTTATTCTAATAAAAAATATGTATTTATTCAATATGTATGTTTATATATTTCTTAATTATATCAGTTATCTAGTATCCATAACACAAGTTCTTTAAGAAACTTAATTTGAGCTAGATAATGTTGTGTGAGTGTCAGAAATATTTATTTATTTATAGACCAATGTAAGTTTCACACAAGACTTATACCTAAGCTGCCATAGCTTATGTATGTATGTATGTAATAACCCTGCCGATTTCGATCACGGCGACTGTCTTCAACTCCGGTTTTGCCGTTGGTGTGCTCGCATGTGGCTTATTTAGCCAATTTTGTTTGTAAAAGCTCTCGCACATACTTAAAGCTCGTAGAATCAAGGCATCTTGAGTTCTTAGTATAATTAAATACGAATGTTCCTATTTACAAAATTATGATTAGTTGACACCCAAAAAGTTTCAGATGCCCAGCTTTCTTTCCCACAGAAACACTCGTAACTAAAGAAGTATGAAGGCATAAAATTAATTTACCCAAACTGTCACACCGACTATGCAATCTCAAAGAAACTTTAATTAGCTGGGGCTACACAACTACATGGTTTCCCCAGAACTGAACTAGTTTTGAAAAGTTTACATTGCTGGTTAAGATGGCACTAATTAAAATATTAGCAAGTTTCATGTGGATCATTTAAGGCGAGGATGCAGCGATTTTACACTTTTCTGAACGATTATATGTACATAAAGGGTCTGAAAAAGGAAATTTATAAAAATTAAACATACAATTTCCATGAGCTTCCGTGCTGGACTGGGAGCGAAAGAAAAACATGGAATGCGCCAGCTGCTTCTCTTCCCGGGCATACTCTAAAAGTCAGTTAAGGGACCGAGGTGTTATGGGAGGCTTTTTTGTGGGCGGTGGGCTGACGCCCTGTCACTGCAATAGTCTCTCTGCACTATTAAAATGCCTCCAAATTTGTCAAACGTGACATCAGATGGTTTTATTACCTCTGGTGTTCAGCCTACCCCATACAGGACACAGGCGTGAAGTTATGTATGTATGTAAACATACAAAAAACCGATGTGTAAAGATAGCAACATGATTTATGAAAATTGGCTCGATGAAAAAGAGTCACAAACGTAGCACTAACTTACAATTTCAAACGGATATTGCTATGAAATGCCTTCATGGGTTCATGTAAAAGTTGTCTTAAGTTTTCGCGATTCATACTATTAAATAATACACTTTTTAACCGGATTTATAGCGTATACAGGGTCTTCTTTATGAAGATCAATATATTTTAAGAGAAGGTTAAGAATGATGTATGGGTTCAATTTATGAAAAAAATAAAAATATACATATAACTATATTTTTTTTTATTGAAATTTTCAAATCCTTTAAGTGACCGAATTTAAGTTTAATCTGTTATTTACGACAACCTTGCAAGAATTAAAAAAAACCTATCTATTTATTTTAAGAAAATAACTTCACTAAAACAAAGATCTTACGCGGTTAGTACCTACCTATCCACGCGAGCAAAGGTCGATGCCTCGCGCGCCCGGGCGATGCGTGACCTTGATGTATGTCGTAACAATCAGCTGTTGTAATATCATACTTATTTCGTATAAAAGTTGATTCTAATTTCCCATCACACTTCAACTGTCAATTTAACGTTCAACTAATTGTAAATACCGTTTTAGTAAAGTTGACTTCTTTGATAATGTTTAAATTAGAAATAAATTTAAAAAAAGCTTTCGTGCTTGAGCTGTTTGTCTTAACGAATAAATGTATTTTACAATGAATTGAATGTTTAAATGGAATCACCTTATTATCAACTATTATTATTTACAGTTTATGTACAAAAATTACTTACATATTGCTTCCTGTCAATGATGTTAGGTACACAGCACACGAATACACATACACAAGCACTTTATAGTAACTGCTGCACATGACTACCTATTTGCGATACACAAAGTCTTGTTCGTTTAATAACATTGGCAGCACACAACATTGGGGCACGTGGAGTAAATGTGCCATAATCTCGATGGCGCTGCACAGCTCCTAGAATTGTTCGGAGGGCGGGACGCCTTCCATGTCTCTGCTCGTACGTGTCACGAGCTCGTGACAGGTTCTCACTCGCAGCACTAGCACAAAGCCATTTGAAGATATTCTTGGTTCGTGTACGCGAAATTAGGCATTTTGATAATTATTAATTTACGCGCGCGTATCATTACCCGGGCGCCAGACTTAGCTTCAAAGATTTGCACAAATCTTTGACGACTTTGCAAAGTCATTTGAACACATATTGACGTAACCTGCCAGACTTACTTCGCAAACACTTTTCTCCACAGTATGCTAGTAGACAACAAACAAGATGGACAACGATTTTGTAGACTCAGTTAGCCTGTATTATTTGTATATATATGTAATTATATTTTTTTTATTTGTTATTTTTCGGGTTCCATGTACATAGTTGCCCCTGTAACAACTCTACAAATTCCAGAACGCACTCGCTGCCCCAGTCCATTATATGGCCGCATGCAGTGTAACATGCACACAACCGTCCCGCTCGACAACGCTCGAGCTACTGGACACTGAACAAGTGTGGCAGGCCACGCAAACATTTGCACACATTCAACTTTGAACGCTTTGATGTGTGGAAAAAGACCGACACCGGATGGCAAAGTGCAAAGCTTTGTGCAAACGTTGAATACATATGCAAAGTCCAGCGCCACACATAGCATTCACACATTTGTTCAAACATTTGAAGCTAAGTCTGGCGCCGGCCTTAGACAGACTTTTACAGACTGGCGAGCGCTCGCCGAGCGGTGAGCGGGTCGCGCGCGTTTGGCTCAAACAAAGTTGCCGCCGCGCCGCCGCGCCGCCGCGCCGCCGCGCCGCCGCGCCGACAAGCCAACAGAGTGTTGGCGCGGGCGGCTCGCTTGACTTTCGGTGTCGATAGTGCCGTCAGAGAATACCTACATACCTATGCCTAGTGCGATTTTTCTCTGTGTGTGTGAGTGAGTTCTTAATATAAATAGTTAAATAGAAACACTTTTATTTCTTGCTTTAGTCGTAAATAACAGATTAAACTAAAATGTTGTTAACTTATGAGAATTATAAAATATTTATGAAAGAATTTTTTTTTGTTAATTGTAACAAAAAAAAAATTCTTTCATAAATTGAATCCATACATCATTCTTAACCTTCTATTAAAATATATTGATCTTCATAAAGAAAACCCTATATATACATTTTAAATTTTAACTCGACGTTTCGGTGTCTTTGCGGACCCCGTGGTCACGTGTCGCTCGTGTTTTTTTCATTTAAAATACGCGATAAATCCGGTTAAAAAGTGTTATATTTCATATAAAAGTTACAGAAAAACATAAAGCGTACTTCTCTTAACCGATTATTACAGAAAAACTTTTGAATTGTTATAATTTTTGAAAAATTAACCAATTCAACGTACCTATTTGCGCTTGCTCAAGTCGCGTCGGCAAAGTTCGCTAGCGATATGTGGTTGGGGAGTACGGTGCACTTGATTACCTACATATTATCATCATCATCACCACAACTCTTTGTAACTCTCCCACTGCAGGGAATGAGTCCCCTGGGTGACGACGAGGTATAGGCCATAATCCACCAAGCTGGCCCAGTGCTGAGTGTTGGATGTCAGAATTTTCAGGGCGTCCTAAATGGCTTCTATCAAACCCTAACGACTACTGTTTACAAGTATACAGCACCCGGGACCGACTGCTTAACGTGCCCTCCGAAGCACGGAAGTCGCCGTGAGAAGTGATCGGTCGGTGGTCACCCATCCAAAAACCGACCGCGCCGAACGTTGCTTTACCTCTGATATCGTATGATACACACAGTAACCACGGCGCCACGACGATTACCTACACACCGCGCTATAGTAGGGCCTTAAGAAGACACTAATTAAAATATTATTAAGTTTCATAAGGATAATTTAAGAGACCTCATTCCGACAAACTCCTTGGGAAAAAACTTGCTATTTCACTTAGCCTCCCGTCATGTGACATGTTTCGTGAGATGCATGATATCAAAATTTACTTAAAACTTTTTTACTTTTTCTCTTCCATGCTGGACCGGGGGCAAAGGAAAAACATATAATGTGCCAGCTGTAAAAGTCAGTTAAGGGACAGAGGTTATATTGGCGTTATTGCGGGTGATAGGCTGATCCCCTCTCACTGAAATAGTCTCTCTCCATCATTATAATACCAAAAAAATTGTCAAACGTGATATCAGATGTTCTGCCTAGGTACCCCATAAGGGATACAGGTGTGAAGTTATGTATGTATGTAGTGCTAATCCTCTTTTATTCAAAGGCCTAATTAAATACGGCAATTTCGGCCAAAACCTATTTAAGATTATCTTGGCAATCCCGGAAAGTTTTACCTGCGTTAATACTTTTTTCATAAAACCCTTTCCGGGACCTAAGCGAAAAAAACTGTACTTTATCAAGGACTGTTTAAAATAAAATAAAACATTTGACGGATTAATAGCGTATATTTATATTTAATTAGTAAGTTCATAATCAACGAATTCCGAGCATTAAGAAACCGACTTCACGTCAAAACTTTGCCTGAAGTATAAGGCAGTCAATGTAATGTATAAGCTCCGATTCATTTTTCTAAAATTTGAGTTTTTCAAGAAGTACTCAATCGGTTTCCATGAAATTTATATGGGACTGCCTCTGAAGTATCTTCTATCCAAGTATCCATGAATATTTAAAACTAGCTGCTGCCCGCGACGTCGTCTGCGTGAACGCTATGCAGCACCAAACGCACCTACGATTATAACACTGCTAGCGTGATAATATGTAGCCTATATGTTGATCCGACTTCTTAACTATCTTCATGCCAAATTTGAAGTAAATCCATGCAGTACTTTTTGAGTTTATCCCGGAAAGACAAACAGACAAACAGACAAAAAGACAAAAATTCTAAAAACTATATTTTTTGTTTCTGTTTCGACTGTAGATCATACCCCAAGTATTCTTTTAAAAAAATATTCAATGTACAGTTTTGACTTTCCTACCATTTTATTATATGTATAGATTAATTCGTAATTGGCCCAAAAACCGACTTCACGTCAAAACTGTGGCTAAGTTGAGAGTCGCAACTTGAGTTTCTTGCCACTTCTTCTCAACAGATCGACTTCCGAAGTGGGGGTAGATTCAGTTCTATTTGTAAATTGTTTGACTTATTTCAAATGTATTTAAATACTTACGAAATAAAGAATATTTGAGTTTGAGTTGAGTTTGAGTGTCATGAACATAAACATTCTCCGAAATCATACATATTTTTTCAAATGTTTAAAATTTTCAATGAAGTACTTAACTGATTTTGACGAAATTTTAATGGGACCAACTATAAAGTATCCTCTATCACATGAAACAACAATTTTAAAAATCGATTCATAATCGTTCGAAATATCGTGTAACAAAGACACAAAAAAAACATACACACGAATTGAAAACCACCTCCTTTTGGAAATCGGTTCAAAATATAATAAAACACATTTATATTTAATATAGCGTATTTATTTATATTTAACAACTTAGTTAAAAAATGTCAGCATTATTTACTATTCTAAAGCAAAATGACATTACTCCACATAGGTATATTTAAGGGGAAGCAGTTCTCTTTATCACCTCAAGCTCGTGACTAGGATTCTTGGAGAGTTACCAAAACGTGGAGATAAATGTGAAAATGGTTGACTGCATAAAGTCACTTAATGGGTTAATGGATAATAATAATAATAGCACAACTTTAACATGCTTGGTTTAGGTGATAATATAATCTTTATTTGTTTACATACAGACAAAATTAAATTAAACAAAAATAATTACATAATACGTAGTAAACAAAAAGGCTAAACGTCATTGAAGGATTCAATCCAACAACAACGCTGATAATTCTGCCTTCGCCTGCACGATTATCTATATAGACTTGTATATGATAAGGCACCAAAACATTTTAAATATGTACCCCTTAATTGAATCGAAACCACATCTTTCGCTTTCCTCGCCACTAGCCTGCTGCCTGACACGTTTAACATATTTATCAACCGACTTCTAAAAAAGGAGGAGGTTCTCAATTCGTCTGTATGTTTTTTGTGTATTTGTTACATGATATTTCAGACAATTATGAATTGATTTTGAAAATTGTTGATTCATGTGATAGAGGATACTTCATAGTTGGTCCCATTAAAATTTCATCGAAATCGATTAAGTACTTCATTGAAAATTTTAAACTTTTGAAACAATATGTATTATTTCGGAGAATGTTTACGTGGATGACATTATTAGTCGGCCAAAGTGTTGACGTGAAGTCGGTTTTTTTAATGCTCTGTATTTGTTGATTTTTAACAGAAGTATTTAATCTCAAACAATACCGAGCACTAATACATAATATGTAAATATTTGTCAACCAGTTCCGCATACGTCCGTAAGATATAAAATATTCCTAGAACACGCATTTTAATGATTATCACGAAATCTGATCAGGAATTATATTATACTAATTTTATAAGTATCTTATTCGATTATTTATTATGATATAGTCGATGTATCGGAGGTGGTGTTTGAAGAATATATGATAAGTTATAGTTGTATCCTGCACTGTCATCCACATATATTTGATATTACCGTTAAATTCGTCCGTGTAGGGTAGTCTTAGAATAGCCCTTTTTCTTTTTGACTGGAGGAAAACGTGCAGTCACTTCCCCGACCGCCCAAGGGAGAGCAGTGGGGTATGTGGGGATGATCCGGCAGAAGGCCGGACCCACCCACTAAAAACCTCCAGGTGTACCTCATCCGCCATAAGTGGAGCTCACGGTACCGCCATTGCCATTACCCGTGAGCCCAGGCGGGTTGCGCTCAGCCTCAGCCGAGCGCCCTCCTACGACGGAAATGTTCCAGTACACAAGACCATTTCCCCACCATAGCCCTAGTAGCCGCATCACATCTCCTCACCTGCTACGGCTGGCTATCGGGAGGGAGAAAGTGAGCGTATCTCCTTCTCCGCCCCCCCTCCGGCTACGGCGGATCGGTGCCGAGGAGGCGTCATCCACGGTGTTTTCACTAAATTTCGTTAGTATCACTAAGATATAGATGTCGCTGTTTATAGTTTATAAAATTAGAAAAATGCCATAGACAACGTCTCTTTAATCCTACTTTTCATTCTTCGGTTCATTCAATCAATCACCTAACCGACTAGTCGCGACTCATTAAATCTATCTTTCATTCGTTACCTGTGTTCGTTACTGCGCACCCGTTTTCGAATATTGTTTTTATCGCTTTTTTCTCGGATTCCTTTTACCCACAACCCGGCCACCATTTGGACTCTGACAGGGAGCGTTTTTAATTTTGACCCGGCAATTCTACTGGATTTCGGAAACAACGCTGCAATTCGACCTTTGCATGTTTATTGGAATTTTGATCGTGATAACGATTTTCTGATGTATACATATTTCATATAATCATGATATTATACACATTTTAGGAGTCTTAAATACTCTTAAAGAAAAATACAGAGAAAGTTCCCGACTGGTTCTAGTAAAAGTTTCAGTCACTAAGTTGTAGATGGCGCTAGAGCTCCGTTTTAGCTGATATCTCATCTCAACCTATAAAAGTTACTTTATGGCGTCATCCTCCCGGCATCGCTCCGCGGCCTCCTTCTGCGACATTACGTCCTCGCAGAAGGAGAGGCTTAGAAAAGCCCTACCCCGCCCTTAAGCGTGTCGTAAAAGGCGACTTATCCGAGTGGCCCCCGGTGATACGATCCCGTCTGGCTAGCGATAGTATTAAATCTGCCGCCAAATACGAACGCTCTTAAGGCTATGTTTTCCGGCAATATTTTATGAAGAGCCAATTCTTTCCTGACACCGAGTTCCATCATTTTCGACCTCATCTTCACTTGCCATCAGGTAAGATTGAGTTCAAAAGAAGGCTTAGTCAGTAATAAAATAAAGTTCCTTTTTTATGTGCGTCCCCAAAGTGTACTTTCTAATAAGTGCATAGGTTTCTCATGTTTGACATGCATCACCATTAGTCTTCACGCTCATACTTCACCAGGTGTCATGGAAGACAATCAGAACATATTTATTTTGTAAAAAAAACTCATACATCTCAAATTGGTTCAATCAGCACTATAAAATAAAATAACATCAACTACATGGCCCCAAAGTACGCATACCTTGTGTTATGGGATACCATGTAGCGAACTAGGGAGGAACCTAGAATATAAATACATAAATAGATAAACACCCAGACACGGAACATTTTCCTTGTTCCGTGCGTGCAACCACTGGCGTCTGAGGCAGACAGGTTTACCCCATCGCCAAAGTGATCGAAATTATATTTCTTTATAATGCTATCGAAGCTCCAATATACTAAATAACTTCATTGGCGAAAGCCAGGATCTGGCAGCTAACTCATGGTAATATTATCTATATATTACCGTGGCTAAGTTGATAGAGTGCCCACCCGGCAAGCGGAAGATCCCAGATATTGCTTGTTTCGCTTGTTTGCTTTAATTTATTTATCTATCTTACCCACTAACTTTAGAGAAATCAATCGCATTTTATACTTGCAAACCAAAACCTATTCTACGACACGAAAATCCCATCAACTTAGAGACGTATCGTAAAGCCCTGCATGTGTAGTAAACAATAGAAAACCATTGGAATACTAAACTATTTATCTGCATTATACTGCAGCGAGCTCCCGCTGCCCATTAGTGAGAGAAATTCTACGAAAGAGCAAATCAGTTGCATGTTCGGTTGGTTACTAGTTCTGCAGTGTCTCTTAAATAGCTTTGGAGATTAAAAACAAAGAAAAGTGTCTAAAATTTTACGAATTTCACGAAAGATTTTTTGAGTTACCCATGACCGAGGGATTTTAACGAAACCGCAATGTTGAATTCATATTATATCTGCCGGTTAAGTGTGAATAAAGAGCGTTTTATTAATCTTTAATTTTTAATTTAATTTTTTTAAATTAAAAATGTGAAAGTTTAGATGTATGGATGTATGGTTCCTCAATCACGGGAGAACGGTTGAACGGATTTGCATGAAATTTGGCATAGTGTACATTCTGGAATAGCACATAAGTTACTTCTTATCCTGAAATTCCCGCGGGATTTGCAATTGCGCTGGTAAAACCGCGCGCAACAGCTAGTGAATAATAAATAAAAAGAATTACGTATTTTTCGGTGTCAAAACCTGCGTTTGAATTAAATTTGTCTGCTGTTAAGAGAAGATGAGGTCAAAAATAACAGCACACAGGGTCAGGAAGGAACTGGGTCTTCATAAAATACCTATTGCTGGAAGAAAACACTGATAGTAAGGTGAAGTAGCAGATTTTATATAGAGTGACTGGTGGTTCACTTTTGAAATTCAAGGACGTGATAGTTTGAGATCATTCATGAAGAGAAAGAATATAATAAAAACAATTTTATTTATTTACTGAGTAAACTTAACCGAAAGTTAAAGAATTGATTACGCAACGCATGGTTACGCTACCGTTAGCAGCGATCCGCGCGCCAGGTCACGTGCCGCTATTGACTCAGGCCTAAGTAAAGTACATAGTAACATAGTAGTATTTATTCATAGGGAATTCTAATGAAAAATTTAGTAAGTACCTACTTTTAATACATAGTAATGATCAGAATCGAGTACAGAGTGCTCTCCTTCGGTATCTAAACTTTGTCACCAGTCATCCTGCTAACTAAGCGGACCCTGAAGAAGTCCTGCTGACAAGCCGAAGGCTGCTCGGAGGCGTACGACACACTTATCCAGCGGTTGTAGGACTATTCTATTAAATAAAGTCCGTCGCCGAATATCACTGCTGCAAAATACCTATTTTCCTATTATAGTTGAATTGTTTTCGAATGATTTTCGTGACAGTTCTCATTTTCCATTACGCGCAAACTATTTACAACTAATAAAATATAAATTGGCACGTTAAGAAAATAAAAACTATGTCAATAAAAATGTTTATTTTAAAATTATGAATTGTTCTATTAATAAAGTGTAATTGTTATTATTAACTGTAAATAAATTAAGTAAATGTCATAAAAATATTCATCTTAAATAGACAGATTCAAGATTGGCACTACTGAATCGACATTGAATCGATGAATATGAGCGGCCATCTTGTAATCGGAAGTTTGTATACCTACATTTTTTTCACCTACTGATTCGATACGTAAAAGCCATCGAATGGAAGATCGAACAATTTCATTACGGCAACGTCACAAAGATTGTCAATTTTGAACTGTCACAAAACCACTTGAAAAGAATTCAACTATAACTATAAATTAGGTACAATTTAAGTCAAACTGGTATAACAAACAGAATACCTACATGGGAGTATCTGTATGAAACCGCATTGCATTTTGACCTAGTGAACCTTAAATGAAATGTAAACATTGTTCAGAGCACAGACGCACTGAATGTTTGGTTCAAATCCGTTCCATGCGAAACTACGAGCCACGGAACATCGTTATATTTACGTAATCAGGATTGGCGATTCAATTGTTTCTCTATATTCACATAACATCCAATAGTGCAGTCTTACGTTTGAATAAGATCTGGGGATAGTAATAGCATTTAGTTTCATAGGCGACCTATTCAAGAAAATCATATAGGTACTTATTTTCGGTCTTAAATTCACACATAGGTACATTTTATTAAATAAAATATGTTTTGATAATTTTTGCTTCCATGCTGGACTGGGAGCGAAGGAAAAACATAGAATGTGCCTGCTGCTTCTCTTCCCGGGCATACTGTAAAAGTCAGTTAAGGGACAGAGGTTTTATTGACGTTTTTGTGGGCGATAGGCTGACCCCCTATCACTGCAAGTCTCTCTCCATCATTATAATACCCCCAAATTTGTCAAACGTGACATCAGATGGTTTTATAGCCTCTGTTGTTCTGCCTACCCCATTAGGGATACAGGCGTGACGTTATGTATGTATGTATGTATGTTTTGACTTTCGGAATTTCTTGTGTTGTTCAAGCAACACTATCTATATATATATATATATATATATATATATATATATATATATATTTATTTATTTTTCATTGCACATATGGAGTAAGAAATCATTTTAAGAACAATGTTATAGGCACAGAACATTATAGGCGGCTTTAAAATCGAAAGAAGATCTCTTCCAGCCAACCACTATAGAAGTAGGGATCGAAGTTCTTTTCTCTTACATTGGTTTGTGTTTCTTTATAATGCTAACGTAGCTTTAACAAACTAAATAATTTCGGTGGTGACAGCCGAGATCCAATAGCTCAGTTCGTAGAATGCTGGCACGACAAGTGGTACATCTGGATTCGAGTTCCATTCAATTATATGGGATCAATTTTATTTAGTACTAGCTTTATCCCGCAACTTCGTATGCGCTTAACTACCCTTCTCGTGGAAATTTCAGGAACTATACAACCAGACACCCACTGAAAGAACCTTTATACCAAGTATCACACCCATGCACTCAAGGAATAAGTTTTTTTCATACAAACTAAAAATCATATATTTCCCGTGCCCGTGGGAGTTTTGGGATTTTTTTCGTAACACAACCAGTCACTCTTTGAAGAACCTTAATGCCAAGTATCATATCCGTACACTCAAGGAATAAGATTTTTCATACAAACTAAAAAGTCCAACCCCTTCCCGTGGGAATTTTGGGAATTCCTTCCATAATACAAACAGACACTTATTGATTAAGTATCACATCGGTGCACTCAAGGAATAAGATTTTTCATACAAATTAAAACGTCCTATATTTCCCGTTCCCGTGGGAATTTCGGGAATTCCTTCCTTAGTGCACCCCTACATCCCCTAAAGGATGTATGTTCCAAATTTCAGCTCTCTGCACCCAGTAGTTACGGCTGTACGTTGTCAGTCAGTCACTCAGTCACTCAGTCAGTAACGGAACAGTTTTATATATATTGATTAGAATATTAAGCATTTTAGCTATTTAAGCATTTTAATATGCAAAACATATTGAAAAGACATTGCGATATAGCCATTACTGCGCCGAAGTAAGTTAAGTTGAATGAAAAAAATCCAATGTCCGTGTTATTTCTATTAATTCAAATTACATAATTACAGCTATTTGGCATACCCAATAAGCTCAAGTAGGATGGAATGGAAGTAATCTAGTTAGATAAAAATCAACAATTAAATGTGTTAATAAAATTATAGTAATAAGGTCGCGTTGCTCCTGGGCCCTGATTCTGTGATTACCTCATTTTAACATAATGTGCCTAAAAGGTGCATTTACGTTGAACATGATTTATGAAAATTGGCTCGATAAAAAAAAGTCACAAACGTAATGCTAATTTACCATTCTACGTCAAATTTTATTTAGGCAATTTTTTTTATAGAATAGAATAGAATAAATCTTTATTGTACTTTGAATCAATGCTTATACCTAAATTAACAAAACTTTATTATCTTAAAACTAAGCAAGCAACACAAAGTGACAAAAGGTGACAACTCAGCCTAATACTTTGCTAAAGAATAAAATCAATAGCAGAGCGCTGATTTTCAGTTGCTACCTATCAGTCTGACCAGCTACCATTATAAAAGTAACAAAAAAAACAGTTAAAATATATAAAGAAAGAAATATAAAAATTAATTTCACCTTTTTATTCACGGCGAAAGTCTTTGGCTGTCTTATTTCCAATTTCAAATGTTTTTCTGTGGTCAATATTTTAGGAATCTTGATTGTTTTTTATCGCCTGACTACGGAACTATAGGGTAAAATAGAAATTTTTAAAATAAATATTTATCTTTCATATCCATATTCATTTTTTATTACTTTGGTGTAATTTTCGATACCTAAAAATCAGATAACTGGAAAGATGAGACAAAAAGATTGTGCATACTTTTTTCTAACCTCTGTTTCTCGCTTTCTCTAGGAAAGTGGCAATGAATACGAGGACGTACGACGTACGAGGAAGGACGTACGAAATGTATTTCGTATACGTTAGTATTCAGTCAATACATTGTCCTTAGGAGCAGTTAAAAGTTACAGAATCAGGCCCCTGATTATTACACTTGATGTTATTATTTGAGAAAAATTGGATGGACGGGTCAGTGCATATCCTCAAGAATGGTCACAAAAAGATGACCAATGACTATCGATTTGTCAAACGTTATTTTATTTTAAATTATCATTCCTTAAGCAAATGTAACTAGGGTAAATTGTAAAGCAGCGAGCGCTATACGTCATCGACCCGCTCCCGCGGTCTCTTAAACTTAACAGGTTAACCTAGCTGTCAAAAAACGCAGTCTAGGTACGCCACGCTAACAATAAGCGCCCGCTGCTCATATATTGTTAAAAATAAAACTCTGTGTTTTTACGTGAAATAAATAGTTTTTCAAATCAACATCTCCAAGTTTTCTTTCTTCGCATCCCAGCAGCTACACCCCGCAAGGAACCCTTTACCGACAGGGTCCCACTGGCTAGCGACCACTCTCTAGATAAATATTAGCGCCCCAGGGGTGTTGCGGTAAAACGCAGGCTTAGGCTGGTGTAGCGGAAACATACATTGCCTTCTATGCCAGAGGTCCTGGGTTCGAATCTCGGCGGCGGCGGATATTTGTGTGATGAACACAGATATTTGTCGTCAAGTCATGGATGTTTATATGTTTATTTAAGTTTATTCTAATAAATAATATGTATTTATTCAATATGTATGTTTATATATTTCTTAAGTATATCAGTTTTCTAGTATCCATAACATAAGTTCTTTAAGAAACTTAATTTGGGCTAGATGATGTTATGTGAGTATCAGAAATATATTTTTATTTTATTTTATTTTAATAAAAGCAAAATCATACCTTTCACACATACTGTTTACGTCCTCTAAAAGTGCTATAAATAAGGAATGACAACACACTTTACAACTATTGGACGATACCGACTTCAATTCTCGAATTATGATAAGAAGTTATGCGGGTGGCCAAGGTTTGTTTTAGGCTTTATTTTAATGAACTTTGCAAACTTAATTTTACAGTATTATAATTTTAATTATTTCAAATACATTTCGTACGAAGACGTCCTCGTCTTAATTGCCACTTTCCTAGAGTAAGCGAGAAACAGAAATTAGAGAAAAGTATGCACAATCTTTTTGTCTCATCTTTTCACTTTTATGATTTTAGGTATCGAAAATTACACCGAAGTAATAAAGAATGAAGTCGTCGTGGCGCGCTGTGGTAACTGTGTGTATCATATTATACGAAGACGCAGGTTAAGCATTGTTCGGCGCGGTCGGTACTTGGATGGGTGACCGCCGACCATTCATTTCTCACGACGACTTCCGTTCTTCGGAGGGCACGTTAAGCAGTCGGTCCCGGGTGCTGTATACTTGTATACAGTAGTCGTTAGGGTTTGTCAGAAGCCATTTTGGCGCCCTGAAAATTCTGGCATCCACCACCCAGCACTGGGGCAGCTTGGTGGATTATGGCCTATACTTCCTCGTCACCCACGGGAGAGACTCATGCCCTGCAGTGGGCTCATTACAAAGAGTTGATGATGATGATGATGAATAAAAAATGAATATGGATATGAAAGATAAATATTTATTTTAAAAAGTTCTATTTTACCCTATAGTTCCGTAGTCGGGCGATAAAAAACAATCAAGATTCCTAAAATATAGATATTGAGCACAGAAACACATTTGAAATGGGAAATAAGACTTTCACCGTGAATAAAAAAAAATAGCCTAAATAAAATTTGCCAATCAAGGCGGCCTAATTGCTCAAGAACTATCTCTTCTAGCCTAACAATTCCCAACGAGTGAACGAAGTGAATTGACAAATTCCTCTCATACTTATTTGATACGGAACTCCAAAAGGGACTTGATTTACATCAACAATGTAAGACACAAATCACCATAAAATAAAACCATACTTTAGTTCCGTTTATGATTAAAATAATTAAAACAATATGAATAATGCATTAATAATTATATGACTCAATTACACATTAATTACAAGGATACGGATTCTGTGGCTTGAGATGTCATTTAGAATATTTGTCATTTACAATATAGGTAACTAATTAATTATACAGGGGTCATTTTCGAAATTCCAGGACGTGGTAGTTTGAGATCATACATGAAGAGGAAAAAGAAAATAAAAAATATATATTATTAATTATTTCCTGAGTAAACTTAACCGAAAGTTAAAGAATTCATTACGCAACGCATGGTAAGATACTTAGCGGGTGGTGGTGTGCGTGTGGCGGGAACACTGCTGTGTGCGTGTTGACTGAGGCAACGGAAAAGTGTAGAGGTCTCTAAGGTATATTCATAGGAATTTCTGGTGAAAAATTAAATACCTACTTTGATTACATAATTATGATCAGAATCGCCTTCAGAGTGTTCTCCTTCAGTATCTAAAATTTGTCACCAGTCATCCTGTATAAAATTGTGTTATAAAGATATCAAAGCGGAACTATGGGGTATCCTATTATACACCCTGAACCGAGCCAAATACAAAAATTCGTTTCCTAATCTTGCCCAGCTGGGACTCCGTTCTAGGATCCCTCACGCCGCAGCTTAATACACGACTTTTGAGCCACGGAAGCATTTGTTAAGTAATTAAAATCCACCTCCATGCTGGACTGAGAGCAAAAGAAACACATAGAATATACCAGCTACTCTTCCCGGGCGTACTGTAAAAATCAGTTAAAGGATTTGTTGGCATTTTTGTTAGCGATTGTCTGACCCCCTGTCACTGCAATAGTCTTTCTCCATCATTATAATAGGTATGTAACCTACCTAAAAATTTGTCAAGCTTGACATCAGTTGTTTTTTTATAACCTCCGGTGTTCTGCCTACCCCATGAGGTATACAGACGTGAAGTTATGTATGTAGGTATGTATGTATTTTCGTTCTTATAATAACTTAACATCAAGTGAGACAGGGTCAAAAAATTAGATAATTAGTCAATCGGACTAAGTAAGTGTACCGAGTTGTTTTGTAAATCTGCAAATTGAACTGTGACGTCTGTGACTCTTATATTTTTATGTTGAACGACTTTAATACTTGAAACAAATAAGGGCCACTTGAGCTTCCGTGCTTCAAGTATTTTTGTTTATTAATTTAATTCTATAGCGCTGAAAATTGGATCGGCAGCAAAAAACACAATTTCAGTAGATAAATTGTGATGATTAATGTAGAAAAAATTGACATAATCTTTATATTTGAGATTCTATGGAAAGATTCGAAAGGAAAGTCTTTTTGTACTTTTTTTTCTATCATCAATAATAAAAAAATAAATTACCATCAAGCTAATGAAAGGACAAATAAAGAAATAATAAATATAAATATTTCTGACACTCACACAACATTATCTAGCCCAAATTAAGTTTCTTAAAGAACTTGTGTTATGGATACTAGTTAACTGATATACTTAAGAAATATATAAACATAAATATTGAATAAATACATATTTTTTATTAGATAATAAACTAAAATAAACATATAAACGTCCATAACTTGACGACTAATATCTGTGTTCATCACACAAATATACGTCGCCGCCGGGATTCGAACCCAGGACCTCTGGCATAGAAGGCAATGTACGTTACCCCTACACCAGCCGGTCGTCTGAAGTTTTACTTAAAAATTATTTTGATTTATTTATTAAAACTAACTTTTAATTAACACTATGCCGCACAAAACTATGGTGTTGGCACAGGTGTTGGTTTGACAATGGGATCGAGTTGATGCAAAAATGTCCTCGATTTTTAACCAATGACAATATTTATACAGGGTGACTGGTGGGGCACTCTCTAAATTCGAGGACGTGATAATTTAAGATCATACGTGAAGAGAAAAAATAAAATAAAAAAATTATATTGATTATTTACTGAGTAAACTTAACCTAAACTTAAAGAATACAATTTGCAACGCATGGTTACACTAGCGCACATACTATGTTTGATGCGGCGTTTTATAGCTGTTTTACACTCTCACGAGAACGCGAGGAACGAGAATGTGGAGGCGATTCTCGTATTCTTCTCAAGTTCTCGCGTATTTCTCCGGTTTTTGGCGCGAGACAAAGGAGCGCGAGAGCACGAGAAGTAGTGAAGTGAGAACTTTGAGAGTGTGGACCCAAAGAAGTTCTCGCTACAGTTCTCGCGAGAATCTCAGCAAGATGGAACAGCTATTACAGAGTTGTGAGAGTTGTGCCGCGAAAAAGCACTTTATTTATGTACACTAAAATAAAGTACCTACCTACTTTAATTACATAATTATGATCAGAATGCTCTCAGAGTGCTCTCCTTCAATTACTAAAATTTGTCACCTGTCACAGTCACCCTGTATATAAAAATATATTTATTATAAAATGCGAAACAAAGCTTTTAAAATATCTATTAGAATATTTCTGAACTAACCTATGACGTTTTTTTTTACAGATTCCATGAAGATGGGGCAACGACATAAATGCAGTTCGTTGCTGGTGCTCACCTTATTAGCATTAAGTAAGTTTGTTGAACACCTTTTTTATAAATCTGACGGAAAAAGCTATTATAATGATCACTAGATAGTTACTTAGCTCGGTACAAATATAGAAATGCATATGTTAAAGAACCAAAAATATTCTAACAATTTAGTAATTAAAAGAAAAATGAACTGCAAAGACACCGAAACGTCGAGTCAAAAGTCGCGATAAATCCGGTTAAAAAGTGTTTTATTTAATAGTATGAATCGCGAAAACTTAAGACAATATTAAAATAAACATACAGTTCACCTAAAATTTTTTTAGATTTAGTTTTTTTTTTTTTTTTTATTATTTATTGCATAGTCTCATAATCCCTTTAAACTTTAACAAAATAAACATTATTTTAGTGCAAATTTACATTTATTACCATTTTGCGACTGGCAAAATGTTTAAATTATTTCAATATTGACACTGTAAATAAACGCAAATTAACTAACAATGCAATTTATTGAATCCCCCTGTAGATGGAATTAAAACTTTCTGCGGTGAATTGACAATCATCCTGTGTATGAGTAGGGTGACAATATTTATAGAGCTTGATGGGATTTATTTGTAAAGGTGTGATTCATTGTAGTTAAAAATTTTCAATAAAACTGTTCTGTGGCATTTTAGGAAATGTACATATTTTGGAATTCGTATTACGGAAGTCGGTTCCTGTGCTTTCCATACAATATAGGGGATTTATAAGAATGACTGCTTGTCGTACACTATTGTTTCACAACTTTTCCGTGCTTTGGGGGGCACGTTGAGCAGTCAATCTCTTATTCTATATACTTGTTTACACCAGTCGATGATCTCCAATGCTTTATATTTGTATACAGTAGTTAGGGTTTATCAGAAGCCATTTCGGCGCGCTAGAAATATGTCATCCACTAACTATCACTGGGCAAGCTTATTGGTTCATGGCATAACCCTCCTCGTCACCCAGGGGAGGAAATCATGGCTCTTCAGTTGAATCATTGCAAAGTGTATGTAGGTATAGTAGTTTCATTTATCCAATGACATGCCGCAGCGCATCGGCGGATTTTGAATACAGTCTACATCTATCTACAACGTGTAACAAAATGGAGAGATAAAACTTAAGAGTTAGCTTCTATACCATACGTAGAATATACAGTTAAAGAATTAGCATGATCAGTGCTGGTATACACTTTCATACAAATTTATTTAATTATTATTCAACCTAATAAGCTAAAACAAGACTTGTGCCGCAGTCAGTGACGTTATAACATTTCCCGCATCGGCTGAACTTTGTAGTATCTGTCTTAGTTACCCATCACTTCATTTTTACGCCATCTGTTATCGAATAGATTTTATCAAAAGCTAACAGCTGTTTTTAGGGTTGACACTTAGATATTTTGATCTTAACTTTGAATTTGTTTTTCGGCCGAACTTTAAAGATAAAAAAATTATTTTACTGTTACTTATAAACTACATCACCAAACATACGATTCCCTTAAGTATTATCTCTTCATTATGTTACACATTGTATACGTTGTGGCAGTTTCGTGCACTTGCTGTAGCACACTGTGACGGGTCGCAGCGGGCGGACAGGCCACATCGCACGCATCATAAAATCCGCGGAGAATCATGCTGTCCGCTGCGCCCTTGCGGCAGTAAATAAAATGAAACGAACGCTTGCCCGCGATTTCGTACGTGCATAAAAAAATATCAAAAGTGAACTACCGTTCCTGTGGGAATTTTAAAAATTCCTTCCATAATGCAACTAGACACCAATTGATGAACTTACCAAAGTTCAGATCGGTGTAATCAAGGAATCTATTTTAATTGAAACTATAAAGTCCTATATTTCCCGTTCTTGTGGGAATTTTGGGAATTCCTTCGTTAGTGCATCTCTTCACCCTCTAAGGAATGTATGTTCCAAATTTCAGCTCTCTATGCCCAGTTGTTGTGACTGTACGTTGTTTATCAGTCACTTAGTCAGTAATGAAACCGTTTTAAATATTAAGATGTATACATACTCGTACGAGCAGATTTGGCTCGCCTCGGCCCCAAATATTGTGCGCGTACCATGACTTGACCAAATTACGTTTCGTAAAAAAACTCGTGTTTACTTACCTATTACTGTGAGCGATGACGCTAATTAAACACGATAGAAATAATCATTGAACAGTTACTTAGTGCCGAGTCTGTCGGCTTGGGTATAACCCTGGCTTAATTACAACAAAATCTTAATTCGCGAGTCCGTTCCATCAGTTACTTTACAGTTACAATGCCAACTCAATTAATACCGAGCTACTATCGACCGTCAGTCCGAGATACGTCCGCGCACCTAGCCGTCCTAACCATATCTGTGTCACTTGCCATCATCCTACTTCAAGATACAATCTATGGCGCTGCAATCGAATGTAAGTCATTTATTGCATTTAGCGCCCTCTTTAACAGTACTACCAACATACTTCCGCTACCATGAAGTCATACAAACATCTTAATATCGCAAACTCATCGTAATCGCCAACACGGCCATCCTGCGATGACACACGTCCTCGTGTGTTAATCTGAAACAATCATACCAAAGTGGCGGCTTGGCCACTCCTGACAATGAAGTCAAGCTAATTCTCAAAAGAAAAAACACAAGTTTGAATTCTTTACATTATAAATCTTTTAGAATACTCAACAACAAAAATACCGTTTTAGTTAACCAAGTTTCAAGCACCATTGAGTAACAATTATCTCCAAATCAAACATTGAAATCCATTAATGTCATTATTAACAACAAGGTATATCGTTCGTGGTTAACAGCAATTACATCATTTCCCCACGGGAAACCTGAGTCAACCAATGACTCCCTCAAAACACTACCCAGAATCATTCTGCTGGCGTAGTCACAAAACCAACGAACGAGAACCTGTATCCACAACACATTAAATCTCTTCCAAACACCAAAAATAACATCTTTCTTTACAACTGCAATGGATACTTGTACTTTTGGCAACTTCAAAACTTTAACCGCTACAGATTTTTTTAATTTTACTTCAATTTAATATTTCCGTCAAAATTCTAAATCCACGATTTAACAGTTTACGTAAAGCTACCACTGGTTCGGAAGATCCATCTACTGAGAAGAACCAGCAAGAAACTCAGTAGGAATCGGCTAACGTCAACGCATTGTACGAACCACAATACTTTCGATAAGAAAACCGCACATTAAACAATGAAATTTACTTTGAATGTAACATCAAACAATTTGACAGCGGTCGAACAATAAACAAAGCAAGCATAAGCTGCTAGAATAACCCAATTAATTAGCAAACAATTCGACAGTAAAATCCAGCTCTTTTGTCAATCGCAACAAGTTCAGCGCATTTTCAATTTTCAATCTTTTCAATCTCGACGTTATTACTTATCTCCGTGATTCATTAAACACACACTATCGTAATATTACGTTTCAATTGCCAAAATAATAACAAGTTTACTGTTACTAAAACATAAGAAAGCGTGTCTCCTAAGAATCGCAGCAAAATAATCTAAGATTGGCAAGATACAAAGCGATTTCTACCGAGTCACGGATACACGATAATCAGAAAGAAAATCTACAACTTCAACGTTAAATTTACTTTCATCGTCATTAAGTACTTAAAACGCAATATCAAAACTTTTGAATATTATCTTTCGCCTTAAATTGAACTTCATCTATATCAACTAAAGTTACGAAAAACCATTTGATACGTCTCGACAAACCGTACGTTATTTCAAAACAATTTTACCTTGTCACATCTGTGCAAGCTATACAAAACTAACAAAAATGATGAACTATCTTAGGCACGTGAATTTACTCTTATCACTGACTCTCTCACTCTAAAACTGTTTCCATAATTAATCACTTCTTTAGACTTAGACAGGGATTAATTATAGTTCTCTCCATAATCACACAACCACAGATCCTTCCGTCAGATAGCTCCTTTAGACTTAGGCAGCATCCGATAAGTTTCAGTTATACACCTTTATTCTTAGGAAATATACTGCCTTATTTCAACAGATCTATGATTGTATGATAATCACACAACCACAGATCCTTCCGTCAGATAGCTCCTTTAGACTTAGGCAGCATCCGATAAGTTTCAGTTATACACCTTTATTCTTAGGAAATATACTGCCTTATTTCAACAGATCTATGATTGTATGTCGGAGGTTACCACAACTCACTCTAATCACAAACGAAAGTTAAGCTTAGGTGTCCGAGAAGACTATTCGCAAAAATAATTCGACACACTAATTAATATTAGGATTTAGACTTATCCCACTTCTGATGTGAGCGATGACGCTAATTAAACACGATAGAAATAATCATTGAACAGTTACTTAGTGCCGAGTCTGTCGGCTTGGGTATAACCCTGGCTTAATTACAACAAAATCTTAATTCGCGAGTCCGTTCCATCAGTTACTTTACAGTTACAATGCCAACTCAATTAATACCGAGCTACTATCGACCGTCAGTCCGAGATACGTCCGCGCACCTAGCCGTCCTAACCATATCTGTGTCACTTGCCATCATCCTACTTCAAGATACAATCTATGGCGCTGCAATCGAATGTAAGTCATTTATTGCATTTAGCGCCCTCTTTAACAGTACTACCAACATACTTCCGCTACCATGAAGTCATACAAACATCTTAATATCGCAAACTCATCGTAATCGCCAACATTACTAATCAAATCAATCTTGTTATAAGAAAATAATCACTCCAAGGTTAATATCTCAAATTATAAGCAATAAAAAATCGATGTGAACACGCCTTTATGACCTCATAGGTTATAAATAAATTATGTGTTTTTCGGACTACCGTCAATTAATGGCAGGTGGTAGTCATAAATATTTTGCATCCAATGAATATGATTCCTAATTGTATGAGCTCAGCGGTGATATACTGGGGTGTGTGTGATTGATACAATACAACACACATACACTTAATTGCCACTTAAATAATAAAAATGTAAATAAATAATTGGACGCATATTCACATAGCTATACTTAAGTAAGCTTGAGTTATAGGTATGTACAGTTAGAATCTGAGAAACCGGTTCCAAGAAAAATAAAAAAATATTAAGAATTTTATTTTACCCACGTGAGTTGAAGTCGCCCCTGGATAATCGTGTCGCTAACTAATCCCAGTGACCCCCGCATGGTGGTAGGATCCCGTCAGGGTCCGACTGGCTAGCGACCACTCTACTTCCATATAAAATCTGCCGCCAAATATGACCGCTCCGGCGGAGATGTGTTCTGGCAATATTTAATGAAGAGCCAGTTCTTTCCTAAATCCGTGTGCTGTCATCTTCGACCTCATCTACACTTACCTTCAGGTGAGATTGAGGTCCGCGGTTTTAGTTCACTTTTCGCGTTTGATCTCCCTCTCATTCGATGGTAACTGTAAATTATTTTGAAAATGACAGCAAATGTAGGATTGCTAACTTTTTTTTCTAGAAATAAAGTTTACTTGAGTCTGAAAAGAATGAGTTTGGAAATACAAATGCTATTAAATTTATTTCTCGCACCAATTATTAATTTAAGTCTAGCAGTGTTTATGCTGAAAATAGTATTTTCAACCGACTTCCAAAAAAGGAGGAGGTTCTCAATTCGTCTGTATGTATTTTTGTGCGTCTTTGTTCAGACAATTATGGATCGATTTTAAAAATTCTTGTTTCATATGATAGAGGATACTTCATAGTTGGTTCCATATAAATTTCATTGAAATCGGTTGAGCCCTTCATTGAAAATTTTAAAGTTTTGAAAAAATATGTATGAGTTCGGAGTATGTTTACGTGGATGACATCATAACTCAACCAAAGTTTTGACGTGAAGTCGGTTTTTTTAATGCTCTGCATTCGTACTTTATTTTTGTTCAACAGCAAAAAGTATAATGCAGTGAAAAACAGTCTAATACTGTTAAAAATAGTTTGGTTGGCAACCCACAGCACATGGGGTGTGAAAGAACTGGCTCTTCATAAAACCTATTGCCTGAATATACCACCTTCGCAGTGGTGGTTTTTGGCGGCAGACTTTATATGGATGGTGGTCGCTAGCCAGGTGAACTCTGAAAAGGTCCTACCACCAATGTGATTCGCTCTTAAGCCCCAGCCAGACTGTTGAAAACACGTTGAAAACCAATACTTTCAACCAAGGTTAAGGAAAGTTATGTTGTTATCAACAAATTCCGAGTCATTCACACTGTTACAAATGGTGGTTGCAAACAAGGAGACAAACAAGAACACAAGCCAAGGTCACGCTAGGCCACGCCCCAAATCGTCAGCGCTCTTGGATCTCTCGCGATGGCAGTTTTGTATGCAATGGAGGATAAAGGTTGAAACGCAGGCTAAAAAGCTACAAAACTCTAAGCATTTATAGTTATAGTTACATTGTAAAATATACAATAACAAGCGTACACACTGTCCTAAACGCAAACATACAGCTACATGGATAACGCAAATGCATGTTCTTTGCGTGCCCAAACCTCGAGCAAGCGTCAAGGTTGGTCGCCTCTAGATTTAATCCGCGCGTATGTATGTCTGTTAGAAAATCGAGTCCACAACATCAGTATCGTTCTTAATAATCGATTTCATCGGCGTCATCGGTGTCTCTGAATCTATTTGTGTTTCACAATAATAAATATCAGCTGTGACATCACAATAGGTCTTAAAAAGTCGGCACGCTTGGTTCCAAATTGGAACTTCCAATACAAATCGTGGCACTTGCGTTGTCTATGTAGATGTATGTCTGTGTTTCTAAACACCGCCGTTACAACCCGCCAAGGTCATGTAATTTGGTTGTCAACAGCCGTCTTCACTGTTGTAAACTAGCAAGGTCACCTTGGTTTGATGTTTTGTTTCCAAAAGTCTAGCTGGGGCTTTTATTAGTCGCCTTTAACACACTCTTATCCAGGGATCGTAGGGCTATTCTACTTCTACCATACACTAAAAAAACACCAAAGATCCACTTCTTCCATGCTTCCATGCTGGACTGGGAGCGAAAGAAAAACATAGAATGTGCAACTGCATCTCTTCCCGGACATACTGTAAAAGCCAGTTAAGACGACGAGTTAGACGACCGGCTGGTGTAGCGGTAGCATACATTGCCTTCTATGCCAGAGGTCCTTGGTTCGAATCCCGGTGGCGTCGGCTATTTGTGTGATAAACACAGATATTAGTCGTCAAGTCATGGATGTTTTTATATGCTTATTTAAGTTTATTCTAATAAAAATATGTATTTATTCAATATGTATGTTTATATATTTCTTAAGTATATCAGTTATCTAGTATCCATAACACAAGTTCTTTAAGAAACCTATTTTGGGCTAGATAATGTTGTGTGAGTGTCAAAAATATTTATTTATTTATTTATTATTTATTTATTAGTTAAGGGACAGAGGTTTCGTTGGAGTTATTGTCGGCGATAGACTGACCCCCTGTCACTGCAATAGCCTCTATCCATCAATATTGTGGATAGAGTTATTTTGTCGAAAGAAGACTTTATATGATTTTTACAGATTTTTTTTAATTTTTTTTTTTACATTTTATATTTATATTTATGGAGGGAGATCGTGCAAAAAACCGAAAAGAGTGCTACGATTCTTCATATTTTTACCTTTTTAGATATGATTGAGAATGATGATAATTTGCATATGTTAAAATGAAAGACCACAAATTAACGTAATGCCCATTTTAAATCTTTGAGAAAAATGCAAGAACATGCCTTCGTATTTTTCAGATTTTAACAAATTAAATCAATTCGAATTGATTAAAAAACAAAAACAATTTTTTAACATTTAAGAAACCAATAAATACAGTCATGTACTTTTTTTTGTACCTTTACAAATAAAGTCTAAAATCTAGATGAGATTTATGTAAATTCTCCATAGAAAAATGTATGAACAATCACGCGCATCCCGAGATTTCAAGGCGACACCACGCGTGTTTGATGCACCGGCAAAGTTACGTATTTTAAATTTGTGTACTCTGTAAGTTATTATTAATAATTATTATTATAACTAATTAATTTCAGTAAGTAGAAAGTACCGATACAATGAAATCTGAAAAAAAACAAAGATGCCAAACCAAGTTACCACCAAACGACATAAATTTCGCGGTCGCACGGAATTGATGTCGCTCGCGTACCCCTTTAAAGATTTCCTAAGAATTACTTGCTTCGTCTGGGAATCGAACCGACTTAAATATGAAAAAAAAACACATTCATTTTATGATGCCAATCGAACGAAAGAATGGACAAAAAACAATAATTCTTCTGAAGTAACATAGTGTTTTAAAACAAAGGAACTGCGTAAAATTTATCATACATACATACATAACTTCACGCCTGTACCCCGTATGGGGTAGGCAGAACACCGGAGGTAATAAAACCATCTGATGTCACGTTTGACAAATTTGGAGGCATTATAATAGTGGAGAGAGACTATTGCAGTGACAGGGGGTCAGCCCATCGCCCACAAAAAAGCCTACCATAACACCTCGGTTCCTTAACTGACTTTTACAGTATGTCCGGGAAGAGAAGCAGCTGGCACATTCTATGTTTTTCTTTCGCTCCCAGTCCAGCATAGAAGCTTTTGTTTGATGCACCAGCAAAGTTACGTCTTTTGAATTTGTGTACTCTGTAAGTTATTATTAATAATTATTTTTATATATAATTAATTCCAGTAAGTAGAAAGTACCGATACAATGAAATCTGAAAGAAAACAAAGATGCCAAACCAAGTTACCACCAAACGACATAAATTTCGCAGTCGCGTGAAATCGCGCGAAATTGATGTCGCTCGCGTACGGCCATGCCCCTTAAAGATTTCTTAAGAATTACTTGCTTCGTCTGGGAATCGAACCGACTTAAATATGAAAAAAAAACACAACATTCATTTTATGATGCCAATCGAACGAAAGAATGGACAAAAACAATAATTCTTCTGAAGTAACATAGTTTAAAACAAAGAAACTGCGTAAAATTTATCATACATACATACATAACTTCACGCCTGTACCCCGTATGGAGTAGGCAGAACACCGGAGGTAATAAAACCATCTGATGTCACGTTTGACAAATTTGGAGGCATTATAATAGTGGAGAGAGACTATTGCAGTGACAGGGGGTCAGCCCATCGCCCACAAAAAAGCCTACCGTAATACCTCGGTTCCTTAACTGACTTTTACAGTATGTCCGGGAAGAGAAGCAGCTGGCACATTCTATGTTTTTCTTTCGCTCCCAATCCAGCATAGAAGCATCATTTATTTTCAAAACAAATATACTTCTAAAGTCAAAAAAGTCGAAATTTACGTGAAATATTGATATACAGAATGATTTATTTTAAAAACCATATTTAAGTCTTCTTTCAGTAAAATACTCTATCGACGATATTTAAGGTACTTTCTCTTGTTTTGACAAAGCCTTGGGACATCCTGTATAATCCAACCCCTAAAATCCTATTAAAACGTATTTCACTTTACAAACACTATGCTTACATTGCTTATAACCTCAATATACTAGTGCTAGTCTCCTAAAGGAACATGCAATCCGGGTACTAACGATCAAGTTTCATCAATATACTGTTATAGCAAATGCTTGATAATAAATCCCTAAAGACGGCCACGCTACGAAACCATTTCAATGTAATTAATGTACGACACAAAGGTCTGTTGAGCACTAGACTATCATTATATTGGACAAGTGAATTAAACTTGTCATTTATAATCTAGGTTTAAGTATGCTGGTTGTCTGAAAGAAATCGCTTAAATTGTGTAACAATTGTATAGTATCCATAAATAAAATCCCCAGACAATCACACCAACTACATAGCCCCAAAGCAAGCATAGCTTGTGGTATGGTATACCATGTAGCGAACTAGGGAGGAACCTAGAATATAAATAGATAAATACCCAGACCTGGAACATTTTTTCGTACCCGCAACCACTGGCGTCTGAGGCAGACAGTGTTACCCCATCGCTATAGTGGTCGTAATTAAGAATCTATTTTGTTTCTACGTCATGCAATGGAGTGTAAACAAATAAATAAATACAGGTTATTTATTTATCCGCGGTTTTCCCCTTAATTCCTAAACGCAATATATTGAACTCTTAGCATCAAGATAGATTTTCTATACGTGTTCCATTCGAAGAAATTGAACCCACGCCCTTTTACCACCGTGACACAAAACGCATAGAACTTCCATCTTAATATTAGCTTAATAACATTATGTAAAAATGTTATTATGTTATTAAGCTAATATTAAGTTAATTTTATACTAGTAGGCTTCTTTATCTTTAAACCAATTTATAAGTCATTTTAAAAAATACCGGTATGTTTGCTGTTTGTTAGTTTTGTAATTATATTTTTACCGAGATATTACTGTCTAGACAAATCTAAGATAGTTTTTAAGGTAGTAATAACACATTAATATAAAATTTGTAAAAGCTTATAAATAAATAAATAAAAAATAAATCCTTTTTTGGTAGATATTCCAAAAGTCGAACTAAGTGCTTTGACAGTATCTTTTTGAAAGGGTCGACAAGTTGGAATGAAGTGCCTGCGTTAGTTTTCCTGACCATAATATTCCAGGGGGTAGTGTTTGCTTGGTGGAATGATCCCGTCGGGGTCTACCTGGTCACCTGGCCACCCTTTATATAAAATTTACCGCCAAATATTACCGTTTTGGCGGTGATGAATTCTGGAAATATTTTGTGAAGAGCCATTTCTTTTATAGACTTTCATTTTCGACTTTATATTCATTTACGATCGAATAAAAAGGCTTTGTAGGTATCTATTTGTTTATTTATCTAATGAAAAGCAAGTTCAAATGTATGTACTGTAATATAATATATTATGTAGTTACAAGCACTATTTAGGATTAACTCAAAACTAAATTGTCGTATGTTCAAATGTCAAAGGCCTCTGTGCTAAACATAACAATGCACTTTGGAGATAAGATCAACATTCTCCTAGATTTTGTGAATTATAGCTTGTACAGACAACTGTAGGATAGTTTGAAATAAGTTAACCTCTTGTAGGTTCATTTTCCTTTATACATACATACATAACTTCACGCCTGTATCCCATAAGGGGTAGACAGAATAACAGAGGTTATAAAACCATCTAATATCATGTTTAACAAATTTGGAGTCATTATAATGATGCAGAGAGAGAATTGCAGGGACAGGGGGTCAGTCTATCGGCCACGAAAAACCTCCCATAACACCTCTTTCCCTTAACTGACTTTTGAAGTATTCCCGGGAAGAGAAACAACTGGCACATTCTATGTTTTTCTTGTACTCCCAGTCCAGTATGGATGGTTTTTCCTTTATGATAATCATTTTTGAAGTTAGACATGTACATGGGCATCTTGTAGTCCTGGTTATTGAAATGATATAGTTGATAGTCCAGTCATTTAAGCTTAAATTAGGTAAGAATCTCGGAATTTAAGATACCCAGCTGAAGTCTGTGAATACTTGAATATTGATAATTTTTCATACGGTGAACCGTTTTCGAGATAGAGGGCGGAGAGCGCGCGGTCACAGCATTACTTCAGGTCAACCGGTGCCTCCGGTCGAAAACGCGCCATATATAGTTGATGAACTATTGATAAATCAATCGATTATAAATATTTGTCAATTTTTATTAACTATTATATTATATTTTATCAATTTTTTCCTAACCTATCCACTTTTTATTCAGTATTAATTTATTTAACAATGGTAGCGAATTTTGTATTGCACAATATTGATAAAAAATACAAAGAGCAAAAAAACCATGGGAAATGAGATGTTTACAAAAAAAGCGCATAAAATCGATTTTTGTGACCTTTAACCTTGAAATTTAATAGTTGCGTACACCCTACCATATGTAGGTTTTGAGACAACTTTTAGGGTGTCAATATACAAGTATTTACAGCTGGGTGTCTCGAATTCAGAGGTGAACTTACTATAATGACTGGACTATGATAGATATCCCGTCGGAAGATGTAACGTGTTTTCTTCATCTGCATATGTCATCAGGTGTCGCGGTAAGATATCATAAAATCAAGGTCGTCGGTAAACGCTGGATGAGGTCGGCGCGGGACCGTGGGGAGGCCTATGTCCAGTAGTGGGCATCACCAGGCTGATGATAATCATCGCAGTAAAAAAAAATTAATGGCGTCTCATGTTTTTTCAATAAATACATATAATAAAAGTAAAATTAAAAATTTTAAAAACCCCCCGACACAAAAAAAGACCTTAAAAACTAACAAATAATATTTTAAACCTATTCTAATTATTATCGTCCCATATATAATTGACTGTAAGACTTGTACTTTAAAATATTTTTATTTTCCGAGCGTCGTCGCCGCGTCGGGGACCGCTCAAGTATATAAAGTATTAAGCCAAGAACAGCTAATTTATTATTACATTTAGGTATGAGCGATCTTAAGTTTCATGCATAGTCTACGCTCTACGTAATGCCGCGCGCGGCGAGCTCGGTGTGCGGCTTGCGGCGCGGGGTGGGCGTCACCAAGTGCGGCGACCCGAACGGGCAGACACGTGAGGGCAGACGACGTTGACGGTTGTGTCGATCTTACGAAGTTTTCGGAGTGAATTCTTTTGATGCAATCTGCAACTGACAAATGTTTTTCTCACTTAGCGGTCCCCCGACGCGGCGACGACGCTCGGAAAATAAAAATATTTTAAAGTACAAGTCTTACAGTCAATTATATATGGGACGATAATAATTAGAATAGGTTTAAAATATTATTTGTTAGTTTTTAAGGTCTTTTTTTGTGTCGGGGGGTTTTTAAAATTTTTAATTTTACTTTTATTTTGTACTTTTTAATGTAGGTTTTAATATTAGGAAGATGGTAGTCAGATCCCCTCATCAACAATAAGAGAGCTGATGATCTTCAAACGGCTGATCAGGTCTTTGTAACCTTACCATACACTTTCAATTTCATTGAAGTAATACGGTACCAAATTTCGAATCGATAGGATATATGGAAGGTAGTCAGATCCTCTCATCAACTATTAAAGAGCTGATGATCTTCAAACGGCTGATCAGGTCATGGTTCCCTTACCATATACTTTCAATGTAATTGTAGTAATACGGCACCAAATTTCGAATCAATACGACATATGGAATTTAGTCAGATCCCCTCATCAACTATTAGAGAGCTGATGATCTTCAATTGGCTGATCAGGTCATGGTTACCTTACCATATACTTTTAATATCATCGTTGTAATACGGCACCAAATTTCGAATCGATACGACATATGGAAGTTAGTCAGATCCCCTCATCAACTATTAGAGAGCTGATGACCTTCAAACGGCTGATCAAGTCATGGTTCCCTTACCATATACTTTCAATATAATTGTAGTAATACGGCACCAAATTTCGAATCAATACGACATATGGAAGCTATTCAGATCCCCTCATCAACTATTAGAGAGCTGATGATCTTCAATTGGCTGATCAGGTCATGGTTACCTTACCATATACTTTTAATATCATTGTTGTAATACGGCACCAAATTTCGAATCGATACGACATATGGAAGTTAGTCAGATCCCCTCATCAACTATTAGAGAGCTGTTGACCTTCAAACGGCTGATCAGGTCATGGTTACCTTACCATATACTATCAATATCATTGTTGTACTACGGCACCAAATTTCGAATCGATACGACATATGGAATTTAGTCAGATCCCCTCATTAACTGTTAGAGAGCTGATGACCTTCAAACGGCTGATCAGGTCATGGTAACCTTACCATATACTTTCAATATAATTGAAGCAATACGGTACCAAATTTCGCATCGAAAGGACATATGGAAGGTAGTCAGATCCCCTCATCAACTAGAAAAGAGCTGATGATCTTCAAACGGCTGAACAGATTTTCATGAAACATGGCTAAGAACACTCGGGATAAAATTATCTATAACACAAAAAAAAACTAAACGAAAATCGGTTCATCCGTTTGGGCGCTACGATACCACAGACAGATACACAGATACACAGACACGTTAAACTTATAACACCCCTCTCGTTTTGCGTCGGGGGTTAAAAATAAACTATTTGATCTAAAGCAGTATAGAAAATTATTTGAAAATCAAAAAATAATTATAAAATTTAAAACAACAGTGTGTTGAATTTAGTTCAGTTCAAAGTATTAAAAATTTTAATCTGATATAATTTTAATACTATAATTTATTAAAATTATAATCAACGAATGCAGAGCACTTAAAAACCGACTTCACGTCAAAACTTTGACTGAAGAAGGTTGTCACGGTAAACGATCTCCGAATTCATACATATTTAAAAATTTTTTGATGAAATACTCAACCGATTTCGATGAAATTTCAATGGAACCAACTGTAAAGTATTTTTTATCATATGAAATAAGAATCATTAAAATTGGTTGACCCAGTCAAAAGTTATGAGGTAACAAACATAAAAAAAACATACACGATAAATTGAGAACTTCCTTCTTTTTTTGAAGCCGGTTGAAAAGAGGAATAACGGAAGAGACAGTATTTTTTTAAATACTGAAGCAGTGTCAAAGTGCCCAGCTTTATAGTTAATAAATTAAACACAATTGTGACTAATATTACGGAAATCCGGAACAGTAGTTTGGAGTATCTAATAATATAGTAACACTGACTTAGGCCGCATACTAAGAATTAGTTATAATGACTCTTCGATAAAAAATCAAGGTTTAAATATCTGGAGACCTCGGACTTTTATTCTTAGAAAATATTCCTAAATTTGATTAGTCAACCTTGCAGTTGATTGCAAGGACTGTATACCGGTATGAATTTCTGTACAATTTTTTTCTGTATGACGTCATACCGTTAAAATAAGTGTATTTAAAAATAACAGTACAGGAATTCATACTGAAATAATTCTTGTACCTTTTTTATTATTGTAGCATAACTGTTTTTTTTTCAGTTAACTGAAATTTTCCGGTATTAATATTAATATTGATATTAAAATTTTATTTTTAAATAACTGTAGAATGTTCAATAGTTTAGTTGAAGCCTATGAAGCGTAGGTACATATGCTGACCTATACATTTCGGTACAGAAATTAAGTAAGTTAAAATATTTCTGTACTTAAAACATCTACAGAAATTAATCCGGTATACATTATTTGGGTACTGATATAACTAATTTAGATTTTAATAACTTGTACAGTTATTGTGTTTGATGAAGCAGTAGGTACACTAATAAGGGTACTGAAATTTTACTAGTACTATTTAAAAAAATTATACCATCCCTGGTTGATCGTATATCAATTGAGCTATTATCGCTGCCTGCAGGTTAATTCCAGTATTATGTGAAGAAAGCAAACGGTTAGATTGGTAGGTACTGTATTTTAATAATTTTGAACGGCATTAGATATCATGACGTAATGGCTGCTGTGTTTATCATTCCATAATAGCAGGTTAAGTACCGTTCGATTATAAATTTGAAAGTTTGTAAGGATGTATGAATGTCTGGATGTTTGTTCCTCAATCAAGGCAGAACGGCTCAATGGATTAGGATGAAATAACACATTTCATTTTAGTATGGACGTTTGGCCAGCACCTGTGCCGAATAAAATAGTTGTGGAATACCATTATGAAAACACTTAAAATAACTGTTAATTAAATTGTTTGTTACTTTTCGTGTACATTAAGGAAAACTACTTGAATTGACAAAGACCACAGGTGACTGTAGACGCCATTTTTAAGTCATATTTTCACTGATATTCCTATATTTTTGATTTCTGCCTAGACGTAAAAGATGATTTAAATAAAAAAAAAATAGAAAACCAAACTGAATTCATAAATATTGCATATTTTTGATAAATAAGTAGTGGTGAAATGTCACTTCCGTACATTATGTTGACCTTTCAGGTTCATCTCTCATTTACCGTTCATAACTTTTTGTTTAAAAAGTCGTATGTTTCGAAGTAATTATATATTTTTTAAGTTTTTGTTATTTTTTTTTATACATTATAAGCACAAAAGACAAATCTCTATAGGTTTGAAACACATTTTATTGATACATTGAGTACCTACATACAGTAAGTACTTACGGCCATTTTGTAAAACTGTGGAGATTTATGGCAATAACGTCATTTTGTTTTTCCGTTTGTACACCTAAATTATAGATTCAACTTTAAATTTCTGATTTTTGTTTGATTTGTGAATAATTTCCACGATTTTAAAATTTGGCACAGGTTGCGACCAGGAATGCAACGGAACCTTTGGTGTAATCATATTATATAGTCTCGAATAGCACATGCTATATTTAATCCCGATATGATTCGAAATTGCGCCGGTACAACCGCGCGAAACACATAGACAGTCCATATAGCAACGTTTAGGGCGGTCGGTAAAAGAAAAGCTTACTCATGATGACTTCCGTGCCTTCTAGGGAACGGTAAGCCGGTATCATGATCATCATCATCACAACTCTTTGTAATGAGCCCACTGCAGGGCATGAGTCTCTCCCCTGGGTGAAGAGGAGGTATAGGCCATAATCCACCAAGCTGGCCCAGTGATGGGTGGTGGATGCCAGAATTTTTAGGGCGCCTAGATGGCTTCTGACAAACCCTAACGACTACTGTAAACAAGTATACAGCACCCAGGACTGACAGCTTAACGTGGCCTCCGAAGGTCGGCGGTCACCCATCCAAGTACCGACCGCGCCGAACGTTGCTTAACCTGTGATATCGTATGATACACACAGTAACCACGGCGCCACGACGACTTCAAGCCGGTATGGTGTCCTGAAAATTCAGATATCAACTAATAAACTCTGGGCCAGCTTTGTGGTTTATGATTTAAAACGATTGTATATTTTACGAAAATTAGGTTATGGTTATGGAGAGGAATGAAGATATGACGGAATTCAATATTATGATAGGAGACGAAAAAGTGGAACAAGTGAACGAGTTTGTATACTTGGGGTCCTTGTTTACAAGAGATGGAAATTGTGAAGGTGATATTGAAAGGAGAGTAAAATCAGGAAGTTGTGTTAATGGTGCCTTGTACTCGGTTATGGCAAGAAAATTTATACCGAATAAGGCTCGTCTGGCCATACTTGAAGGAGTTTTGGCGCCAACGCTTATGTACGGTAGTGAATCTTGGGTGTGGCAGAAGAGACATGAAAGCAGGATTAATGCTGTTGAGATGAGTGCGTTGAGAAGCATGTGTGGAGTGAAAAAGAGTGAGAGGGTGCGCAACAGTGAAATAAGAAAGAGATGCGGATTGAAAGAGGATGTAGTGACTAAGATTGAAAAGGGTATGCTAAGGTGGTTCGGGCATTTGGAAAGGATCAGTGAAAGTAGATTTACGAAAGAGGTGTACAGAACAATAATGGATGGTGTTGTTGGAAGGGGCTGGTCGAGGCGAACGTACTCCGATCAAATTGGCGACATTTTGAAAAAGGGCCTAGTCAAAAGTACCCGTAATCGGCGATCATGTATGAAAAGATTGATGAAAGATGCGAAAGAAAAGAGGTATGTGTGGATCGCAGAAATTGGTGTTCCCTTGTCTCTGCCTACCCCAAAGGGAGACAGGCGTGAGGTTATGTATGTATGTATGTATATTTTACATTGTTACCCACGTTATAATGAAGGATACTTACGCTTTAGGTACACATTAGTCAATCGCAATTTGTCAAATGAAGTGTAATAAGCATGATGAAAAATAGATATACTACTACTAATATTACAAATGCGTAAGTTTGTATGGAATTATGGATGTATTGTCGCTCGATCACGACAGAAATGTTTAACGGATCTGGATGACAATTTGCTTCTTTTAAACATCTAAATAGAATATGAAAAATTTAATGCCAAAAGGCATAAGTTATCTTTTTCTTTCTTAAAATGACCTTTCATCAAGTAATTCGTTGTAATACTTGTAAGTTGAAACTTCGACAGGAACCAAGTCGTGGCCTGTAGTTATTTATTTTGTACAAGACATCACGTAAACTTAAGCTAATTTTAGTTTACATCTGATGTCAAATGATCGTACTTCCTAATTTGTGTAGTTGTCACAGTGAATCTCAGTAAATCACAAGTACTGACCGTCCAATCATCCGGTTTATATGTCACTGATTCATGTTGTCATTATAGTAGAACTGTAAGCAGATATACAGTGGAGTAACTTAGATAATACAGGGTTGACTTGTAGTCACCGGCCAACGTTTTTTTTCACAATAAGTATCATTTATAGAAACGATTTTTGCAAAAAAAGTATTTATTTTTTTAACAAAGAAATAAATTTATTCACTAACATATTAAACAAACCATGGTCACTCTAAATTGCCATTAAAATAAAGGCAACTACGCGCTACTACAAAAAATTTTGTAGAACTACGTCATATTATTATCAATGAAATGCCGCTTCGTAGTAGGTATGTTCATCAACAGCGACTATTTTTAAAAAAGTTTGTGGTTCCATATTTCTACTTTTTTATACTGAGCGACGCTAAAATAAATATGGTACGTTTATATCATATCAAAGAAACTAATATTTAAATTTGGCTGGTGACTACAAATCAAGCCTGTATAGAATTCGTATTGACTTTAGACACGGGATAATTATAATGTTTTTGTTTATTTTGTTATTTTTATTGATTTGTCAGCACTATTGCATGCGCCGTGATTAGGACAATACGGATTATAGAGATAGCATTATGTTAGAAAAATATCGTCACTTAAACCTTCCTTCCCACCTTCAGATAAAACCTTCTCAAACACCATATATCTTGGTTTTTATTATGACTTACCCATAATCTTGTCATAAAAATTTGTAAATAAAAAGTAGCCTATATCCATTCATGAGCCGTAGTCATCTAAATTGGTTTTAGTAGTTTTAGTTTATGGAAGTAAGGCTGGTCAATGATTTTTGACTTCATCTGACTCGTATTTTACTCCAAAAACCTTGACAATCCACTCTCTAGTTAAATATCTAAAACGCAATTCACGATAAACAACGCTACAGCAATTTCTACTCTATTTGTCTATTGATCTATTCTCGCTGGCTCAGCATATCGAATTTATCCTGATTGGTGACTACGCCAATACACATCGACATATTCCGATTGAATTGCGATATACATAAATAACCTAGAGAACGGATACGAAGGGGTTAGGAGATGCCTAAGAGTTATTGCTGTAATGTGGCTTTAGTGGTGTATTTGTGGAAGATAAGTTGTTCTTTTTGATTTTATTGGTTTATTTTTGTACAGATTTTCGTTAAACAATAATAGACTTACTGCCATCGTGTGAGTATGTTTGGCTGAGTAAGGATATCCTACCTTATCATACCTTTCTTATCGCTATGAGTAGACACCTCCTTTGGTAAAGACACTGAATTCCTTCTTTCTATAAGGTATAACTGGAGTCCTCCTTCGATTAACCAATACATACATAACTTCAGGCCTATATCCTTTATAAGGTAGGCAGAACACCTGAGGCTATAAAACCATCTGAAGACACGTATGATAAATGTGGAGGTATTATAATGATGGAGAGAGACTATTGCAGTGACAGCCTATCGCCCACAAAAACACAAAACCGCCAGTAAAATTTCTGTTCCTTAACTGACTTTTACAGTATGCCCGGGAAGAGAAGCAGCTGGCATATTCTATGTTTTTCCTTTGTTCCCAGTCCAGCATGGAAGTAAAAAAATGGCCAAAATCTTGAAATATAATAAAATGCTTTGATTGTCAATGCCGTGCGCCCTTGGCGAAAGCATGCCGATCAAATTGGCGACATTCTAAAAAAGGGCCTAGTAAAAAGTACCCGTAAACGGCGATCATGTATGAAAAGATCAATAAAAGTGGTATATCTGGATCGTAGCAATTGGTGTTCCCTTGTTTCTGTCTACCCCAAAGGGTAGGCGTAACAAGGAGACAGGCGTGAAGTTATGTTTGTATGTACGTATGTAATTTATAGTTCGATCATGACATTCGTTAATCACTACTCGATGACTATCTTATCACTATTCTCCTTTTATAATTAGAAGCGCTAACATAAGCATGGTTCTACAGTAAATACAAGTAAAAAATCCGCAATAGCAAAAAAACTACGTTTAAAAAAAATTGGAAATTAGCTCTTAATACTTTACGCTATTCTACTTAGTACCAGCACTTTTTTTGCAAAAGATGAATCTTTATTTACAGTAAAGAAAACCTAGATGTACATAAATACATACAAAACTTCACGCCTGTATCCCGTATGGGGTAGGCAGAACACCAGAGGTAATAAAACTATCTGATGTCACGTTTGACAAATTTGGAGGCATTATAATAGTGGAGAGAGACTATTGCAGTGACAGGGGGTCAGCCTATCGCCCACAAAAAAGCCTCCCATAACACCTTGGTCCCTTAACTGACTTTAACAGTATGCCCGGGAAGAGAAGCAGCTGGCACATTCTATGTTTTTCTTTCGCTCCTACTATGTACAAATTTAACAAAATACTTTATTAAAACATTTTCTTCAATATTTCAGTGGTTTGTGAATCAAAACACAATTTGGTTGCCGGTTGCCCTCAAATAAAATTTGAAGGAAAGGTCGAACATGAAGCTTTGCGATACCCGAAATTGTAAATTTGATGAATAAATTTAATAATTTATACCTTTTTCAGAATGGTTCGTATAATTTGGTTTTCTATGGAATGAATATTCGGATGAATTTTACTAAAGTCAATACAAATCTGATTTTGATGGAGATAATTGTTATGTGATTAGGTGCTATTTAATCAAAATTGAAATTTTTGTATTTTGTTACATCTGAAAATTAAGAACGTAATAAACAGGATCGTCTTGTTTGTGAATCATAATATTGATATTGCTTTAAGATTTTAGTTGAAATGAAATGCTAAAATAGTCGCAGATACGTAGAAAGCCCACTTTTTTCTCGTTGAGTTTGACTTCTGATTGTCACATTTTGGTAACGATAGATTTCAAGTAAAATGTTTCCGTAGGGTTGGCTACGAGTGCTACGACTAGTTCTTCTGTACTTGAATAAGCTTTGTATCAAATGTGTCAGACGAACAAACACATAGACAGACAAAGTGATAGCAACACCGTACTATAAGTAATACATAATCTTTTTCATTTTCTTTTGACGTAGACCGTAAGAGGGCAATCATTTGGGTGAATTTTCTTAGTTTATCGTTCTAAACTGTATAAAATTCCATTGACGTAATTATTCAAATAATATTTATTGTTACAGATCTACAAATATCAACATCGCAATTAGTATTTGAAACAACTACAACACAACTGACCGAAGATACAACTTCAACCGAAGGAAGTGATTTAGATCAAAATTACTCACAAAGTGAACAGGTTGATCAATCGAATAACATCAAAATTGTCAATCCAAATCAAGACACGAAAGCACCAGAAAGCGCTTCTAGAGTAATTATCCCAATAAGTAACAATACAGTAAACGAGATAGTTTACAAAGTTAAAACGAGACATAATACATCTGAAGTACCAGGCAAGCATAAAGTTGAAGAAGTTACTAAGAGGCCAATGAGCAAAAAGAATGATATAAAAGCTCATGTTCAGTATGATGAAGTGACAGGAGAGTTGATTGGTGGAGAGCATCCTTGTCACAGAGAATGTAAAGAAGGTGATGAACCTATGATCTGTTACTATCATTTTAATTTGGAGTGGTATCAAACAATGAGCAAAGCGTGCTATAGCTGTCCTTTGGTTGAGAGTGATTGTGCGAGAATCGACTGTATCCCTGCTGATGGTATGAATAGAGCGATTACGGTTGTGAATAGGAAGATGCCTGGACCAGCCATTGAGGTGAGTAACTTTATTTCAAAATATATTATGCGCATAATTTAATAGAAATAACGAAGATGAAGTCGTCGTGGCGCCGTGGTTACTGTGTGTATCAAACGATATCACAGGTGAAGCAAGATTCGGCGCGGTCGGTACTTGGATGGGTAACCGCCTACCATTCATTTCTCATTGCGACTTCCATGCTTCGGAGGGCACGACAAGCAGTCGGTCCCGGGTGCTGCATACTTGTTAGGGTTTGTCAGAAGCCTTTTCGGCACCCTGAAAATTCTGACATCCACCACCCAGCACTGGGCCAGCTGGGTGTATTATGGCCTTTACCTCCTCGTCACCCAGAGGAGAGACTCCTAGCCCTGCAGTGGGCTCATTACAAAGATTCGTGATGATGATGAACGAAGATGGTTTTGAGACAATTGAAGAAATAGAAACTGAAAGTATAATGTTGGTTTTTTACGCTCTTAGAATTTTCCTACCACCCCGGGATAAGAATGTGGAAAAATTAGAATGATTTTAATGACTCCTATTTGCTGGTAGGACTTATTTAAAGACTATGCTAGCGATCGCCCTTCACATAAAATGAGCTGCTAAATATAATCGCACTAGCAGTGATATTATATGGCAATGTTTTATATTACTGTCAAAATTGGGTAACTTTTTCTTTTTTGGTGACCAAAGTTTTGATCACTTTGGCGATGGGATGAACCTATCTGCCTCAGAAGGCAGTGGTTTCGGGTTTAATTCCCGCACGAAAAAGACAAAAAAAATGTTCCGGGTCTGGACGTTTATCTATGTATGTATTTTGTATTCTAGGTTCCCCCCTAGTTCGCTACATGGTATTTTATAACATAAGCTTTGCTTACTTTGAGGCCATGTAGTTGGTGTGATTATGTGGGGATTTTATTTTATTTGTTTTTTATAAAGTTTATATAAAATAAAGAATATTTTTACTTTTTACGAAACGGTAAGGGCGCGTAAGATGCTTTAATTTAGAATAGCTCAAAACTCTGTCCTAGCTAATTTTCTGTAAATTAAATTTTCTTTAAAGTCAGCTAAAATTAAAATCATTGTTAATAAATAAAATATAAAATATTGACTAGACTTGTTTTACGTTTTTACGGTTAATTGTATCGAACAAAAGACTTTTGAACCGGATGTTATTGAGTGTAATTATATTTACAATTTTACTCTACACGAGACCTGGTCACGAGTGACTGATATAATGACAATATTATTAAATACAAAAAACAATATGATATTGAATTAATAGATCTATTTTGTATCAGTAACTTAACATAAAATACATACAGAGAAAGACATGAGTAAAAAAAATTTTTGCTAACAAGGCTAACTCTAAATCTAACAACCATCAAGCAAGAGTCACTTGTTTTTGAGACCGAGTTTGATCTCATGCGCCCGATTGTAAGTGAAGATCAGTACGAAGATGACAGAATTTAGGAAAGAACTGGCTCTTAATAAAATATGGCCGAAACACATCACGGAGCGGTGAGCATATTTAAGGGGCTCGCTAGCCAGGCTGACCCCTACAGAATCCTATCACCAACGATATAGGAATTCTTAACGCTGCAAACTGAATGGCAGCGATAGCGACAGCGGCGCGGGCAGCGATTTCCGTGACACGAAAGTATTGAATTTGTATGAAACCGCGACAAATCGCTCTTCCGCCCGCTGGCGTCGAGAACGGCGCAGATTCACCGCGTCGTCGCTGCCCGTGTCACTGTCGCTCTCGCTGTCGCTGCCGTCCAGTTTGCAGCCTTAGAACTACTTAACTAGATGACAAAATATACAAAAGAGTTAATTTTTGCATATCACTATATAACAATCTTTAGCTGTTAATAAGTATTGCAGATGGAGATGATGATGTATAACTTTTTCAATCTATCAATCCGACGCTTGACACCTCAGTCGCTCGTGACCACGGGGTCTGCAAAGACACCGAAACGTCGAGTCAAAATATAAATATACGCGATAAATCCGGTTAAAAAGTGTTTTATTTAATAGTATGAATCGCGAAAACTTAAGACAATACTAAGTATAGCAGTCTACGAAGTTACCAAAATAATAGGCCTAGCTTCACTTAGTAATTATTTCTGTCAGTGACTGTACTAACATTAATCCTCTAAATTCGCTCAATAGGATAATAAACTAGCACATGGAAACTTCAGCTTTGTTCGTTAAATGGAATTAGGATTATTATTAAACTAGAATGCAGTATGTGCAGATTTCAACGCTTCCTCTGTTAAACATAACATTGCACTATGGAGATGCGTTTTACTTGATTTTGTGTAGTAACGTAGAGTCAAATTCAAAACAGTTTGAATTATTTTAAATTGTCAACTAAGTTCAATATATCTTAACGAATTGTCACTACTATTGAAATTGCATGCAGTATATAAAAAGCCAAAGAATAAACAAAATGATTTTCATTTAACGAATTCATGGATTTAACCACAAGTTGTGATTAAGTTAGCTTAGAATCATCACAAAACATTAATGCAAATAATACAATTCATAATTATAAAGTATCAAAACTAAATATAATATAGTATGACAAACAATTTTGTTTTTATTTTTCGAGTTCTCGGTATTTTATCGCTGGTAAAACTCACGAAAACTGACAACATGTGCTTAAATTTTCATTAGATCGTTAAACTTCGTTATATTCCAGTTTACATTATTTTGACGAAGGCATTTGGTCGTGCTTATTTTTGTAACTACAAAAGATAAAGGAAAAAATAAACGTACCTTAAAAAGAAAAAAAAAGTTCTGGACATTTATCTATATATGTATTTATATTCTAGGTTCCCCTTTGTTCGCTAAATGGTATCCCATTTCACAAGCCATGCTTAGTTTGGGACCATGTAGTTGGTGTGGTTGTCTGGGGATTTTATTTACTTTTATGTATCGAGAAATTTACAGTGGATCAAAAGACTCATATACATATACAGAGATCGAAAGATTTAATTAATAAATAACTGCTTGTAATTAATAGGTTCAACCAGGAGACACCCACAGCTAGACAATACCGGTGTGGAGAACTTTTGGGAGGTCCCGCAAGGTTCTCCATATCATTATTTCCACTAAACAGTATTATTTAAAGAACGGTTCCTTTTTACCACAATTTGATTAAAAAAAGCTAAAATACCTTTTGTACATAACATTTTTATTCATAATAATGTTTATTTTTACTTTTACACAATATGAATTGCCAACAAAATATTAATTCCCTGTTATTCAAATAAAGGAGAGATACCTCAATTTCTATTTCTGAAAACAATAATAATATTTATCGAAGTCACAAAATGTTTCAAATCAAATCAAATCATCAAATTATTGCTTCAATGTATGGTACAAAAAGGTGGTTATACTATGATACGTTCCTTATACAAAACTGTCTAACAGCATGCAATCTTTTTAGCTGGGTAGGTATACAAAATAATTAATTTGAAGAATGTGTCACGCATATAGGTTAAACATCATTGACATAATTAGTCTACATTTAGTTAGTTTGGAACGAATATGTTTTTACTAATAATGTCTTTGATTCAGAATAAAAAATATATTTCAAGACATTAAAAGGTTTAGTTAGTTAAGTTAAAAAAAGGTTTTCATTTACTGGATTTTGTTGTGTATGATATTGAGTGCTAAGTTTTGTTTTAATATTCCTTTCCAGTGTCATGTATATCTCCCTACAAATCCATTCTACTTTGTACGAATTTTAAACTCGATCTTTACATGCCAACTTTACTTTTTGACATAATTCACACCAAGGACCCAGTGTCATAATTCAAACTGGCGTTCAAGACAAAAAAAAAAATATAGTATGCGATCCTGCACATTGCCCCTTACTTACTCCATACACAAAACTGTTGCCTTCCGAGGTAGTTTTTATTATAATGCCGCCAAGTGCTGAGATAATATACCGCCATCGTTTTATATTCTTACCTTACTGGGTACGTTAAATGCAGTTTGTGGCTAATGAATTAATTTATGGCATTTTGCAGCATTATACCAAATCTAAACAAAATGTTGTGTTTTATACAAAATGAAAGTCAATCCAACGAATCAAAAGGGCAATTTATAAAAATTGAGTCCTGCAAAAACTGTAAACTTTTAAATACGAGAATGTTATTACGGATTGGGTGTTGTTATTTGTTATACAGTTTAAATATATCTTTATGGACAATATCATTCTATTGTTTCTATTTTTGTTTTAGAAATTTTGAATTTGAAGACCTTTAAATTTTCAAAAAGCCTCAGCTAAACTTTGAAAGTTCCCCGAACGTAACAATGCTTTATTACATAATCGAACCCGCTGTTACCTAATCAATTTCTATTCCCTTATTAGGGAATCTGGTTCAAACCCATTAATTTTAATATCTATTACGGAGAAAATAAGCATTATAGAAGCCAGTGCAGCTTTTGCATGGTCATTAGTTTCTCTAATAGTGCTTAATGCTCTATAACCACTTTCGAGTCACGATAACAGTTTTATCACGATTTGGATATAATTCTGATATTTAGCGACGAAAATGTGTTTTGTATCGAACAATCCTTGGTTATGGTTTCGCTTTTAGACTTAGAGACGCAAATGTTTTTGATTTAGGCGAATAAATAAATAAATATTGTTCGGACATTCACTCACACATCGCCACCTAGCCTTACATTAAGCTAGACAACGGATAAACAAACTTATACTTTTTTCATTTTCTTAAATACATAGTTACATTTGATACATATTACACCGAGGACAATGTAAACAAACATGCTACTCGGATATGAATGAACACGAATTGCACTATGCGGGAATCGAACCTGCGACCACTGGCGTTTGAGGCAGACAGTGTCGCCAAATAAGTGTCCACAGTGTCCCCGCTTTATCTGTCGTCAAAGAATAAATATTTTATACAATGCGTTTGATCAATTTGCAACCGACTTTAAAAAAAGAAGGAGATTGAGTATTTCGTCTGTATGATTTTTCTTCTGTTTGTTACCTCATAACTTTTGAGTGGGTGAACAGATTTTGATGATTCTTCTTTCATATGATAGAGGATACCATTTGGCCCCATTTCATCGAAATGGATTGATTATTTATTTATATTTTTCTTTAGCTACCTTGGTGTAATGGTCGAGTGTTCGGCTGTAATGTGAGAAATCCTGGGTTTGATTTCCAGGCGGGCTAGACTAGGAAACTAAAATTTCTAAGCTGGTTTGGGTTTTGTTGTAGGTATTCAAGGTAGGATACCAGCAGTGCGGTCTCCAGAACACAATTTTTTTATCAAAGTTTACTTTGGGCCACTAATTTATATATGGTCAGGTTATTTGTCAATAATCTGTACTAATATAATAAATTTTGAGAGTTAGGTTGTTTGTTTGGTTAAACGCGCTAGCAGGTAGATTTTTGAGGAACACGATATTTTATTCAGAAATTCCCACGGAAAGCTATTAGTAATTCCCATAGAAAGTACTTTAAAACTCATTAAAACTCATGTACAATTTCAGGTGTGCCACCACGACCGCATCATAGTTGACGTGGAAAATGACTTGATGACAGAAGCGACGACGGTGCACTGGCATGGACAGCATCAACGAGGAACTCCTTTTATGGATGGGACACCCTATGTCACCCAGTGCCCTATCCTGCCGGAGTCTACTTTCAGGTAGGCTTAGGATAACCCTGAACCTTATAATAGAAATCTAGATCTACTCCATTATTATTATTACTAACTCTGAGTGTCCCAAAATTGGGCATAGACATCCCTTTTTTCGTTCCATTTTAGTTGAACAACCGCGGGCCAGTTTGCATCCAGGCAAAATGCATCCAGATCATCCTTCCACCGACGCGACGGAGTGGTCGTGCGCGATGTCGTTTGGTGTCTGGATGCCACGCGGTTGTTATTTTGGCCCAAAAATCTTCTGACATCCGACATACTTGGCTTGCCCAATCCCATTTAAGCTTGGCAGCTTAGAATATAATATGAATTAACCATATAATAGCCGTTCCAGGCTAAAAACTATCTCTATGCAACTTTTCATCCAGATCCGTTCCATTTGTCTGACGCAATTGAGGAACAAACATGCATTCATTCAAACTTTCGTTTTCATTACTAGTAGAATAAAAACCACGAATAGAACAAAAATCAAGAATTTTCGATGTTATCGTAAAAAGGCAATCAAAAGACCACGCATAACTTTGTATGAGAGCTGGTAGCCGCCTCAATAGACATGTGTGATATATCGTTGAAAAGGGTTCACCTTCTAGAACAAGAATGGGCATTGTTAATTTTTTTTAATTTATTTCATACGAAAAACCGTTTCGAGGAATAAGGTTTCTGATTAATTTAGTCGATTTAAAACATTTAAAAATATTGGGGTTTAAGAGATTTTTAACAAAATACATTTGACCTTTATTTAACCTTGATGACGTCATCAAAGGCATCAAATCGATCAAGTGTTATGCCTTAAAGCTGTTTAAAAAAAGTCAAACTAAACTCTATAGGTCTATGTGTGGTCTATGGGTGGTTGTTTTGTTTTGTTTATATTTTAACGTAACCTCAACGTAACAAACTTAGCTTCTTTATTTTTCCCTGCGATTGATCTAAGTTTAATTAACACTTAAAATTTTAAGAATAATTAGTTTAATTATTTTAATTATAGATTATTTATACAAACTACAAAGAAAAGAAACAGAGGAAATAAAGACGGTTAAGATTTGATTTGAATCAATGTTTGAAATGTTGGTTTGTTGTCTGTTGACAATCCATTGGGTGACAGTGACATAGCATAACTTTAGCACACAGACACAGCTAATGTTTTTTTTTACTGTGTCAGTATGTTTATAAAGTTAATGCCACTGATGACGTCATCACGTACTAATTTCATAAAATCAATATAAATTAAACGACACAGTTAAAAATAAAACTATTCAAATTGTTCTCTCAAAATAGGCTAAAGATTAATATAACATAATAAAAATAATAGGTTAAAAAAGTGAACAATGCCCATTGGTATGGTGCCGTTCTTGATTCTGAGTCCAAGCTGATAACCTACCTACCTACCTGCCTACCTAACAAAATCACCGAAGACAAAATAAAAAAAAAAACAACCTTAATTCATGTGTGCAGCAGATAATCAGAGCGGCGATGTCGCTTACCAAAAAGCATACAATCACTACGTTCTAAGAGACCCCACTGAACGAATGAATGAGCTAAGAACAGGAGGCTACCAATTCTACTGCCAATATTTTAATAAAAAAGTATGGCCAACTTTAGGAAAATACTAGGGATGTGGTGTTCATTATCGATAGTTAGTGATGTTCACGGTCGATAAAAGATTCGATAAATAGCAGGTACAGGGAAAAATAGATAAAAGAACTACACAAAAAAAAAACAATAATTATAAACATTTTATTGAAGCACATGGTATTTTTACTTAAACCTATTTAAGAAACAATAAAAGTTATAAGAAAAGTGATGCGATGAAAGTGACATTCCTAAATTATTAATTACAGCAATAAGTTATTTTAAAAGCATTATTGTAATTAAATATGTTGTTATATTATCCACCTTGTTTAATTCATATTCATTATTCTTGCGGTAAAGTTTATAAAAAAATATAATAAAAAAATATTACAGTAACCTAGTTAGAGTTATTGTGTACTATACTTTAACAAAAAGTAAATGCATAATATTTATAACAACAATATACAATATTTAAAGAAAAAAGATATTGAAGATTCATAAAGACTAGTCAAACTGTTACGTATTGCTGTTATTTATATAGGGTTAAACAAAGTATATCATAAAATCTTTTGTTACAATTTTGCTACTTGAACAGCATTGTGTTTTAGAAAGGCTAACACCAGTCGAGTAATTAATTATAAATATTTTACCTTTATAAAGTCAACATAGGTACAACCTTTATATCTTTATGTTTAAATAAAATGTAGAAAAATAATTAATAAAGAAAATAAGCTATATTATCAATTATACAATATCAAACAATAAAAAAAAGCTTTCCGAAACAGTACAATTTTACGTATTTTAAGTTCTCAGGAATAAAAATAATTATACCTATATATAAAATACTTCTGAGTAAAGAGAGTAAAATCTTATTACTAAGAGAATGCCTCTATACCTAGTCTCTTCTTAATGACTTGCTAGTGAAGCTTATCTTATGTAAGTTATTACTATTTTGAAAATGGTGAAATATTTGCAATCGCACAATAATGAAATCTTTCATTATTTTTTTTTATTGAGTCGATCTGTATTCAACCAATACTTTGGCAATGCGAAAATTAAAGATTTTTTTCGTATGTATTTCAACAGACACGTGCAATAAGTAATATTTTTTTCAAAGTGAAATTAATCTACCAGCAATTATTGAAAATATGATCTGTTCAGAAGAAGTGGCTCGAAACAACAATCTTCTTTAAAATAAAAATAACAGCTTATAGCCACAAAATGGCCCAGACATTTCATAGAAACCATTTTTACATAACATTTGTTTTAGACTATCTTTTAACTTAAAAATAAAAATAAATTATAAAAGCTTACAAATTGACCAACGAATGACATGACAATGCATTTGACGATTTTAATTTGGTATAGGTATAAAAAAATCATTATTCAAAATGCTTTGGCTTGCCAGCTAACCTAAATCCTCGGTTTCTGGAGATTTGAAAATGACTACTAGCTACACGATTTGAAAATGACTACTAGCTTTTTTATTTTTAAACCTACAAAATAAATAATTTGTGGGCAGGATTTGTGGCTGATTGCTTTCCCGACGAAAATGTGGCTTATGTTGAAAGGCTGTGGGGAGTTGTTGTTTTTTCCGAAAAATAGTTTCCTAATGCAATCATTTTATGTAGTTGCTCCACTGTAATATGCTTCTTACAAACATAGATCTTCCTCACGAATTGCTTTTATTCACTAAGGCAACTGCAATCAGAAATAAATATTCTTATTGTTAAATCATTAAAAAAGTTCATTTGAGTGTTTTACTTCAAAAGAAAACATATACCCTTGAGAAGATTGAAATGAAAAAAATGAAAAATGTTTTTATTTACTTTTTACTAAAATCCATATAAAATAAGTGGCAAGTGAACCCCTTTAAATACTTAATGTTTTTGTTGGGAGACACCGCTCTTCCGTAACATAAAATAAAACATGAACAGATATAATAGATTACTTAACAGCTATCATCTAAGCTAGCATCCATAATTCATAAAAAAAAAAAAAAAAAAATCTAAGAATTAGATAAATACCTACATAAACTGTGTTTTAATAACTCCACACAACTCTTCCCACACATTTGATAATATAATTTGAGATGTTAATAGAATTTGTCTTGAAAGGGTGTCGTAAAAGGCGTTTCTGGGTAGCGACCACTCTTCTGCCACTAAATATCATCGCTCCTTCGGTGATGTGTTCCGGAAATATTTTATGAAGTGCTAGGTCCTATCAAACCCGTGTGCTTTCATCTTTAAAATCATCTTTATTTTCCATCAGGTGAGATGAGGTCAAACGCGGTGTCAATCACCAATAAAGAGCTCATATTACTCATACCTAAATAGGAACAAAATTATGAATATAGCGTCTAGAAGAGAAGTTAATTTTGTATGTTTAATTTTGTCAGTGGTGGCCTTTGGCCAAAATATCTTTATGATAATGAAATGGCCTTATTTACATACCACTTAGCATCCGCTGGAAACGTGGGTTATAATACACCAGAGCCAGGCTTCTTTTGAACTTTACAGATTTCGCATCTCCAAAATCCATGAGATATCTCGGTCCTAGGAACACGATTCATGATATCAGTTATTTTCAATGTAGCTGTAAATTTTATTGTGTTGTATAACATATAATAATCAACGAATGCAGAACATCAAAAAACCAACTTCACGTCAAAGCTTTGGCAAGGTAAATGTTCTCCGTACCTATACCAACATATGTCTTTCAAAAAAAATATTTTTTTCATGACGTATTCAATCGATTTCGATGAAATTTATATGGGACCACCGCTGAAGTATCCTGTAACAGAATATTTAATATCGATTCACAATTATTGTCCAAAAAATCATGTTACAAAGACACTAAAAAAACAAACACACGAATTAAGAACATTCTCCTTTTAGAAGTCGGTTGAAAATTAGTGAGAGAAATTACTAAGATTTATAATAAAATGAATACCTACTACCAAAATTTTAAACTTAAAGACTCTGTTCCGCAGTGTTCTTCTGTGGCCTGAGAGTTCCTGGGTTCGAGTCCCAACCGGGACAGTTTAGGAAACGAACTTTTCTTTAATCTTAGTGGATACCCACCTTACTTCCGCTGTATAGTCTCCATAACAGAAGCTTACTTTGATAATAATAAAGGTTCACTTTGATGCTACGGTTGATGTTTCAGTTTAACTTAAAAAAATACTCACCATACATTAAATTAGTTAGTTTTTCCTATTCTAAAGACGTTTAACGTAGATTTGATGAACTAGCTGTGTAGGTTTGGATCAGTATAATTTCCACCTCTGAAGGACCAGTTCTGAGTTCACCTGGCTAGCCTCCCCTTCACATACAATTTGTCACAAAAATGATCGCTTCGATGATGATCGATGTGTTCCAGGCAGAAATATATCGTCTACGACCTGCGGAAAGGTTCGCGATGGTACTTAGTACATAAAAATTACCTGTAACTAAAAACAATCTTCTTGCATGGGTTCTTACATCTTTATTGATGAATTGAAAAATTTTAGTTCTTCTTCTTTTGGTTTAATGGCAACCAGCTAAAATTTAGTTATTTTTAAAACAATTTATTTTTAAAATAATTTATTTATAATTAAATTCATTTAGACATCAATTGACAAATTGTCATCGTCTCATTTTGACAATTTCAAATATCTAATAGACTAGACAAAACTGTTTTTTTTACTGTCATACGTTTTTATAGGCCTTTCGATACACATTGCGATTCTAGCACGACTTCCGGATGCCAACCTTATAGCAGAATCATCCGCTATACGTTTACAAAGTTTAAAGGCTTCATCCCGAATATCAGAATAACCTATTCAAAATAAAACCTTATTTCAATCAGTTAAGATATAGAATTGCAAATATGCGGTCACAGTTGGATCGCAGGCGGGCAAGGGTTGTGTCTGAACCCTGTCGCTTACTGTCTCTGCTATAGGTGACCCGTCTGCTATTTTGACTCTGAACGGACTAACGATCGGTACTTGGACCAATAGTAACATTGATTCAGGTTACTAAGACCTATCCAACGACGTATCCTGCATGGCTATTGGAGGTGGATACCAAAATGATAGTCCGACATTTAGGACCTAATAGCTCTGAACGGACTAACGATCGGACCTTGGCGCCGTAATTCAAAAAAAAAATTCAAAAAGTTTTATTCATCTTAGGAATTTCACAAAACACTTGATGAAGTCAGTCATCACATACTTCGGCTTTAACTAGTTGTTGACTGAACCCTTTATTCTATAAACTGTAAGTTTTTATACTGTACAGCGAGATGATCAAAAATGTCAATTGCCATAGGAGTGTTCATTGGTACTAAAAACTCTTAAATATACAGTTTCTTGCCAAGACTGTCTTTATTTCTAATTCTTAGATTCATATAATCCCGTACTACCTTCAAATATACCATTTGTTTCTTGACAAATAATAACATTTCAAATAAATAAATGCACGGAGCAGTGAGTAATTTGAATGCCATGTATCTTAGACATTTTTTTCTGTAATTTACGATACCTGATGTATCGTAAATTACAGAAAAAAATGACTAATTTATGATGTTTCGACATTGATTCGGTTCAAAAACGGGGTTTCTTTAGATCATATTGATCAAGAGCTTTTGCCTGCGACTTCATACGCAAAAGTGTCATATTTACCGTTCCCGTGGGAAGTTAGGTAATTCCATTCTTATCGCACCCCTAAGGAATGTAAGCTCTTTACACCCGGCAGTGGCTGTACGTTGTCTGTCAATCACTTAGTCAGTAACGGAACAGTTTTATACAGGGTGTCCCAAAACTCGACGTCAACCCGGAACCGGGTGACAAGGCAAGTCATGCTGATTATCAGAAAAATGTTTGAAAAAATCTAAGTCACGTGTTCTCAAAATTATTGGCATTTTAAAAAAACACGCAAAATTTCACACCCTGTGACAGTGTTTTTGCTGCTGTTGCCACAAATGTTCACTTTTGGAAACTTTTTTTTTGATATGTAACCCTGAATAATGCTTCTCTAAACTGTTATCAACATTTCAAATCCAGCTCCTCGAGCTTGCATAAAAAAAGGACTTATTTCCAAGAAAACAATTAAAAATTAAAAATGGCCTAGTTTTAACTGTCTGCATTGAAAAAAACTTGTATTACGCGAGTTTGGCAAGTTGTGTCAAAAGTTGGCACATTTAGTAAGGATCCCAAAATAGTATAACACGTGGTAAATTGTAGTTGCTATCATGAACAAAAAAAAAAATTCGTAAAAATCCAGTGTTCAACAATTTTTTCTTACCTGGTTAAAAAATATTCTAATGGGCCCAAGGTTTTCCAAAGAGTCGTAAATTGTAAGTTGTGACAAAGGAGTCTTTCTAGGAAGTGTAAGCGAGATAGTATTTGTGCTAAAGTGATTGAGTGAGACGGAGAGAGTCACCTTCTCAAGTGCGAGCGAGACAGGTATGGACGCTAAAGTGACTGAGATGGAGAGAGTCATTTTACCAAGTGCGAGAGAGACAGAGAGTGACGCCAGGTATTCGCTATTGTAGATACACATTACAAACCAGTCAGTACGTTACGTTCCTTCGTTTACTGTGCTTGTTTTCGTATTCGTTTGTGTTGATTTCGTACTGTTTACTTTTGGCTATGTTTATGGACTTGTGATTGCTTGTGATTTAGATTCGGACTGTTTGTTTTCTCTTAACGACGACCTTTGCTTTCCTCTGGACTATTGTGTGAGTGTATGACAAGTGCCGAGATGTCTTCGTATACCACTCGCGAATACGCTAATATGCACCTTATTTATGGTGAGTGCAGGTGTAATGCCAGTGCTGCTGCCAGACTTTACCGCGAAAGGTACCCAAACGCTGCTCGTTACCCCGATCATCGGGTGTTTACGAATGTGCATCGGTTGCTCTTCTCAGAAGGCCGCCTCCCAAATCAAACGCATGGTGGAGGCAGACCCACCAACCCTATGGAAGAAGAAGTTCTACAGTCTGTCGAAGAAGACCCAAGTACTTCAGTAAGAGCTATTGAAACGAACACCGGAGTGCCCAAAAGTTCAGCCCACCGTATTTTAAAAAGAAATGACCTACACCCATACCACGTACAGCGAGTACAGACATTATTACCCGGTGACTACCAAAATAGGGTGAATTTTTGCCGGACGATATTGGAGAGGTACAGAGATGACCCACTTTTTCTAACAAAAATTTTATGGTCGGACGAATCAACTTTTGAAAAGGACGGCTACGTGAACATGCACAACCTGCATGAATGGCGTGTTGAAAACCCTCATTTAACGAGACAGGATCGGTCCCAGTACCGATTCAAAGTTAAAATGTGGACCGGAATTTTGAATGGCAAAATAATTGGTCCTTTTGAGTTGCCTGATGCATTAACTGGCGAGGTTTACTTAGACTTTCTTCAAAACCATCTTCCAAATTTATAAGAAGACGTGCCGCTAAGCATTTACAGAGAAATGTGGTTCCAAAAAGATGGGTGCCCAGCGCACTTTGCTCGCCCCGTAAGAGAGTACCTCGATGAAGAGCTTCCTGGGAGATGGATCGGGCGGGCTGGACCAATCTCGTGGCCGGCCCGTTCACCGGACTTGAATCCTTTAGACTTTTTTTACTGGGGAGCTGTTAAAGAAAAAGTTTACGAGAAGCCCATTGGGAGTGAACATGAATTACGGCAGAGAATAGCTGAAGCAGCTCAATTTGTAAATAATGGACGATACGCTAGAAAGATAGCTCGATCTTTTTTAAAAAGATGTCGCGCTTGTATTGCCGCCGAAGGAAGGCATTTCGAACACTTATTATAACATTTTAAGAATTATTGTAAATTTTATTAATAAACATTGGTATTAAAATTTTGTTTTATTTAAAATTGAAACCTTTAACAATAAATGCCTATTCCAATGCACACACTAAAAAAAATAAATTAAAAGTGAACAATCTGTTCATTCAATAAAGATAGACGAGTACATCAGTACAATTCAGTTAAATTTAATCAGTGTGTACATTGGAATCGGCTCCAATGTAACCAACGATAAGCTTTGCAATTTTAACCAAGTAAGAAAAAAAGTTAAAAATGGGTTTTCATGGAAATATTTTTTTTTTGTTCATGTGTGCGTGTTTTTTTAAAATGCCAATAATTTTGAGAACACGTGACTTAGATTTTTTTAAACATTTTTCTGATAACCAGCATGACTTGCCTTGTCACCCGGTTTCGGGTTGACGTCGAGTTTTGGGACACCCTGTATACATACTTACTGTATCGCGCGGTTTTTCCCGCGCAATTTCGAATCCCGCGGGAATATCGGGATAAAAAGTAGCCTATGTGCTATTCCAGACTGTACACTATCATTATGCTACATTTCATTCAAATCCATTTGGCCGTTCTTCCGTGATTCAGGAACAAACGTCCAGATATCCATCCATTTAAACTTTCACATTTATAATATTAGTAAATTATTGATTGATTTTAAGTGGTCAAGTATTCTTATAACTGATATTCTCTAAGCCATATTAAAAAATTCAGGTATCAGTTCAACGCGTCCCACGCTGGTACTCACTTCTGGCACTCGCACTCGGGCATGCAGCGAGCTGATGGAGCGGCTGGAGCCTTCATCATCAGGAAACCAAAGTCCCAAGACGCTCATGCACGGCTTTATGATTATGATAGGTAAGGTTCATTTTTATTTATCACAAGACGCAATATGGCGGTTTTGGCAGTGGCCTACTCATTTCTACACTTTTAAGCAAGGACTGTATACCGGTATGAATTTCTGTACAATATTTTTCTGTATGACGTCATACCGTTAAATTAGGTGTATTTAAAAATAACAGTAAAGGAATTCATACTGAAATAATTTTTGTACCTTTTTTATTATTGTAGCATAACTGATTTTTTTTTCAGTGAACTGAAATTTTCCGGTATTAATATTAATATTGATATTCAAATTTTATTTTTAAATAACTGTAGAATGTTCGATAGTTTTGTTGAAGCCTATGAAGCGTAGGTACATATGCTGACCTATACATTTCGGTACAGAAATTAAATAAGTTAAAATATTTCTGTACTTAAAACATCTACATAAATTAATCCGGTATACATTATTTGGGTACTGATATAATTAATTTAGATTTTAATAACTTGTACAGTTATTGTGTTTGATGAAGCAGTACACCAATAAGGGTACTGAAATTTTACTAGTACTATTTAAAAAAATTATACCGATATGCAGTCCCTGCTCTTAAGGGCTGTGTAGCCAAATATACCTACATTAAGTTTTTTCAGCTCACCAATGTGAAATGTGTACGAAAATCTCTTTTATCATCAAAATATATTAAATTTCTTAAAAAAACCTATATGAAATTGTTTTTTCCCTCTTAAATCGTCTTTCAATACTGCAATAGGTGTATGATTATGTTGTAATGTTTAATAAATACAATAATAAAGCAAGTTAGGTAATCACACTTAATTATGGCGTCAGAAAAAACTTATGACTCGATTTTTTTTTTAATTGTAAGGATAGGACGTTTGGCTTCCATGCCACCTGATAGAAAGTGCGCATGAAGACTATGGTGTTACACGTCCATCCACGAGAAACCTATTCACTCGACACTTAAAAGTTCCAGGACTGTAGTGGTCAGGAAAAACAGACGCAGGCAGATTGTTCCACACCTTGGCAATTCGTGTCCGTAAAACGCGGTACGAGAAAAGCGGAGAAACTAACAAGAGCCTTACGACTTTGTTTTTTACTATTCAGAAGAAAGATAAGAAATACCTATCCTTTTTAAATAAAATAGCAAATACACATAAAATCACATTGCGCAACGAATCAGAAGTGCTAACATACGCGCGTGTCACTTTTGATACATGGTTGATTTCTTAATTAAAGAAAGAACAGTGGCAGCAGGCCATACATGATTTAAGTTGACGTTATTTTGTGGCGTTTAACAAACAAAAACATATTAGACTATTCGGAATTCATTCCTGAGTAACTCATACTCAAAAAATAGCAAAAAATACTCGTAGACGAACGTTACACGAACAGATATTGCATTTTGAATATTATATGTTTTGTATGTTTTTTGGAGTAAAATTTGCTATCTCTATTATTTTGAGTACTTAGAGTACCTCGAGTGGGCATCCAAAAATTCCACCCTGTATAGTTCCCAAATCGGTTTTAGTAATATTTTAAATTGATTTGTTTATACAATAAGGATAAGAAGTTTGTCTTCCATGACACCTGGTTTTAAGTGGTCTTGAAGACTAAGGTGGTATAAGTTCATCCACAAGAAACTTATTCACTGGATGACTCGAAGTAGGACTGTGCTGGTCAGAAAAACAGACGGAAGCAATTTTTTCTATACATTTGCGACCCGAATCAAAAAAGGTGTCAAAGCATTAAGTACGTAATATTTTTTGGAATATCGCCCTCATAAGAACGAAAGTTCTTTCTGCGACTAGTTGTCCGATGATGGTAAAAAAGAGTTAGTTCAATTTGATCAAACAGAGCAATCGCGTACTCTATAAATTGTATCCTGTAGTTAAATAAGCAACCTTAAATTATTTAGGTACAAACATACATAACTTGGCGCCTTTGCAGAGAGAAGGGAATGCCAATTCGCTTCCTCCACGTTCATTAATCTTTTCATATATGATCGCCGGATACGGGTACTTTTAAACAGGCCCCTTTTAAAAAGTCAATAAAGAAATATTTGAAGCATAATTAATGTACATTTCGTATTTTATAAATATCAAATACAAAAAAAAGATACATGATAGCTGCTAAGTTTACACGAGTCAAAAATCAAACAGATCACTTGGCAACAAAAATATAAAATATGAAAAAGGTTAGAAAGAACAATAAGTAAGAATTAAAGACAACCCACGGTTTAAAAGCCTTACAAAATTAATGACAATTGGAATTTTCGCTAATTGACACCATTTTAGTCTCCCGGATATGAAAACTCTTTATTTGGTAACTTGATCTGTTAAATTAAGATATTTTTATTATAATTAATCCTTAAATGTTTGGTTCATTATCTTTTATGATATATAAAAGGATGTTATTCAAAGCACGTCTTAAAATAGGGGTCATATTAAAATGTAATCTGTGGCGCCAAAGGCACCCGAGTCTTTAGGTTATTTATCGGTGTACAGTCATGAGCAATAATATATACACGTTGTCATATTTTCTAAAATATCTAAACTTATACAAATCCAGAAAAAACTGTACGACAAGTTGCTCTAAATTATCTAACCGTTAATTGTGTCAAAATTATGTAAACATTTATTCCATATTAATGTAATCGATACAAAATCAGAAATAACTCCACACTTTTTATATCATTTTTAACTATCCATTTCGCCACATTAATAAATAACTAAAATAAGTACCTATTCTAAGGTATCATCAATAATTAAGTAAATGCTGAATTGTGACAAAATAAGCTACACATTTTTTCAGCGACCGGCAACGCATTCCGTATACCTGGCCTCTTAAAACGATTGTGCTGTAATATACCTACGAAAAATTGCAATAGGAATAAACGCACATTACGCTTGTATTTTGGTGTCATCAGGCGCAGCTAGATAAATATTTCAAATAGTATTCTTATTATCTTTGTAAAATGAGTACCAATAATATTCCGTATCGATTTCTACAGATAACATACACATCATCATTGTTCTATGTAAGAAGTAAGTTCTAAAATGAATAAAGGTATGCAACGTAAGTAAATTTATTATATTTGATTAAATCGTAATGTAAAAATTTATATTAGAAGAACTTTTCATTTAAAATTAAAAGAAATAATGTTTATTTTTGTAATTTATATTGAATTATTTAAAATATAATGAATATTGTTTTTAAATCAATTTTCAGTTATTAAAAAAGAAATTGAGCATTAAATGCAAAAACTCAACAGAACAATAAATAAATAAATAAAAATTGTTTATTTCAGATTTACATCCATAATGTTGTTAGTAACTTATAACTAAATTTAATTTAAAACTTAACAGCTAGGGTTAGTACTTATATTTAAAAATAACAAATAGGAAAACTTTGATTCACTTCGCGTATCTTCGCAAACCCGGAGCACTAGGTATACGTATATGCACATGCTCCCAGTGACTAAGAATCTTACCCTCGTGCTTTTCAGCGATTACTCTCAGGATGTTGTTGTCGCTGCCTCGGACCCTGTGCATCAGCGAAGCTATTCTTTTTCTTACTAACGTAGGAAAGTCATCCGTGTGAGCGTCCGCAAACATTCCCGATGCACTGCAGTACCTCGGCAGCCCCAACAACATCCTGAAAGCATTGTTGTACTGAACTCGGAGAGCACTGAATGTCCGCCTCCTATAACTAGCCCATAGTGCACATGTGTACAGCGACTGGCAGAAAGATTTAAATAGCGTAATCTTTACGTCTGCCGTACATCGCGCAAATCTACGGGCCAGCATATTACAGCGGACAGCCAACGCTCTCCGCTCTCTCTCAATGTCCATGTCATCACATAAGTCCTCGGTCACCACATGGCCTAGGTACTTGAAATGTGTCACTTTCTCAAGCGACACTCCTCCCAGCTTTACAGGTGGAACGTAAGCCGGCTTCCTGTTTCCAACCTTAAAAACAAGCAGCTCACTCTTGGCTACGTTGTATTGAAGGCCATGTGTCTCCGCATAACGCTCACATATGGACAACAGCCGTCTAAGCGCACTGATTGACGGGCTGAGCAGTACCATGTCGTCTGCATAGCTGATGCTGTTCACGGTCAGACCATCAATCGAACAGCCGACGCCCGCACTGCCCAGTCCGACAATCAGTTGGTTCATATATAGGTTGAAAAGCGAGGGTGAGGTCAACCCTCCCTGTCTCACCCCGCATTCCAGCCTATACTCCTCCGAGCACGCGTTACCCCATCTAACCACATTGGTCTGGTGACCATACCAATACCTAAATATATTGACAATGTGGTCCTCTACACCTGCTTCGTGTAACTTCTTCCAGAGCAGATCGTACCTCACCAAATCAAAAGCCCTGGAAAGGTCCAGGAAGGCCGCATAAACAGGCGTGTTCCTGTCCGTGTAGTACTTCACAACGTGCTTGAGCGACATTATTGCACACTCTGTAGATAATTTTGGTCTAAAGCCAAACTGCGCGTGCTCTAAATTAAGATGTTTTTTCAAATGTCGCTCAAGCACGCCATCAAGCACCTTCGCAGAAATAGTCGCTAATGAGATCGGTCGATAGTTACATTTATCGGAAACGTCCCCAGTTTTATTTTTCAAAATCGGAACAACGGTGGATCTCATCAGCTCCTGCGGTAGGTATGCGTGCCTTATACAAAATGTAAATAACATCGCCAACAGCCTTGCCAAATGCGGACCCGCATGCTGAAAGTGCTCGATGCTGAGACTGTCGTGGCCCGGTGACTTTCCTCGCTTCATGTTTTTAGTTATGTGCATAATTAGCTTAGCGGAAATTCTTTCAGGTGTTTGAGTAGGTACACCGGACCCCACAGTCACAGCACCAACCCCAACAACATTTTTCAACGTCGGTTGAATCCTAAAACTATTCATAAATACGTTGGCAATCCTGGTTGGTTCACTCACTCCGTCAACGCTCACCGGCATGCCAGCTTTAGGACTAAGATTCTTTGTCTTTTCCCAAAAACCACGGAAGTCTTTCTTTCTATGTCGCGACGCCAATATATCCATCTTAATTTGATCCTGGTTGTTTTGACATATTTTCAGTTTTGATTTAAATATTTTTCTCGACTTGACCATTTCCTCATAAATTGAACCCTCGCGAGGTCTCCCATGCCAAATCCAACAATGAAACTTTTCGCGGGCATCCCGGTGCGCCCCGCGAACGTGCTTGTTCCAACCTAGGATGTGCCTACCGTTCCTACCGGTTCTCACGGAACCACACATTCTCTTGGTTCTAAAATCATAACTGTACTCAGAGGCTAAACTTAAAGTATTAATTATCACATTATAAAGCTTATCTATCACAGCATGATGTGCGTTCTCATTACATAGGCTATCACAGCAGTAACTTAACTCTAACGGTATATCAATATGTTTTAAGGTGTTATTACAGTACTCGTTATATTTTTCAATTTGATAACTGTCCCGCTCTCCCCACTTGATTTTATTTATTTTACAATAAGAAACCGGCTGCGCCCTTCGCCTGATCACGCCTATATCACACTGTACTTCCAGGGGGAAATGATCCGACCAATATACGTCATTATGTATTTTTACTGACACTACAGATTTCCACGCCGCCTCAGTAGTTAGGCAATGATCAAGCCAAGAACAACTGCCGTTTATATCACTCATATACGTGTAAGAGCCCGAGTCTATACCTAATTTCAAAACATCTGCACAAGACCAGGTTAGCTCTGAACAAAAGTTATTTAATTCTCTAAAGAAGAGTCTCCCCGGATGTGCATTGAAGTCACCTAAGACATAAACATTCTCGATATTTTCATTATCAACTATCGCAGATATCTCGCTCATACACTGCACAAATTCAATTAGATTGTCCTGCTCGTCATTAGGCATATACACATTAAAAAATAACAAAGACCTGTCTGCCACACACACTTTGATTCCAGCGATACGGTCACTCACACAATGAACAACAGTTACCGAGTCAAACAAATGTTTACGCCACAATAGGCCTACACCTCCGTACGGCCGGCCGCGTAGTAGCCCGGCACCCGCGTCCACTGCGGACTTTCCGTGAAAACCAAAGTCTTTATTTACTAGGCCTAAGTTAGGAATCTCATCCGGAAGCAACCAGGTCTCCTGCAGTGCGATAATATCAGTGTCAAAACTCATTATACATAATATTTTTATGGTATTTTTAAAATGTATACTTATAGGATAGACTAACACGCTTTAAAAAATGTAAGCTCTTGTTTACTTTGATTTTCAACTGACTTCCAAAAAGGAGGAGGTTCTCAATTCGTCTGTATGTTTTTTTGTGTCTTTGTTACACCATATTTCGAACAATTATGAATCGATTTTGAAAATTCTAGTTTCATATGATAGAAGATACTTTATGGTTGGTCCCATATAAATTTCATCGAAATCAATTGAGTACTTCATTGAAAATTTCAAAATAAAAAAAAAATATGTATGGTGACATTATAACTCAACCAAAGTTTTGACGTGAAGTCGGTTTTTTTAATGCTCTGCATTCGCTGATTATGACAAACCCTTTCGGTGTTTTGCAGGTTATCAAATATTTTTTTTGCTTTTATAGGGTTATTTTATTACTCCCATCGTAAAAAGTAATTTACGTTCAAAATGCTTTAAAAGAAGCCATTCATAGTGAACCTCAATTGTTTCTTGGAACAAACATTTTAACGAATTTATAACATAATTGTTTACATATTATTGAAATTTTCATGGATACTTAAAAATGATATTGGAAGTGTGGAGTTATTTCTGATTTTGTTTCGATTACATTAATATGGAATAAATGTTTACATAATTTTGACACAAATTAGTGGTTAGATAATTTAGAATAAATTGTCGTACAGTTTATTCTGGATTTGTACAAGTTTAGATATTTTCGAATATATGACAACGTGTATATATTATTGCTCATGACTGTACATACCTATTAATAAAGTTTTGAAGTTATATGTGTTCGTCCAAATCAAAAGGGACCTTAATGTGGAAATGAGTTATCTACAGGGCTTAAATGGACATAAACGTACCTAACTATAGACCTAAGAACCAACCTCCTAGCCCTTACCGTTAATTTTTTACGAATTTTTGAAGTTCTGATCGAAATTATTATATTGCAATTTAAGTTTGCCGTACAAAAAAGTGATGTTTTAGTGGTAAGTTATGTAGCTGATGGTATGCTATGAATGACTATAGTTATTACTGATAGAAAATTCTTACAATCGCTGTATAAACTTGTCTGTTAATGAAAGTAGACCCGCAAGCAAGATGCATTATCAAGAAGGTGCGAAGTATTGTAGTAAATCGAAGTAATGGTATTAAAAATAAGGAAACTGCCTGTTTATTCTGATAACATAGATTTGTAAAAGGCCATGTAAATAAAATCAACACATAAAGAAAAAAAAAATTTATTAACTTGCAATGAAATATTATTTTTTTAACTTAACAATTTTTTTAACTTAACTTTAGAGTAACAAGATTAATATTTAATCAATAAATATGCCATTATTTATTTAAATTATTGGTTAAGATGCTAAGAGAATAATGAAGATTGTCAGTTATAATATTGTAAGGTTACTTAGAGCGCTAAACAATTTTTTCATACAAATTTAAAAAGGGACCTTAACGTAGGCACTTAATTTTTCATTTTATTTCAAACATGCAAAATCAATATTTTAGGCGGTAAATCACCGTACATCTTTTTAAGTTTTAAAGGACTATTCGCTGAAATATTATATTTTCATTTTTTGTTTCACTCAATTTACCAAGCTCATTAATGTCAAGGCCTTTGACAGGGTCTGGCGTGGTGGTCTCTTAAGCAAGCTTCCAGCTTTCAGCATACCGATCGGGCTCTGCGACTGGATATCTGATGTTCTGAGGGAACGGTCGATTCGAGGGTCACATTAATGACCTCCTAACACCGGGCATTACTGCTTACGCTGATGACAGCACGTCTGTAAAGAGATACGTATCCAATGCGCGAGCGAGTCCCCGTGAAATCCAGAGTTTTAGAAAGTCAATGATTGAGCCCGTTGATTTGACCTTACGGAAGTTGTCCGATAGGGGTGAATCGAATTTTGTAAAATTTAACGCGTCCAAAACACAGGCATGTCTATTCTCCGCAAAAAGGAGCACCTTCACATTAACGCCCACTTTCTAAAAAGTATCTGTCCTCATCACCGGCCATCTAGGGCTTCTAGGCGTAACTGTAACACCCAGTTAAATTTTCGGTCAACACATTGTATCCATGGATCAAGTAGCTTCAAAAAGTTGAGAATCATCTCGAAGGTACGGCGCCGGTACTTTGACTCTGCATAGCTTCTTAATTTATACACAGCTCAAGTACGATCACTCATGGAGTTCGTCGTTCAGCTAAATAACAACTATAAGCGCTGGACTCCGTTGACCGAAGAGCCCGTAAACTAATAAACAACGTCAGCCTTTCAACTAAAAATTGCATTCCCTATAGCATTATCGTAAGGTTGTTTAACCGTGTACTACAACAGAATATATTTTGGAGAGTGTGCGAGAGTTCTGTTTGAACAAATTGAACATCCGTATGTGGTAGAAATTCCAAAAAGTCAAACTAAGCACTTTGACAGTTTCTTTTTGATACGGGTCGCCAAGGTTTGGAATGAACTGCCTGCATCTGCTGTAACGTAGTAGTTTTTGTGGGTTATAAAAAAATTAAAACTCGCGACCTTAGAATTTTGAGATTGGCAACATTATTTTTTTTCTTCAAGACGGACGGAACGCACCGCTGCTGTCAAGATGTGAAATCTTTTTTTTTTTGGGCCGGCTTTGCTGGCTAGATGTTGTGATCGTCCCATTTAAAAAACCTTAAATTTAATAAGGTGAAATACGTATAATATGTAGTCGCCGCAGTTTGTGTTAGAAATAAATTTTAGCCCATATTGGAAACCATATGGGTGCTTTGCAGGAGTAACTCTGGTGGAGTTTTCATTGTTTTTAAATGTGGCTGAAGCTGTTTGTTACATGATTTAACACAAGAGCATGAAATCCTCATGGTAACATGCAGATTTGCTTTAGTAAAATGTTGACCGAGGAGTTATAAGGTAATCTTTTATCTACTTACAACTATAAAATCAAGAAAGAAAGTACCTGTGGTGATATTGGATATTGAAACTGGATATTAGTTATTGTAGTGACATTAAGAGATAGAATATTCTTTAATTATTGTTTTAAAAGATAATCCTTGCGGTTAGTTTTAAGTAGACTTAAGCACTAACCTTAGTTTATTAATTATTTTGTTAATTTAGCTTCATGGTAATTTAAAGTACCTATATAAATTGTTCTTTTTATGTATAACAGAGACGGTGAGGTGATTTAGTATGGTGAACTCCCTCTCCTGAGCTAGTTAAACTTTTTTCTCACCGCTCTCTGTGTAAAGATACTCAGGACTCGCCTTGAACTATTACACAATAAAATCTGTGATATTTATCAGTATTAACATCTTTTATTTTATATCACAAGACCTGTTAAGTAGGACCTACCCCGCTATATCTTGGATAAGTAGGATCGAGGGTGAGTCTAGGGTGTTTACGCTCAGAGTATCTTTATTTTGTGACCTGTGTTTTGGTAGGAGTGTCTGGTTACTTACAACTTAAGCAATCTTCACTCCGGGCACAAACTGAACACTCCCCCCAATCCACAACGTTACAAATGGCGCCCAATCTTTAAATTTTTATTGTTTAAGGGTGTAATAATTGTTATTGCGTCCAATTTACATTTTTGTGTGTTGTTTTATTGAAAATAATATATCTCTTTTTGTCAATGTTACAACTTTGCAGTTCCAAATTAAAATTCATTTAATTTGTGTACAACAACACACTTTACTTTGTTTATTGAACATTTTATTGTCAAATACTGTTCTGTTTTTATTGTTTGTTACAAACAAACTTTTTTCAGGTAATTTACATTGATGTTACCATATATTCTTACATTAGCTGATATTTACAGATATATTTTGTATTTAATTATAATACTAACATAGTATTTAATATTATTAAGGTTTTCTTGTTAAAATATCACCATGGCGAACTTAAAATCAATTAATTTTCATGCTTTAAATAAGGAAGAACTCATTTATGAAGTTCTTATTCGTTCTGAGACACCAAGCACAACTGTAGAAGGGCTGAGGAAGCAACTTAGAGTTTTGTCTAAGGAATGTTCTCCAGATGACATATATGTATTGGATGACAAGGTCGATGTTGAGGAAGAGCTTCCAATGATTGAAAGTAAGCTGCTTGAACTATCCAATTTGTTTGACAGTGATAAAAGTTCGAGTTCACGGTTCAAGGGTTTATGCAGTCACTTGTATTGGCGAATAAATAGGTTGTCTTCTAGTAGCCCAGCGTTGCAGAAGAAGATTTTGTCTCTTAATGATAAATTAAAACCTTATTTGTCTATAGACACTTCAGCTGTACCATCTGTCAGTGCAGATGTTCAGGTACCACTGGCCCCGACTATTGTTGAGTGTTCTGGGGATAGAAATATTGTCAGGTGGAATATTAAATTTAATGGTTTAACTGATCCAAGGTCATTCCTCGAACGTTTAGAAGAGCTTCAAAGCTCAAATGGTGTATCAGATACCAAATTGTTTAATTCTGCATCGCAGTTATTTTGTGATCAAGCACTACTGTGGTTTAGAGGTGTTCGCAGCGAAGTCAATAGTTGGCATGAGCTGAAACAATTGCTATTAGAGGAGTTTGATCCTGTTGATTATGACTATAGGTTGTTAGGTGAAATCCGTGCCAGGACCCAAGGGGTTGACGAACCAATTCATATTTATTTTTCTATAATGTCTTGTCTTTTTGAAAGGCTTAGGAAGTCTTTGAGTGAAGAGGAGAAACTTGAGATTTTAAGTCATAATATTAGACCCTATTTTTCTGAACAATTAGCTTTAATTGATATTTACACAATTTCAGATTTAAAAACTAAGTGTAGGAAGCTAGAAGCAGCTAAACAGCGCTCTGGTTTATTTAATGAGCCTACTAAGAGTAATTGTATTTTGTCACAGGATTTTTCCTATAAATCAAAACAAAGAAGTAATTTTAATCAGGTTGCAACTTTTAATCAAAATTTCCAGAGTACGTGAAGGACCTAAAGGTTTAATATGTTTTGTGTTTTATTGAAACTTCACCATTGGTAGTCCTTATTTTTTTGTGTTTATACATTTTTATATAACCATTTTGGTAGATATATTTTCTTTTTGTGAAATTTTTTTTCACTAAATGTTAGTGTATTTTTTATCTGTCAGATAAATCTGCAGATAAATATATTTTTTGTTGTACAAGTGGTATTTCTCTACTACTCACTTGGTACAGATTTTGGTTACTGTCAGTATTGAGTTCAATCTGCAGTTATTTTGTTGTCATATAGGTGGTATTTCTCTATTACTCACCTGACACATTTTTGTTGTTTCGGCAATATTTTGTTATAACTGTCAGTTATACTGAAGTTATATTTTTTTTAAGTAATAGCTAAAGGCAAATTCAATTCGATGTCCATTGTTAGTTCTGGTGTAAAGTTGGCTTTACAACTTTTATACTGAAGTAGTATGTTTTTGTTATTGTTTAGTGTTGCACAGATTTTGCTGTGTTAACACAAAGACAGTAATTCTGAAAGAGATGAATGTAAGGAATGAATGGTTATGTTAGTTACTAATTTTGCAAAGAGCGCTCTAGAAGATGATGTATGTTCAACCCGATGATGAATGAATGTGAATGAATGGTGATAAGACTGACACAACTCAAGGACTCATTGAATGACTTTATGCTATGGCCGGTCTTGTAAGGAATGTGTAGTTTGTATAAAATCTGACCTGCCTGTTGGTTTTTTTTTGGATTGATAACTGAAAGATGGATATTTATTTATATTTTTTTAGTAAGTAGGTTTACTTACTAAACTTAATGTTGTAATTTTGGTATTGTTTTTTTTAACAACTGTTTGTTGTTACTTAAGTGGCTGTTATGCCTATATATATTTTTCTAATACAACCTTGTTGATAGTTGGTTGTAAACTTTGTTACTTACAAGTTTTTTTTTCTCTTTTAACAGCTGTTGAGTTGTTGTTTTGTGGTGATGGGTTTTAGTTATACCTTATGGTATGTTGGCCATAGGTGTAACATTTTTTTTGTTTTGTTACTGATATATTTCACAGATTGTAGGTATCTACCTATCTACTTAGATTCATTGTTGTGTTATAACTTAGTTTTTTTCTCAGTTTAGGTTGGTTGTAGATTGTTTCAACGCCGGGACGGCGATCGGTTCACTTCATGACCCTTTTCTTTGGAGGGGGGGCATTGTAACGTAGTAGTTTTTGTGGGTTATAAAAAAATTAAAACTCGCGACCTTAGAATTTTGAGATTGGCAACATTATTTTTTTTCTTCAAGACGGACGGAACGCACCGCTGCTGTCAAGATGTGAAATCTTTTTTTTTTTGGGCCGGCTTTGCTGGCTAGATGTTGTGATCGTCCCATTTAAAAAACCTTAAATTTAATAAGGTGAAATACGTATAATATGTAGTCGCCGCAGTTTGTGTTAGAAATAAATTTTAGCCCATATTGGAAACCATATGGGTGCTTTGCAGGAGTAACTCTGGTGGAGTTTTCATTGTTTTTAAATGTGGCTGAAGCTGTTTGTTACATGATTTAACACAAGAGCATGAAATCCTCATGGTAACATGCAGATTTGCTTTAGTAAAATGTTGACCGAGGAGTTATAAGGTAATCTTTTATCTACTTACAACTATAAAATCAAGAAAGAAAGTACCTGTGGTGATATTGGATATTGAAACTGGATATTAGTTATTGTAGTGACATTAAGAGATAGAATATTCTTTAATTATTGTTTTAAAAGATAATCCTTGCGGTTAGTTTTAAGTAGACTTAAGCACTAACCTTAGTTTATTAATTATTTTGTTAATTTAGCTTCATGGTAATTTAAAGTACCTATATAAATTGTTCTTTTTATGTATAACAGAGACGGTGAGGTGATTTAGTATGGTGAACTCCCTCTCCTGAGCTAGTTAAACTTTTTTCTCACCGCTCTCTGTGTAAAGATACTCAGGACTCGCCTTGAACTATTACACAATAAAATCTGTGATATTTATCAGTATTAACATCTTTTATTTTATATCACAAGACCTGTTAAGTAGGACCTACCCCGCTATATCTTGGATAAGTAGGATCGAGGGTGAGTCTAGGGTGTTTACGCTCAGAGTATCTTTATTTTGTGACCTGTGTTTTGGTAGGAGTGTCTGGTTACTTACAACTTAAGCAATCTTCACTCCGGGCACAAACTGAACACTCCCCCCAATCCACAACGTTACACTGCTTTCCCTGACCAGTATAGTCCTAGTACTTTTAAGCGTTGAGTGAATAGGTTTCTCATGAATGGACGTGTACTACCTTAGTCTTCATATGCACTCCTTCACATTACTGTGATTCCTATTATCGTATGAATATTATCTGGCAATAACAGTGTGTAAATGCGTATATCGAGATACAAAGTACAATATATCAGATAGTAAATAGTTTAGGTTATACTTTGAAAAATTAAAATGTCGATAAATATGGTTTGTATCTTAAAAAAAAAGACTTTGTTAGTTCAAGCCGCAATAATGTCCCTTTTTTACTAAACTTTAGATGGATACAAAACTTTTTAAATTGATGTTTCGAAAAGTTTTATACATCTACATGTAGTAAATACATTAATCTTTTTAAAAACACAAAAAAAAAAACGATTTTTTCAGGTATTTTTTACAAATTTATTAATATCTCAGAAACTAGATACCGCCATAAAGTCCTTTTTGATTTGGACGACCACATATAGTAAAATGATCTAGTAATTACACTGACGATGAAAACTCTAGTTATAAAATGTTACCGAAAGCACACCTTATACTTAAGATATTAAATACAATTTCCATTAAGCTGCAAGACGTGACACTATAAACACTATTGGCATTGTTGTGTTATTCTTGAATACCACGCTGACTGAAACTGAGATAAAGATGGAAGTTTTTGATTTCTCGTAAATGGACGTTATCCGTGGCGCAGTGGCCAAGACGCTACTACGCCAATCGTGATAGGTTCGATTTCCGCATAAATAAAAGATAAATGTTTCGGTATAAATAAATAATCCTTCCATGCTGGACTGGGAGTGAAAGAAAAACATAGAATGTGCCAGCTGCTTCTCTTCCCGGGCATACTGCAAAAGTCCATTAAGGCTTTATTGGCGGTTTTGCGGGCGACAGGATGACTCCCTGTCACTGCAAATAGTTTCTCTCCATCATTATAATATCTCCAAATTTGTCAAATGTGACATCAGATGGTTTTATAGCCTCTGGTGCTCTGCCTACCCCATAAGGGATACAGGCGTGAAGCTATGTATGTATGTAGGTATGTATGTTTCTGTTCTGGGCGTTCATCTACATAATGAAATTTTATTCCCCCATAGTCCGCTACATGGTATCTCACAACACAAGCTTTGCTTACTTTGATTGAGGTTATATAGTTCGCGTGTTTGTCAAGGGATTTTTTTCATTTAAGATATGTACCACTATAGTCTTCATTTATTTCACACTAGCTGTTTTTTTCATTGAAGATAATGATAATACTATTATAAATAGACAGTTAAATTCATCCCTATCACAATGTCACATTCAAGTACCTATGCTGTGTTGGAATATAAAACCGTTATATTGATGTGACCAGAAACCATGGCGAAACCAACCATAGAAATGGTGAAGCCCAACTTGATAATAAGACTGTGTATGGTGAAAAAGTCTCAGACATGTGAAGTTTCAAATAGAGTCGTTAAATATTGTTTCCCCAAACAAGATTTGATCCCTGCTGAATAATCCTTCTTGATTATGAGTTATATAAAATACTTAAAGTATTTTTTAAAGTTGTATATAACGGATATTAAAAATCCCGTACCCGTTTATCTACGTTATAACAGAGTTATGCCTATAAAAACAGTGCACAAAATGTAAGAAAATCGACTAAAAATGCGTATAATGTATGTATATTTAGAATAGGCTGACCAGTAGCTTTCATTTGATACCAATATTGTTGAAATTATTTGTTTTTATGCCCCCAAATATTATTTTAAGATGCCATCTTGAAATTTAATGTATCCAATATAACTCGCGCAGTTAATACGAATCTTTTGATACCTCATTTGTTTAAATCCGTCGGGCAGTTCAGTAGCAATCAGGAAACAAGACACAGACCTAACATACATACATACGCGCTGAAAACATAACCCTCCTTTGCGTGAAGCAGTCGGGTAGTAAAAGCATAAAAAGTCGATCATTATTTTATCGATAAAAAGTGACCATATCTGCGGGGGTAGCATGGTACCGTCGACAACGATAAGTCGGGCCTTTTATCGATATTTTCTTAGAATATGGTATTTAATTTACGTAATTTATTAAGATTATGACATACTAGCTGTGACCCGCAACTTCGTCCGCGTGGATACCGTTTATTAGAGTTGGATAAATACTATTATTATATCTTCCTTGAAGTTAAAACTTACCTTATTCTAAATTTCGTCAAAATCGACTCAGTAGTTTAGCTGTGAAAGCGTTACTGATAGATAAACAGACAGAATTACTTCAAAAACTGTTACAACAAAGCAGTGATCCGCAGTTTCACCTAGGTTTTGTGAAAAAGTATAGGTAGGTAGGTATATTACATAGATGATGCCCGCGACTTCGTCTGTATTGAATTAGTATTTCGAGTAGGTTATTTTCTTCTCCAAGGTCCTAACTATCTTTAATAACAAAAATAAAAATGAAGAATCTTCGCCCATATAATATGTATAACTCCTAACCACAAACATAGGTAGGTAACTATCTATTAGGTACATTACAAAGGCACATAGCGTTATAAACAAATCGGGTGCCAAAGTGCCTTAAATTTTAATATTGTCTTAAGTTTTCGCGATAACTATTATGTATGACTATTAAATAAAACACTTTTTAACCGATTTTATCGCGTATATTTACATTTTAAATTTTAACAGTCGCTCGTGACCACGGGGTCTGCAAAGACACCGAAACGTCGAGTTAAAATGTAAAATATAAATTATACGCCATTAATCCGGTTACAAAGTGTTTTATTTAATGCCTTCAATTTTACTTAATTCATGCAATATCTTAGCTTATTGTAATTCTAGGTAAAGCTAAGTAGTTTTTGCGTGAAAGAATAGCAAAAATCCATCCATCCAGCCATTATCAGTGTACATACAATACTACCTATAGTTATGTATGGCTGCTTTTCACTGCCAAACGGCTAAGCCAATATTAATGTAATTTGGTATAGTAGTTAACACATACTTTACTTTTTATTCCGAAGAAATCTACGGTTTCTGACTTCCAAGAGGCAGAAACGATCATGAAATAAACAAAACCTTGATTTCCATTTTATCTCTGTATGTACAGAAGGCAGTACATCAAGCGTTACAAATCTGTCAAAATTTTTTACTTGAATTTGAACTCTATGCCCTCGATAATAAGTTAAAATTGGTTGGGGAAATTTGACAGGTAATGTAACGCTTGTTCCTTCTGAACCTACCTATATTAAATCGCGCAAAAGCTTGCGCTCGCCTCCCGCCTTTTTATACCCTACCGCCGCGAGCCGCGTCGAGCGCGGCAACCGTTACGCAAAAATAATCCTTATATCATTCAGTATTCACGCGCGATGGGTTATTAACGTATTTCATGTATAAGTTTGGTGTTTCTATACCGATTTCTATGATTCTTTTTCTATTGAATAGGTAATAATGTTATTTTTTTTTAATTGAGTGAGAGTATTATAAACGTAAGAGGAAACAAATATAATCAGAAAGCTCCGAACTGCTAAGCTATCGGGATTTACACGTGTTATTGTGACTCAACCATAAAATATAGACATATACTGTTGTGGGATATTTTTTATATAATTTTATGAAGAATATTTCTGTCATACATGATTTCTATGTAGCTTTAACCATTAAGGCTGCACACGCGACGGAAGCTTAAAAAATGAAGTAACTTCTCCCGTTTTTCCAACATTTCCCTTCACTGCTCTGCTCTTATTGATTGTAGCGTGATAATAAGTATACTATAACCTGCCCAGGAGTATGAAGAATAATTTTACCAAGTTTCGTTAAAATCCGTCGAGTACTTTTTGTTTCTATAAGGAACATACAGACAGACAGACAGACAAAAATTTTACTGATTGCATTTTTGGCATCAGTATCGATCACTTATCACCCCCTGATAGTTATTTTGAAAAAATATTTCATGTACAGAATTGACCTCTCTACAGATTTATTATAAGTATAGATATAGATAGATATAGATATAGATATAGATTTGGTGCTGTGGTCTTAATCATGGTATCAAATCGAGTAATTCTATCTATTATGGCCACATATTATTTATTTTACCTATAAAAATATTGATTTTGCATGCTTGAAATGAAAAAAACGTTAAGTGCCTACCATAAGGTCCCTTTTAAATGTGTATGAAAAACTTGTTTAGCGCTCTAAGTAACTTTACAAGATTATAACTCACTTCATTATGCTCTTAGCATCTGAACCAAAAATCTCAATAAATAATGGCCTATTTATTGATTTAATATTAATTTTGTTACTGTCAGATCTCGAAGTTTATAAAGAAATAATATTTCAATGCAAGTTAATATTTTTTTTTTCTTTATGTGTTGATTTTATTTACAAGGCCTTTTGCAAATTTATGTAACCAGTAGCAATATAAAAACGATCAAAATTTTGTACGAAACAAGCAGGTTCCTTATTTTTAACACCATTAACGATACTTCGCACCTTCTTGATAATGCATCATGTTGGCGGGTCCAGTTTCATTAACAGACAAGTTTATACAGCGATTGTAAGAATTTCTATTATTAATAACCATATTCAATCATAGTATACCATCAGTACATAACTTCACACTAAAACATAACTTTTGTACGGCAAACTTAAATGGCAATTTTCTCGAAACTTATAATTTCGATCAGAACTTCAAAAATTCGTAAAAAAATGTCGGTAAGGGCTATGTGGTTATGTGGCGCATATTAGCTTACATAATAGGATAAAATAACAAAATAATATTCATCTTTTCGATTCCATCCATATTTATCGATGGTTGCATGCTAGCCCTGCTGCAATACACTAAAAAGACGCCATTTTACTCCTCTGTTTAAGTTTAGGTATAGGTTAGGATAAAAAGTAGCCTATGTTCTATTCCAGATTGTACACTATCACTATGCCAAATTTCATTCAAATCCGTTGAGCCGTTCTCCCATGATTGAGGAACAAACATCCATACATCCAGAATATTAGTTATCATTAATAATATTAGTAAGATGATGGTACGTATACAGGGTTGATTTGCAGTCACCGGCCAAATTTTTTTTACACAATAAGTATATTTTATAAAAACGATTGTTGCAAAGAAAAAGTATTTAATTTTTTACAAGGAAATTAATATATCCGCTAACATATTAACCAAGGCATGGTCACTCTAAATTTCCATTAAAATAAAGATGACTACGCGCTCGAAAACATCTTGTAGTACCACGTTGTAGTATTATCAAGGAAATGCTGCGTCGCAGTAGCTATGTTCATCAACAGCGACTATTTTTTTTTAAAGTTTGTGGTTCCATATTTCTACTTTTTTGTACTGAGCGACGCTAAAATAAATATGCAGGTACGTTTATATCGTATCAAAGAAACTAACATTTAAATTTGGCTATAGACTAAAAATCAACCCTGTGTATGATTGTAAGCATTGGAATGAGAGGTTTTCTGACAGCTCATTAAAAAAACAAAACTGTACAAAATTGGTACAAAAGGCTTCGATATATGGCGCTTTACAAAAGGCGAAGGCGAAGAATTTATTTCACACTGCGTTTTTAAAAGTAAAGTAAATTAATTTACGTCTGTATCAGAAATTGAACGTATAAATAACCATGATGGTAGACACCACTTACCTACATTATAGTATACAGACTTAACGCCTTCGGCTTTTTAAAAGTGCCATATATAGAGGTTTTTTGAACTAATTTTTATGAGCTGTCAGAAAACTCCCCATTAGTTTTACAACACCGTTTACAACAACGCTCGGTAAGACTACCCTAAGTTGTCACCACAAAGCTAATTACGAAATTAATCTTCTTCCAGGTCAGAGCACATGATGATAGTAACAGACTGGATCCATGAGCTCGCTGTGGGCATGTTCACCGACCACCACCACTCAAAGGGAGATAACAAACCACCGACGCTGCTCATCAATGGAGTTGGAAGGTTTAAGATGTTCAATGAGACCGTGCAGGAGAAACCTTTGTATATGAAAGCCGCGAGGTTTAATGTTGAACAGGTTAGATAGTATTGTCTTAATAAACGAGGTGTTTCTGTTGACTTCCTATAACTCTAGGGTATTAATGGGACCATGTAACAGAATCAATTAACATGTGAATAATTTTTCTTGAAAAATTGAAAAACTTTTTTTTCGTAGTAGGTAATTTTATACACTTTACGAAGTCGTCGTGGAGCCGTGGTTACTGTGTGTATCATACGATATCACAGATTAAGCAACGTTCGGCGGGGTCGGTACTTAGATGGTTGACCGCCGACCATTCATTTCTCACGACGACTTCCGTGCTTCGGAAGGCACGTTAAGCAGTCGGCCCCGGGTGCTGTATAATTGTATACAGTAGTCGTTAGGGTTTGTCAGAAGCCATCTTGGCGCCCTGAAAATTCTGGCATCCACCACCCAGCACTGTGCCAGCTTGGTAGATTATGGCTTATACCTCCTCTTCACCCAGGGGAGAGACTCATGCCCTGCAGTGGGCTCATTACAAAGAGTTGTGATGATGATGATGATGACGAACGCCAAACGCTGGATGAGGGCGGCGCGGGTCCGGACGAGATGACGAATCCTGGGGGAGGCCTCCGTCGAGAAGTGTGCATCTCTCGGCTCATGAAGATAATGATCGCCCATTATCCACCAATGTCTTGGTGTTGTCTACTACTACTTTTTTTATTCATACAAAATAATTCAATTAAGTCAAAAAAGTCACTTTTATGCGAAGTATGACATTTGACAACGTGACATTTTCTGTCTCTTTTTTTTATAGCTTGTACAGATACAGTTCGCAACGCTTTGTGTTGTACATTGTATGCAACGTTCCTCAACGTTTAGAATGTTTTCGTTGTTAATTGTATGGCTTCAGTAACACGAGTCTATTGAATTAATGTTAAAGAGATTTTACAAGGGTGATAAATTATAAACTCATTATATTAAGATTGATGATATCCTGGAAACACATATTCTTTGGCAAAAACTATTGTTTTTTAGTAAGGAACAAAACCTTAAAGTTATGGGAAATCAACAGGCACACCTTGTATACATAAAACTCTTCGGTTACTGACTGAGTGACTGACAGACAACGTACAGCCAAAACTACTGACCGTAGAGAGCTGAAATTTTGAACATACAATCCTTAGAGGTTGTGGGGCACTAAGAAAGGAATTCCCGAATTCCCACGGGACTGAAAGCGGCTACACACGACCCTAAAATCACTGGCAATATCGGGACAGTGGTGGGGAGGGCCCTAGATCATATCATAAATCGTCTCGTGTGTAGGCAAATCCTACCCGATTTTTATCGTCCCTAAATCGTTCCGAGCGAGCTCACGATTTAGGGACAATTATCGTCTAGGGAGCGTTGTCAGTACGTGTGTAGCGAAATCAGGATTGATTTCTACGCAGTCTGCGCTTGAGTGCCGCGACGATACGACGACTTGCTTGCGGCTATAATTGTTTATTTCGCGCGAAAACATGGCGAAGGCGAAAGATCGAGAAGCGTGGACCAAAGCTATCGATCTATTCAACGATTTACCATATTTGTGGGATAAAAACATAGAAATTGAGGAAGGTCGAACGGCAGAAAATGGAAGAAGTATTAGTACTGGAAGTAAATGAAGTTCGAGAAGGTGATATGGGGTACTAGTACTGGAGAGTTTATGAAGTTTGAGAAGATGTTATTCGAGGAAGTAATTATTGTCATGGAATTAATGTATTTGAAGAAGTTGTTGTGTCACCATATTAAGGAGCTCTTCAAAACACTCAAAATCCATTCTTAAAAAGTTTCTAAAATCATCTACTTCTAAATGTCTCATCACGTTCATGTGGCTAAGTTCATGACGTTTCATTAACCAGTTTTTAACCCAGGTCTTCCTTTTTCGTCTCTGGTTAGGTGGCACCGTAGTAAGTGCCAAAACAATGCCTATTTTCTGCTGTTTTCTGAGTGTCGGCGGCATCTCGGAACAACGAGCAGTCTGTTGCACGGTCGGCTTCGTACTGACTGGCAGAGACGTGTGTAGAGTAGTAGCCGATTTCATCCCCACTACCGCTGTCCCGATATCGCCAGTGATTTTAGGGTCGTGTGTAGCCGCTTTGAGAATTATTGGACTTTTTATTTAGTATTGAGTGCACGGATGTGATACTTGGCATAAAAGTTCTTCAATGAGTGACTGGCTGTATAAAACATAAATAATGTTTATTCGCGTACGAAGTCGCGGGCTAAAGCTAGTTAAATAATAATTATAGTTACTAATATTAGTCCTCGTGGCGCAGTGGATTCTGTGTATATCTCTTACATTGTGTATATCAAATGATATATAGCAACGTTTGGTGTTGTTGGTGCGGGGCTGGGTGACCACCACGGTGTTTTCACTAAATTTCGTTAGTATCACTAAGATATAGATGGCGCTGTTTATAGTTTATAAAATTAGAAAAATGCCATAGACAACGTCTCTTTAATCCTACTTTTCATTCTTTGGTCCATTCAATCAATCACCTAACCGACTACCTAGTCGCGACACATTAAATCTATCTTTCACTCGTTACCTGTGTTCGTTACTGCGCACCCGTTTTCGAATGTTGTTTTTATCGCTTTTTTTCTCGGATTCCTTTTACCCACAACCCGGCCACCATTTGGACTCTGACGCTCCCTTTTTTAATTTTGACCCGGCCATTCTACTGGATTTCGGAAACAACGCTGCAATTCGACCTTTGCATGTTTATTGGAATTTTGATCGTGATAACGATTTTATGATATATACATATTTCATATAATCATGATAATATACACATTTGAGGAGTCTTAAATATTCTTAAAGAAAAATACAGGGAAAGTTCCCGACTGGTTCTAGTAAAAGTTTCAGTCACTAAGTTCTAGATGGCGCTAGAGCTCGGTTTTAGCTGATATCTCTATCTCAACCTATAAAAATTACTTTATGGGTGACCACCGACCATAAAATTCTCACAAAGAAACTTTACCTGCTTCGGAGGGCACGTTCATTAGTAGTTCCTAAGTGCTGTATACACTTGTAAACAGTAGTTTTTAGGGTTTGTTAGAAGCCATTTCATTGTCCTGACAATTCTGACATCCGCCAACTAGCACTGGGCTGGCTTGGTGTTTTACGGGCTAAACCTCTTCGTCACCCAGATATTATATTCAAAATGAATGTTCACTTTTCATAAGTCGTCATCTAAAATCCATAACACAAGTTCTTTAAGAAACTTAATTCGCGCTAGATAATGTTGTGTAAATGTCAAAAATATTTATTTATGAAATGTATAACCTATCTTAGTTGATATACTAACATAAATCTTAGATAATATTGCATTCTAAGGTTTTATTTCGTCCCCAGGGTTATCGCTATCGATTCAGGGTCATCAACGCAGAGTTCCTGAACTGTCCAATCGAGTTGTCAGTCGACGGACACAACATCACTGTCATCGCTTCCGACGGTTACGACTTGCAGCCAATGACAGGTAAGCGTCTTTTCTATTGGTCGATGCATTTCCAGTGGAAATACGATTTATTTATGAGGTAATTTGAAGTTTCACGAAAAAACCTTAACTGTTATCTTTCCTCAGGACCTTTTTCAGGAAACTTTAAACTTAGAAAAAAATATAAGTATATCAAATATACAATCCTCCTATAATTGTCAATTATATTTTAATAACAGATTAAGAATGATAAGCCGGTATGAATTACGAAAAATATGTATTATTTTTTAAATATCTTTCATAAATTTAAATTAAAATTAAAATTTCGTTGTGTCAACGTGGTTACAGTGCATATCAAAGTACGGAGGAAATATATAGAGGAGCTGCCCCATCCAGTTTTGTCTAGGGATTCAAGTGTAGCCTACGGGCAGGGTGCGGGAGGGGTAAGCGGTGGGTTATGGCCAATCATAGCCAAACAGGCGATGGCATTAGTCATCTACTAGAGAGTAGTAAAAACCGGTTGAAACATAAGGTAAAAATATTCAAATGATCATCAAAAAAGTTCAGCTATACTTTACTAGGTGGCTCTAGTTTTTTAACGAAATTTCATACGTTCCAAATCTGTCAGAAAAAAACCGCGAAATAAAAGTATTTCTACTTATCGCTAAATAGCGTAACATTTTTTCGCGGCATAAAAATCACCTAGGCAACAAATGACAATCTGGGATTTTGGACATAAATAATTAGAAACAAACAATTTGTAAAAAATAATTATGAGTGAAATTATTTTCATGGTTAGTTAATTTGATTTGGATTGTCAATGTAATTCCTTTATAAAAGTAGAAAAAACTTAATTTTACAACGAGAAACAATGAGGATACAATTTTTTTTTAATATCTACGCGTGTACATACTTCACAGAAGTCAGGGTCGAACTGACGCCAGTGCCTCTAATGCGGAGTAGCTTGAACTATTGAGGCTGTGACGTCACGACAACCCAAATTTAAGCTGTGCATCTTTGCTTACAGCAGCTCTACTAAATAACTGCTTTGTGTATCAAATGATATCGCAGGTTAAACGCGGCCGGTGTTGCCGGTATGAATATGGGTGACTAACGATCATTTATTTCTCACGACGACTTCCGTGCTTCGGAGGGCACTTTAAGCAGTCGGTCCCGGGTGCTGTATACTTGTATACAGTAGTCGTTAGGGTTTGTAAGGAGCCATTTCGGCACCCTGAAAAATCTGATATCCACCAACAAGTACTGGGCTAGCTTGGTAGATTATGGCCTAAACCTTCTCGTCACCCAGAGGAGAGACACATAGCCCTGAAGTGGGCGAGTTACACGAAGTTGTGATGATGATTGCCTACATATTTTTATATAAATATAGATTCTTAGTGCCTTTAAATCCAAGATTTCGCGCGCGCCATCTCTTGTCGATGTTAAAACTAAAACTACAAGAAACCTCCCATTTCAAAGACATCCCGCCATTGACGGCTACCATTCTTACCATTCTATAGAAATACATGCCTTTTTGTCCAGGATAGGAGGGCCCAAAAATAAATTTGTACAAAATATTGAGTAAAAAAGATATTTATTCTATTTGTTTCGTCATGTTCGACAAGGCTTTTTTAGCGCTTGACGTTGTCTATAAGGGTTACCATTTTGTAAAAGCACCCAATTCTCAGGGAAAAGTATACATGCATAAACATGTTTGAAAACAGAAGTTATTTATTTTAAAGAAAAAAGTTGGGTAAAAAACACAGCTGTTTGAAAACAGAAATTATTTATTTTAAAGAAAAAATGTGGGTAAAAAACACGGCATTTGAGAAATAACATAACATAACATAACATAAACATTACTTTTTTAAATTAAAAGCATTAAATAAAAGATTACTGGGTTCTGCAAATGTCATATTGATAGATGACGACATAAAAATATCAATTTTAATGTCGTCATCTTCGTCATCACTACTTACTTCGATCTTTGAAAATAGTTCAATGATGAAAGGCTTTTCTAAATATCTGTCTTTTTTGCGAAATCCTTCATGTAATTTCTTTACATGTGAACAATGACTGTGACTTCATTGTGATGGCATTTAATTTTTGGTTTTTCACAGGGTTGCTTTCCAACTTTGACTCGAGTTTCTTTTTTTTTCATGAAAAACCTGATTATTTCAATCATGTTAAGTTCACACTGATGGGTATGGCGCTAAACGCAATATCTGTAAAGTAAGTTGAATTAAACTTAGATGCAAAACAAAGAATCTGCTAGAAACAACAGAAATAGTGTTTCCTAGTATATTTTTAAATCAATACATATAATAAAACAGTAAAAAAAACGTGTCTGTACATTTAATATTTTTACAAAAAAAATTATCTATGGTATAAAATAATAAATATATAATAATAATTAAATAATATAAAGAAATGAAAAAAGAGTAAGAATCTGAAAAAAAAAATTTGTCTGTTTGTTTGTTTGTAAGTTTGTCTGTTTGCACACGCTAATCTCTGGAACCGCTGGACAGATTTGAATGAAACTTTTTTGATGTATAGCTGTGAAGCCGGGGCAACATATAGGGTATATTTTATTTCGGTTACTGGAACACCTGATGCAGAACCCTTAAAGGATCATCAAAACCGTAAGAAAAATACATATGATGCCTTAACAAAAGTTGTCCAGGATGATGAGCAGATCCTGCAGACATAAAAAAAATCTAGGATCTAAAATAATTGTAATAGATTTTTAAAAGTTATGCCTAAAACTTACTAGAATATAGTGGAGATGTTCGGCATACAGATCAGAAGTACTCATAGCTCAGTTACGCGTAGACCGACCATGAGTCTAAGGTCGTGGGTTCGATACTGCTCGCGTAATTTTTTTGTATTATATTTTTTTTTATTTTGTGTCAATCTTTACCATGCATCTATCTTTACATACATATGTATATATAAAACAGTAAACAATAACGTGTGAACATGAAATATTTTTACAAAAAAAATATGTACCTAAGGTTATTAAGAAATGAAAAAAAAAGTAAGAATTTGAAAGAAAAAAATGTCTTTTTGTGTCTGTCTGTTTGTTGTTCTATTTTGCTGACATCTGTGGCTGACATATAATATTATAATAAATCCGAAAGATAGTTGATATGTAGTATAAAAGTTTACTATGCTGATAGGGCTAAATCATTAATAAATAAAGCTTCTTGCTAGATTTAATGTAGGTAGTGTACATACAGAGATATATTGTAAAAAAGTTAAACGTAAAATAATAGAACTCAATATCGTTTAGGTTTTCTTTATTGATCGTTTTTGCTTCTTGGAAGTCAGAACCCGTAGAATTCTTCAGAATAAAAAGTGGTGTAGGTGTCAAAACTCAACACAGGACTTTATGAACTACCATACCAAATTACATTAAAATTGGCTAAGCCGTTTGACCGTGAAAAACAGCCAAACATATAGGTTACTAAACATATTATACACTGATAATGGCTAGACGGATGGATTTTTGCTACTCTTTCACGCAAAAACTACCGAATGGATTTTTATGAAACTTTACAGTAATATAGCTTTACCTAGAATGTGCCTAATATAATTTGTAGGTATAACTCCTATTGGTTAGGAGTTATACCTACAAATTATATGGGGGAAGATTCTTCATGTTTATTTTTTTTAGATAGGACCTTGGAGAAGAAAATAACCTATTCGAAATACTAATTCAATGCAGACGAAGTCGCGGGCATCATCTATGTAATAAACGTACCTACATATAAACCTACTCTTGTACATACTATAATAATCTTATACATATATACAAAGGCTGCAAACTGGACGGCAGCGACGGCGACAGCGAGAGCGACAGCGGCGCGGGCAGCGAATCGAGCAGCGATTTCCGCGACACGATAGAAAGTATTAAGTTTGTATGAAACCGCGACAAATCGCTCGAGCGCCCGCTGGCGTCGAGAACGGCCTAGCAGGGCTAGCAACCATCGATAAATAGTCGAATCGACAAGATCAATATTATTTTGTTATTTTATACTATTATCTATACTTACTAATATATAAAGCTGAAGAGTTTGTTTTATTGTTTGTTTGAACGCGCTAATCTCATTAACTACAAGTGGGATTTGAAAAACTATTTTTGCATTTGATAGCCCAACTCTTGAGGAAAGGTTATATTTTATCCCGAAATTCCCACGGGATCAAAAGTTACGCGGGTAAAACCGCGCGCGGTGGCTAGAGTAAGCTAATATGCGCACCATAATAGATAGAATTACTCGATTTGAAACCATGATTAAGACTACAGAACCAAATATGTCATAGTCTTAATAAATTACTAACTCTAAATACCATATTCGAAGAAAATATCGATAAAAGGCCCGATTTATCATTGTCGACGGTAGCGTGCTAGCCCCGCAGATTCCCCGCGTCGCGTCGCTGCCCGTGCCGCGCTGTCGCTGCCGTCCAGTTTGCAGCCTAACTTTTACCCAGTGTGCCTTTCGTAGGGTATCCCTGTTTGGTATATACTTTTTGTAGATTACTTTTTCTATTTTATTTTTTGTAGGTCTTTTTCACAAAACCTAGGTGAAACTGCGAATGACAGCTTTGTTGTAACAGTTTTTGAAATAACTCTTTCTGTTTATCTATCAGTAACGCTTTCACAGCTAAACAACTGAATCGATTTTGACTTTGAACTTCAAGGACGATATTATAATATTATTTATCCAACTCCCAAAACCGGTATTCACGCGGACGAAGTCGCGGGCAACAGCTAGTTCTATAATAAATTGCATATCGGAAACCGTCGGAATATTTTACAATAATTTACTACCTATATCAAGTGCCGTATCAAAAAAAAAGGTTATATAACTCTTAATTATTGTTACCATTCTTTCTTCAGATTAAAATAATACACTTATGGTGTATTATTTTATTATGAAGAAAGTAAAAATACCATATAAATATCTGCTGAGTTTAATTTCATAAAGTCCGTAGTTTCGTTTAATGCAAGTATAACAAAATAAAATACATTTCAAAAATATAACTTTCAAAGTATGGGAATACGTAAACATTGCAGAGGCAACTTTCTTGTTTACTCTTTTTATGGGTTTATAGGGACTTTAAATTGTTTTTCTTTCTTAAAACAACTTCTTTACTTTCATTATGGCGTTTTTTAACATCTTTTTTAATTTAAAGTACAACAATAAATATGAAACGGCAAAAGTCATGAAGTGACACTTTATAAGATCGCGGTTAGTTAATTTTTTTTGCCACACGCAAAAGTCCCTTGTCGGCCTATACATTCACAGATACATACGTCATATTATTAAGGTAAGGTGTGTGTGTATAAGGTGTCTTTTTCGTTAAATATATTGGGTGTCACCTTGATCTTGATCTTAAGTATAAAAAACCTATTAATTACCTAGTATTACGTAAGTATTAATAAAGTGCTTTGAGAAAGCTCCTATTCAAAAATGTTCAATAAGGTATTATTTGTTGGTAGGCATGTGTTCTTTTTCAGTACAATTTTAGGTGTTTTATTAAGACAAAACGACTTATTTTGGTAAAAAAGCATGTTACAGGCTGGTTATAATATTATTTCATTATTACAATAACTTTGTTTTCAGTGGTGTAGCTAACTGTACACTTGGTAGCCGGCAGATACATAAAATATGCCGGAAAGCCTTTGAGATAATAATTTAGTCATAGGTTAGAATGTAAGTGTATTAAAACTAAAAAACTTAAAAATGTCTAAAGTGATGATACTTGATAAGAAATTTTACTTGAAATATAGTATTTGAAGTTAGCCAGGCGAGAATTTTTCCAAAAAAAAAGTGCATTAGGTGGTCTGATTTTAAAATTATATAGAAATAAGCTGTACATACCTACTTACTTTGGTACTAATTTTGATTCACAATATTAAAGTTTGTGTTAGTGTTCCTCTTTTGGAGCCAATCGTACTCTGTTAGCTTTATACAACTACATTAAAACAATAAAAACAATAAGTTTGAAATAAATGGTATTATATTTCGTCGCTTCATTCTTCAGATATTATATAACAGGTAGTCCTTTTTAGGTACTAGGTAACTTCGCATAATTTAAAGTATCATAAAAAAAACACTGTGGTGGGGCGCCGCGTGGCATGATCCACCCGGTTCGCGCCAAGCCCTCATTCTTTTTTCGTGCGTGGTAACAAGCATACGTCATTTACTTTAATCATTTACTTAAGTTTTTACAAAATGCCCAAACGTACAGCAGAAGAACAGCTTCAACATTATAATATAAAGATAAAAAAGTTGGAACAAAAAATAAATAAAAAACGGAAACAGCGAATTATTTCCTCCGATGAAGAAGAAATCTTACAAGGTAAGACCTACTTATTCGGTTTAAAAATGTTATTTAAAACATCAGAGCAGAAAATGCGTGTAATCTATAATAGATATATCACGTTATCCGCTCAATATCGTAATGATGTAAACTTAAATAAATTTTATCTCATCTTATCGATCACCTTTTGTTTTCAATACGATTACAGAAAATGCGGGTAATCTCAAGGAGATTTATCTCGTTGTCTGTAATACGTTATGGGCGTTATATTAATATGAATTAGACATAAACATGTCGCCTCCAAGGTTATTTAAAAATCAGAGCAGAAAATGCGTGTAATCTATAATAGATATATCACGTTATCCGCTCAATATCGTAATGATGTAAAATTTAATAAATTTTATTTGATCTTATCGATCACCTTTTGTTTTCAATACGATTACAGAAAATGCGGGTAATCTCAAGGAGATTTATCTCGTTGTCTGTAATAACGTTATGGGCGTTTTTTTAATATGAATTAGACATAAACATGTCGCCTCCAAGGTTATTTAAAAAATCAGAGCAGAAAATGCGTGTAATCTATAATAGATATATCACGTTATCCGCTAAATATCGTAATGATGTAAAATTTAATAAATTTTATTTGATCTTATCGATCACCTTTTGTTTTCAATACGATTATAGCTGAAATAAATGCTGAAATCTCAGCAGCCATAACTGACATAGCACGAGCACGTGACAAAAAAAAAATCCAAAATTTTCAGCAACAGCTGGGTTACGGTATTACCACCATAAATCGAGAGATGGACGTCCTCCCTGAGAAGGAAGAAAACAAAATGAAGGCCTTCCGTCACGTAAGTGATGGATGCTGCCTATTATCAGACCTCCACTTTATGTTCACCAAAGATAGGGTAAAACTGATTTTACCTAATTTGGATACAAACTTTAAACATGTTATACAAGATTCCGAAAGAGACGAAACTTTATTCGGAAGTTCGTTGCCGGAAAAAATAAAGGCGAGTAAAGCCATTGAAAAGTAGGGAGCCCTAATTAAAAAAGGCCCAGCCAAAACAGTCTCCTCTCAAATATCAACGGTCAACCGGTCGTCTCAGCAGGGAAACTGGACAGGACCTCCTCGTTACCCGTCGTTCAGGGGGGGCGGGGAGGTCAGAGGAAACCGATAGCAGCTCAAACACAGCGGCGCCCTCAATCGAACTCTGCGTTCAACGCCAAGTTCCAGCCGCAGACTTAGTCCAGGACGCGTGCTCCGACCCAACATTAATCAAGGTACATGCAGGTCGAAGTAATTTATTTTATGATTGTTGGACAAAAGTAACTAAAAACGAAGTTATATTGAAGTGGATAAATTATGGATTTAGAATACCATTTGATACTCAAATTTGTCAGTATTCTATTCCTAAAAATAATTTGTCATCATGTGAAAAAAGAGACATGAAAATAGCTATAAATGAATTATTAGACTTAGGGGCTATAAAGCCTTGTTCTCCTTCAAATGATCAATTTATTTCAAATATATTTTTAGCTCCGAAACCTAACGGAGAAAAAAGGTTTATACTAAATTTAAAATCTTTAAACAAGTTCGTAACAAAAGTACATTTTAAAATGGAATCTTATAAAACAGCCTCGAAATTAATTCCTCGTAACTTAGCCAACATAGATATGAAAGAATCATATCTACTTATGCCGTTTTTTGTTAGTGACAGAAAGTACCTACGATTCGAATTCCAAGAAAATGATTCGTCTGAGCCGATCACTTACGAGTTCACAGCAATGCCGTATGGATTATCGGTAGCTCCGTGGGTATTTACAAAAATTATGCGTGAAGTAATTAGTCATTTGAGAAAACAAGGTTTTAAGTCTACTTCCTATTAAGACGATCTTCTTATTGGAGATACATATGAAGAATGCATGATTGATGTAAGAGAAACTTTGAAGTTATTACATTGTCTAGGTTTTATTGTAAATTTCGATAAAAGTCACATTGTACCAAAAAAGTCAATCAAATTCTTAGGTTTTATGTTCAACACAGAACAGATGTCTATTACGTTACCTGGCGATAAGCGGCATAACATTGCACAGTTAATAAATAGGTACATTAATCTTAAAACTTGTTCATTACGAAATTTCGCTAAACTTATAGGTGTATTGATCGCAGCCTGTCCAACCACAAAATATAGATTCTTATATACAAAAATATTAGAGAGACAAAAGTTTTTAGCCTTAAATAAGTTCGGAGGAAACTATGAGGTGAAAATGAATCTTAATAAGATATTACTAAAAGATTTATGGTAGTGGAAAAATAATATTAATATTATTTCTTGTCCAATCATTACTCAAAATTATAAGCCAGAAATTTACACCGACGCATCTAGGACAGGCTGGGGAGCAGTATGCAAAAATAATAAATATAGTGGTTCATGGACGAACAGTGAAAAAGAAAATCACATGAACTTTTTAGAATTACTCGCGGTTTTGTTAGGTCTCAAAAGTATAGCTAGTGAAGGAAAAGATTGCGCAATATTATTACGTATTGACAATACTACCGCCATTAGCTACATTAATAGGATGGGAGGTATTCAGTTCCCACATTTGAATATTTTAAGTAGAGAAATTTGGCAATGGTGTGAAAAACGCAATTTATGGATATTTGCTTCTTATGTTAACACCAAAGAAAATCGAGCAGATTTCGAGTCCAGAAATGGGCCCTCTCGGATAGCGCTTTCCAACTTATTGTAAATAGTTTCGGGCCCATTAAGATCGACTTGTTCTCAAGTCGAGCCAATGCCAAATGTTAATTATTTGTCACCTGGAAGCCTGAACCTGATGCAGTCGCAGTTGATGCATTTATAATAAGCTGGGCTGACTTGGATTTTTATGCATTTCCTCCCTTTTCTCTTGTATTAAAATGTATACGAAAAATCATTGATGATAAAGCCGAAGGGGTACTTGTATTCCCCTTCTGGCCTTCCCAGCCATGGAGTCAGCACCCACTGCACTCCAGCCTTACCCTGGGTGCCGCGAGGCTCTCCGGGCGTCGTTCAGCTGGCGCAGCTGCTCACCAGAGGCTCTCACGTTGATGCTCGCCTCGCTCGCAGACACTACTGTTCGCCAGTACAACGTCTCATTGAAGTTATGGTTTCAAGAAGTGTGGTTATGAATTAATAGTTTCTAAAAATCCATTCCATTATTTCTTTGATTCTTAAACGAGCAATTTAATAAGGGATGTTCTTACGGTTCATTAAATACACATCGATCTGCATTATCTCTTTTATTAGGAGAAGAGATAAGTGATAACAGTTGTGTTAAACGCCTCTTAATAGGAGCCTATAAAACTAAACATATTAAGCCTAAATATTCATTTACTTGGGATCCAAATTTAGTACTAAATCAACTGTCTTCTTGGTATCCAAATATTAATTTATCATTAGAAAATATTACAAAAAAACTCGTTACATTATTAGCTTTATGTACCGGTCAAAGAGTACAGACATTGTCTTTACTTAAATTAGAAAATATTGTTTTTCAATCTGATAAAGTAAATATTATTATAACAGATATAATCAAGACTTCCGCTCCAAATCGTGAACAGCCCTTATTATATATCCCAAACTTTCAAAGCAATATCAACATATGCCCAGTATCAACTTTAAAAGAATATATTTTTATTACAAAAAATATCTGAGGTTCAAAATCCGGGAATCTCTTCGTAACATTCAAAGCTCCCCACAGAACTGCATCAAGTCAGACGCTAAGTCGATGGATTAAGCAAACGCTCGCCACGAGCGGCATTGACATGAGCGTTTTAGTGCGCACAGCACACGACACGCGTCGACCTCAGCCGCGCGCGCGGCCGGTATCAGTGTCGATGTCATTCGAAATACGGCCGGGTGGACACAAAACTCACAGGTTTTCGCAAAGTTTTACCATCGGCCTTTAGATGATCAACAAAATAACTTTGCTTTGTCGATACTTAATCGAGACATGAACAATACTTAACCTAATATTAAAAATAGTTATTGAATATTACGTATTTTGATATTAAGTAAATTACTACATTAAAAATTATGTGTCTATAAATAAACTATCACTAAGTTTCATTAATTTAAGCTGATTATAATTTCTAGCGACTCAAATAAAGTAAGATTATTTGAAGCTCATTATGTAATAATACTAATTATTAAGTACTATAATAATAAAATATGTAATTACATATTTATATCTTTAATTATTTCAATTCCAAGTGTATACCTAAACAAAACTTTCTATCTCTGAAAATCTACCTGTTATATAAAATCTGAAGAATGAAGCGACGAAATATAATAGATTATTAAACGAACTTCTAAGTGAAGTTCTATCGCTATTATATGAGTCGCTTCATTCAAAGATATGACGTACCCACCCACCCCAGAACCCATTTAAAAGTTTCGTTTAGGGTCTCTAAAGAATGAGGGCTTGGCGCGAACCGGGTGGATCATGCCACGCGGCGCCCCACCACAGTGTTTTTTTTATGATACTTTAAATTATGCGAAGTTACCTAGTACCTAAAAAGGACTACCTGTTATATAATATCTTTGAATGAAGCGACTCATATAATAGCGATAGAACTTCACTTAGAAGTTCGTTTAATCATCTAAAATAATTCAAAGAAAAATTCACCTTAAAACTACCTAAACCGCAAAAAATCACTCGAAACAAAATGAAAATAAAACCTTTCAACCTTAATATTACCTAAATGGAAAAGTAATCAACAACAACATTAAATCTCTGACAAAACCTCGAAAACCGGTGAAAATAAATTCAATACGAAATGGCTTTTAAATTTAATTAACAAAACATTTGCGCTGCTGACCTGAATACGGAAGCTAGGAAAAATATGTAAAGTTAATATGAAACACACGAATAAGTTAATGCTAAAAAATGGGCGCAATGCAATAATCCTATAGTTGTTACTAGGGCTAAATGCAAAACAAATTTAATAAGGCATCTTACAGTATACAGGGTTGATTTGTAGTCACCAGCCAAATTTTTTTTACACAATAAGTATCATTTATAGAAACTATTTTTGAATAAAAATATATATTTTTTTTACAAAGAAATAAATAAGTCCGCTTACATATTATCAAACAATGGTCACTCTAAATTACAATTAAAATGAAGGCAACTACGCGCTACTACAAAACATCTTGCAGTACTACGTCGTAGTATTATCATTGAAATGCCGCTTCGTAGTAGGTATGTTCATCAACAACGACTATTTTGTAAAAAGTTTGTGGATTTCTACTTTTTTGTACTGAGCGACGCTAAAATAAATATGCAGGTACGTTTTTGTTGTATCAAAGAAACTGACATTTAAATTTTCATGTCAAAGGTAACTTTCAAAAAGGATGAGGTACTAAATTCGTGTGTATGTTTGTTTTTTATGTCTTTGTTACACGATTCCTTTGACAATTAAGAATCGATGTTAATTATTCTTGTTATAATATGATAGAGGATACTTCAGTGGTTTTTCCATATAAATTACATTGAAAACGATTAAGTATTTCTCGAAAGATATTAAATTTTTGAAAAAGTATGTATGTTTTGGAGCATATTTACGAGTATACATACATTGACGACCTTATAGTTCAGCCAAAGTTTTGACGTGAAGTCGGTTCTTTAATGCTCTGCATTCGTTGATTATAGAAAATCAAAATAATTTGATTTCTTTTATTGGTATCGAAACCAGCGTATGACCTCAATCTCACCTGATGGTAAGTGAAGATGAGGTCGAACTCAAAACTCAAACTCAAACTCAAACTCAAACTCAAAAATTCTTTATTTCGTAAGTATTTAGATACATTTGAAATAAGTCAAATAATTTACAAATTGAACTGAATCTACCACCACTTCGGAAAGTCGATCTGTTGAGAAGAAGTGGCAAGAAACTCAACAGCAATCATCTTTTAAAAATAAGAGAAATCATCTTCTTGCATCCGGATATCACTTTTCACATCAACACTTATCCATAAATCTAACAAAGGGTTAATCTTAAATATTTTAGGATTTTATTATAAAATGAAGCGTACACATTGACCCATGAACGAGTTGATCTTCTGGAGTCTACTATTATATTTATACAATAGGCAATCAAGTACTAGACAGAAACGTAGACATAGATATAGAGGTAAAGATAGAAGCAGAGATAGACGTAGCGATAGAGGTGAGAGAGAATACAGATAATGTGGATGGGGATGAGGATAGTCGTGGACAAAGACAGGACGTGGACATGGAAATGGGGAAGTCGGAGTCAAGTTGAAAAAAGTCATAAAGTCATCAGCAAAACGACCTGGCACCACTAGCAGCACCCGTTCACGAGTATAACGCAAGCACCAGCCATCACCCTCCTCAACCATATTTTAGGGAAGAGGGTGACCCGACACCCGACGCTACCGCTAGCCTTGCCGCCTGAGGGAGCATGACGTTCTTGCTGTTGTATGGACAAGAAGGAGATGGTGGTGGTGTTGGATAAGAAGGAGATGGAGTTGGAAATGGAGTTGGAAATGGAGTTGGAGATGGAGTTGGAGAAGGAGTTAGAGATTGAGCACTTTAGAAAAACAATTTACAACCAAGGACTTTTATCGTCCATATATTCAGATATTGTATAAAAGCCTTTATTACACAATTTTTGTTTAATAGTTTCTTTAAATTTATCAAGCGGTAAGTCTTGAATATTTGTGGGAACCTTATTATAAAAACGTATGCATTGACCCATAAATGAGTTAGTGACTTTATGAAGTCTACTATCATAGCCGGCTAGCTTATACTTATTTCTAGTATTAACATTATGTAAGTCACATTTTCTACGGAACATGTTTAAGTTCTTTTTTACAAACATCAGATTTTCAAAGATATATTGTGACGCAAACGTGAGAATATTTATTACCTTAAACTTATTTCTAAGTGTCGCTCTAGAATTAAGTTTGTAGATTGCGCGAATAGCCCGTTTCTGCAGCACAAATATAGTTTTAATATCGGCGGCATTTCCCCAAAGGAGAATGCCGTATGTCATTAAGCTATGAAAATAACCAAAATAAACCAATCGCGCAGTAGCTTCATTAGAAATATTTCGCATCTTTTTGACGGCATATGCTGCAGAACTAAGTCTCTTCGCCAATCTTTCTATGTGTGGTCCCCATTGTAGTTGAGCGTCTAGGGTTATGCCAAGGAACACTGCTGAATTTACAGGGCTCAATTCTTGTCCTTTTACAATTAAATTAGTATTTACATGCCGGACATTAGGCAATGAGAATTTTAAAAATTTAGTTTTATTTTCATTGAGGAGCAGGTTATTGGCTGAAAACCAATTCTCCACGATTTCAATACAATTGTTTACTTCAAAGCAATTCTTTAAATGCCTACTCACTTTAAAAAGAAAAGAGGTATCATCAGCAAACAATATGACCTCACACTTGTCTTTTACCATAAATGGCAAATCATTTATATAAACTAAGAATAAGAAAGGCCCAAGAATCGATCCCTGGGGCACTCCCATATGTACCGCTGATCCCAATGATCTCTTTCCATTAATATCAACTCTTTGCATTCTATTGCATAAATAGGATTTTATAAAATCAAGTGCCCTATCATTGATTCCATAGTGGTGAAGCTTCATGAGGAGTGTATCGTAGTGAACACAGTCAAAAGCCTTGGACAGATCACAGAAGACACCAAAGGCATCCTGTGACTCCTCCCAGGCATCAAATATATGTTTGATAAGCTCAACACCGGCATCAGTTGTTGAGCGACCCCGTGTGAAACCAAATTGATTCGGATTCATTATATTATTGCTATAGAAATGTACAACTAGTTGATTTAAAATAAGTTTTTCAAAAATTTTGCTGAGCGTTGGTAATATAGAAATCGGTCTAAAGTTACAGGGGTCAGTCATGCTTCCTGCTTTAAATACGGGAATAATTTTACTTAGTTTCATTAAATCCGGAAACACACCATTATCAACACAATTATTAAATATACTGGCTAAATGAGGTGCAATACCGTCAATGATAGATTGGATGATTTTAACAGAAATACCATCCAGATCAGCAGTGTTCTTAATTGTTATACTTTTAAAAGCTTTCAATACCTCACTTTCAGTAACATGCCTGAAAGTAAAGTTAGTTTTACACTTATTTACATTATTTTCAAGAAAAGACTGTGCAGCTTTGACTGATGAATTTAATGTCTTCGTAGTCGAAATTGGAATGTCTGCAAAGAATTTTTCAAAAGCTTCAGCAACTTCTGTATTTGATGTCAACAGTCGATCACCAATTTTCAGTTTATATTCCGCGTTTCTTATGTTTGACTTTCCAGTTTCGCTGTTAATAATTTGCCAAGTAGTTTTAGGAATATTAACACTATTTTGAATTTTATTATTAATAAAATTTGATTTTGCAATACTACATACACTTTTAAACATTTTGGAGTATTTCTTAACATACTCCTTAAAATTTTCACTATGATTGTATGTTTTTTCATCATATAACTCATATAATCTGTCTCTGCTTTTAAATATTCCTACTGTTGCCCAGTCGCTAAATTTAAATGACTTATCATCTGCTTTAATTGTTTTTGATGTAAATACTGTTTTATGTTCACATTTAATTAAATTAAAAAGACAATTATATTCCATAGCAGGGTCATCATAACATTTAAGTTCCCACAACTTATCCAAGACGTTACTTCTGAATCTCTCCAGCCGACCGTCGTTCATGGGTACAAACTTAAACTCTCTTCTTATTGCCTTATTTGTGCCAATGTTAAAAGATGCTAGTTGCCCGCTGTGATCTGATTTTAACTTGTTAATTATGTATTGGGTGGTGGGCGATGCATCTGTGAAAATGTTATCGATACATGTTGCTGAAGTGGCTGTTACTCGTGTAGGCTCTAAAAAGAGATTTTTAAGTCCATAACAAAGAAACAAATTTGTTAGCCTTCGGCTAAGGGATGATTGTATTAGTAAATCAATATTAAAATCACCACAGACAATGATATTTTTTTTAGTATCACTAAGTTTAAGTAAAGCTTCCTCCATGATCTTTTCAAACAAATCATAGGATGAAGCTGGTCTCCTGTATACGCTTATTATAATAACTTTCCCTAGCTCAATACATGCAATTTCAATGGTTTGCTCAACAGAAAGACTAACAATATCTGTTCGTTCTTTAAATTTCAATCCTTTGTGTGTAATAATCAAGGAGCCGCCACAATTGGCCTGGATTCTACTGTATGAACTAGCTATTTGATGATTATTGAATGATAATATCATTTGATGGTCTTTTAGCCAGTGCTCCGTTACACACAAAATATCTACTTTTTCCTGATTCATGAAAAGTTCAATTTGTAAATCCTTACCCAGCATGCCCTCAATATTTTGATGAGCTACATTTATAACATTTTTACTACATTTTAATTTTGCAGCTGGGATACAAGTGCCAACATTATAGCTAGAAGTCTTATTATCTATTGTCATTGCCTCTAGTTTAAATTAACGAAGATGATAGAACAGGCCTTAGACCTAATCTATACTAATATATAAAGCTGAAAAGTTTATTTTTTTGTTTGTTTGTTTGAACGCGCTAATCTCAGAAACTACAAGTGGGATTTGAAAATTTTTTTTTGCATTTGATAGCCCAACTCTTGAGGAAGGTTATAGGTTATATTTTATCCCGAAATTCCTGCGGGATCAAAAATTACGCGGGTAAAACCGCGTGCGGTAGCTAGTAATAAAATAATAATAAAATCCCCAGACAATCACACCAACTACATCGCCTCTAAGTAAGCAAAGCTTGTGTTATGAGATACCATGTAGCGAACTATGGGGAAGCCTAGAATATAAAATACATAAATAAATAAACGCCCAGACCCAGAACGTTTTTTTTCCTTGTTCCGTGCGGGAATCTAACCTGCAGCCACGGCGTCTGAGGCAGATAGTTTACCCCATCGCTAAAATGGCTCTTTATAAAACATCCCAAGAGCAGTGATACTTTTGGCAGATTGTATATGAAGGGTGGTCACTAGCCAGTCAGAACCTGAAGGGCTATAACCACAAAGGGAGGATCACTCGGATTAATTCCCACGCGTATTTAAGTCACACGTTATACCTACGCTTTCACGGCTAGCCTCAGAGCTTTGATAAAATTTGTATCACATATGAAGAATAGACTTTACGTTGAGAAACTGCAAAACTACCTTCTGTTCTAAAAAGGCCACGAATCGGTTAAAACAGGGGCTGAGAGTTTGTATGGAAGTTCGACATTGTAAAACCATTAAATTTTGCTTTCAGCCCTTTAACAATTAAAACAGTATATTGAGGGTTAAATAATAATGAATTTTGATTATATTGTTTTAGGATTTAGTTATTTCCATACGAACAATACAACACGAACTCATTTAATTCATTATCGCTAAACAATACTATTTGTAAATACTATGTACATCTAATACAACTTTATTACCATATCATTTAATCAGAAATAACACATACATTAGCTTTCAGAAATAATATTCTGTTCGCGTGAAACTTTTACCTTTTTTAATTAGCGGAGCTGAAACTCGGATTTAAATTAATTTAATTATAAGTTAGGTTTTAGGGTTATAAATTAAAACAGTATGAAAGGAACCCTTTTTAGTAACCTTTACAACCTACAACTATTATTTGGACTTTAATAGAGAGTGGGTTTGATGACTCTATAGGTTAGTTCTTAATAATTAAAGTAAATACCTATTTATGAAGATTTTGGCATATACGAATTTATATCAAAGTTATATCATACATTTATTTATTACCTTGTCTTGTACAATCGCCTCCCGTCCCGGTGTTCCAGTTAAGAAAATTTTCCCTAGAACGGCTTTTGGATCGAAGCTCCACCTACTTTTCTCGGCAGCCAATGAAACAATATAGATCTCATATCTATAATCCTCGGTGTGCTTGCACTTTGTTTACTCCTTATTATTTACTTAGTCGCAGGTAAACCCTTGTCGATGCCGGTTAGTTTTTTGTGATCCTTTCTTTCCGAATATTATTAAAACACTGATTAAATGGGTTTACTCTCGTTCATTTTGCAAAAGAGTGAAAGAAACAAAACATTTTATAAACTATTTTAATTTGATATTTCATATGAATAAGGGGGTAATACTACTTTTTTTTAACATAACTTTCCATTTAAAAATATGTTTGTTGCGATAACAATAAACTATAATAATAAATTGTAACTAAACAGTGAAACCATTTAAATGTAATGGTTTGTTTATTTTATATTTTTTTATTTTAATAAAAATACATGATTTGATCTCGAAATCTTGTTTACCAAATAAGACAAAATACAAGTCGGAGCTAACCGAACTGCCTAGTTATTAAAGTGCAAGTGAATTTAGCCTTAAAGGTGGAACACCAGAACATTTTTCGATAGTACCTATTTCTTAATTTTTGTCATAAAAGAGATGATAGTTTATTTACGTCGAATTTTTTTCTGCTAGGACTTTGATTCTAAAGTTCATTAAATTTACTGCTAAAACTACACAACAATGGTCCAGGGTCTCAACTATGATCCACCGATCTCAACGAACAAAAACCCTTTTGTTGCGGCAGGAAACAACATCTATTATATTGTTTTGTACTATTTCGTTTGCTTAAGGCACGAAGAGATTAGTTTTGTATGAATTTGACAGGTGGCGCCATGCATTGCTGCCATTCGATGTTCGCAAGAAGAACTTGTTTACGCGGGCTGTTTGAGTGTTGAAAACTTTTGTTTATTATAGTTGAATATATAGTTTTCAAGTGGTTTTTGTGACAGTTCAAAATTGACAATCTTTGTGACGTTGCCGTAATGAAATTGTTCGACCTCCCATTCGATGGCTCTGACGTATCGAATCAGTTGGTGAAAAAAATGTATACAAACTTCCGATTATAGATCGACCAACTTATCTGTGAAACGGCAAAATTCAGCACTACAGTCGCCATGTTGAAATGTCTATTGACTGTCAGTGTCTACTACTTTTGAATGTTGTGTTATATTTTTTGTGATGATATCGAATATTGTACATTAAATATGCCGAAGGCTATAAAAAGTGACGCCCGGAATATTGTTCTAAAAGTGAAGTCATTTTTTGAAGAAGAAGCTCGTCACCAAGCCCCAATAATTCCATTTAACCAAATCTACAAACGAGTTTCAGCTGCTACAGGTTGGTATTGCCACTTTTGAAACATAAATTAACCGACTTGTTTTGATGCATTTCTTTAAAATTAAGTTTATGCTTGTTAAATAACTATACCATTATTAAAAACTTAACAAACAAAAATGCAATGATCAAAACCAAAAGGTTACCATAAACTAATCATTTCACTTTCATTTCAGGTGTGAGTGTAGGATTGATCTCGAAAATTGTCAAAGAGAGACAAGAAGCTGAACAATCTAGTACTAGAATTCGTACACCAGGCATGTCAAGAACACGTACAAGTGGATTTATTCAGCTTGATAATTTTGATTTGAGCGTAATCAGGCAAAAAGTACATGAATTTTATTCAGTAAAGAAGGAGTTGCCTACAATTAAAAAGCTCTTAGATATTTTGAGAACAGAAATAAATTACATGGGACAGCGTGAGAGTCTCCGTAAACTGCTCCATAAGTTGGGATTCCGTTTTAAAAAAACCAAATCCAATCGAAAAGTTCTAATGGAACGAAATGATGTGTCAGCTTGGAGAGCTAAGTATTTGAATGAAATTGTGAAAAATAATAGGTCTTCCAATCCTCGGCCTCTTATATACTTAGATGAGACATACATTCACTCAAGTCACACTTCCGGTAAGTGTTGGCAAGGAGAAGGCATGGATGGTGTTTTAGAACCTGTATCAAAGGGACAACGACACATAATCGTGCATGCTGGAGGGGAAACCGGATTTGTAGAAAATGCACTCTTAGTATTTAGATCAAATTCTAAGAGTGGCGACTACCACGATGATATGAATAACACTAATTTCAAAAAGTGGGTAATTGAGAAGCTTTTACCAAATTTGAAAGAACCTACAATAATAATCATGGATAATGCACCTTATCACCGTATTTCCCTTAACAAATGTCCGAATACAAATTCATTAAAAAGGGACATGCAATTATGGCTCACTGAAAACCAACTGGAATATGGAGAAGACATGACAAAACCACAATTGTTAGAAATAATTAAAAGACACAAGCCGGAACCAGTATATGAAATTGAAAATATTCTTGCTGAAAATGGTCACAGATGCTTGTATTTACCCCCTTACCATTGTGATCTTAATCCTATAGAACTGATATGGAGCACAATGAAGAGGAATGTGGCAAATGTAAACATAGACCACAAAAATCAGGAAATCCCCAGACTTATTTCTGAAGCTTGTGATGCCATCTCATCTAATGAATGGAAGCAACATTGCAAACATGTTCAAAGGTTGGAAGAAGAGTATTTAAAAAATGATATTTATTTGGATGAACCTTTTATAATAAATGTTGTAGGCGACAGTGACACTGAAAGTGATTCTGATAGTGATGAAGATGTGGATACATTTATGGAAGGAATTCGGCCTATAAATCAAGGTCATACTTCAGGTGCCCATTCATCAAAAGGTGTCATTCATAAAAAGGATCATACATATTGTAAACCTGTTTTTTAATAAACAAGTATGAGTAAGATATATTTTTTAATTATATCCTTTTTATCCTATTAGATAATGTTAAATATTGTCTGCTTTCAAATAAAATGTGATTTTGCTACGAAAATTCTTTAAAAAAAATTCAATTATTTTTTTATGGATTTGGTATAAGTAAAAATATTATTTTTTTGGGCTATTGCTTTTGCATGATTTAAAACACTTTCCTATTTTATTTTTCCTTTCGTTATTTATTTCGCAAAGCACACCTTAATACTGTTCCTATCAGTTCTCACATATTTTAAAGCTCGGCTTTAAATGCTTAAATTCAATGCCAATGTATAATTATTTCAGAGGATCCTTATATATAAAAATTTAATTTGTTAGTACCCCCTTTGTTTAATTGAAATTAGAATAAAGTTAAAACATTTAGTTATTAGTTAGATTCATACGAGTAATTTAAATATCGCTTAACTTCGACTGTAGATTTCCCACAATATTTGCCAAAATTTATTACCTAGCAACACGGGAACGACAATGACGCCACCACTCAGTTCACAGATAAGTTGGTCGAACCATAGATGAATATAAGTACTAAAGTATAGATGACCGTCTCGCGGTTTTTGCACTTTAGCGCCACATAGTATCCACTCTAGGAACCTTTTTGACCAAAACAACCCTAGAATGCAGCCCGGGCGTACAGCCACTTTCAAATTTTCAGAAATTCGTAGTACCAGTTATTACTATTGTGCAAACTGGGCAATACTAATAAGTTGAAATAAGCTGCACAAAGCATGATGCTATGCGAATAGGGAGTAATAAAAAAATATGCATCGCAGACAATTATTTATTTTTTCTTAATTATTTGTGTTTGATATAATAATTATAAGCCATAGATTTGTTCGGGTCGTTTTCGTCAAACTCAATGCTTTTGCCACACAAATTGTTCACCTCCTTGCACCAGTAATTCAAAATCAATGCAATTCCTTTTCTTAACTCATTATCTCACTAGAAAGTCAGCATCCTATGTAAAATATCACTTCACAAAAGTAAAATCTTTGATTTGAGATCGTAAAAACGCGAGGAGTGAACACTCTACTCAACGTACATTGTAGAAAACACTAACAAAAGAATTCAGCGACAAAAAACACACATACAAATAAGCAAATGCAACGAGTGCAAAATTTTGATTGGTTGAATACTATACTATAAATACGCTGCCTGGTACTATAGATATATCGATATCGAACGCAGAAAAAAATACAAAAAGTTCCAGTAGTGCCCGGCACGTAGCGCTAGTAGTAATAGAATTTTGATATTTGTATGGAAGACAAACTAGCATGGGTCGAACTATACAAGATGGCCGCTCATATTCATCGATTCAATGTAGTGTCAATCACTATCAACTGAACGTTCCGTTTCTTTGAATCTGTCTATTTAAGATGAATATTTTTATGACATTTACTTAATTTATTTACAGTTAATAATATTAATTACACTTTATTAATAGTTCAATTTATAATTTTAAAATAAACAATTTTATTGACATAGTTTTTATTTTCTGAACGCGCCAAGTTATATTTTATTTGTTGTAAATAGTTTGCGCGTAATGGAAAATTAGAACTGTCACGAAAATCATTTGAAAACAATTCAACTATAGTATTGGTACCAGTGCATAAAAATACCTACTTGGACTTAAATTGAAGTTAACTAATTTGTGTTTTTGTCTAAGAGTACTAAGAATTTTATAAAATAAAGCTCTCAGCTATTGTAAAATTGATCGTAATAAGCAACTATTCCCATACGTTTTAACCTGGACCATAGATGTGAAATGCCATACAACTATAGTCAGTTATTAAATAAAAAAAAAGAAATGTGATTCAAAATACATTTGACTACATATGTACTCAATGACTACGCTTTACTTAATATAGAAACTTCAGCATATAATAAATTTGAAAATTAATTCTAAAATAACAAGAAAGTAAACAAAAAATGTGTAAAATCTGGACCATAGTTGTGTAGTTTTACGGTACCTATAATAAACATTATCCCTTATTATTTTGGGTGTTCATACATTTTTAAATAAATATGAATAATTATAAATCAAACTTGAATTTGAAATAACACAAAAGAGATTTCTTATTTCTTTTAAACGTATAATTGATAATTATATACAGTAATCTTAAAAACGTAAGTAATAGAAGTAAAAATTATACTGAATCCTCGGCATGTAATAATAGCTTTCACTTGAATAAATATTTTTTAAATAAGTAAAAGTTACACGGAAGTAACGCGAAAAGTTGCTGTCAGTTATTCTCGTAGTTACTTTATTTAACGACGCACATATTAAAAAATACAAACTTGTAATGATATGAAGTCGTCGTGGCGCCGTGGTTGCTGTGTTTATCATACGATATCGCAGTTTAAGCAACGTTCGGTGCGGTCGGTACTTGGATGGGTGATCGCCGACCATTCATTTCTCACGGCGACTTCCGTGCTTCGGAGGGCACGTTAAGCAGTCGGTCCCGGGTGCTGTATACTTGTATACAGTATTCGTTAGGGTTTGTCAGAAGCCATTTCGGCGCTCTGAAAATTCTGACATCCACCACCTAGCACTGGGCCAGCTTGGTGGATTATGGCCTAAGCCTCCTTGTCACCCAGGGGAGAGACTCATGCCTTGCAGTGGGCGCATTACACGGAGTTGTGATGATGATGATGATGAATGATATGAAAATGATTCCGCTAAGAAATATTTTTGATCTACGGGTATTTTTCCAAAGACAAAATGTTTCATGTCTTTGGGTATATTTTTATAACTAGTGAACATAAATGCATGATTTTTTTTGGGTACAGTTTAGCTTTATCCCTTACATATATAATTTGTGTTTCTTGTGATGTTTTTTTTTGCTTAAAGATTCATGTAGAAAAGTAATAACAGTGAAGTCTGTGTATATGATGAGCATGATTTTAGGGAAATTTTTGATTTATATGTGCCTGATTCGTATGATCAAATCACTACATTGATCAAAAAATAAATAGGTATTTTACCTTTTCATCAAGAAATTAACAACTTTATATCGGTTTATTGTGTTGCAAGAAAAACATTATTTAAAGAGAAATTGCCTTGAAAAATGGCCAGAACCTGTGCCGAATTAAATAGTCATGACAAAACTTAAAGTAACTGTTAGGTAATTAAATTATTTGTTACTTTCCGTGTACGTTAAGAAAAACTACTTGAATTAAAAAAGACTACAGGTGACGCCATATTTAAGTCATATTTTCACTGACATTCCTGTATTTTAGATTTCTACCTGGACGTAAAAGATGATTTAAATAAAAAAACTACAAAAACAAACTAAATTCATATAATTTTGTATATTTTTAATAGATAAGTAGTAATAGTGGTGAAATGTCACTTCCGTACATTATGTTGACCTTTCAGGATCATCTCTCATTAACCGTTTATAACTTTTTGTTTAAAAAGTCGTATGTTTCAAAGTCATAATATATTTTTTTAAGTTTCTGTTTTTTTTTTTATATTTTAAGAACAAAAGACAAAACAAATTCTATTGATAGATTGAGTACCTACGTACGTACATAAAGTAAGTACCTACTGTATGATTTATGTATAGAGATTTATGGAAATAACATCATTTTGTTTTTTTCATTTGTATAGGTACCTAAATTACTGATTCAACTTTGAATTTGGTATTTTTGTATGATTTGTGAATAATTTCTACGATCCTAAAATTTGGTGACTCTTTTCAAGATCTATAGAGGGCACCACTTGCAGCTAGTAAGATCGTCTCCGTAATTTTTATTGTTTTAAAAATATAAACACTTAATATTTATATCAGTACCTATCACATAGAATCAGTGAATTCCTAGAACGTTTCTTAAAACTAGTGTAAAAGTATAGTGCAGTCAGCAGAATAAAGTGTGTTTTTGGATAAAAACCGGATATGCCAATTTTAAGCAGAACTGCTTTGTGAGAGATTCTAGTGCAGAAAAACTATTGGAATACCTAATTTTGTGCATCAAGGATTGCCAAGTACGTACTTCAATCATATTTAATGATAAATATTGATTTATAACCGTAACTTGTAAACATTACGAAGCATAATTGGAGTTGAAATCCATACATCCGCTACCAGACGTTAGAGGGCGTTGCGCTGAAAATTAGTACGCTATTCTATGCGCTAGCAACATAAGAGTTTTAACTACCTACTTAATAATAGAGGGCGCATTACGCTGAGTGGTTACCAATTGGTGGCATAGATCGGTAAATCTGTATCTGAGCTTTGTTGACTGTAATTTTTTATTTTCTTCTATGTTCCAATAAATATATTCTATTCTATTCAATATTAAATTTATTTACATATATTTACACTAAAAATGCAAAGGACACCACCACAATCGCCACTACCTACCTCACCATATCTCAGCTCGTACGAACCTACTATAAGTCGGCTTTGTACAAATGTATTTTAATGTCATCATTTAATGTAATTTTTCCTCTGTAACCATGTTGGTGTACAATAAAGTGTTTATTATTATTAAGTGATATCAACCAGCACGATGAAACAACTGTTGATCGGGATCTTATAAATCTAAGGCGGCCTAAACGGGTGCAAACAGATGAAAACGAGGATTTAATTGTAGAACTGTTAAAAAAATGGAAGATAGAACAGGATTCTGTAAAATAAAAAAATCCAGGAGTCTAATCATGAGATTGAAAAATCTATCGAGTTTTTCGCAAAAAAATACGACGACCTAAAGTCGAGGTTTACAGCTTTGGAACAGAATAGAAGGGACGATCAAACTATAATTAAGTCTCTAGAAAAACAATGCACTAGCCCTTAAATTCAAGCTCAACGATATCCAGACTGAACATAACCATAAGGAACAGTGGAATAGATCTAAAAATATAGAACTGAAATGCGTACCTGAAACAATAGGTGAAAATCTATTTAATATTATAATGAAAATTGGAGAGAAGGTTAGCTATCCTAGTAGCAAATCACAAATAGACTTTATAACAAGACTTTATAACTTTCTAGCTGCTATAAAAATGACATATAAGTCCTCGCCGATACTCCCAACAGCACTTGGTCTTTCTGGAAGCGAAAGGATATTTGTAAATGACCACCCTACAAGCTCTAAAAAGGCCCTGCTGTCCTCCACAAAAACACTTGCCAGGAAAAAAGGTTTTCAATTTGTGTGGGTTAAGCAATGTAAAATATACGCTTGGAAAAATCCTTCGTCACCGGTTTTTCACATAGCCACCGAAAAGGACTTAAAAAAAATATGTTGATTGTTATGCTTTGCACGATGAAGTATGTATCTATGTCGCAGTTTATGATTATAAATTATGCTTTGCTCTATTTTTTGTTTTGCTGGCTTTGAATATCTATTTACTATGTTTTTTGTTTTTTTTTTTACCCTTACTTTTTTCAAATATAATACCTTTTATAATTATACAATTTTGTTCGTACTATGTTTTGTCAATAAATACAGATAATGCAACTATAAAAGAATATAATATGCAAAGTACATCTGTATCGTTTACACTGGACGTGCTTTGATTGTTGTATATATACTATCACATTTCACTTGATTAGTTACTGTCTACTGAAACTAATACTTATAGGCAACTATACAATTTCAAACAGATGTGTTGGTTCTGTGTTTGCACATACAAGTCGTTTTAATTTTGGTTGCTGTGTTGATTTTGCTATTATATTTAATATTGATATAGTAATTATGTTTATAAATGGCTACACTTAACATGTTCGCGGGATTCGTTCTAAAAATGATGGTTACATTTGTCTCACCGTTTCGGCGACTTTACTGACTCTGTGATAACGAAATTTTTTTTTTTTTGTTGTAGCTGTATTCGTCAACAGCGACTATTTGTAAAACAATTGTTGGTGCCATATCTGTATTTTTTTGTACTGATTGATAGTAAAATAAATATGCAGTAACGTTTATGTGCCAGCGCAGCGTTACGCGTCCGTATCTTCAAATAGGCACATCTACCCATAGATTCAAACATGCAAACTTTCATAACATTTTCTGTACTTGGCGCATTCCGAACGTCCGTATCGAACGCGCGTATGGTACGGACCGGACGTTGTAATTTTGTATGAAACGCGCGTTCGAATGCGAGACGCAGCGTTGGCACTTAGACTTTTAGGTTTTTACATATTTTTTTTCAGAAATAGAAAACTTATTTATTCAGGGCCGCGATTCTATAACTTTTAGGTTATGTGCATCATGTTAAAATGTGACATTTTGTCAGTATTTTGTCAATACAATGTCACAACGAGAACCATCGGCGAACAACATGCATGTCACTGTCATAATGTTGAAAGTCACAAAATCGAGCCCCAGGAATATTTTCAACCGACTTCCAAAAGGAGGAGATTCTCAATTCCTGAGCATGTTTTTTTTTGTGTCTTTGTTACACGATTTTTTAGAAGATTATGCATCGATTTTGAATATTTTTGTTTCATATGATAGAAACAAAAAATATTGTTTGCTCCCTACGTCATGCTCCCTCAGGCGGCATGGCTAGTGGTAGCGTCGGGTATCGGGTCACCCTCTTCCCTAAAATATGGTTGAGGAGGGTGATGGCTGGTGCTTGCGTTATACTCGTGAACCGGTGCTACTAGCGGTGCCAGGTCGTTTTGCTAATGATACTATGACTATTTTATTCCATTCTTGTTCAAATACTCTGGTCCAAGTTTGTCATATTCGTATTGTGCATCCATAGCTCATTGCACCTGCTAATAACCAATTTTGTTGTGGCATGACATTGGCTCTCACAATTAGCTGTTTTGTGTTTGTTGTTTTTTCATGTCACGGTCAATTTGTACTGAACCTATTTGTATTAATTTGACAATTCTGACTGAAAAAGAGTGCCCAGAGTTTTTTACCGCCGGTTTTTTTGTCTCTTGGTCTACTGTAATATCTTATTCAACAACTAGTTAAAGCCGAAGTATATGGTAACTGACTTCATCGAGTGTTTTGTAAAATTCCTAAGATGAATATGAATATGTTTTTTTTTGTTTCAAATACTTCAGACGTGGTCCCATATAAATTTTATATAAATCAATTGAGTAATTCTTGAAACAAAAAATATGTATGAATCGGAGCATATTTATAAATTGACGATCTTATAGATACTTCCGTCAAAGTTTTGAGGAGAAGTCAGTTTTTTTAATTCTCTGCATTTGCTCATTATACACATAAAAAAAGTAAAGAGTCTAACTATCAAAGAAACGTCAGGCGTGTCCGTTCCACATTTGAATATCCAAAGCCATTTGAATATGCAAATTTGAAAGGGATATGAACGCAGGATTTAAACTAACCGTTGAACTAACTGGAATATCTCTCGTTATAGTTACTTTTAACGTTAATCCACGGAATAGCTTCTGTTGTGAAAGCATCGCGGTTAGTTTAGTCTCAAAGTAGGTATTTTGTTATTAGTTTTCCCATTGCTGTTTTGTTTACAGCTATGAAGTTATTATTGGTATTACCTTGGTTTAAAGTCAAAGTACTTATTCTCTTTTTCGTGATACGTATATTTATACTTGAAATAAATCTTACTATTGAATATATTTAAAAATCTCCTACCGCTTCAGCGGGTCGGTCGGTCTCTTGAAAAGAATCTGCCATCATCATTCATGTTTGGTATCTTTCTATATATCCGAGAGAATTTTATTTAAAACACATTTTTCGTTTCACATCTAACAGAGATAAACGTGCTCAAATAAACAAGTTCTTTTCAGTTTAAAATATTAGTATGTATGAGCAGATAACAGTTAAAACACACCTGTTTTCTAAATTAAACTTTAATTTACTAAAATTTAAAGTTCAAAATGCCGAAATTCGTTAGTGGTAATGAATCTCGAGGTTACCCACTAGGTAAATGGCGTCAACATACTGAAGCTCAAAGTAATTCAAGTTATGTACATACTAATTAGTGTTATACACCAGTGCCCCTATGTCCTCTTGGAATAAAAACATAAATATAAACTCAACCTTCTGTATTTAAATATAGAGCTTAAAATATTTTTCTTTTTTTGATTAACATATTGAAGGGTTGTTTCTAGATGACACAATATGATGAGTTTTTTAATGAAGCAAGCTTGTGAAGCAAATTATGTTTTGTGTTCACTTATTGGGCTTATAAGTCAGAAAAAAGAGCTTGCGTAAGAGCATAGACGAACAAAGGCTTGTAAAATAGGGAACTAAAGTTCACCGGCGGGTTCCCGGAAGAATGCGTAAGCGTACCCGTGCTCCCGCCATATGGTGCGTGGTGGAACACATTGGGGTTTTAGCCGGTTAAAGTCCAGGCATAACTTTGACGCTCCCCCGAGCGTCATCTTATCCTTAGAGGAGTTCCCCAATTAAAAAAAAAGGAACGAAGGTTAGCAAGGAAGTTTGTCACTAAAATTTTTTTGTATATACAATGCTCCACTTGTGTTACAAATGTTTTATTAATTTGTTTGAAGGTTAGTATGTTAATAGTTATAATTAAAAGTTGATAATTTGTTTATTTAAGTCTATCACTGTCGAAACTAAAATTCTGAAAAAAATAATTTGGCCTAGTCAATGAACGTTGTGAAGATATTTATTTGTTCTGCATTTATAGCCTGTTGCGACAAAACCTTGATTTTTAACGGCTTACTGAATGAAACTTAATGTAACTTTTATGATCCATAGAATATAGGTAAGCCTGAGGAATACATATACGACCACCGCAGCGTAGTTGTTCGAGAAGCTACTAGGTAAATTGTGGTAACTTAATTACTTTCCATGCTGGACTGGGAGTGAAAGAAAAACATAGAATATGCCAGCTGCTTCTCTTCCCGGGCATACTGTAAAAGTCGGTTAAGGGACAGAGGTTTTATTGGCATTTTTGTGGGCGATAGGCTGACCCCCTGTCACTGCAATAGCCTCTCGCAATCATTATAATACCTCATTAGTCAAACGTGATATCAGTTGGTCTTATAACCTCTGATGTTCTGCCTACTCCGTAAGGGATACAGGCGTGAAGTTATGTATGTATTTATGTTAATTACCTTAACTAATAAAAAAAAAAACTGGGTCTGGGTGTTTATCTAAAGTATTAATATTCTAGGTTCTACCCTAGTTCGATGCGATGTTGGTCGTAGGAGCGCAATAAAACACGTCTTTCTTGGTTCGTAGTAGACAGTATATTGTTCATAATAAGAGACGTAACGAGGAGGTGCGTCACACACTACACCTCCCCGGCAATTTAAAAAAAAAAAATTATACATTATGTATTTTTTTTAAATCAATCATATACTACAATACAAACTTCATAAACTTAGGTAAAAATATAATTTCAAAATACATGGAATAAAAAAAAACACTGAAAGTACTAAAATAATATTTCATCTTTGTGAAAAACAAGTTTAAATTTAAATTTATACCAAAAAGTCGATATATTTGAAAAAAATCATTTTCTATTTCAAAGTAATAATGTAAAATAGGTATAAGTAAGTATATAAACCTAAAAAAAAAGAAAACATTACATTGGTTACATTAAGTTTCATACACCAATTTCAAAAAGTATTAAATTTATACTTTATCAAAAATTAAGAACCCACAAGTTTTTATACTTATTTTAATTATATCCTATCTATTTAATTATTTAGCAGCATCGACAAAACAAGTTAAAAAAATATACAATATTTAAAAGTAAATAATGAAAAAGGTTTCAATATATTAGCTTTATTATAAAAATTAGGGAATAAAATATCAAAACATTATTTGAAAAAATACTTGCATTCCTATCAAAAACTTTTCTTATACATTTTGCCTTTCTTTTATTTATTAATTAATTGCCACTTATCCAATTAATTAACACTTCATTTTATTTATTTTTTAATCTTTATTTAAAAAGCTATACACCCATAGGGTTAAGACAGCTACAATTAATTTTATTAATTCTTATACTTTTTCAAGAAACTATGTCTTTATCATTAAATAATGGTAAAAAACTGAAGTTTTATTAAACTGGTATAACTTCATAAGAATAATCACTATACAACAGTATATGACCTGCAATTTGTTAAAAAAAAAATCTGTTTCTCCAAAAGTTAGACAAAACGGAGATTACCAAGTTAGATTTTATATGCCTCATGTCTACAATGACATTTCATTATCTATTAAACACAATCATTATTCCGTCTTTCAGTATTGGCTACACTTTTTATCCTACTTTGGGATATTTTTATTTTTATCAGCGGCCGCTGTATTTAGGTATAATATTTTTATATTTATTCATATCATATTTTTGGGTACATTATATTATTTTTCATTGAGTCGCGACTCTCAACCTTTATATTCTATATATATTCATTTAATTAGGGTCACCGTTTTAAGACATTTTGTCTCCAACTAGTTTTCACAGAGAAATCTCGTTTACACCATGATCAAACTGAAGGATCATTTTGTGCCCTTGTACCCTTATTGTGTGCCAAATACTTATTTATCTTCCCTTATACTATTCACTATTACTATTAACCTTTCCGAAACCAATTATTTAAGACTCTACTAAAACAAATCGTTCCAATAATACGAAGTTAGGAAAAACTTTTTGGATGGCCAGTCCAATAATCTTTAATTTTCGATATTACGGAAGATTTCCAGCAACCTTTTATTAACTTACTTAATCCAGCAAAACCGATCAACTACTCAAACACCTTCTATTGCCTTATCAATCTATATCAATATAAACCTATTCATAAATCCTAACATCCTAATCCATGTTACAAGTAACTAATCGCGTTCTTATGATGACGAAAAGAATTTTAATACTTGCACAAAGTCCAATACCTTCTTAATCCGTTTACGTTAAGGCAAACAAATTATGCCAACTCTATACTGAAAAATTGTAAATCTAACTTGTTTTGTTTAGTATAAAATTTTCCAAGCCATTACTTCTATATTGATACTACTTACTCATACCTAGTAAAGTACCTACTTCAAGCAACTTATTAAATTTAGACGCTTTTGTAGGCCCATATTGTTAAAAAAATCGTTTCTAAGTGTTAAGATAAACTTTGAAAAGTTATTAAGTATTTTAATTCTTCATATTTCACATGTTCGTAAGCTATATTGGATGACGACTGATGACGATCAAATTGCTGACCTAAAAAAACAAACTCAGTTACAGTCACGTTGTGCTGCAGTCTTGATTCTAAAAATTCTCGGTATCGGATAGCGTAAGCAATAATTGCGGTTACTAACAAGGCAGTAAAATGATGATCGTGATCTAATAATCACAAATTGAGTTATGAGTTAGTTTTATAATATTTGAATTCAAAGAATATTTAAAACAAACGGGAGAAGTTTATCAATTCTACTGTATTTTTTACACAGAGCTACATTTCGGAAAACGATTTGAAAAATTGATCATATTATAGTTCAAATTTGAAAAAATGTTATAGTTGTTAGATAAAAATCTTTAAAAATATAATATTAAAATCAGTACGAAATGCCTATTGAACTTTTTGACATGACAGATTCTACTTTTTTTTTGACTATTAAAAAAGAACTATCTAGGTCTATATAAATCTATTTAAAAGAGTACTTTAGCAGTAAAATTATTAAACCAAAACCAAATCATCATAATAGGTATGAAAATTAAATATTACGTGTTGATTTGAATCGAAATTAATAACATTTTGGTTGTTTGTGCCTGCGCATGATACAAACTCCCTATGCTGCAAATTTCTGCAAACGTTGAATTATCTATTTTTATAGGAAATTAATTATTATAAAGAGATAAAAACAAAAATTAATTACGGCTAATATGGTTTTTTAACAAAAAATGATGCACTTTTTTGTCAAAAATTCTTTTTTGAGCTTTACTGAAAATCTTTAACGTTATGAAATAAATTTAAGTATGATATATATAGGTATAGTAAATTGATAATAGTAAATAATTACCTACATAATTATTAGATACAAGACCTTTTATAAAGTTCATTTAGTTACCTACATGATACAACATACTTTTACCTATTTTGTCAATGCGCTACTAGACTTATTTTCTAAAGATATTTGATTTAAATAACAGATAAACATATTAAAACCTGCACTGAACCCGTTACACACTTGAAAACGCACTTTTATTTTCACATCACTCTTTTTTTTTCACTTCCACCAGCTCCGCACCGCTCCGGATCTCCAGAACGATCCAGACTCGTCCAGCTCCCAGCGCCCGGTGTTCTGCCACTGTTCCATTATCACCCTTATCACCATAATTATTTTCCTTCCCTTTTATTCCAATTTAACTTTTGAAATATTTTAATGTATTTTCTTCAAAATTTATTCATTATGGTACTTTACTTTGATATTAGTTTTCAGTCCATGGGTTCCATTGCAGTTTTATTTCTGCTTATTGTCTTTTTTCAATTATTTCTGCTTATTGTGTTATCTTAATTTTAAATTTTATAAAATATACTTTATTTAATTGTGCCTTCTGCGCAGCGCTGCCACAAGGCAGCACTGGCAGGGTCGCCATGCGATGTTGGTCGTAGGAGCGCAATAAAACACGTCTTTCTTGGTTCGTAGTAGACAGTATATTGTTCATAATAAGAGACGTAACGAGGAGGTGCGTCACACACTACACCGGGCATACTGTAAAAGTCGGTTAAGGGACAGAGGTTTTATTGGCATTTTTGTGGGCGATAGGCTGACCCCCTGTCACTGCAATAGCCTCTCGCAATCATTATAATACCTCATTAGTCAAACGTGATATCAGTTGGTCTTATAACCTCTGATGTTCTGCCTACTCCGTAAGGGATACAGGCGTGAAGTTATGTATGTATTTATGTTAATTACCTTAACTAATAAAAAAAAAAACTGGGTCTGGGTGTTTATCTAAAGTATTAATATTCTAGGTTCTACCCTAGTTCACTAAATGATATTCCATATCACAAACTTTACTTAGTTTAAATCCACGTGGTTGGTGTAATTAACTGAAGATTTTATTGATTATCTAAGTATTATTATTTATATTTTAGGATAAGTCTTTGAACCACGTCTACACCCGTTGAATTACTATTTAAGTTTTCGTTCCAAAAATAGACTACATGATCTTCAAAGAAGACATCAGACGTGTAGGACAGTTTGTACCATAAGCCTTTTACGTAGGCAGGAAGGGAAATTACTGGAGATCGGATAGTCTGTTACGTAGAATGGATACGCACCAAGTCTTTGAGTAAGATTGGATTGACACCCATCGAGTCCATTGCGTAGGTAGAAAATGACATAATATTTTAACTTAATTTGTTCAAAATATCTCCATTACCATCACAAAGTGTATCTAGTTGGTGTACCTATTGTGAATAAAAAAACTTTTCATTTTAATTTTTCATCACCTTGCAATTCTTAAAGTAAAAGTTTATCAAAGGTTTTATTCGTGTTTGTACAATACATATTTTCATAGTTTGCGATAAAAGTCAATGCATTTTTTCAATACATCGCCTTATACAACGTGTAACGAAATGGAGAGATAAAACTTAGGGTTAGCTCCTATAACATCGTAGAATATACAGTAAAAGCGTTAGCATGATTAGTGCTGTTATAGGTTCATACAAATTTATTTAATTATTTTACATCAAAATATTTTGACAAGCCTAGTCAACCTAATAAGCTAAAATAAGACTTGTGCCGCAGTCAGTGACCTTATGACCTTTCCCGCACCTTTGAGTAAGATCGGATTAGCACCCATCGAGTCCACTGTGAGGTAGAAAATGACATAATATTTTAACTTAATTTGTTCAGAAGATGCATCCATTACCATCACAAAGTGTATCTAGTAGGTGTATCTACTATGAATAAAAGTTTATCAAAGTTTTTATTCGTGTTTGTGCAAGACTGAGAGTAGTGTATTCAATTTTAGAGGCTTTAAAGCGGTGCGAGCACAGAAATTTATCGTCTCTTACGACTATGAATGTTCGTATAGTATGGAGTCGGTGGTAAGTTTTTAGTTACATTGTAGTTTTTTATTTTACAGTTATTTAAGAGTTCAACATGTTTACAAACATTCAAAATTAACAAGGCACACATTTATTAAATTATTAAAGCTGGCCGTGCGGCAATGGATAGATTTCAATTATTGCTTACAAACCGTCTACATACTATGCGAACATTTGTAAAGATAAAAGTCAACTAAGTAGAGAAGGAAATTGATAGTTGACACGATTAACTTATTGAAATAATATGTTTACATTCTTTTACGGTGACTAAATCCTGATGTGATCGTAGGATAGATGCAGATGCAAGAATTCGGGCTTAAGGAGAACTGGCTGTTCATAAAATATTGCTGGAATATATGAACGCTAGAACGGGAATATTGGCAATAGACTTTATAAAGATATCCGACCTAAAAAGGGCTCTACTGCCAAGCAAAGGTCATTTTGCGTAGACGCCGTTTACGACATACTCAGCTAAGCATGGATGAAAGAGATATAATTTGCTGAGTTTAGGTGGCTAAAACTGAATTTCAGCCTGCTTAGGGTAGCAAAAGCCACATAATAAAGTGTAGTTAATATGACTCACGAAATATTTTGGAATTTAATCGTATAGGGTAGGTTTATATTAGCCTAACCACCCCTCGATAAACGTATTGTAAAAAGAAACTAATCCGAACGACCTCATCATTGTGGTCCCCTTCAGAGTTTGCCTAGTTAGCGACCACCCTTTATATACAATCAGTCGTCAAATATGCCAACTCCAGTAATGATATTTTCAAGAAGTGTTTTATGAGAAGCCTGTTCCTTAAGCTCGTGTGTTGTCATCTTGAACCTCATCATTACTTACCATCAGCAATGTTTAAAGTCAAATGCGAGGTTAGTAACCGATAAATAGAAACCGCGCTTCGGAGGACACGTTAAGTGGTCGGTCCCGGGTGCTGTATACTTGTATACAGTAGTCGTTAAACTTTGAACTTGTTTTTCAGCCCATGTTATCGTTACTTATAAACTACATCACCAAACATACAATCCCCTTAAGTAAAATCTCTTCTTTATGTTACACGTTGTATAAATAGATTCATTAAATATTTTCCCAAACAATTATTTTATTGCATGGAAGCGACCCAACATGATGAGTTGTTTTAAAATGTTGGCGTAACGAGCTATTGTGGTAGAGATATATTGTTTACAGGGTCGACATATCATATTGTGAATGAAATGAAAAATCCGAATACTTTTTGCAAACGAAAAGTTTATTTCAGTTTTTTATGCTAATGGATTCCGTGGATTTTGGCAAAATTCTGTGGAATCCGCGAAAATGATGGTTATAATCAAATTTTATCATGTTGCTGCGAAAATAATAGTAACCGGGAACGGTATATATTTTAATAAACGACTTAATTCAACTACTAGCTGCTGCCCGCGACGTCGTCTGCATGAACGCTATGCAGCACCAAACGCACCTACGATTATAACACTGCTGGCGTGATAATATGTAGCCTATATGTTGACCCGACTTCTTAACTATCTTCATGCCAAATTTGAAGTAAATCCATGCAGTACTTTTTGAGTTTATCCCGGAAAGACAAACAGACAAACAGACAAAAATTCTAAAAACTATATTTTTTGTTTCTGTTTCCATTGTAGATCATACCTCAAGTATTCTTTTAAAAAAATATTCAATGTACAGTTTTGACTTTCCTACCATTTTATTATATGTATAGATATAGCATTAAATATTCAACCGACTTAAAAAAGAAGGCGGTTTTCAATTTGACTGTACTTTTTTGTATTACGTTTTCATTTCGTCAATTTTAATCGACTTTCGTGAATATTATTTCTTTTGGTAAATTGAAATTAAGAATATACTTCTGAATAAATCTCATTAACATCGATTAATCGTTTCTTTAAAAAAAGGCGCATTACATTAAAAATAGTATATTAAAAATGACATTAAATTTAAATCATTGGCTTTCAATCTCATTGTAGATATATAAAACGCAGTTCACTTGATATTCTTCTCCTTTACCGTAGCTCTGTGATACTAAGCCCCAGTTCTAAATAAGTTTTTGGATAATATAATCAAATTAAATGCAAAAGTAGGTGTTCCGTAGTTAATGAGGCACAAAACGCTGAGCCACAAATGCTTCTCGAATTATCCGAACGGTCGCCTTGCCATCCAGAGAGACTGGTTTTAAACTTTTCAAAAGCTGTTTGAAAACTGTTTCCATTGCCATCTGACATTGGCTATCAGAATAAATAAAAAAAAATTACAATAACGGTTACCAAGGAAATGAATCAAATAGTGAATTTTTTATACTTACTGGAGGCCGTAAAGATTATTCCGATCAAAATAAAATTCCTAAATTTAAATTGAATTGAAGCATTTCATTTATTATTATTGAGTGCCTGAATAAGATTTGAAAGGCAGACAAGAAAACAAACTAGACACCATATAAATGAGAAAAACCTACCCCATTAGGGATACAGGCGTGAAGTTATGTATGTATGTATGACAACACATTATAAAAGTAACATATTGCATGTGAAGTTAGCAACAAATTCTAGTTTTTTATAAATAACGTTACGCCTGTCTCCCTTTGGGGTACGCAGAGGTTAAGGAACGCCAACTGCAACAGACATACCTACCTATTTTGCTTCCTCCATGTTCATTAATCTTTTCATACATGAACGCCGGTTACGGGTACTTTTAACTGGGGCTTAGTATTTCATATAAATTTAATCGAAACGTCCGAGCACTTCCGGGATTTTTTAAATTAAAAAAAAATTATATGCCTTTTTCTAAACTAGCTAACTTTAGCAAAAGTTTTAACGTGAAGTCGGTTTTGCTTAATGAACAGCATTCGTTGATTATTAAAATACCAAAACATCTAATGGAAACGCTGCCAAACTTGCGAATCGCATAAGATTCGTCTAAATACTCGAGCTGGATAACAATTGTCAACAACTTAAGCACTCGCAATTAATTCTTCAAACATTTTTGTGTTTGTGAGAATCAACTGGAAAATTATTAGAGTACGACTTCGTCGAAACTTGAGAAGTCCAGTGTTAGTTTGGAACAATGATTGCCAAATTTTCAAAGAAATGAAAGTAGTTTATATTGAACTGAATAAGACGTTACTAGAACAAATGAATTTAGATCGTTATTTAGAGATTAAGTGTACTTTGTGTTCCTTGTAAAACACTTTTGTTAGGAATTTAAAAATACACTTCTATGAGTCCACAATAAAACCTCCGTCCCTTAATTGACTTTTACAGTTTGCCCGCGAAGAGAAGCAGCTGGCGCTGGCACATTCTACGTTTTTCTTTCACTCCCAGTCCAGCATCGAAGTAAATTAATGTATTCACTAACATATTTAGCACAGCATGGTCACTCTAAATTATGAATGAATACATTTACAATAAAGACGACTACTACGTCGTAGTATTAACAATGAAATGCCGCGTCGTAGTAGCAGTGTTCATCAACAGCAACTATTTGTTAATAAGTTTGTGGTGCCATTTATTTTTCTCTACTGAGCGTTACAAAATAAATATGCAGGTACCATCGAAACAACTGAACCATGAACCACAACAAGCTCATTTTGGCAAACCGTCTAAATGCTAGTAGGTCGAAATTTGCTTGAAGACTGGATAGGTTTCCTAGGTGAATTAGGAATTAACTTGTTATCATTTAATTCGACACTGACATTTACTGAGTACTTAATTCGTACATATTTATGTCTTCGTTTCTATCTAATACTTGATTGCCTATTGTATAAATATAATAGTAGACTCCAGAAGATCACCAACTCGTTCATGGGTCAATGTGTACGCTTTTATAATATAATTCCAAAATATTTAAGATTAACCCTTCGATAGATTTAAGGATAAGTGTTATATAACGTTTTACTATAAGTTATACGGATGCAAGAAGATCGTTCATTGTTATTGTGTATTTTTAAAAGATTATTGCTGTTGAGTTTCTTGCCACTTCTTCTCAACAGATCGGCTTTCCGAAGCGGTGGTAGATTCAGTTCAATTTGTAAATTGTGTGACTTATTTCAAATGTAAATACATTTGAATACTTACGAAATAAAGATTCTTTTGACTTTGACTTTGACTTGATTTACAGTATCTAAAATGTCCTAAGTGCATACGCGATAGACCTTACAAGTTTGACAGTTTCAAACGAATTATGAGCAATGTGGGTCATGATTCAGTTGGTTTGATAGTACGTTTATATCGTATCAAAGCAAATAACATTTAAGTTTGGCTGGTGACTAACTACCTACCCTGTATAAAATCTTACTTGGCGGCCATGTGGTTGGTGAGCCAGTATGGGTAATTTAATACTTTTTCTAACCGGCTTGGATTAGGTGTATTCTAAGATAAAACCTAGTTCCTGTTTAGTCTAATCCCTTGCCCCCAATAAGTGTGCTGTCTACTGGAGCACCAACTATAGTTCATTCTGAAGGCTAAGAGCGGATGTGGATTTTATATGTATGTGTTCCTTATTCTTATATTCTTCCACGCTGGACTGAAATTGAAACTGGTTTTATTGGCGTTTTCGTGGGCGATAGCCTGTCACCCTGTCACTTCAATAGTCGCTCTCCAATTCTCCATCATTATAATACCTCTAAATTTGGCAAACGTGACATCGGATGCTTTTACAGCCTCTGGCGTTCTGCTTACCCCATAAGGGATACAGGCGCGAAGTTATGTCGTGTTCCTTATAAAAGATAATAACAGACTTATTTTTGTTACAGCAACATCATTGGTGACATACGCCGGAGAGCGGTACGACTTTGTTTTGGAAGCCAATGCAGAAATAGACAACTACTGGATCAGATTCCGTGGTCTGATGGATTGTGATGAAAGGTAATTAATTTTTTCAATCAAATCAATATATAATATTTTATAAAACCATTTATATTCGTTATTGTGTAATGTAAGATTTCGTTCCATATTAAAAATTGTTGAAATTTTGCTGATCCTTTGTCTATTTTGATTTTTTTTCCTCTTTTTCTTTTTGTTTTGTCAAATTATTATTTATTTATGAACAGATATTTCTAACTATTATTAGAACTAACTATAATTATATAATTAGTACCTTTAATTTCGCATGTCTGTTGTTTGGAATAAAACTATGTTTTCACGTAGTTTACTGTGGTGAAATGTGAAAGTGTTGTTATTCTAAGAATTTGAAATTTCAACAGCTGCAAATAACTAAGATTCAAACGCATAACCTCTGGCATTCATTCAATGATTTACGTTTACTTACAAACGGTGTTTTTCTCTTTACAGATTCACTAAAGCGAAGCAAGTAGCAGTCTTACACTACGAAGGCGCGATGGAGTCTGAACCGAATGGAGACCCGACTTGGGAAGAGCTGCATAATGAAGGATTGGTAAGTTTATGTCGTTATTTAAATGAGTGGATCATAGTTGAAAATTCTACTGAACTATTTCATCTCGCCAAAGACCAAAAATGGACGCGGTCTGTCAACATTACGTAGCGGCATTTTAAGAACAAGAAGTTAGTCGACGTCAATGACAAAATATTCTATATTTTTTAGGTTCTCTCTACGGTTGCCTGAAAAAAATAATTTTACTCTTCTCTCTTTCTATCCTTCTTTCAAAAATTACCATTAAAATTAAAAACCCTTCTTAATACCAACTGTATTAGTCAATATTAGGTTCCCAGAATTAATCAATAACTCGAAAAAATCTCTGAGCGTATTCGCAAATTTAAACTCACATAAAATTATTCAGAATATCAAAATAGGACACTTGTCATTTGAATTAAAAGACAATGCACCTTCTGCTAAAAGTCTTCAAAAAGCGTACTTTAAAGTATTGATTTGGATCGCCAAGATGAATGAAATCCTTGCGTCTGCTTTTCATGATCAGTAATAGTCCTGGTACTTTTAAGGTCTTCCATGCTGGACTGGGAGCGAAAGAAAAACATAGAATGTACCAGCTGCTTCTCTTCCTGGGCATACTGTAAAAGTCAGTTAAGGGACTGAGGTTTTATGGGCGATAGGCTGACTCCCTGTCACTGCAATAGTCTCTGTCCATCATTATGATACTTCCAAAGTGAAACGTGACATCAGATGGTCTTATAACCTCTGGTGTTCTGCCTACCCCATAAGGGATACAGGCGTGAAGTTATGTATGTATGTACTTTTAAGCGTCGCGTGAATAGATTGGACGTGTACCAACTTAGTCTCCATTTAATCGTTTTCAGTTAGAAGACATACGCTCCATCCTCATTTAAATAAACATCTGAAAATAAAAGCAGACTTAGAAACATTTAGAAAGTTAAACTTCCAAATCATTACTGTCCAGTCTCACTGTCACAGTCAAGTAAATTTAAAAATTCCAGCTACCAGCTAGTTTTGCTTTGTTATAAAGAAAAATTTTACTTTCCAGTTTCTACTTAGCCTTAGGCAAGGGACAGATGTATGCGTCGCAAAACTTGCTAAGAATTTAGACCTGAGGCAGTATACAGTGCCGTCTCAGCTTCATTTGTGATAAACTCCAGAATGTTCTTTGAAAAGTCAAGATTTTTCTTGCTGAATAAAGTATGTATTAGGTAGGTATTTTCTTTTCAACCAACTTCCAGAAAAGGAGGAGGTTCTCAATTCGTCTGTATGTTTTTTTTTGTGTCTTTGTTACACTATATTTCAGACAATTATGAATCGATTTTAAAAGTTCCTAATTCGTATGATAAAAAATACTTTATAGTTGGTTCCATATACATTTCATCGAAATCAGTTGGGTGCTTCATTGAAAATTTAAATTTTTTGAAACAAGATGTATGATTTCGGATAATGTTTACGTGGATGACACTATTAGTCGGCCAAAGTGTTGACGTGAAGTTGTTTTTTTTAAAGCTCTGCATTCGTTGATTATTCATGGTTTGTTACGCCGAGAATATGCAGAGTAACTATTGTCTAGTTTGTACGATTGTAAGCTCGATTGCTAGGTTCGTGTAAAAGGCTTAAAAACGCCAATAAATCGTCTGTCCCTTAACTGACTTTTATAGTATGCCCGGAAAGAGTAGCTGGCACATTCTATGTTATTCTTACGCTTCCAGTCCAGCATAAATAATAATATAAAGTATTAAAAACGCTAGTTTTATTTTATAAGCGACTATAAGCATTAATACCTACTAGTCAAACCATACTTTTACGTAACTACCCACAATTGTCAATTCAAGAAATCACGAATTCTAAATTCAAAAATTTTAATCCGACCGTCTAAAAGTTACAAGGGGCATCTTGTAAATTAAGATGTTCTGGGGGTATGAGTGCCCTTAAGTTGTTTTCAGAGGGCATCTTAACGTTTCCACGTCATTTTAAAGGTTTATTTGTAAGTTAAATTTAGAGACAGATGCGGAAAAGCTGTTTGTATTAAAAGACGTATATTTAATATTGTTGTAATTAAATGAATCGAGAATCAAACAAACATGTATTAATATGTTTGTACTTTATCTTTTGAATGACAATTTTTTTTTTTAACGTGAATGAATTAAGGGTCCACATACGATAGTCAATTATATTTTAAAAGCAGATTAAGAATGATGAGTGGGTGTAAATTTCGAAAAAAAAATAATAATATATTTTTAATAAATTAAAATTTCAAAATTCTTCTCAGTGAGTAAAATTTAAGTTTAATCTTTATGACTATATACAATAAGATGGAAACATTTTTATTACTTACTGTGTAGACATAAGCTATAGATTAAATTTAAATTTTGATCACTTTTGAAGAATTTTAAAATTTTAATTTATGAAAAATGTTAAAAAAAATATTTTGTTTTCGAAATTCAGACCCACTCATCATTAAATAAAACACTTTTTAACCGGATTTATCCCGTATATTTACATTTTAAATTTTAACTCGAGGTTTCGGTGTCTTTGCAGTCGCTCGTGACCACGGGGTCTGCAAAGACATCGAGCAGACCCCATTAATATCCTAGAGTTATGGGAACTCAAAAAAACACTATTTGTATTGTATAACTATTTTAACATTTCTTAAATAAATAAAAAATGTGATAAAGAAAAATTACCCGACCAGGATTCGAACCTGGGACCTCTCGTTTGCCGGACGAGTGCTCTTCCTCTTTTCTTCGTTAGCAATATAACGGAAAAACAAAAAATGTGGTAAGTAATTTCGAGGCGTACCGCCAGGCCCCGGTAGCTCAGTGGAGCTCAGAGGTTCGAATCCTGGTCGCGTAATTTTTATTTATCACATTTTTCATTTATTTAAGAATAATTGAGCATTTTAAATGCAAAAACTTAAAAACATTATTTAAACATTTATTCATCTTGTCACTTGAAATTGTGGTTGGTGAATCCCATGTGACTTATTTACGGCGTCGCAAAGATACTGGTCGTCGTGAACTTTGATTTGCCCGTCTTAGCAGGGTCTTTATTTATTGAAGATCTCGAAGGTTCTTTTTTGTCCCAATGGGAATCATTGGGAATTTTGGAAATTTTCTAACGATTTCTCTGGAGAGTCCCATTTATGACTTTAGGTATAGTAAACGAAATACGTTTACTATGCCTAAAGTCATGAATGGAATATTGTGTTATTATTAAAGTGTAGTATATAGTGAATGTTATGAAGTCAATTCTCCAAGCCGTGCACCTTATAAGTAAGTAATTCTGGTTTGGTGCTCTCCAGCTAAGACACCCATTCCAGTTAAATTTAAAAGCCCTAAAGAATAATAGTAACAAAAGGGTATTTAATTAAATTTTTGAATTCGACTGGTAGTTTAAGCAATTAGCTCATTTTAGTAAATAAACAAACAAATAAACAAGTTATCATTAATATTGTCTTAAGTTTTCGCGACTCATACTATTTAATAAAACACTTTTTAACCGGATTTATCGCGTATATTTACATTTTAAATTTTAACTCGACGTTTCGGTGTCTCTGCAGACCCTGTGGTCAGTCGCTCGTTTAAATTTAAAATGTAAATATACGCGATAAATCCGGTTAAAAAGTGTTTTATTTAAAGTTATTATTAAATTAGAAAAGAGTATTATACAATGAATATGACGTTTGTCTTTCATGCCACCTGATTTAAAGTGAAGACTATGATGCTTCACGCTTATACATGTAAAACCTGAACTCGACACTTGTCTTTTTGCATAAACTACATCGTGTTGATAGTAGGTAGGTTGTCTCTTGGTCTACTGTAATATCTTATTTAACAACTATCAACAACTAGTTAAAGCCGAAGTATGTGATGACTGACTTCATCAAGTGTTTTGTGAAATTCCTAAGATGAATAAAACTTTTTGAATTTTTTTTGAATTTTGAGGTATATGTAAGTCAGAACTGAATTGCGTTATATTATTAAATAATTTTCAATTCAAAACTCGACAGACTTGCAACAGACTCTCTGAAAGACTCGAGAATTTTTAAATTGAAAAATAAATTGTTAACCGCGATATAGGTCGAAGAAAATAACTAAGTATTGTTTTTTTAAATATTAAGCTACTTTTTAATATAGAAACGACTATAAAGTCCCCTACTAAGAACAGATATTTGACTTTCCAAAGCATTCAATTGTAGTGGATCTCTGTAGAGCGGTCGTTACTTCTAACGATAGTGCCTCCCCGGCTGTTACTGTTACTGCGGGTCGATCGACGGCGTTGATTACATATATTAAACATACATATAAACAGACTTCTTTTAAATAGCATTATTCCCCTCTAAAAATCTAAGTTGCCTTCTAAATTACTATATCAGCCACAATCCTTGCCACAAACCACGTCGGGGTTATTTAAAAAAGCCCTAGGGCTTTTGGCGGTTAACGGCCGCTGCCGCGGCACTGCTCGCTTCGCTCGCTCGGCTCGCGCACGTATATTAGTATGTACTACGTCTTCCGGAACGGGGGCCCTGTTGTCGCATAATATTTTTCATCGCACTGTTAACGATTATATTACTTACTTAGTATAAATTATCATGGTATAATTATAGTATAAATTGCTTCAAGACACATTTTTCGCAAAAGTTATGGTCTCGTTAAGTTATCAAAATAGAAGCTTGGCCAAAAAAATTTTCTGGGGCTGGACTTATTATTTCTCATATTTTTTATGACGAGCATATTCCTTCACTGACTTTGAACATCACGGGTTGCCTAAAACATATTTATTCATATGTATAAGTCACCGGAAGATAATAAGGTCCGCAAGTTTATGAATTTCCTAGTAAATTTGTAAATTTGAGGTATTATTATTTTCCGGTGACATATACAGAAATATACTTTTCAATAGTACCTCATTCGCAATTACAACTTACGAACATAATATGAAATGTTGCATTATTTTGTAGAGTACTATGTAGAATACATATAAAATTGATAAAACCTTATTGTACTTATAACACACAGTTGTAAGTTGATTTTTAACTGACTTTCAAAAGGAGGGTTCAATTCGAGTAAATGATTTTTTTTGTGTCTTTGTTAAACATAGTTTTTGGACAATTGTGAATCGATTTTAAATATTCTTATTTCATCTGATAGAGGATACTTCACAGGTAGTCCCACGTAAATTTCATTGAAATCGATTGAGTATGTACTCAAGAAAAAATTAAAATTTGTGAAAAAATATGAATATGCATGTCAAGGTGTACCGAGAACATTTACCTTGACGAACTTATACTTCAGCCAATGTTTTGACGTTTTTTAAGGCGTATTCTCGCCCATACTAATTTCTTTTATCAAATATGGGCGAACAGAGCGTTATTTTACTCTGGAATGCTTGCATTAGCAATTATTTCTATATTTAGTTACAGCAAAATTACTTTTAAAATAAAAAATCTGACAAGAAATAGCTTAACTGAAGTATTAAATTTTGTTCAAATGTGTCAATGCATGGGTGGACGGTGACAGTGTAGTACGTTAACAGGATGTTTAAGTGTGTGTGCGTTCATTGAAGCTACGTTGCGTGTTTGGCGTTTGCTAAAAATGCGACGTTGCCGCTCAGGTCAGGCAACCTATGTATTTTGTCGCTCAGAACTTTGGAATACTTCGGATTTCAGCGCACGAGATCTCCACGCCCGCGCCCCGCTCCGCGCCGATTTCATTCAGTCGAAAGATTTGTTTTGATACTATCTTTTGTTGCGCGTAGACCGACCATGAGTCTAAGGTCGTGGGTTCGATCCTGCTCGCGTAATTTTTTTTTATTACATTTTTTTTTATTTTGTATCAATCTTTACCATGCATCTATCTTTACATACATATGTATATATAAAACAGTAAACAATAACGTGTGAACATGAAATATTTTTACAAAAAAAATATGTAGGTAAGGTTATTAAGAAATGAAAAAAAAAGTAAGAATTTGAAAGAAAAAAATGTCTTTTTGTGTCTTTCTGTTTGTTGTTCTATTCTGCTGACATCTGTGGCTGACATATAATATTATAATAAATCCGAAAGATAGGTAGTTGGTATGTAGTAGAAAAGTTTACTATGTTGATAGGGCTAAATCATTAATAAATAAAGCTTCTTGCTAGATTTAATGTAGGTAGTGTACATACAGAGATCTATTATAAAAAAGTTAAACGTAAAATAATGGAACTCAATATCGTTTAGGTTTTCTTTATTAATCGTTTCTGCCTCTTGGAAGTCAGAACCCGTAGAATTCTTCAGAATAAAAAGTGGTGTATGTGTCAAAACTCAACACAGGACTTTATGAACTACCATACCAAATTACATTAAAATTGGCTAAGCCGTTTGACCGTGAAAAACAGCCAAACATATAGGTTACTAAACATATTAGGTATACACTGATCATGGCTAGGCGGATGGATTTTTGCTACTCTTTCACGCAAAAACTACCGAATGGATTTTTATGAAACTTTACAGTAATATAGCTTTACCTAGAATGTGACTTTGTAATGTATTGGTTAGGTGTTATACCTACATATTATATGGGGGAAGATTCTAAATGTTTATTTTTTTAGATAGGACCTTGGAGAAGAAAATTACCTTTTCGAAATACTAATTCAATGCAGACGAAGTCGCAGGCACCATCTATGTAATAAACCTACCTACATATAAACCTACTCTTATACATACCCCCATAAGGCTGCAAACTGGACGGCAGCGACAGCGACAGCGAGAGCGGCAGCGGTGCGGGCAGCGACGCGAGCAGCGATTTCCGTGACACGATAGAAAGTATTGAGTTTGTATGAAACCGCGACAAATCGCTCGAGCGCCCGCTGGCGTCGAGAACGGCCTAGCAGGGCTAGCAACCATCGATAAATAGTCGAATCGACAAGATAAATTTTATTTTGCTACTTTATCCTATTATCTATACTAATTTCAATTCAATTCAATTCAATTCAATTCATTTATTCATAATCACAGGTAATTTTACAGAGATGGTTTTATAATAATAAGTACAGCCATGATTCGCCTTAGTGGCATATGAACATTTTTGTCAAATATAAAAGTATGTCAAAAAAAAAAAAAATTAATAAGTATTGAACAAAAAATTAAACATAAAAAAAAATTATAATAATTAGGTATACAAAGATATAGATATTTAAAATTACATTATAAAAATATAGAAATCAAAACATCATTTATTTACAGTTACAATTTCTGTCGGTCAAAAAATCATTGAGGTCATAATAAGCTTTTTCAGCAAGGAAGCCATTAAGTGCAGATTTAAATAGTGCGCGATTACTTATTTCTCTTATATATGCTGGTATTTTATTATATATTGAGGGTGCCATGCTATTTATGCTCATTCTATATAATAGACTTTTGCGTGTTTGTGTAACTTTAAGATTGCCCTCACGTCGTGTTCCAAGTGGATGTGTCTCAAAGTAGTGGGGATTATTTTTTACAAAATTCGAGATTTCACATATGTATAATGAGGGCACTGTAAGAACTTTATACCTACGAAAGTAAGGTCTGCATGATTCATCTCGTTGTAGACCGAACATGGACCGAATACATTTCTTTTGGGCTATAAAGATGCTCTGCTTTTCAGTACTATTGCCCCAAAACATTATGCCGTATCTTAAAGCTGATGCAACATATCCATGATAAGATGTCAACAGTGTCTTTATATTGGCAACATCTTTTAATTTGTAAAGAGCATAGGAGAATTGATTTAATTTATTTATTAAGCTGTCAATGTGAAATTTCCATGTCAGTTTGCTATCAATAATTAATCCCAAAAACTTAGTAGAATGTATTTCGTTTAGTGAATTGCCTCCGTAATTAATTTTCAAATTTGTTGAATTGTTATTCCTTTGTTTAAAATTTATGAACTGTGTTTTTGTCAAATTAAGTGTGAGGTTATTTAATGTTAGCCAGTTGATCAGGGTCGCTAGTGTAGCATTCATGTCATGTTCTATATTGCTTATATTGTCAAACGTAAATAAAATAGTGCTGTCATCCGCAAATAATGTCATATGGTGACCAGTTACATAAGGTAGGTCATTAATGTATATAATAAACAGCAAAGGTCCCAGTATGCTGCCTTGTGGAATGCCAGTGTGTACTAATCTTTCCCGGGATGCGTAGGTAGTTTCATTACCAGTTTTTGCATCTATGTTAGTAATATGTGTCACTTGTCTTCTGTCGCTTAAGTATGATTCGATCAATTTAATAGCATTGCCTCTTATACCATATGATTCTAGTTTTTTAAACAAAGTTTCGTGATTAACACTGTCAAATGCTTTAGTCAGGTCCATGAATAGAGCTATTGTTGGTTTCCGTTCTTCTACACTGGCAATAACTTTTTCCAAAAACCCGTATATCGCCATGTTTATTGATTTATTTTTCCGAAAGCCGTATTGATTTTCGTTGAAAAGTTTATTACTTTCAAAGAAATTATTAAGTTTATCATAAATAACACTTTCAATTACTTTTGAAAAAATAATAATTAATGCAATGGGCCGGAAGTTAATTAATAGTTTTCTGTCACCTTTTTTAAATATTGGTTTAATAATCGTCAATTTTAATCGATCAGGGAAGATTCCTTGTTCGATGCATAGGTTGACGATGTGACTTATAACGGGAGCTATTATATTTGCTACACTTTTGACAATTTTTGTAGAGATATCATCGTAACCTACGCTATTAGTATTTTTAAGTGTATTTATAATCTTTATAATATCAAATGTCGTTGTCGGTGATAAGTAAATTGAATTTAATCTACAGTCAAGTGATTTTTTTAATATAGAATTATCAGGGTCTTTTGATTTAGTAAAGTCAATAAAAAAGTCATTGAAAGCATTTGCAATATCTGTTGGATTGGTCGTTTCAGTGTTATTATATATTATAGAGTCAATGTTTTCTTTTGGTGAGTTATACTTACACTTGTTTATTACTTTCCATGTTGCTTGACATTTGTTTGTCGATTGATTAATATAGAATTCATTTTGAGCCTTCTGAGTCAGGTTAATAATTTTTTTATATCTTTTACTATAAGTTTGAAAAGCAGATTTGTTTTTTGGTGTTGGAGATAGACGATATTCCCACAACAATTGACGTCTCTTTCTGCTACATATTTTTATGCCTTTTGATAGCCATTGAGGTTTTTTAATAGGGTATACTTTATGTCTTACTTTTGGGAAACAAAGATTGTAAAATAATACAAAATTGTCATGGAAAATATTGAAGGCTGTATTCGGGTTCTCTGTCTCAAAAACTTCTTTAAAACTTAAGCTGCCCATACATTTCGTAAACTTATTTAAATTATCCTGAGAGTAGTCGTTTTTATAAGTAAACCAGTGCTTTAATCGACAAGTTTTTTTGATAGGTGCTTCAAGAATTTGGGCCGTGTGATCTGATAAAGCTAACTCTACTATTTCTCCCTTTACGCTTCTTATGTTGTGTATAATATTATCAAGGCAAGTTTTGCTGCTTAGTCTGGTTGGTTCCTTAAACTGAAATTTTAAATTATAACTAGATAATAACTCTAGAAAGTCTTTAGTTATTTTAGTATTTTTTAAAATGTCAATATTGTAATCACCACAAATAATAAATTTATAGTCAGTAATGTCAGTGAGATATTTAATAAAAATGTAAAGTTTGTCTAAAAATAAATTTAAAAATACAGTTTTAGATCGAGGAGGTCGATATATACATATAATATAAATTTTGTGCTGTTTCAATTTTATTGCTGAGCATTCTACTGTATTGCAAATGGACTGTTGAACTAAATAAGATACATTTTCATATTCAATGCCGTTTTTTACGAGAATGCAAGACCCCCCGTAACGATTATTTCTACAATAATAGGAAGCCAGTTTATAGTTTATCACGTTAAGGCAGTGTAAATCTGTTTGTATCATGTTGTGTTCTGTAATGCATATAATATCTATCGGTTTTTGTTCATCTTTTAATGTCTCTAAGGCAACCAGTAGTGAATTAGATTTTTTAATTAGACCGTCTATATTTTGATGAAGTACGTATAAATATTTAGAAACGAAATAAATTATTTGATGATTTATATTTAAAACTGTTTTTAATGGCTTCGTTGCAGTCCGTATTCGTTGGAGGAAAATATTCCAGGTCAATTATGATATTTTGCATAATGCTTTGAAAAATATTGAGAAACCCAAAACCATTTATTCTACCGGTGAATTTTGAAAACATCGAGTATGTTAGTCTTTCATTGGAATCAAAGAAATATGAATTTTCAAAATTTTGTAACTCTACACTCAACAAATTGTTAAACAGTTCTATCTTATAATTGTAAATTGGTGCTCCTAATACATATGTAGGCGCACATATTATTAAGTTTGTATGTTTAATGTCTTTAACTGATTGTCCAATTATGTTTTTTAAGTCGTTTACATTACAGTCTGTACTAAAATCTGCTTCACCCAGTATAATAATACAGTAGTCATCCAAGGTAAAGTTGCGTAACTTATCACTAAGGTTAGAAAAGAGATTTTTTATTCTAGAGTTAGCCTGCTGGTAACGACAGAAGTCAAATTGAGGTGAAAATGTATCTTCGATACACTTAATGGAGCCAGAATAATGTCTGTTGCTTAAAATATATAATTTCCTTTTTTCTTGAAATTCAACACTTTGGGGATCTTGATTTTTTACAGTATTTTCTGAGCTTATTGACTTTGTTAAAGATGGTAGAGGTTTACAAGACTTATATGCCGTTGAGATACTATCCCGCGTACTTTTCCGTTTCCTTGCTGATGTTGGTGTCCTTTTAATTTGATCCAAAACATTGACTTTCTTATAATTTTCAATTGTTATGTTGCTTTTACTAAGATCTAATTTTAATTGATGGTTTTCAGCATTGAGGTTATCTATCTCTTGGTGTGCACTTTTTAGCTGCAGCCTGACGTTTTCTAATTTCTCGGATAGATCTTTAACTCTTTCGTTTAAAGCTGAGTTATCTAGTGACTCATTTAGGGAACTATTTGGTAAGCTCGTTGTAGATTCAAATAGGGATTCTTTGGATATGTCTGTCATCGAGCTAGATTTCCTAAGCATATATCTACGCTGTCGCTGAGTTAAATTCTCCATGTCTTAATTCTATTTTATGGAACTGAACTTCATAAACTTAGGTTATATTAACTTATGAACTTATATGCCTAAATAAATTTAAAACACAGTTTCTTTTTATCAATAATATGTCTAAAAATACATAAAAGCTAAATACCTGATAAACTATTCAAATTACGATATTATTATAGAAACAGTTAAACTTATTCATAAAAATATCTTCAAACAAAAATAAAAAAAATACGTAAATAATAGTCAAATGTACAAAAAAAAAATAATTCGATTGTGATTATTGCATTAAAATAATATGAGTGTTCATTTAAAAAACAAATCATAATAATAAAAATTAAAACAAAATATATGCAATAAAAAAAAAAAAACAAGTATTAAAAATAGGATTCGTTAAGAGTCTATATATCTGGGTTTGAACCGGCGTCTCACTGCACCATACACGCACCTCTATCCATTAGACCACGATCGATCTTACGTCATAATGTCAAATTGTGGAACACACTGTAGGTCAGGACTGTTTGCGTTTTCGACAGTTGGGATTTTACCGTTATCCAGCGTGTGTCATCGTTCCGTTGCAAAGTTGAGCCTTTGTTCTCCTTAAAAACTATTTGTAATACATACAGTTTTGAGTTTTGTTTTTTGCTGATTACACATACTCCAATGCGAATTTTTGAGAGTTTTTTTGCACTGTTATTTGATTTATATCACTGCTTATCTTTCAATACAACTTTTATGATATTTGGTGCACTTTTCACTATTATTTTCAATTTAAATAGAGGAGCCCTTATGAATAGCTTGCGTCCGCCTTAAACGCGCGGGGGGGAGTTGTTTATAGTACTTTTTATTTCCTTATTTTTAATTATTTCTCAAAAACTTACAAAAGCAAAACTTGTACGTTATATTCTGTATATTACTTGTATATATTAAGCTCCCCAGCTATAATTATAAAATGTAAATCCGTCATTGGACGTAAGTTTATTGTCAATCATGTACATTATTCAAATATACTTAAGGTCTGTGGATTTTGTTAATGATAATAAATAATCTATACATATAATAAAATGGTAGGAAAGTCAAAACTGTACATTGAATATTTTTTTAAAAGAATACTTGGGGTATGATCTACAATCGAACCAGAAACAAAAAATATAGTTTTTAGAATTTTTGTCTGTTTGTCTGTTTGTCTGTTTGTCTTTCCGGGATAAACTCAAAAAGTACTGCATGGATTTACTTCAAATTTGGCATGAAGATAGTTAAGAAGTCGGGTCAACATATAGGCTACATATTATCACGCTAGCAGTTTTATAATCGTAGGTGCGTTTGGTGCTGCATAGCGTTCACGCAGACGACGTCGCGGGCAGCAGCTAGTAATTTATAAAGCTGAAGAGTTTGTTTTTTTGTTTGTTTGATTGTTTGTTTGAACGCGCTAATCTCAGAATCTACAAGTGGGATTTGAAAAATTCTTTTTGCATTTGATAGCCTGACTCTTGAGGAAGGTTATAGGCTATATTCTATCCCGAAATTCCCACGGGATCAAAAGTTACGCAAGTAAAACCGCGCGCGGTGGCTAGAGTAAGCTAATATGCGCACTATAATAGATAGAATTACTCGATTTGATACCATGATACAGAACCAAATATGTCATAGTCTTAATAAATTACTAACACAAAATACCATATTCTAAGAAAATATCGATAAAAGGCCTGATTTATCATTGTCGACGGTAGCGTGCTAGCACCGCAGATTCCCCGCGTCGCGTCGCTGCCCGCGCCGCTGTCGCTCTCGCTGTCGCAGCCGTCCTGTTTGCAGCCTAACTTTTACCCAGTGTGCCTTTCGTAGGGTATTCCTGTTTGGTATATACTTTTTGTAGGTTACTTTTTCTATTTTATTTTTTGTAGGTCTTTTTCACAAAACCTAGGTGAAACTGCGAATGACAGCTTTGTTGTAACAGTTTTTGAAATAACTCTTTCTGTTTATCTATCAGTAACGCTTTCACAGCTAAACAACTGAATCGATTTCGACTTTGAAGTTCAAGGACGATATTATAATATTATTTATCCAACTCCCATAACCGATATTCACGCGGACGAAGTAAAAATCGGTCCAGCAGACAAAAATTTTAAAAAAAATTGTTTTGTTTATATGTTTTATTTGTAGGTATAGATAAAGATAATCTACATATTATAAGATTATTCTTTGTTTCTTTGTTTTATAGTAAGTACTTACCAACTATTATTTCGATGTAAGTACCTAATTGAAATTAATTTTATCCATCGAAAAAAGTATCAAATCATAAACGTACAATATTTAGCATTCGCAAATGTATCGAAAATAATTAGCTCCGCGCGCACGAGTGTCAACGACGTCTGCTCTCACGTGTCCAAGTCTGTCCATTCGGGTAAGCGCAGTCGAAAACCTGCCCCCCGCCCTTCGTGTGTCAATGTGTGCGTGAGAACTTTGCTGCCACTAAGAAGTTGTTGTTTAAATCAAATATACGAATTTCGTGACTTAAAACTCAGCTAAATCTTGCTTGAGACATTACAAATGTTATGTTATTACAGCAAAACGTATAATTTTTAAAGAATTTAAACATTATCATTCATTAAACAATTAAAAACGTTCAAATTTTCGCATCAACGCCATCTATGAGCGCGAAGTGCTTAGCTGATGGTGAGAATCCACCTTAATGCTCTGCATTCGTTGATTATGTGAAAACCAGACGAAAACAAAAAACCTAGTATTTCTTAGAAACTATATTCTGTCTGTGGGTAGTTAAAAAATGCCACAGATTACTTGTAAGTTGCTCTTTATTTTACACTGTAAAGGTACATTTTCCTTTCCCACTATAACTTTTTTATCTTTTATGGAAACATAAAAATGTTTTTACGCTACGTCCGTAAAGATATCATTTATTTTACCAAAGTGATACTGAAATATTTCAGGATGTTTTTTTATAGCAGTAGGTACAGTGAAAAGTTTTTATGTGTTGAAGTGTGTTCATAAAATTATTATTATCGCATCAACTACACCTTGCTTTGTCCCCGAGGTAGCTATTAGAAAGCTATCAGTTGAAATGTATTTTTTAAGTGTAAGTCATATAACTCAAGTATACATTACACTACATACATACATAAATTTCACGCCTGCATCCCTTATACAGGGTTGTTTTTTTGTCACCAGCCAAATTTAAATGTTGGTTTCTTTGATAGAATATAAACGTACCTGCATATTTATTTTAGCGTCGCTCAGTACAAAAAAGTAGAAATATGGAACCACAAACTTTAAAAAATAATAATCGCTGTTGATGAACATAGCTACTACGACGACGTGGCATTTCATTTATAATACTACGACTTGGTACTACGAGATTTTTGTAGTAGCGCATAGTCGACTTTATTTTAATGGTAATTTAGAGTAACCATGCTTTGCTTGATATCTTAGCAGATATATTAATTTCCTTGTACAAAAAATTTATACTTTTTTTTGCAAAACTCGATTCTATAAATGATACTTATTGTGTAAAAAAAATTTGGCCGATGACAAATCAACCCTATATACACCAGAGGCTACTTTAAAGCTAAGAAAATATTATGACAATATAACAAAAAACGCAAAATAAACCTATTATAGTGATTATTTTCAATACTTTTATTGTATAAAAGTAAGGCTGCAAACTGGACGGCCGCGACAGCGGCGCGGGTAGCGACGCGGGGAATCTGGGCCGTTCTCGACGCCAGCGGGCATCGGAGCGATTTGTCGCGGTTTCATACAAACTCAATACTTTCTGCCATCCAGTTTGCAGCCTAAAGGGAATATTATGAATAGACTCGTAATAATCTTGTTAACGTATTGTGTTCGTTAACGAGCTGTTTGAAGCTTTTTACTTCTTCGTATTCCGTTCAATAGGATCATTCGATGTGATTCGATGAAGAATATTATCTTTCGAAATATAAATATAACCTTTTTGTAAATATTGTTCAGATTTGAGATGTATTTCTGCGATGAACTCCGCTCAAATACTTTTAAAAATTTAAATTTCCTTTATTCTTGTTGATACTAAATTGAAAGACATAGTAATTGAAGATTATAATAATGAAATTTGGCTGCCTTTAGTCTTCAATCGAATTCATATTGAATCCATCACAGTGACGTGATTGTTTTTATCTAAGGTGTTGTCCTAGGTGAGAGACGAGATGCGACGCGTCGCGATACGATATAAAGTGACGTTATACGATACGACCAATACTTCAGGTGACTACGAGAAAATGTAGAACACCTTCTACACAGTGTGTTCCAACATATAGTAATAGTACTTTAAGAGCAGTACTTATGCACAATTTAATCGACGGAAATACCTCATATGACGGGTCAATTTCAAAACCCTGCATGTAGCAACTTTTAATTTTACTTTCGCAGAATTCACCTTAATTTGTTCTACAACGGCAGTATCAGTTCTGGGTCTTGTAGGGGCTCAATATGGATGTAATACCAAAGAAAAATATGTAAAGTACCTAACTTATGACATAAAAGATGCAAACAACTGATTTTATTGTAGGTAATTCAAGGGATAAAGTTTAATTCCTACAGTATTTCAGGGCATTAGGCTTAGTTAATTGATATAAACCCAAATCACATGACACTGTTTACTACGACTATTTTTTCATTAGAAAATAAACTTAAATAAATATTAAACATAAAATGATCTCTGACATAGAAGGCCTTCAATTTACCATTAACCGGTTTTAAAATTTTTCAACCGACTTCAAAAAAGAAGGAGGTCTCAATTCGCCTGTATGTTTTTTATGTTTGTTACTTTATATTTTTTGACTGGGTGAACCGATTTTGATGATTCTTTTTTTATTAGAAAGCTGTCGCCTCCCATTCCCATGTTTACATTTCAATTTAGTCTTGTTCTGACGTGAAGTTGTTTTTTTAATGCTCTGCATTCGTTGATTAAATTTTTTATCATTGTTACAGCAACTAAACGCTCTAAACAAAGGTGAAGAAGAAGAAGAGACCATCAGTGTTGCCGAGATGCGGTCCTTGGATGAATACGACGACAGCTTGAAAGAGGTTGCCGATTACCAGTTCTACGTGGCCTATGATTTCTACGCGAAGAACAATTCTCATTTTCATAGGTCGCCGTATTATGGATACTATCAAGGTAAGTTTATTCTTATTCATAATTCAGAATCAGAATCAGAATAAATTTATTGACAACTACAACAAACACATACACAAAGCAAATACAAGAAACACAAAATAGAACAATAATAACAGATTTAGTATGTTTGCTGTAGCAGTGCAAAGGGTATGGCTCAGCGACATAATTGTTCAATGAACAAAACGCTGATTTTCGGCTAAAGCCTAAGAGGGTTTGAATTTTTTTTTTGTGTGTTTTATACTGCTAAAATATATTTCAATAAATAAAAATACAAAATAATAAAGGGGTTTCGACCAGGGCAGGAGTTCTACCCGTTTCGTCCGCTCAGTCAAACTAATTTTACCAGCAGGATTAAAAATTGTAGGTAGGTCAAATACTTTTAATGATCTAAAAAGGTAAATACCTCTTTATGGTTTCTGATATCCTGGTATATTCTAAGTCTATGGTAATATGGCGTTGTTATACATGGTGACTGGTGACAAATTTTAGATACTGAAGCACTCTGTTATCGATTCGGAACATAATTATGACGTAATAAAAGTAGGTTCTAAATTTTTCACTAGATTTCCCTATGGATAAATACCACTTAGTTACTATTTACTTACTTTACATACAACTGAGTCAATGAGTCAATCGCGGCACGTGAAATGCTGCCAACGCTAACGTAACCATGCGTTGCGTAATGCGTTGATATTCCGAAAAGTCGAACTAAGCGCTTTGACAGTTCCTTTTTGATACGGGTCGCCAAGGTTTGGAATGAACTGCCTGCGTCTATTTTCCCTGACCAGTATAGTCCTAGTACTTTTAAGCTTCGAGTGAATAGGTTTCTCGTGGATGGACGTGTACCACCTTAGTCTTCATGTTCACTTAACATCAGGTGTCATGGGAGACAAACGTCCCATCCATATTTTATAAAAAAAAAAAAAAAAATCAATTGTTTAACTTTCGCTTAAGTTTACTCAGTAAATAATTAATATTTAATTTTTAAATATATATTTTCTCTTTATGATCTCAAACTATCACGTCCTTGAATTTCAAAAGTGACCCACCAGTCACCCTGTACAAAAATCACAAAACTGGTAACAAATTAACCTTTATTCTTAAAACAGATACAAATTATCAACTCTTAATTCGTCTTATGTTCGAAAAATGTATATTCATTTAATGTTCTTTTTTGTTTTCTATCATAACTTACAAGTGTAAGAGATATAAGTATTTTTTTTGTTTAAATACAACTACTATTTTTTTTGCATTACTGTACCTATTTTCGTCATCAATGATAGTTTGATCACGCGGATTTTTTTCCTGTTGGTCAAATTAGTTTGATAAAGTATTTTTTTGGGTTAGACATATACTAGGTTTTGGCTGACTTAATCGAAATTTATTCCATTTTATTAAAAACCTAAAGAAAGTATTCAAACGAAATGATAAGCTTTCTTCAAAAAGAGGAAACTAAATTGTACTGATTGATTTTTTTAAATGCTGTTTTGTTCTTTTTTTTATTTACATACCTCTTTTGTGTTACTAAGTAGGTACCAAATTTTTTTAATTCTCAATTTTATGTAGTATTTGAATTTTGTTTCTTTTTCTTTTTTCACTTCTTTTTTGTATCCATTAGTTAAAACATCAATATTTGTCTAATACTTTCCCAGTGACAATGTTAAGGAGTTTACAACTAAATAACACTATAGATATTTGATTTATTTTTATTTACTATATTGTAAATATCTGTTTCTTTTTTCTCCAAAACAAATAAATAAAATTAGGCATTTTTTGTACACTACGTAGGGCTAAATTTCTTTATTACCTAATATTGAAAAAAAGTTATCTAAAAAGATCACAGCTTGAGAAAACGTCGACGCGCGCCTTCGCGTTTTATAGAACGATATAAATTATTGTAACCGTGTTGCTTATCAATGAAAGTTTTATGGACACAATCATCTTAGTTCAGCTTAAATTCATTTAATTTTACATCTAAATAATTAATTGACTCTTTTGATACACAAAATTCAGTTTAAATAAGTTTTTAACACGAAGAAGAACATTTTACATGCAACATTAATTAATTTCTACCAACTTAGTAATTAGTTTTTCAGAAACTGTCAAATCGAGTTTCATAGACTTTAAATTAAATAATTTGGAAGTTTATTCAAGCACAAATCACTTTTTGATTTTTAATAAGTATTTAGTTTTGTTCTAATTAATGCACACAATAATCTTTGTTCAATCTCAAGTAAAGTACAATGAATTGGTAGGAGAATTTAGTTTAATTTTATTTATATATAGACTAAGCCCACGTTTGAACTCAGTCACTCCTGTTGTTGAAAACACACGGACTTAGAAAAGAAGCGGCACATAAAAAAATGCCTTAATAAAATGTTACCGGAACACATCACTATTGGAACAGTTAATTTTGACTAAACGGAAATCAATTTAAATCTAGGATGGATTTTTAGTTCATGAAAGTGTTTTTTTACTCCTTTGAATATGATGGATAGACGTGAACCACTTTAGTTCTATTTCACTTTCCACCGGTTGACATGGAGGACATCCCATTATTATTATAAAAAAACAAAAGTACCGAATTGAAATCTAATGACATTTTTTTGTTACAGTTCCAAACAAAAGTAATCGTCTATACACACCACAGCTGAACCACATAAGTATGAAAATGCCTGCAAGTCCTCTCCTCATCACTCGCCCGTCACCAGAAAACTTCTGTAATTCTTCATCCATCGACGATGAATGCAGGGCTGGTTACTGTGAATGTCCACACGTACTATCTGTGAGAAAAAACTCTGTTGTAGAAATCATTATCGTTGATGAAGGTGTAACCTTTGATGCTAATCATCCTTTCCATCTTCACGGCCATGCTTTTAGAGTAGTTGGTTTAAGACGTTTAGCTAATGATACAACTATAGAAGAAGTTAAAGCTTTCGACGAAGCTGGACTTTTAAAGCGAAATCTTAAGAATGCTCCTTTAAAAGATACGGTTACAGTACCTGATGGAGGGTATACAGTTATTAGATTCAAAGCTGATAACCCTGGTTATTGGTTGTTCCATTGTCATATTGAATTCCATGTTGAAATAGGAATGGCGCTGGTTTTCAAGGTAGGAGAGCATAAAGATATGCCACCGATTCCACCAGATTTTCCTACTTGTGGTAGTTACATACCTGATAATATGCTTGAGCATGCAACTACTGAGAAACCTCCAGATAATTCGTTCATATCTATAGATCATTGGTGGCCTGTCATTGTTGTGAACAATAATAATACTTCTGCAGCTTCATCGAATACACCTTTATTAACGGTAACTTTGTGTAGTGTATTATTTTTAAAATTAATTATTGGAACGTAGTTTGTAAGTATTATTCTATATTGTAGTTGTAGTTTTGAATAAGCATCATCAACGAATGTAAATACACATTGAGATTCTTCAATAATTGAAACGTAATTATTATTTGTAATTAATACGAAATTTGTACTTATTTATATTTTTAATTAATTTATACTTTTACAGTAAACAGTATTGTATAGTTGTATTATGGTCGATGTAAAGAATGAAATACAAAAAGAAATTCTAAAAGGAGGTGGAAAAATCCTTTTTGCAGTGAAAAGGTTTTTTTAATCAAATTAATTTAGACGAGTAGAACAAAAAAATAGATCAAAAGCATGTCGTATAAAACCGGTAAAATAATATTTATGTTATCAAGATATAAAAACGTTTTGAGAACTATTTTTCTTAAAGAAATTTACAAGATTCTTTTAAAAAAAGTTTTGGAATTTTAGGTTACTTTTCATAACTCCATAAAAATATGTCACAAAAGAACTTTAGATCTTTTATATGAGTTTATTTTTCCAAATTTAAATTTGTTACAACAATAAACCGACCAAATAACGGTTGATTTCTGTAATCAAAGTTAAGAGTTGAATTATATAATTATGTCTAGATACATCTTTATCTGTGATTTATATATTATGTTTCTTGTCACTTGCCAAATAAGTACATATCGTTTGGATTATCTTTTTAAGGAATTGTCGCTGATGGTATGTGATATTATTAAGATAAGTTAATTAACCTTTAATATTATATAAGTACATCACACAAATGATTTTAGTTTCATTTTCATAGTTTTTACCAAATAAAACTCGATCCTTTTTACTACCGGACTACCAGACGTAGACAGAACTTCCATCCCTATACAGGGTGACTGGAGGGTCACTTTCAAAATTCAAGGAGGTCTATCACCTCCACTTTGAGATCATGAAGTTAAAGAATTGATTACGCAACGCATGGTTACGCTAGCGTCGGCAGCGATCCGCGCGCCAGGTCACGTGCCACGATTGACTCAGGAAATTAGTACCTACTTTTATTACATAATTATGATCAGAATCGAGTACAGAGTGCTCTCCTTTAGTATCTAAAATTTGTCACAAGTAACCCTGTATAGTGAATTTACCAAGAAATCGAGCAAAACGCTTCGATAGTTCCTTTTTGGTTAAGATTGTCAAGGTGTGGAACGATCTGCCTGCGTCTGTTTTTCCTGACCACTACAGTCCTGGTATATTTAAGTGTCGTGTGAATAGGTTTCTCGTAGATGGACAAGTAGCAACCTAGTCTTCATGCGCTCTTTCCATCAGGTGGCATGGAAGACAAACGTCCTATCTTTATTGTATAAAATAAAAATAAAATAAACCTGAGATTTTATTTTTTGTTCAATCAAATAAGTGTCCCTGTAGTTAAGCTACAATTAATATACCTTTGCAAATATCAGGTTGTAATGAGCTTCCAATAGATCTTGGTTTTGTGCTGGAACTCTTTTGAAGTACTCATAAGTGTGTCTGAGGGCAAAGGTTTATTACCAATTTGTGTTACCTGCGATGACGTATAGCAGCGAGACGTAGCACAACTTTATAAATTTATACACTGTCAATACAATGGATAGAACTTTACTCTAAGTCTTGCTTCAGGCAGTGGTAATGAGTACGATGCAAAGCTTGCAGAATAAATGGCCGATTTGAAGCTATGGTTCTCGAGTGGCGACCACATATTGAGAGACACAGCGTAGGTGACTCGCTAGGTGGGCCGACGATAATGTTGGTAGCGTAGTAGTAGGTAATGAAGAAATTCTTGGGGGAACTTTATAAGTCCATGTGCTGTGTTGAACCTCTTCCGCAAAGAAAGAAAGAAAACACATAGAATGTGCCAGCTGCTTCTCTTCCATGCATGACTTAGTTACACTAAGTGAAACTTATGTGACAGAATATTTGAATACTTTTTTTATAAATACATAGAAAAACACCTCGGCCCATAAATATTTGCAGATATCACAAAGACTTGTAATAAATCGAGGAACAAACCTGCAACCATTCGGCTTGGTATCAACTGTTTATCTTTGTTCGACATCATTTTAAAAAAAGGCAAAATAAACTCTTTTTTTTTTAAATTTGCAGTACATGGCATTCAAAAAAATATCCAACAATTTATTCAAATAATTGGTTCAAAGTCAAACGCAAACAGCAAAACACAACTGCTCGTGACGGATTAAATGGAGACCATTCTGAATGCAAAAAGTTATGTTGATCAACAAAAACACATAAAAATAAATACCATCAAAATTATCGTGCGACCCTCTGGCAAATATTCCGCTAACTACCTGAAAAAATAAATATCGGTTACTAGAGTTATAAAGCTTCTGAAATACGGGCTAAATTGCCAAACTTTTAGTTCTTTGTTTGCTTTATAGATTTAGCCGGTTTCATGAATGGGAAATAACGTTTTACGAAACAAAATCTGGTATTCGATTGGACTTTCGTTTCAGTTTCGCATTTTGTTTTGGCAATTATGATTGTGAGCTGGTTTTTGCATTTGAAATTTGATTGCGGAATGAATATTGAAGTACGATGAATTAAGTGTAGCGTGAAAAAATATTTGAATAAAATGATCAATTAATTTGATGGTATATTTAGAGATCAACATTTTTATACTAGTTTAAGTCTGGGTTTAGGTATACTAGGATATTCATTGTATTGTGGTGTCCTTACAATATAAGATCATTAAAGAATACTTTACTGATGTTTCAGTTCGGGTATTTAAAACAGGTTTTTAAATATATCACCTGAAGCCCAAAGTAGCGTATTGATTGTTCATGTATTTCCTAAATCTTTACTGGTTTCTTCTAACTCTACATTTTGTAAGAAGTGCGTGATTTTGTATCGATATTTTATTACTCAAGGTGCGTGACATACCTACGCTCAGAGTAAATAAAGCTACGCCACTAAATCGAGGCTAAAAATGGTTTTTGTATGGGAAAACAATTTTTTTTTAAACTATTAATTTTGATAAGTTGTAGGACAAATGTTGTTAGGATTGATGTGGAGAGGCTGCTTGCAAGAGGTGATGTGCTAGTTAAAATTAACCCTGTATACTATACTAGCTATTTCATGCGGTTTTTTCAAATCCCTCGTTAACATCGGGATAAAAATTCTTTATAAGCCTATGTACTATTCTAGACTGTACACCATCACTATGCCAAATTTCATCCAAATCTGCAGTGCGAGCACAGAACTTTATCTAATCGTTTGTTAACGAATGTTCGTATAGTATGGAGACGGTTTTTAAGAAAAAAATGAAATCTATCCATTGCCGCACGGCCAGCTTAAATAAATGTGTGCCTTGTTAATTTTGGATATTTGTAAACATGTTGTACTCATAAATATCTGTAAAATAAAAAATTACAATGTTACTCAAAACTTGCAACCGACTCCATACTATACGAGCATTCGTAAACATTCGTTAATATACGATTCGATAAAGTTCTGTGCTCGCACTGCTGTTTAGCCGTACTGCCGTGATTGAAGAACAAACATCCATCCATCCAAACTTTTACATTTATTATATGTTTTATTATATTTATTACTAGCGAGAAGTTAGATAAGTTAAAATTAAGCAGGTTGTAATATATTACAATAATCGGAATATAAAAAATGTATTCCAATTTGAATAAATACTTATAAACTAGAGAATAGACAGAGAACCATTTATTATATATACCGTTTGCGAATTGTGGTGATGTGTTGACTCTGTGGGACGAGTTTTTGATACAACAGTGATAATTTTACTTTAAATTACCAAATCATAATAATTGAAACAAAATTTTATTATAAGATGCGTATAACGAACTTCCAGCTGTTGCGAAAATGACTCCATCCTATATTTTTATTCTTGTGCTAAAATTAAAGACTTCTATATATTTTGCTGTTTTATGTTTGACATCTTCTATCCTTGTGTTTGTTGCTAAAATAAACGATCCTATTATTATAACTAACCACAAAATCACAAGAATTTATTCGAATATCTAATACAAATTTCCAACATTCCACTAAAGATTCCGAGTCAAAATTAAATTCCCAAAATGATGGCGCGATTCCCAGAGATGCAAAAACCTAACTTTCAATAACGCTTCTGGCTGATACGACAGGGTATTCCATTTTTCCACAAAAATATCCTCAGTCAAATACCGTTGTATAGAGCAATATTCTAAAAATCTTTTTCTTGATTTCGCACAATTCGGGTCAAAAAGCAAGTCCCATAATATTCTTATAACAAAGGAAATGACCTGAGGAAGTAAGACGGCACAAAGAGCATAATATACTGCAGGCCTATTGTGTATTTTTTGGGTATTGAAGCGAAAAAGTTTCGTAAGGGAAATTTGGGGTGAGAATTTGTGAAAGTTGCCAGTTTAATTAATTAGAATAAGTTATTTTGGGTGGACATGAGCCTTGTTTGTGGGTTTTCGTTTGAAGAATACAAATTATAGTCATTTGTATTTGTCGCAGAACAAAATTTATACAGTGTTAGCTTAAATGGAGTATTAAGAAATGTACGCAAATTGCACAAAATGTAATTTATCACACGTTTTATTTTTATGTTCGTGCAGATTAGGTTAATCTACCATATTTAAGGTTTTAAATTTAATGATAATGCAAGGTATCTTGACGCCGTGGTTACTGTGCATATTAAACAATATCGCAGGTTAAGCGCGCTCGGTGCTACCGGTATTAGGATGGGTGACCGCTGACCATTCATTTTCTCACGACGACTTCTGTGCTTCGGAAGGCACGTTAAGCAGTCGGTCCCGGGTGCTGTATATTTGTAAACAGTAGTCGTTAGGGTTTGTCAGAAGCCATTTCGGCACCCTGAAATATCTGACATCCACCAACCAGCACTGGGCCAGCTTGGTGGATAACGGCCTAAACCTCCTCGTCACCCAGAGGAGAGACTCATAGCCCTGCAGTGGGCTCATTACACGGAGTTGTGATGATGAATGCAGTGTTTTAGGTTTTCGCAAAAAAATAGTATTGCATAGGAAAGGTTGGGAAATATTAAAAAATAAATGAAATTCTTCTACTCTATGGCCATCATTACAAGAAAGTTAAAGAACTGGATTATTAACTGAATTTTATTGCATAAATTATGTATTACACGTCACTCATAGGTAAGTAACTGAGGTGTCAGGCTTGACGATAAATATAAGCAAATCGAAATCGCATTTTAACCTACCTAACTAGATTGTTTATTTAATTGACATGTTTATTTATTTGAATTTTTTTTGTTACTTTAGATTTTTATTAATTGGCAAATTTTAACAAGAATAAATGTTACAAATTCAGTTTAAGTGATGTTTATATAATAGCTGATAATAATTCTAATATGTCGGCTAAAATATCCAATCCGGAATAACGCTTAAAACAGCAGATTCAAATCGAAAAAAAGTATTTTCAAGTCTCAGTTTCCAGAATATTCCATATGGAGACTGAGAACAGATAATTTATGAATAAGAAGCGAGATTTCACTAGAAAACACACAGAATTCCCAAATGTTGTCCTAAAATATGCTCTGCGTCGTTGTTTACTATCGCTACGTCGTATTTTAAAGCACTTTTCACAATATGGTTTGTCCGAACTTATAAAATATGCAGTCAGAACGCGACCAAATGGTACCCAGTTTTAGATAACAACATAGCTAGTTTTATTTATGTTTGTTCGTTGAGGGTAAGGAAGCTTTGAAGCAGAGTTTATTTCGGCGACTTGTCATTTTCTTAGAGAAATATTGATAAAAAGACGGTTCTAGAAAGTTATGTAGTCTTAAACTTAGATTCAATATTGTGTGCTGAAAGTTACCGCAAAAAATGTATTCATAAAGTACCGAAAAATTTACTTGAAAAATTGACCTTGGAACTCTTGTAAGTCCTATTAGGACAGCAATATGCGACAAGCTACAAGTGAACTACCTGCAAGGAGTAGCTAAAATGCGTTCAAATAATCAACGTCTTGTCATTTTATAATTACAACTAAATATTATTTCACCTAACATTCTGGTCTAGGGAAAAATTGACCTTGGAATTCTTGAAAGTCCTATTAGGACTGGGCAATATGCGACAAGCTACAAGTGAATTACCTGCAAGGAGTAGCTAAAATGCGTTCAAATAATCAACGTTTTGTCATTTTATAATTACTACTAAATATTATTTTACCTAACATTCTGGTCTAGGGTCAATTTTTAACTACGAAATACCGTTTAGACTTTCATTCTACCTGATGGTGAGATATAGCCTACAGATTAAGGAGAAAACTGGCACGTTATAAAATATGACTGGAATCATTTTATCCCAGTTACAATAATAATTGGCTAGAAATAATTGGCTAACTCCAGGGTGATCCTTAGCAAGCTGAACCCAAACAGTTCAGTAAACTCTGTGGAGAACAGTTTTAATTGGCTAATTTATAAAATATGCAGTCAGAACACGACCAAATGGTATCCAATTTTAGATAATTAGATGACCAATTGGCATCAAATTATCGTCCTTTTAAAAGATGACTTCTGGGCTGGGATTTATTTTTTTATAAAAAAAGTAATTCCACCGATAGATAGCCTATGGGATAAGAAGAAATGGCTCGCTATAAAATGTGATTGGAATAATTCATATCTTGTTATCTATATTCTTCCATGCTGGACTGGGAGTGAAAGAAAAACATATAATGTAACAGCTGCTTCTCTTCCCGGGCATACTGTAAAAGTCAGTTGATGGACACAGCTTCTACTGACGTTTTTGTGGGCGATAGGCTGACCCCCTGTCACTGCAAAAGAGTCTCTCCATCATTATAATAACTCTAAATTTTGTCAAAACGTGATATCAGGTGGTTTTATAGCCTCTGGTGTTCTACCTACCCCACAAGGGATACAGGCATGAAGTTATGTATGTAAGTATGTCTTGATCTATAACCGATTACATAATTTGTCAAAGATACTAAAGTTGAGGTAGACAACTATATTTGAATGCAAGCTTTGTAAATCATGTTCTATTTAATGTAAACTAAGAGGATAAGAGCATAGTGCTAAGCCCAATCGAATCCTTTGTACGTAAATATTCAGATTTAAATAAAATATATTTCATCATGAAAAATCAATTTCAAACTTGCTTTTTGTCTTAATGTCTAATATAATTATTACGTTTTTAAACTTTTGTTTCGTTATTTTCCCGCTATGCCATTCTCATTCGTTAAAAAAAAATTCCGTTCATAAATATCTTGCAACAAATCTGAAATTTTTTCAGACTACTTCAACCATTGAGACAAAACACACGCCATTTTGAAAAAAAATTCTCGACTTAGGGTTCAAACTTATCGGGTTAAAACGGTTATTTTGCTTTAAGAATTGAGTAATATGTATCCTTATAATTTTATGCAGTTAATAATTCTATATATAGAAACGTAGCACATTTTTAATGGTGTCTTAACTCGTGTTTGACCTTAATTTGAGATGAAGTGAAGATGAGGTCGAAGATAACAGCACAAGGGTTTACAAGAGAAATACACCACCGCCAGAGCGGTAATATTCGGAGGCAGATTTTATACGAAAGGTGGTTGTTAGTCAGATAAAACCTGAAGTGGTCTTACCACAAAGCGGGTGTTGGTTTCTTCTTTTATGTCACACTTATCCAGGGGCAGTAGGGCTAGTAAGCCGACCCTAAGTGGGCTTCGAAATTTTAAAATAAAAATAAAAGCCGCAGACAATCACACCAATTACATGGCCTTAAAGTAAGCCGAGCTTGTGTAATGAGATACCATGTAGCGAACGAGTGGGGGAAATATAAATAAATATAAGGATAAAGACGCAGATCCGGAATATATTTTTTCTTGTTCCGTGCGGGAATCAGGATTGGTCTAGTAGGTAGTGTCTCGAAAACTGCATCACGGAGACTATGGAGATATTCTGCGTTCGACCTCAATAACGCCTCATGGTCAGTGATGATGAGGTTTTATAATGCAATAGACTTCAAAGCGTTGAAGTTTGGCAGAAGATTTTAATTGGAAAGTCTGATGCAAAAAGATTGGATTCCCTGGCTGTAATCTGTCATTTTATATTTTTAAAAGATGATTGCTGTTGAGTTTCTTAGCAATTCTCAGCAGTTCGACTTTTCGAAGTGTTGGTAGATTCAATTCAATTTGTAAGTAATTTGACCTTTTTAAATTACGTTTTTTTTTTGAGTTTGAGTGTGAGTGTGAGTTTTGCATTCGATTATTCTTGTAACTAGGTACTGTGTATAAAAGTAGTAGTGAGGCTTCTATAGGCTATTAAACATCACGACACATTACCTACGAGCCGAGTTATCGCGCTTGTTTTCAACAAAGTTGGGGAAACTGTAGATTTGAGAACGGTTAAACCGTTCAAACACAGAAATATCTTCAAGCGACGTCACAGAGAGGTATTTGGCCCTAAAAGTTGGTCAAGGATATGTTTTGTATTTTAAAGTAATATAAGGGTATAAGCTAAATAAATAAATATACGTCCAGCAGTGGACTAGCGCGGGCTTAGATGATGATGATGATGATGATGATAAGGGAATAAATTTGTATTTCTAGGTATAATAGTGTAAAAAAACGGCAATAATTGTACAAACATTATTTCAAACATCTTCAGATTACAGATATCATTTTCCTTCAAAAGATTCAAATCAAATCAAAATCCTTTATTTGCCAGAATGTGGTAAAATTCATAGTTTCCGCTGAAAGAGGAGACTTCCTTTTATGTTTTGTGTTCCTCATTCCCGTCAAGGGGTCTGAAGTGAAGAGCAACCTATTTAGCACGTCTGTGTTGCAGGCTACTCTCGAAAATTTTGGGGCGTAGTTTAGTCGATATGCTCTGATGTGTTTGTTGCGAGCTTCTGCAGCTTCCCCAGACAGTTGACCGATTGGAAAAATTGCTTCCTTTATCACAGCTGCTACATGAAGCAACACCTTATGTAATGTCGGCGTCATTGGGTGAAAGTTGTATAAAGAAGCGTACAATTCAGCAGTTTCTCTGCGGTAAATTTCAAATTTTTGTATATTATTTTTTATCCCACAACACATAGTGTCTAAAATAATTTTTTAACGGTAGATTAAATTTTCGTAAATCCCAGTTATTTCTGCTGATTTTTTGAATTCTTCGAAAAATCGCCTGCTGGTATTCCCGTCATTGGTGTTTCCAAAGTTAGCTTTTGGAATGTCTACTAATAATCCGAGTTCTTCCCGAAACTTGGTTTGGGTTTTTTTTTCGTGTTTCCACCAATTTCTTCTCTTCGGAAGTCAGGCGACTTCCCCACTTCATGATGGGTAATTTGTAAGCAACATGCAGAATGCTCTCTAAAAATCTTGTTTGCCGTATTGCAAGGCCTTTTTTTTAAGGTCATTAAACTTGGAAGATGTGGCGCCACATATATAACACCTCATAGTTGACTTGGTATACGTTGCTGCGTAACAAACCTTACCGTCCACCATAGTAAAAACAATTGTATGTTTGACGGATATATCATCGATCTTAGTCTTTTTAATTCTTTAATTTGATTTTCAAAGTATTCGATCTCCCCATTTGTCACGTCAGTGGTTTCTTTCACAAATCGTATGCATATTGGTCTGCAATATCGTGTTGAAGACGGAGTTGGATTTTGCCAAATAATTCTTTTTTCCGTTCCGTATACCAGTTGAAGTGGAACGAGAGAGCTCTGAAAAATATAGGCGTCGGAATCAGTCTCATTCTCAAATTTCATTTTATATTAAATCTGCTGTGATCTGTCACAACCCCATTTGCTGATGAGCAGAAAAGACTGCTTTTCAGATTCAGTCAGTTGCTTCAGGACCTTCTCACCAAGATGCAGTAATAATCACTTGATGGTGTGATCTACTAAACTTTGTACCCTTATTTCGGCACAGGTCTCAGTTATGTTGTGGATTTCAGGGTAACATTATTTCTTCTTCTTTAAAATGGAATAAAACGGGTAAAAGCTTGGATTCGTGTCACGAACTACTTCGTATTTGGTCTTTGTAAGTCCAGCTTCAACAAACATAAATAGGGAACGAAGGTGTGCCGATTTCGTTATATCTTCTTTTTCTAGCTGAGCGTTCTTTTCTTTAATCGCTACTGCATAGTGTTTTGCTTTCCGGGGGCTTCTGGAGACAACCTTTACGATTTTGGATCCTTCAACTTCAACAGTCTTTCGCAATTTCATTTGTGTGGCGTATGCCAGTTCATCCAAGTCAGATGTTCGAAGCTCTTGAGTTTTTCGCCTATTACTCCTTTCGCATAAATCTGAGAACGCCTTTTGCGGTCTGCCCAGACCTAATCCTAAACAAAAATAAACCATTCGTTAGTGATAATATTACATGAAATGCAAGTACAAAAGAAAAGAAGGGTTACACATAAGAAGATAACATGTATTTTTATTTTTAAGAAGATTACAAGTTACCTGCTTTTGGTAGCAATATGGTGCCTTTGAGCCATTCTTTATTGGTTTCTAGGAATCTGGCATTGGTATTGCGTATTGGTATTGCGACCATTTTTGTTTGAACTGATAACATATAATCGACAACCTGTGTTTAGCATCGGCAAGGTTTGCGTCATCTTAAGAGTATTGATGGAGAAGTTCCAACACCATAAATTCCAACTTTTCGTTGAAAGTTGACGCATTGTGCAATACATGAGCGGAGATGGGTAGGTACTACTGGTTTTGCTTGTATGTGAAAAAATTGCCTTTATGCCTAGAATTGCGAGTAGAATTCATTTGTTTTGCCTCAAACACAAGTGGTTGCGGGTTGGATTCCCGCACGGAACAATCTATTTTTGTATTTATATTCTAGGTTCTCCCCTAGTTCGCTACATGGAATCCCATAACACAAGCTATGTTTATTTTGGGGCCATGTAGTTGGTGTGATTGTTTGGGGTTTTTTTATATTACATTTTTTAAATTCATTAAAAAAAAATACTTTTTTGACCTTTTTTTCTGCCACAGAAGACGACTCTCAGAACACCCGTAGACCTATTGATCGTAGAAGTGCTCAATGAGGGGAGGAGGAGAATACGTGAGAAGTACGAAAGGGCACTTGCCAGGGGACAGGTCCTTTTGTCTTCCTACCGACAAAAAACAAAAACAAATACAATCATCTTCCGTTTCGAATCTTGCGAAAGTTTATAAATATCCCAAGAAATTTATAAATTTACGATTCTAGTGATTTTACGGTAATATTTACAATAAAATAGTTTCCGATTCACAAACTACCTGCTCCAGGCGTGCAAATATTAGTGGGTAGCTACCTACTATCAATACAGATTAATTTTACTTAAAAAGTCATTTTCATAAAAAAGAGGCAAAGAGAGGAGTAACATCAGTAATTCTAGTGTGTCAACGTTAGGTTCATACAAATAATTACAAAATAAGGTCTTTGTCATTCAAATATTCATCTAGTCTATACTTTATCTATCAATAACCTAAATACCCATATTTTACACTCCATAGAAGTCTTTTTAATAGGAATCTAAATGTTGCATACAATATACGTTGCTAAAACTTAAGGACGTAAGTTAATATTTTTGACAGGTAAATTTATTATCTGTGAAACTTTGACAATACGGAACCGTGATATAATCTATAAACTCTTTCGCCATTCTTGATTTGTAGCATTATCCTACTTTACAAATGTCTTATAACGTTTTGTAACCAAAGCCAGAGATGCTGATAAACATATAGGGCAGTTAACTTATAAAATGTAAGGTCCATTCCCTTCAGTAAATCATCGTTTTATGAAACGGAGAATCGATCACTCATTCTTTTATAGACCACACAAAGGTTACGCAACCTGCTACATCAAACAATATTGAATGCATATAATAAACGAGCGTTTGCCCGCGACTTCGTACACGCATAAACTCAAAAGTCCTATATTTTCCGTTCCCGCGAGAATTTCGGGAATTCCTTCCATAATACAAACAGACACTTATTAAGGAACCTTTATACCAAGTATCACATCCGTTCACTCCAGGAATAAGGTTTTTTCATACATACTAAAACATCATATATTTCCCGTTCCCGAGGGAATTTCGGGAATTCCTTTCATAACACAACCATTCACTTTTTGAAAAACCTTTATGCCAAGTATCGTATCCTCGCACTCAAGGAATAAGATTTTTCATACAAACTAAAATGGCCAATAATTCCCGTTCCCGTGGGAATTTCAGAAATTCCTTCCTTAGTGCACCCCTACATTCCCTAAAGAATGTATGTTTCAAATTTCAGCTCTCTACGCACAGTAGTTACGGCTGTACGTTGTCTGTCAGTCACTCAGTCACTCAGTACCTCAGTCACTCAGTCAGTAACGGAACAGTTTTATATATATTGATTGATTGATAATACTGGTGACCACGGGGTCTGAAATACACCGAAACTCAGAGTTGAAATATTAGTTACATTTGTCTTATAAGTGTCTTAGTGTTTAAGTAACTAACATAGTGTTAGCAAAATTATTACTAACATAAATGATTCCTTCTTATTTGAAACAAATAAAAAAAATTGGCGATTATATCTGGTCCGAAAATAGCTTTTTAGGAAATAATAAAAAAGACTTCACTTATATAATCTGTCGTAATGAATGGGTTCAACCCATTAACCGTAGTTGGTTCGGATGTAAGGCTGTAAGAATATTGTATCTTACATTATATACATACATACATAACGTCACGCCTGTATTCCTTATGGGTAGGCAGAACACCAGAGGTTATAAAACCATCTGATGTCACGTTTGACGAATTTGGAGGAATTATAAATATGGAGACTGACTATTGTAGTGACAGGGGGTCAGCCTATTGCCCACAAAAACGCCTTTAAAACCTCTGTCCCTTAACTGGCTTTTACAGTATGCCCGGGAAGAGAAGCAGCTGGCACATTCTACGTTTTTCTTTCACTCCCAGTCCAGCATGGAAGTCTTCTTCTCGCTAGGTTTGTCGACCATATGAAAATGGCTTAGACTCTATACCTACTTTTATAAATTTCCTAATTTTTCATTTATTCCGCTGCCGTTTCATTAAAATTAGGTATTTGAAATTAAAACTTTTAAATTAAATTTTCATTTATGAATACACATAGGACAAACAATAGCGCGTCATTCTGTATTCAAAATTAAATAATTAGAATAAGATGAGTTTACTCGCAATAAAGGCAATTCTTTCTCACACAGGCAAAATCAAAATATTATATACTATCAATAAAACTTAATCGGTAAAATATATATCCTTATGAAGACGCCATGGCGGGCGAGGGGGTTCCAGTGTATATCAATCGATATTTGGCATGTTTGGTACAAAAATGGCTACCCATTAAATTCTCTCGATGACTTCCGTGCTTTGGAGGGCACGTTAAATATCGGTCTCAGGTCCTTGTAAACAGTATTCGTTAGAGTTTGCCGGAAGCTGTTTTTGGTGGCCAAAAAATTCTTATTATCCCTTAAGAGTACTGGCCCAGCTTGGTGATTTGGGGTGTCAACCTACCCGTCGCCACTGGGAAAGAAAGTGATAGTCCTGCAGTGGTGTTTTTGGAAAGAGTTTACAGAAATAAATAAAAACTTTATTTTGTGAATTGGGAAAACTTTTTTTTTATTTTATATTATAAGGATAGGACGTTTGTTTTCCATGCCACCTAATGGAAAGTGCGCATGAAGACTATGGTGGTACACGTCCATCTACGAGAAACCTATTCACTCGACACTTAAAAGTTCCAGGACTATAGTGGTCAGGAAAAATAGACGCAGGCAGATTGTTCCATACCTTGGCAATCCGTACAAAAAGGAACTATCGAATCGTTTTGTTCGACTTTTTGGTAAATCAACTATACATATAGATGGAAGTTCTGTCTGCGTCTGGTAGTCCAGTGGTAAAAAGGAGTGGGTTCAATTTGTTCAAAAAGAGCACTCGCACACTCACCAAAATGTAGCTGATAAAAGACTGTCAAACAAAAAAAAACAACAATCTTAAGTCAACATTTAACTCAATATATTTCGATTGTAGAAGAATTTTACTCGCAATAAAGACCATCCTCTCTCCATCTTTATAATACCTCCAAATTTGTCAAACGTGACATCAGATGGTCTTGTAACCTCTGGTGTTCTGCCTACCCCATAGGGGATACAGGCGTGACGTTATGTATGTATGTAAAGACCATCCTTTATACAGATGAAATCAAAAATTTCAATGTTATCAATAAAATTTTAACCTAAAACGTAAAACGCTTCCCCTTGTACATCAACCCCTAGTCTAATACGTGTGGTTTTAGTGGTTCTCTTTACTAAAACCCGTACAATAGACCTTTCACACAGAGCCGTAATAAAATACCTTTAATGTTGTAGGACATTATTTAATTACTACCTCAATTTAACATTTGACACTTTAATGTGGATAAAATATCGTATTTTATCAATTTTGGTTATATCGGTTGTAGACTGGGTAATAAAGTGTTGAGTGGTTAGGAAAATCTGTAAATTTTCTTGTTTGGGTGCTGTTCAAAGTATTTTTTAAGTAGCAGTCATTTGTTTTTTGTTCGAAAGTATATTAGGGCAAATAGAAATGAATGAATGAATTCATAAAGCATTGTAAATTTAATGTAGAAAACGTCGTGGAAAATACTATATTAAAGGTATACTAACATAACTTAACTTATTTATACTAAAAAATAGACACATTAACATCGCAAAGATTTTGATCATAGTAAAAGTAACAAAATGTTTTTTTTGTAACTTTCTGTAACTTTTTGTAACTCAATTTCATCTGTTGGTAAGTGTTGATGAGATCGTATATGATTGAGTTTAGGATAGAACTGATCCTTCAAAAAAATTGCCATGAACGCTTCTGTGGCTTTATTTAATGGCAATAATAATTGAATGAAGCGTAAACCCTAGTCAAGGGGAACGGAAGATTGTTCGATCTTGTTTTCCTTTACAAAACCCTAAGTCCATGCTGGACTGGGACCGAAAGAAAAACGTAGAATGTGCCAGCTGCTTCTCTTCCCGGGCATACTGTAAAAGTCAGTTGAGGGAAAGAGGTTTTAAAGGCGTTTTTGTGGGCGATAGGCTGACCCTCTGTCACTACAATAGTCTATCTCCATCTTTATAATACCTCCAAATTTGTTAAACGTGACATCAGTTGGTCTTGTAACCTCTGTTGTTGTGCGGGTAGGCATAAGGCATAAGGGATACAGGCGTGACGTTATGTATGTATGTATTATGTAAAGCCCTAAGAAGTTCTTGAACTTACGTATTTTACGAAACGAACGAGTGATACTCCTTAGTTCTGCTGTGTGGTATTGGCACAGTATTTAAGCTAACTTTCATTCAGTTTCATTAATTAAAAAAAATATTTAAAAATATGTTAATATTAAACAAAACACATTTGAAACGGATTTATCGTATTTACTTACATTTTTAAATTTTTAACTCGATGTTTCGGTGTCTTTGCAGACCCCATGGTCACGAGCGAGTGTTTTATTTAATAGTATGAATCGCGAAAACTTAAGACAATAATGTGTGTAAATATATCTAATTTTATTATATTCAAAAATACATCATTCTTGCCAAATCAAGTTTATTTATTTCTTGATGAAATACGAGAACTTAGTTTAACAGCGAAAATTTTACGAAATTGAAAACCCGATCAATCATTGTGTTGTGTAACTCTACACCTTGTCATCAGTCCGAACCAGGAAATCACAAACCAACAAATTCTACAAATTAAATAAATTTATTTATAATACCGATCACATTTCTGTTCTTCGACAGCAATAAGTGAAATTTGCCGGCGGCGCGGCGCCGCGCTGTTGATGCCGAAAAGGTAAATATTTAATATCTGCATCCAAACACTAAATTAATCATGGAACTTAAAAAGGTTGTTCCTTTCTAAGACGAACGAATACTCGATGGCCTCCATGGAATATTAATCAAGTATTTTACTATTTTTGGAAAATGTTTATTCGAAACTAAATAAATAAATAAACATTTCTAACACTCACACAACATTATTTAGCCCTAATTAAGTTTCTTAAAGAACTTGTGTTATGGATACTAGTTAACTGATATACTTAAGAAATATATAAACATACATATTGAATACATACATATTTTTTATTAGATAATAAACTTAAATAAACGTCCATGACTTGGCGACTAATATCTGTGTTCATCACACAAATATCCGTCGCCGCCGGGATTCGAACCCAGGACCTCTGGCATAGAAGGCAATGTACGTTACCCCTACACTAGCCGGTCGTCTAAATATATTGGTTCTGTTTGTATATTAGGATTTCCACTAACTCAGCCGCATTACCACAAGTTTACTTTGAGGATATATGTATAAGTAACATTATTATTACCATCGAGAGTTTATTTGAGCACCGCTTTTATTATTTTCAAACAGAAAGAGCAATAAGATTTTTAGACTCCTTAGAATCTTTAGAAATTGAAGAATGTGAAAACAGTGCATTTCTTAAATAAAGACATCATGCGTTACTGTTAAAATGACTGCTTAATACCTACTCAATTCATAACAAAATTAATAAAGTAAAAGTTTTATTTAAAAAAAAATTGATTTTCGTTACCGATACCTACAAATTTTGAAATGTGTGAATGAAAGAAGCTTTTCCTTTATTAAAATCTATGACATGGCTTCCAAAAACGGACCTTTTGTGTTCAATTTTCAGACCTTCCCATGCTAATCAATCTACATGGTCCATCCTATGCAGTCCCAAACTTGATAAAACCCTTTTTTATTGTCGCGAAGTTTTAAAGAAGTAATATTGTGTGGCGGGTCGCAAGTCTCTTCAAACGTTAGTTCGGCAACTTCTTATACTAATGTCTCTCTTCGGGTGGGAAGTAATTATATTTCCTTTAGATATGACTGGAGATGTTTTATCAACACTATTTCTTATTGGCAAACCGTATCTAAATATCAATAGACATGTATGTTGCCAAATTACGTACTAACAGATGTTTTTTTATAAATAAAACCTCATTTATCAAAGTAACTTACACTAAATATTATGTTTTATCTGGATAATGGGCCCGATTCGACATTGAGTTCTCTTGTTTTAATTATTCCTTAATGCCGTGATATAAAGAGAAACAAATAGTTTTTGTTTGAGGCCGTCACGTTTCACTGAAGAGACTGGAGAGACTTAGAAAAAAATGCATTGACGAATACGCCCGAATATCGCGTTTAAAGACTAAAACTTCGATTAAAAGGCATAAAGAAATCTTTCTTTGCATAATAAAGATAGGACGTTTATCCTTGCCACCAGGGGAGAAGTGAACATGAATACTACGTACACGTTCATCCATGCGAAACCCATTCACTTGACACTTAATGGTTGATACTACCCAGCAGTGGACTGTATGGAGATGTGGAGGTTGGGCAGTACCAATGGGATCTTGAAAATAAAACCTCGTGGTGACTTGATAATAATAACTTGGCTTCGTTGCGGTATTTTTCAGGCAGGCAGTATGAAGAGCACGATAGAATGTAAATCTTGAGTTTGTTAATTGAAGTCAATATCAATCTCTCAGACTGCCGTTAAGACTACAAAACTGAGCAATACCGTAAGGAGAGCCGCAGTTTAAATTTTATTTTAATTCGTTTTTCTCTTACATTCTTAGTTATTTCTATGATTGTCGTTATGTTTATAGCTTATATTAAGGGTTATGTATATTAAAAGATGGACAATTTTAATTGCTACAAAATGCAAGAAAGCCTAAATTAAGAATATTAACAATTTAAATTTAAAGATCTCAAATATAGTCAAGTTTACAATTTTCCCCTAATCAAGTTTACATATTTTGTTATTTATTTTATATTTAGCTTTATATACATAGGATTTTATTACTAGAATTTAAAGGCAATCCTATGTGCTACATAATTATATAAAAATTCTTATCAATACAAAAAGGTAACATGGTGTAAAAGCCATAAACATGTGAAAGAGAAGTTCAAATAAGACAAAACTACGGGTAATAACAAGTTAGTACCTATGGTACATTAATTATTTTTAGAAAAATATAAAAATAGAAATAGTTATTAAGTGACAAACAATCAATTTACAATTAATCTTACATACCTATTAAATAACTTTGGATAGCTTGCCTAAAGTTAAGTTAAGAATAACTATAAAGTTTACAGATAATTAATTTTGATTTCTAATATTTTTCTAGTTTTTAGTACCTAGCTTACTTCAGTCTCCCCCTCGTGCGCAAGCACCGTTTTAGTTTGTAAGCTAGGTCGGTCGAGAAGAATAACAGGGCGGCGAATCGATGCCGCGGACGATCTGACTTTAGACGTCTTCTTTCTTCATGGGAGGATTCATTTTGAAATCTATGAAATAATGTTCTTTCGGCGATAAGTAAGTGTTTCGTTGAAACATCTCTTGTTCTTGACTGTGATTCTCGTAGCCTTCGGGTTTTAAATACCTCAGCTGCGAGTAACAGTCTCGCCGTAGCACGCAACATTCTATTATACGATGGAAATCGCGAGGGATCGGGTAAGTGATCGTACGTTTTGTTAATTATGACCGTATTAACAGGTTTAAGTTTCTTCTCGGTTGACTCGATTTTTGTTGACATTCGTATAACAGACCAGTCTTTAATGTCGGCCACAACTGCTACTTGGCCTTCGCGGAAACGAATTAATACGCTGAAAAGTAACTGCAATAAGTCGGGACCCGCTAAGAGTGCGTCATTTAGGCATTTACCGGCTGTTCTACACGCGGCGTCGAAAACTAGCCTTACTTTACCCTTTTGTGGGTGCGTCACAGCAAAGTGTGGTAAATACCAAAGACGCGGTGATGACGACGGTGCCTTGACTATTTCGGCGTAACCTTTTTCTATAAGGTGTTTTATCTGTTTACTATACTTCGCTTTTAAAGACTTGTCTTTATCTAATTTCTTTTTGAGGTTATACAGACGGCTGAGGGCTTGTTGGCGGCTATCGGGTATTACCTCATCGTCCGATCGCCATAGCAACCCTACCTCGTATCTATTCTCGTTAGGTAACTTCGCGCATGTAGAATCTAACAACTTTAGAGCCCGTACCTCGGGATCTTTTTCTGGTTTGCGCGGTTCGATTCCTAATGATTCTATACTAAAATGCTCTTTAACGAGTTCTAATACGGCATCCTCGTTGGTCACATGCCTAACGTGGCTTACCGTACCTAGGTACCTACGCGGCTGTGAGTTCTGTCCGTGTAGAACCCAACCTAATTTAGTGAACGAGGCTACGGGTTGTGTTTTGTTTCCAACGCGTAATTGGCGCGAAACTATTAAATGCCAGTTATCTTGGCCTATAATTATGGTTGGCCTGGCTTGACTATAACACAACTCGTCCTCTAATTCTATGGGATGTTCACACTGCATTATTAATTCGCGGTTTATTTCTTGCGGAGCGAGGCTCAAAGCGCTTATCGTGTGCGGTCATGGTTTCTAGCTCGCGGCTACATATGCCTCGGATGTTCAGCTTAACCCTTGTTGACTCCGAGTCATTTGTTTTACTACCGCAGACAGCTTCGATGGTGAGCTGTTCCGGCCTACCGGGTGACACTACTTTGTGAGCCACATCCCGCTCTATCAACGTCATTGTTGACCCTTCGTCTAACAAAACTTGTGGGGGTTTCGAGTTGCGTTTTTTATTTAAACTCTTTCGGTGAGCCACTGCAGCAACGGTTGCCTTTTTCGGTTCGCGCTCATTTTCCGACGGGCATGATGAGTCGCTACTGTATGAACGCGAGCGATGTTTGTATGTTTTCACGGCGTTAACCGGCCTCGGTTGCCGACTAAAGGTGCATTCTTCCCTATTTGAATTGTATGAAAACATAGCACCGCACTGATCTGCCATTTTATTTAAAAATTGTGACAATAAAACTAATTCTGGTATGTCGGCATACATTGATTTAAATTCGAACCATTTATATTTTAAAATTACGCTTAATTTATCTATAACTCTACTTACTAACTCTGGTGAGTATAAATATTGAGGTTGATTTAAAGTTTTAATCGAGGCGACGGTGTTAGCTACCTTGCTAGCATACATCGTAATATTTTTCCCGTCTTCTGACATGCGGGGTAGCTTTTTTAAAGACTCTAACTCCGATAATATCAACATTTCCGGCCTACCGTAACGTCTTTCTAATGTTTCCATTATAGCACTTGGTTCGATGCTAGTATACATTAAAGACCGCACGGTTTCTCTAGCATGGCCGCGGAGCGCCTTACGAAGCCTAGCTACGTTTTGAACTCCCGTATACGAGTTCTGAGTGTCTATAAACACGGATTTAAATGGAATCCACTCGGATATGTTGCCCTCGAAATAGGGCAACTCTTCCATAAATTTAGGTATTGATTGACTGTTTGACTTACTAAGATTGACTGCCTTTACTATCGCGTCGGCTAGCGCCGACATGCCGCTTTCAACACTAATATTTTCGCGACTCTTAACTGGGTGAGACATCTGAACGTTTACACACGGAGGTACGCTAGCCGGTTGTGCCCTACATTCCCGTTCGCAAATTACTCGCGCGTTATTTTGATCATTGATCCAACTATGAACCCTACCGTCAATAGGTTCGGGGGTGACATCCGCCTCGTTGGAGTTTTCAACAGTTGCCAGTTCGAATCTGGCTAACTCCAAACGAGTCTCAGCATATGCGGTTGCCGCCCGCGCCCGTTCTAATTCGGAGGCCCTAAGTTCTAACTGCGCCTTAATCAGAGATAATTTACTAGACTGCGAAGTAGATATATCGATTCCGGGCCTATCACTCGCGACAGGCATACCTACAACCGTCCCGGGTGCACTGTTTGCTAACGTTTGCACTAACACTTCCGTTACTTCTATATTTCCGCTCGATTCTGTCACCTGTTCGCTACTTTGTTGCGTGCTATTGCGTGACTGCTCTTCTGTGCCGGTCCCATGGCTCCACGTATTGGTCTCTGTGGTTCCTGATGTTTCACTGTCCAATGGTGTACCGGTTTTCTTGCCTGACCTTAGCTTCTTTCCGTCCGACATGGTGCTACGAGGGGGTTCCCTAATCTAAATATTCACTAAACACAATAAAAACCCTAACTTATAATACCTATTTCCTAACACTAGCAGTTCGACTGACTTCCTAGCGTGATGACGTCAGCCGAGGGTGGAAATAGGATAGGGCGGGTAGGGGAACCACCTGGCAGAGAGCGCTACCACCTTGGGCTGCTCGGAGAAGGGTAGGAACAACCCAACTCGTCAGCTTCCTCGAGGCCGTAAAACAGCTCTGAGAAACCCTCAGTCAAAGTCAAAAGTCAAAGTCAAAAGAATCTTTATTTCGTAAGTATTTAAATACATTTGAAATAAGTCACAATTTACAAATTGAACTGAATCTACCACCACTTCGGAAAGTCGATCTGTTGAGAAGAAGTGGCAAGAAACTCAACAGCAATCATCTTTTAAAAATACACAATAACAATAACAACAACAACAATTTACAATCTTCTTGCATCCGGATATCTTTTAATAAAACTTTATGCTTATCCTTAAATCTATCGAAGGGTTAATCTTAAATATTTTGGAGTTTTATTATAAAAGCGTACACATTGACCCATGAACGAGTTGGTGATCTTCTGGAGTCTACTATTATATTTATACATTAGGCAATCAAGTACTAGACAGAAACATAGACATAGATATAGAGGTAAAGATAGAAGTAGATAGATGTAGCGATAGAGGTGAGAGATATTACAGATAATGTGGATGGAGATGAGGATAGTCGTGGACAGAGACTGGACACTAACACGGACGTGAACATGGGGGAATGGGATGGAGATGGGGAAGTCAGAGTCAAATTCAAAAAAGTAACATAGTCATAAAGTCTTCAGCAAAACGACCTGGCACCGCTAGCAGCACCCGTTCACGAGTATAACGCAAGCACCAGCCATCACTCTCCTCAACCATATTTTAGGGAAGAGGGTGACCCGACACCCGACGCTACCGCTAGCCATGCCGCCTGAGGGAGCATGACGTTCTTGCTGTTGTATGGATAAGAAGGAGATGGAGATGGCGTTGGATGAGAAGGAAATGGAGATTGTGTTGGAGATGGAGTTGGAGATTGAGAATATTTGAAAAACAATTTACAACCAAGGACTTTTATCGTCCATATGTTCAGAAATTGTATAAAAGCCTTTACTACACAATTTTTTTTTAATAGTTTCTTTAAATTTATCAAGTGGTAAGTCTTGAATATTTGTGGGAACCTTATTATAAAAACGTATGCATTGACCCATAAATGAGTTAGTGACTTTATGAAGTCTACTATCATAGCCGGCTAGCTTGTACTTATTTCTAGTATTATTTCAGTAATAGAACCTTACCAGCGAGGTCAGACTATTGAGTCCTGTGGACTCGTGGGCGCGTCTGGTAACCCACACTACCATAAATGGCATTAACGCACGCTGTTTGATGGCCGTTTAACACCGCTAGGTGGCCGCGTGATGGCTTCTTCCAGCGCTGTCCGTCTTGCCTCTCGATCTTCACGGCTTCACGACGACACCACGACGGCACCACGGAGACTGCACACGACGGCTCCACGGAGACTCTTCGACGCCACCACGAAGACTGCACACGACGGAACCACGGAGACTCTTCGACGCCACCACGAAGACTGCACACGACGGCACCACGGAGACTCTTCGACGCCACCACGAAGACTGCACACGACGGCACCACGGAGACTCTTCGACGCCACCACGAAGACTCCACGAAGGCTTCACTAGGTTTGACGCAATCTTCAGAGATCCGGCTCTCGAAGGACCATTGGTTGATACTACCCAGCAGTGGACTGTATGGAGATGTGGAGGTAGGGCAGTACCAATGGGATCTTGAAAATAAAACCTCGTGGTGACTTGATAATAATAACTTGGCTTCGTTGCGGTATTTTTCAGGCAGGCAGTATGAAGAGCACGATAGAAAGTAAATCTTGAGTTTGTTAATTGAAGTCAATATCAATCTCTCAGACTGCCGTTAAGACTACAAAACTGAGCAATACCGTAAGGAGAGCCGCAGTTTAAATTTTATTTTAATTCGTTTTTCTCTTACATTCTTAGTTATTTCTATGATTGTCGTTATGTTTATAACTTATATTAAGGGTTATGTATATTAAAAGATGGACAATTTTAATTGCTACAAAATGCAAGAAAGCCTAAATTAAGAATATTAACAATTTAAATTTAAAGATCTCAAATATAGTCAAGTTTACAATTTTCCCCTAATCAAGTTTACATATTTTGTTATTTATTTTATATTTAGCTTTATATACATAGGATTTTATTACTAGAATTTAAAGGCAATCCTATGTGCTACATAATTATATAAAAATTCTTATCAATACAAAAAGGTAACATGGTGTAAAAGCCATAAACATGTGAAAGAGAAGTTCAAATAAGACAAAACTACGGGTAATAACAAGTTAGTACCTATGGTACATTAATTATTTTTAGAAAAATATAAAAATAGAAATAGTTATTAAGTGACAAACAATCAATTTACAATTAATCTTACATACCTATTAAATAACTTTGGATAGCTTGCCTAAAGTTAAGTTAAGAATAACTATAAAGTTTACAGATAATTAATTTTGATTTCTAATATTTTTCTAGTTTTTAGTACCTAGCTTACTTCACTTAACATTACCAGGGCTGTACATACTTAAAAACAAACTTATTATTACCATTTTTTAAGTGTCACCAAAAAGTTGTCCGTCAAAAATACTTTTAAGCGAAGACCAAATTCAATGTCTGCGTACGAAAGAGACTTTCAACAAATAATGTTCAAACTTTCGAAACGAGAGGGCGTCTGCATTTTTAATATTAAAGATGATTTATGCTTTAAGTAGGGTCGAAGAAGAAGTATTGGACTAAATTTGCCATTCGAAATTAATAATTTGATTTCACTTTAAAATGCGAAGTGGTCTTGAGATAGCTTTCCGATTTTCTGAGCAATTTAAATCGTATTAGAGGTTTTTTTTTTAAGAATTCGACGTTATTTTCACGAATATACCAATATTCGTGTAGATTTGTGTAAAGGAATAATACGTAAAATAGTACTGCAGTAGTTTAAGTTACGTAGAATTTTCGAGAGAACAGCTTTAATGCATTAGGATTTTGCATTACATATTTTTCAACTACAACGGTGCCAGGTAATGTAATGAAATATGATAAAAGCTTTGTAGCTGTTGCAGGCTCTAGTTATTTTATTTATTATTTTCTCTGTCATTATTGTAAGGAAAAAGGATATGTTTTCGTTTCTTTGTATCTGGGGCTAGAATACGAGCACAAGGATATATTGAAGAGAATATGTATACAAACAAATAGTAATCACTCAATTTCAGATAGACATCGTATTAAAAAAGCACAAGATTTATTTAAAATCGCTTCTCCGTACATAGACATTCCATTCCTCCTTACTTCAAGTGACAGATTTGTACCACATGACAAATAAATAAATCAATATTTTTGACCCTCACACAACATTATCTAGCCCAAATTAAGTTTCTTAAAGAACTTGTGTTATGGATACTAGTTAACTGATATACTTAACAAATATATAAACATACATATTGAAGAAATAGAAATTTTTTATTAGAAAATAAACTTAAATAATCATATAAACGTCTATGACTTGACGACTAATATCTGTGTTCATCACACAAATATCCGTCGCCGCCGGGATTCGAACCAAGGACCTCTGGCATAGAAGGCAATGTACGTTACCCCTAAGCCAGCCGGTCATCAAATGACATGAAAATTACAGTTTTGAAAATAAAAAGAGTATCAAAAATGACGAAATGTAAAGACGACATAGCATTGCAGTTGCCATTTACATTAAACTTTAACATTTTTGTGCGCCATTACATTACATTACAGCTTATTGTATATTTCCGATATTTTTATCGATTCCGGTATAATTTTAGCTACTTTGTGGTCTAGTGTTTATTAAATATTCCAATTTGGAAACATTACCTTTGTATGATATGAATATGTAATTTCACTGTTGTATTCCTTTTCAAAGAAGAACAAATACCGTGCTTTGCCGTGCGAGGGCGGCTTAGAACAGCTCGTGTTCCGGAAATATTTTATGATGCGCCAGATCTTTCCTAAGCCTTGTGATTTCATTTTCGACCTCATCTTCACTTGATACTCTATTCGTCAGATAATTTTTATCCGACGATTAAAAAATCATAAAGGTGCCAACTAAAACTCCCAATCTCAATAAAAATCTTTAATTGTCGTTTTACAAGGTTGCAGTAGAAAATTCTACAGTATTGATAAGATGACGTCGTCATAGGTCGCGATCAGAAAACCAAGTAGGTTTTGACAGTTATTATAAAGAACATGAACTTAGTGCGCCTACCAGAACAAAATAGCAAAAGTAAAATTTTACAAACTTGGCTGTGATAAATATAAAGGCTACGTATGTTTGGTACTTATATAAAATTAGAAATTACTAGATTGATATGATGAGTTAAGCTATATTAAGTAATAAATTATTATCTGTATAATACTATAAACCCTAGCACTACAATTAAAGTAGTAGGTACAATTAGGTACAACTTAAACATAAACAGAATCTTCTGGAGCGCTGCGACAAGTACTTATAATAAATCTGTAGGAGCGAAAATTCTGTACATTGAAAATATCAAAAAAATAAATGGTGTTACTAGAACGACACTGAACCCAAAAATAGAATTAAAATTTTATTTGTCTGTCTGTCTGTCTGTTTGTTCAGGCATCACGCAAAAACTACAGGTTCAATTACGATGAAACTTGGTATAAAGTCGCGAGTATCTACATACCGAAACAATTGTTGATTGAGCTTTTCGTTAATATGCGGATTTAAAATTTAATAATTCATCTTTTCGTGCGTCAAGGCGCATGTACTTTTCGGTCACTAATTTATAAGACGGATTTGATATTCAAAGGTAAACATGTTTTTTTAAATAAAACGTACTTTTGTTGAACACTTCCTATTCAATTCACAAAGTATTTTATTCATTTATATAAAAATATTTGCAGTCACAAAACTAAATGGAAGTAAACACAAAGCAGGCAAATGTAATTTAAACGCTAAAGGCGGGCAGCCCTACCCTATCACATATGAACGGACCGCGGCGCTGTAGGCATTTATTTCAAAGATGCGGCCGAGTTGAATTACTGTAGATATCTGTACTGTGACCGTGCTTTTCAGTGCGACCTTTTTATTCCTTTTAGTTTTTACTCAGTTTAAGGTAGAGTCTTATTTCTTTAAGTCGTAGGTATAGATTTCAATTTTAAAGTAGGTAGTAGGATATGTGATATTGTACGTGGTGACCGTAGGTTATTTTATAATACTGTTAGGTAGGATTAGTCATTCGTGTAGATATTAGTTTTTAGGGATATTACTTATTTATTGAGTTTAGATTAGTTATCATCAGAAATAGGTTTATTTTGGTAGTTAAATAGATAGTTAATTTTCTGTTATTGAGTTTTTTTTTAATTAGGTAGATTCTTAGGTCTACTTTTATAAGGCGTAGACCGTATAGATTTTATATGTGAGCTTAGCCATAAATCAGTGTTGATAGCTATTCGAACGTATGCATAGGGAGTACGCTGCAGAAACTAACAATAATCCTGCAGAACTATTAAAAACTTTGGAAAACAAAGTTTCAAATATGACATCCGAGCAAAATTTCCTATTTGGCTGTGTCTGCCTTAGTGTCAATAATACTTTGGGAGAAATTCTATTAGGAATAGCAGGAATACTAGGAGGAAAAACTGCTCTTAGGTAATATGTTTGAAATATCGATCTTGATCGCACAGAAAATCCGTTATGTGGCATTACTAGGAATAGTGATAAAGCGCAGATTATTTGTGAGTGTTCACATAAGTAAGGCAGAAATTTGTACCGGCTTTGGTGCCGGGGAAAGTGTTTCGATTCCTAGAATTCATTTGATTCCGAGCCATTTCCCATTTCAGTTTAAGAGAGTAGGTACAGTTTCCAGTAGCTTTATGTTACGCTATGACAATAAATAAGGCACAAGGTCAGACTTTGGCGTTTCTGGCGTCGATCTTAGTTGTGAGTTGTTTTTCATATGGAATGCTTTGGAACCTTTATGTTCATATTCCGGACGGGCTCAGTAATAATGTCGTGTATGCTGAAGCTCTCAATTGATGTCGTACGGTGACTATCTGTCGTTACCATTATCTTTGTGAGCATTCAATGCAATTAACGTGAGCTTCGCTATCGGTTATCCTGCTAAACAGGTACCAAAGTAGAAATCTACTACAAAAAATATACAGAACGCGAGCGATGCCGTGGACATACATATCATATACCCTCTTAATTACCGCTAATGAGACACAATTTATTGGCTTTAAGATAATTATCCACAAAGTGCCCGCGCCGGGACAGAAGTATAAATACCGGTATGCTCAATAAATTACGTTCTACACAAAATACTCATTGATAAGATTCGTCGTCCACGCGAATGAAATCGCGATACAGAAAAAAAAGTTTGAGAAAACACAACTTAATAATCTCGATTTCACTTTGATTCCTCGACTCATTACGCTTGAGTGTAATTTACTCGATTTCATTGATACACCAGCCATAGTAGATCCAATATAGACCCGTTCTAGAGAGAGTTTTACTGTTTTATATTAAAATACACTCAAAGGCTTTGACAGTTTGTAACGTGGAGCATTTTATTTGAATAGTCCGTCTTTTCCTGTTGCAGATACTGGCGACTGTTGCCAATAAGATGTACTTTAAAAAGTTTCAATTGATTGTATGTGTGTTTTTAAAGTTTACGCTATTTATTATGTTTTTAAACCTGTAACTAACCCCGTCTATGGTCAGTAAAATTTTCTCGACCTAAAACATCCATTAAATGAATTGGTTTCAGTTTTTAGTTTCATTTTTGGCAATTTATCAACGAACACCCAAATATTGCATGTCAAAAACAATCTTTGTCATAAATTGATGCTTTATCAAAATGCCTAGCCCTCAGACCACTCAAGGCTTAATTACAACATCCGTGCACTAAGGAGTTTTTAGTCTAGACCGGAACTCGTTCAAACAAGAGAACGTTTACCGAAAAAAAAAGATTAAATAGGTAATTTAAAGGGTAAGGGTAAAAGCTCAAAATTATTGGATTTGATTTTGACGCCTGTATCCCTAATGAGGTAGGCAGAACACCAGAGGCTATCAAACCATCTAATGTCACGTTTGACAAATTTGGAGGAATTATTATGATGTAGAGAGACTATTGCAGTGACAGGGGGTCAGCCTGTCGCCCGCAAAAACGCCAATATCCGTCCCATAACTGACTTTTACAGTATTCCCGGGAAGAGAAGCAGCTGGCACATTCTATGTTTTTCTTTCGCTTCCAGTCCAGCATGGAAGATGATCTTAATCTCATTAATTCAAACTAATTTAATAAAACTGAAGGGATGGCTAAACTCGGATGTTGAAGTTGATAAAATACTTTTGCGTGTAGTGAAGTAACGCTGGTGTAAGTGAAGGTTATAAAATTAAATTAAGGTATTCTGACGGGATTACTGATGTGTGATAACATAACTGCCTCAGACGCCAGTAGTTGTGGGTTTGATACTCGAACTATGTAATAATTTATTTGTATGAATATATTTGTATGCATTGGTCTAGCTAGACGCATAAAGATATGTTTTCAAATATTAAGGGATAATTATTATATACTTCTATGCTGGACTGGGAGCGAAAGAAAAACATAGAATGTGCCAGCTGCTTCTCTTCCCAAACTGTAAAAGTCAGTTAAGGGATGGAGGTTTTATTGGCGTTTTTGCGGGCGACATGCTGACCCCCTGTCACTGCTATAGTCTCTCTCCATCATAATAATACCTCAAAATTTGTCAAACGTGACATTAGATGGTTTTTATAGCCTCTGGTGTTCTGCCTACCCCATAAGGTATACAAGCGTGAAGTTATGTATGTTTGTATCAATTATTGCCTTCTAGGTACATATTTGTATATAGCATTATATTGGCCACAGTTTTCTCAATTTACTATACAGGGTTAATTCAAATTGGAGCATCATACCTTGCAGGCAGCCTCTCCACATCAATATCAACAACATTTTTCTACGACTTTTTAAAATTAACAGTTTTTTAAATTTGAGTTTTCCCGTACCAAAATTGTATTTATTGTCTCTAAACTGGCGTAACTCTTTTTACTCTGGCTGCAAACTGGACGGCAGCGACAGCGACAGTGGCGCGGGCGCGGGCGTGGGCGCGATTTCCGCAAAACAATAGAAAGTATTGAGTTTATATGTAACGGTCTGGACGGCAGCGATGCGGGCAGCGGGCAACGAGCGGCGAGCGTCAGTCTAGCGGGGAGTCTGCGATCGAGCGATTTTAGTGTAGTCTGTTGCCCAACGATATCGAAAACTAGCCTCGTAAAATGTCATTGGAAGAAATTATTTCAGCTGTTTTAGAAAGACCGCCGATGTAGAACAGTACAGAACAATAGAAAAATAAAACAGCCCAAATTTCAACCACAAAAATTTAAGAATTATGCATCATAAATTATGCGAGAGATTAAAAAACGATTTTTCTGCTGTAGATATTATAGATACGTTCGTTATTATAATCCAATCCTAATTCTGATTTGATTTTATCCAGGACATAATGAAATGTTTTCACAAACATTGCAGTGTTATCAATGAATTTGATTGAATTTCGTCTTTGGTCTTCGTGATTACGATTAAACTCGCCTTTTGTACGGATTTACGTCTTCTTTTGTCCACAGTAAATCATATCGTATAAATAAGCTGTGAAAGTATTCGTGTCGCCGTATCGATATTTTCGTTTGTTCGGTACGTCCCTTAAACCGCGAAAAATCGCTCGAACGCCCGCTGGCGTCGAGAACGGCCCAGATTCCCCGCGTCGCTGCCCGTGCCGCTGTCGCTGTCGCTGCCGTCCAGCGGGGCTAGAATTTGACCAGCGACAACGATAAATCGGGCATTTTATCGATATTTTCCTAGAATTAGCACTTAGATTATGTATTTTTTAAGAATATGACATTTTTGGTTCTGTGGGCTTAATCATAGTATCAAATCAAGTAATTCTACCTATTATGTAAGCTAGCTGGCAAAATGTGCCAGCTGCTTCTCTTCCCGGGCATACTGTAAAAGTCAGTTAAAGGACAGAGGTTTTAAAGGCGTTTTTGTGGACGATAGGTTGACCCCTTGTCACTACTATAATACCTTTGTCAGACGTGACATCAGATGGTCTTGTAACCTCTGGTGTTCTGCCTACCCCATAATGGATACAGGCGTGACGTTATGTATGTATGTATGTATGTAAGCTAACAAAATAGGATAAAATATCAAAATCATATTTATATTTATTTTGTCGATTCGAGTATTTCTCGATGGTCGCATGCTAGCCCTGCAGTTTGCAGCCTGAGCGTAGGTATGCAATGCACCTTCCGTAGGCAAATTATCGCCACGTGCGTGCAGACAATATTTTTATCAATTTCTTTCTGTAAAGAATCGAAATGAAAGGAAAGTTATGTTTAACCGTTTTAATAATATGTTGGATGTGGGTTGTGCGTAAAGCTGTCTTAGCATCCCAACATCAAAAATAGCTAAAGAATTGTATACATTAATGTTCCATTAGTTTGTCATCACCATAAGAAAAATATTTATAGTTGTACATATTAGTAAATAGAAAAAAAAACCCAATATATAATGAAGATTGCTTTGCTTGGTGGTAGGATCCCTTCTGGGTCCGCCTGGCTAGCGACCAGCCTTTATATAAAGTCTGCCGCCAAATGTTACCGCTCCGGCGGTAATGTGTTCCGGCAATATTGTATAAAGAGCCAGTTCCTTCCTAAACCCGTGTGCTTTCATCTTCGACCTCATCGTCACTTACCATCAGGTGAGATTGAGGTCAAACACCGGGTTTAGTCACTTATAAAAAAAAAAAAAAGAAAGAACGTTTGTCTTCCATGCCACCTGATGGAAAGTGCGCATGAAGACTATGGTGTTACACATCCACCCACGAGAAACCTAGTCACGCGACAGTTAAAAGTTCCAGGACTGTAGTGGTCAGGAAAAACAGACGCAGGCAGATTGTTCCACACCTTAGCAATCCGTACCAAAAAGGAACTATCGAAGCGTTTTGTTTTCGAAGGAACAACATTTTTAATTTTTCTTTTTTTATGGATTATTCATCAAGGTTTGTAAAAAGTCGTAGAAAATTGTTGGGATTGATGAATAGAGGCCGCCTGCAAGAGGTACGTAATACGCTAATTTAAATTAACCCTGTAAAAAACTTACGGTTAGCTTTGACATTTACACAAAAAAAAAACAGTATTTTTTTATTCAAATAAACTTTCAATTTAACCGTTTAAATAAATAGGGCACATATTTGTATGGTCATCACTTTCTAACTTTACCGAAGGGTAGTTTATTCAGGACAAGGGTTAATTGTACCCTCCATAATAAATTGCCCGTAAAAGGTGAACAAAGTTCTCGACAACTTTAAAAGTACTGTGCAAACAATACATGGAAGTTTTTAGCTTTGTCATTTTACAGTGATAAGAAAGAGAGGTATTAATTTTAATAAGAGGGTGTAGTGGGACATCTATAATTTATTATTCTATTAATATTATAAACATGGTTTAATGGGTGTTTGTTTACCAAGCATTTTACGTTTAATGGGTTGAGGGATTTGGTAAAAAATTTGTATGAAAAATAAATGAAGTAATAAAATTATACGTACTGATAAACCGTACTTTAAGTACTTTTTATTATGATTTATTAGGTTGGTACTAACTTCATTTATAACTTTCTTGTAACTTTTTTGTGTTACCTGCGACTTTTCACAAATGAAAATGAAAACTTTTTATTCGTAGTAGGTAATTTTATACACTTTACGAACGTCAAATGCTGGATGAGGGCGGCGCGGGTCCGGACGACATGACGAATCCTGGGGAAGGCCTCCGTCGAGAAGTGTGCGTCTCTCAGCTTATAAAGATAATGATCGCCCATTATCCACCAATGTCTTGGTGATGTCTACTACTACTTCTTCTTCGGCTTTAGAAAACGAAATGAAAGTAGAACCCTAGGTAGACCGAGAGGAAAAAAGCCGGCGGAAAAAAAACTCTCGGCACTCTTTTGTAAAAAGTGCTTATTATAGGTACAATTTGGCAGAAATACAGCTCTGCTATGACATGAACAAATAAACAGAAGACAGCTATTCGTGCTTGCCAATATCATGTCGCAGCCAAGCTGCTTACATAGTGATTAATGTTTAATATTTGGAAATAACCTGTGGAGATATCAATCCCACGCTCTTTTGTCATCTAAATAATCTTTGAGTTTATAGTAGCCTTTTTTGCATAATGTTTCTTTGATAGTTCTTTTAAATTTATTAAACGTTAGAGATTGAATTGACTGTGGTATTTTATTATAAATACGTATTGACATTCCCATAAATGATTTGGTGCTTTTAGTCAGCCTTAATTTGGGAAACGCTAATTTATGGTCGTTCCTTGTCATTACAGAATAATTTTTATCATGCTTATCTTTCATGGTTTTAAATTTACTACTATTCTTATAAATATACATAATGTTTTCATATATATATTGCGATGCAAAGGTCAAGATACCAATCTCTTTAAACTTTTCTCTTAGAGATTCTCTACTTCCAAGTTTATACATTCCACGAATAGCCCTTTTCTGCAGTGTAAATATCGTGTCAATGTCTGCGGTATTGCCCCAAAATAGGATGCCGTAGGACATTATAGTATGAAAATAACTAAAATAAACCAGCTTCGCCGTATTAACATCAGTCAATGAGCGAATTTTCTTTACCGCGAACGCTGCAGAACTAAGTCTACTCGCTAGCTGTGAGATATGGGCGCCCCATTGCAATTTAGAATCTAAGGTAATGAATCTAAGGTAATGTAGAATCCAAGAAAAACAGTGTTATCTACTAGATTCAACCTGTTCCCATTAAGCCGCAGATCAGACTCAACTTGTTTTACATTTGGTGCGGAGAATTTTATACATTTAGTTTTTTTATCATTGAAAGCTAGATTATTTACATTAAACCACTGTACTACATTAGAGAGAGCATTGTTTACATCGTCGTAGTTGGTTTTCTGCCTTATCATTTTAAAAATTAATGATGTGTCATCAGCAAACAATACAATATCGTGATTATTGCCTACCATATAGGGTAGATCATTTATATAGACTAAAAATAAAAATGGGCCCAGAATTGAACCTTGTGGCACTCCCATTCTCACAACCGACCCAGCTGACCTTTTCTGGTTAACCTCAACCTTCTGGATTCTATCACTCAGGTATGAATTCAAAAGTTTGAGGTCAGTGCCTTTGATGCCGTAGTGGTGGAGTTTCCTGATGAGAGTGTCATGCTGAACACAGTCAAATGCCTTGGATAGGTCACAAAATACACCTAGAGCATCCTGTGACCCCTCCCAGGCACCAGCTATTACTTCAAACAGTTCAACACTAGCATCAGTTGTCGAACGACCCCTTGTGAATCCAAATTGTTTGTTATGAAGTAAATTAAAAAAAAAAACAGTATGATTTGTTGCAATTATATAACCTATTTTGTCGTGTTGTGACTTGTGTGTCATAAGTAGTGAAAGTTGGTTTCGGTACATAAGGGAATGGATTATTAAAACGAGTACATGATTGTCTGTAAGAAATCGCTCCTCAACAATAAGACCGCCTAGTAGTACTTACTAAACACACTGTTTTTTTCTCATTTACCCCCCGTTCACACATGGTACTTTTTACTGGATACGTTTTACCGTATACGTTTTTTTTTTCATCGATGGTGCATGGAGTTGTATAGGCGACTTCACTTATTGCGCAGTATTCAGTATACGTATTTTCGATACAAAAAAGGTATCCAGTAAAACGTATCATGTGTTAACGGGCTGTTACTGTCTGTACTGTCTACAGAAGTGTAAATAAACACTCCTCGCTTCAGTTTTCTTGTTGCCAAATTGACAGTAAGCCGTTGGCAGTCTAAGCAGAAAAAGAAATTATTTAACGTACTTTTTTCCATGTGACACTGTTTTGCCTTATGAGCATCATAATGAAAAGACGTTTCAATGATTCTATTTAATGTTTTAATACACATGTATTTTAGTCACCAGCCAATTTTTTTGTACACAATAGATATCATTTTTAGAAACGATTTTTACAAAAAAAAATATATTTATTTTTATACAAGGAAATTAATTTATCCGCTAACATATTAACTAAGGCATGGTCACTCTAAATTACCATTAAAATAAAGATGACTACGCGCTTCTACACACATTTTGTAGTACTACGTCGTAGTATTATCAAGGGAATGCCACGTCGTAGTAGCTATGTTTATCAACAGCGACTTATTTTTAAAAAGTTTGTGGTTTGTTATTTCTACTTTTTTGTACTTTTTGCTTTTTGTTTTAGCGACGCTAAAATAAATATGCAGGTACTTTTATATCGTATCAAAGAAACTAACATTTAAATTTGGCTGGTGACGAAAAATCAACCCTGAATAAAAAAAAAAAAACAATAATTTTATTCACTTCGTTTATTTATTCAATTAGAGAACTTTAAACGCTGGATGAGGGCGGCGCGGTACCGGGCGACGTGAAGAACCTTGGGGAAGACCTCTGTCCAGCAGTGGACGTCATCATCAGCTGACAATTATGATAAACATACATACATAGATAAACAACTATAAGGCTGCTATAGACTCAAAAATTATTTAGATGACAAAAGAGCGTGGGATCGATGTCTCCACAGGTTATTTCCAAATATTAAACATTAATAAGTATTTAGATTTGGAGTGAAAGTAGATTTACGAAAGAGGTGTACAGAGCAAGAATGGATGGTGCTGTCGGAAGGGGCCGCCCTAGGCGAACGTACGCCGATCAAATTGGCGACGTTCTTAAAAAGGGCCTAGTTAAAAGTACCCGTAACCGGCGATCATGTATGAAAAGATTAATGAACGTGGAGGAAGCGAAAGAGGTATGTATGGATCGAAGCAATTGGTGTTCCCTTGTCTCTGCCTACCCCAAAGGGAGACAGGCGTGAGGTTTGTATGTATGTATGTATTAAACATTAATCACTATGTAAGCAGCTTGGCTGCGACATGATATTGGCAAGCACGAATAGCTGTCTTCTGTTTGTTTGTTCATGTCATAGCAGAGCTGTATTTCTGCCAAATTTTACCTATAATAAGCACTTTTTACAAAAGAGTGCCGAGAGTTTTTCTTCCGCCGGCTTTCTTCCGCCGGCTTTTTTCCTCTCGGCCTACCTAGGGTTCTACTTTCATTTCGTTTTCTAAAGCCGAAGAAGAAGTAGTAGTAGACAACACCAAGACATTGGTGGATAATGGGCGATCACTATCTTTATAAGCCGAGAGATGCACACTTCTCGACGGAGGCCTCCCCCAGGATTCGTCATGTCGTCCGGACCCGCGCCGCCCTTATCCAGTGTTTGACGTTCGTTAAGTATATAAAATTACCTACTACGAATAAAAAAGTTTTCATTTTATTAGAGTTCCAACTTCACTATTAGACAATAGATTGTATTTGTATTGAATACACAATATAATAAAAATAATAATACATAAAAACTTATGATAACATTCAACACAAGTTCGAAACAACAACCCAGCAAAAATAATAAACTTTTCCTCTTATTTCTAATAAAGATTTACTTACTTTCATAACAATAACCTTTCACTTATCATTCTAGGCGTCTTTTCTTCTGCATGAGAAAAAAGCCTTCACAAAGACTTAAACAATTACGGGATTCTGGAGCGACCTGTTAGAGACAAATGTATCGTACGTGCGGCCAATGCATTAAGGCTAGAAGCAGATTAAGCGGTTTAATTCCGTTGAAGATGAACTATAGTGTATGGAAGTTGGGTATTTCTTTACATGTCATGAAACTCCCTTATGTTGCGCACGCAGCTGCTAAACTAATGAACACGTAATTATTATTATTATTTTTGTATTATTTAATAACTAGTAGCTATGCGAAGTTTTCAGTGTATTAATGTTATTTCTGTAAGAGTTTCTTGATAAAGTGTAGTCTTTGACTTTTCCAAAGAAAACAACATTCAAATTAGCGATTCATAACATTGTTTTCATAGATTAAATCAGCCTTATTTAATTGATTATATTTGTTGTTGTACAGGCACAATGAAAGCTTGATTTGTATTGGTCACACATCGTAGATGTTGCTGCATAAATTTTGAAAATTATTAAATACGAGATGTTTTTTTTTTATATTTTAAGGATAGGACGTTTGCCTTCCATGCCACCTGATGGAAAGTGCGCATGAAGACTATGGTGTTACACGTCCATCCACGAGAAACCTATTCACTCGACACTTAAAAGTTCCAGGACTGTAGTGGTCAGGAAAAACAGACGCAGGCAGATTGTTCCATACCGTGGCAATCCGTACCAAAAAGCAACTATCGAAGCGTTTTGTTCGACTTCTTGGTAAAGAGATGGAAGTTCTGTCTGCGTCTGGTAGTACGGTGGTAAAAAGGGGTGGGTTCAATTTGGTCAAAAAGAGCACTCGCACACTCACCAAAATGTAGCCGATAAAATACTGTCAAACAAGCAACCTTACGACGATGCTCGAGCGTCTGCAATTTTTTATTTGTAAGGTTGTTGTTATTTATGATTTTGTTATTTATGAAAAATACCATGAAGAAATGTACCTAATTTCTTCATGGTATTTTTGGAGTAGTTTGAAATTGTCAAATACCTATATTTAGAACGTTACACTTGGATCATCTTATCATAATATTGTTTTAAGTTTTCACGATTCATAATTTAAATAAAACAACCTTTTTACCGGATAAATCGCGTATAATTTATATTTTACAGTCGCTCGTGACCACGGGGTCTGCAAAGACACCGAAACGTCGAGTTCAAATGTAAAATATAAATTATACGCGATTAATACGGTTAAAAAGTAGTTTTACTCATCTTAAATCATTCAATCATTTTCTGTAATAAAAGATTGAGAAGTAACACAATAGTTTCAACTTTAACGAGTTTATTTACAAAAATAATCATAAAAATCTGTATAAATAATTATTAATTTCGCGAAACATTGATAATTTTCTTTTTAAGTCAGAAAATAATATAATGTTTACTTGTGTTTTAATTGAAGTTTATTGAAGTGGCAAACAAATTGGTAGATTAATAAATTAGCTGAAATTTCTTTTATTCCAATATCGAACGAACTGCTAAAAAGAATAACATTGTGAACCATATTTTTTTCTATTTTAAAACTTGAGATTCCAATTACTTTTAGGGCGGGTTGTATCACAACTACTTTACGTGTCTGTCAACGTTAAAAATGGCGTTAACCACTGTCAAGCTAGAAAACGGGTTGTTTCACTTATAACGGACGTCAAAAATTAACGATTACGTTGACCGTCCATCCACCCACTGGTTAACGTAACTTTCTAGTGAAAACTGAGTTGACAGGCAGGACATCTTTGGTTGAAAGCTTTTAACATTATGGATTCTGTTTTATTTTCATATATTTTAAATGATAGTGATGATGATTCAATTGTGGAAAGGAAGAGAAAAGACATTGACGAACAGTTTTTTTTGATGAAACAACGCTTTGTATTTGACGTACGTTAAACATCTGATGTAATCGTCAAAAAGTTACGTACGTATGATACGATAACCAACCGTTTGATACAACCCGCCCTTAGTCATACAATTAATAACTAGTTATAGACTAAAAGATTTATTACAGAAATTATAATTTATTTAAAACTAAATAAAATAATACAAAGTATCTTTTTATTTTAAACCGCACAATTAGAAAATAGCCTTAATTTAAATAGTAAAAACTCGGCTGCGGCACGTTGTATCAATTAGACGTTACGTGATCCTGTGTGTCTAAATAGCATTTTTTTATAGTTTCCATTATTATAATTTAATTATATCTTACTAGTTGTAGTACCCGGCTTTTCTCAGCTTTGCTTTATTTATCTTGATGTATAAAAATGTTGCGTTACCGAATGAGTGACTGACATACAACATATAGTCATAACTCCTAGGCTATTGAGTATTGAGTACATAAATTTCTTAGAGGGTTTCTTTAGAAGTGCACTAAAGAAGAAATTCCCGAAATTCCCACGGAACGGGATATACGTATAGGACTTTTTAGTTACAAATTAAAATCTTATTCCTTGATTGCACCGATCAAAAATTTGGTAAAAAAGTTCTTCAAATGGTGTCTGGTTGCATTATGGCAGGATTTTTTGAAATTCATACAGGGTCGTATACATATATTCTCAGTTTTCATACGTACATTCGCGAAAATTCATTTTTTTTCAAAAAGTACCTACTCAGTTGATTTCGATTAAAGTTATATGGGATCAACTCTCATGTGAAACACTAATCGTCAAAATCTATTCATAGTTAAATTTAAATTTAAATTTTGTTATCGCGTAACAAATATACAGAAAAATTAATTAAAAAAAAACACACGAATTGAGACCTCCTCCTTTTGAAATTCGGATGAAAATGTAAAACATAATTAGTTTATACGTGATATTTATGTATGAAATAAAGCATACCTACTTATACTTTTAATGCAAGTCCCGTTCGTTACCTCAAAGCTTTGAAAAAATAATTTAATATCACAAAAGCATTTTAATAAACAGTTCAGTTGAAGTTTCTAGAAACAACTAGTTTTAAATTAATTAATTTACAACTCAAACTGATAAAACAAAGTAAGCTTATATAAAAACTACATCGGAACTATATAAACCCTTCCATTCATATAGCCTCGAGCAAGTTTAGTTATAAAACTGTTGCGTTCAGAAATGTTATCATAACATTTTATTTTTATATGTGGTTGCTGTATTTTTAAATACAAAATACAAATTCAAAATTCCTTTATTGCAATAAGTATGGTAAAGTAGGTACAAAGTTCTTATAATAAATGCAGTTCTACATACTTAGCTGTTTTACAGAATGCAACGTCTTAAAAGAGATCTAGTTAAAACATAATTAGTAAAATATGATTTTTTCAAATTTTAAGTATTAATGAATTAGATTGGTCCCAATTATAATTTAAGTATAAAATGCCACACTTAAAACAAAAGAAATTAAAATTACAGGATAACATTTATGTCAATAACAATAGTATTTATTGAATAAAAATTTGTGCTATCACATGTCCCATTGTTTATTAAAAGATTTATTTATATCATAAAAACATTAATTTGAAAGCCAATTAAATAATTTACTTTTAAAAATACGAAGTGGTAAATATTTAATTTCGGTCGGTAAATGATTATAAATTATTACAGACATTGTGTAACTGTTTCTTCTACTAATATCGGTTAATATATTAGGCAAGCATAATCTATTAGGAAACCGCGTATTGAAGGTACAATATTTTTTTTTAGTTACAAATAGCTCTGGATTTTCTTTTACAAAAATACAGGTTACATAGATATAAATACATGGAAGCGTTAGTAGTTTCAAAGATTTAAATAATGGTTTGCAACTGATCCAGGGACTACAAAATTTACAAAAAGACGAAGCCAGCGTTTGACCTCAATCTCACCTGATGGTAAGTGAAGATGAGGTCGAAGATGACAGCACACGGGTTAAGGAAACAACTGGATCTTGATCGTATATTGCCAGATCATATCACCGAAGCGGTCAGATTTAGAGGGTGGTCGCTAGCTAGGCACACCCGCTTGCTGATAGAAGCCCTACTGGTGGTATGCTGGATAAGTCGCCTTTTACAGCACGCTTAGGGCATGGATCTATCTCTAGGGTACACGGCATACGGCCACAGAATAAGTAATAGTACCGGGGGTACTGAAGAATTACTCCGCAAGAAGATCTAAATAAATGCGAGTCTTGCTATGACGCGATACGGTGGAATTCAGCTCGCACAGCATTTTTTTTTTTTTTTGTTTTTCCGCCACAGAAAGTTTTGGAACCCCCTAAAACAAGCTTTAACCAGTAAAGCAAGCTTTAGCGGGAGGAGGATGAATTCTATTACGGACGAATGGGCATTCTAAAAGCTGTTAACCCCAGTGGCTAACGGCAAATAGAATGCCCAGACAGTGTGGAGACTCACTCAGTGAAGCCGAGCATACCCACTAAACATCCCCCTTTACGACCTACCTTGATTCAGGTTCTTAATCATTTATCGGAGCGACAGCCAATTGGAGAGAGAGGCTGCGCAGCGAGCGGCATCCGGACGGCTGCCACCAAAAGGAACTGAAAGCGAGAAATTCAAAAGCTAAGACTAGCAGGAATGACAAAGCTGAAACTAAGAGATTATCTAGAGTGATCAAACTCAATCTGAGATAGGAATGCTGGAAAAAAGGACTACGTTTAGAAACGTTGAGCTTGCTGGAGTTTCCTGATAAGGGGAGTGAACTTGGTTAGGACCGGAAGTGCACCGTTGAAACCCTCTGGGCTGGCGTCGAGAGCGGCGCCGAAAGCCAGGATCTCGTCGATGGGAGCGAGCTGGATCCAGAACGCCATGCGGTCTTGAGGCCCTTTTGCGTTCTGGCACTGGGAAGCCGATTTGGCGGCCGGTTGCGATTGAGTCGTGACCCGGCTGCGTTGACCTGAAACGATAGAAGTAGAGGCCTTGGGGGCCTTTGAACTGACTGAACTGACTGGAGGAGAGTCCGAGCTAGGCTGCGATCGCTCTCTCCAGTTCTCGAAGGGCTTCACGGTAGCCCTGGCAGCACGCGGTGCCTTGGGGCAGCTGCGAAAGTTTGCTGTGTGGCCTGACTGGCCGCACAAGACGCAGGACGGAGCGGTGGGCGATTCGGGAGTGCGAGAGCACTCCTTAGTCCCATGCGGGTCTAGGCATTTGACGCACCTAGGGGAAACAAAACAGTTTGCCGCCGCATGACCATACAATTGGCAGCGGTGGCACTGACCCGGGAAACCACGCTTGTGTGGAACTTCGACGCGGATGTTGGAGAGACCGCACACGGTGGGCATGCCTCTGAAAATGGACTGCCCTTGCGGGCTCTTCGCTAGGATTACTAGCGCAAGTGGGAACTGTTTGCCACGGCGGCTGTGCATTTTGTGCACAGATTCGACGGGGAAGCCTTGAGAAGACAAGTCCTCTTGGATTTGCTCGTTCAAGAGCTCAAACGGCACGTTCCTGAGGACGGCACGAATCTTACGCTCCTCGGGGAGAGCGTAAGTGTGGTACTCGAGCTTTTGATCTGCAAGAAGCCGAGTAAGATTCCTGAAATCGGAAATGGAACTGACAACGACCTTAATAGAGTCACCCACGTTGGATGCCTTACTATACTGGATCTTGGGATTGTGCCTACCGCAGAGTGCTGAGACCTCGGTCCAGCGGCTCTTGTCCCGTAGAAAGACGGGGGGCGGAGACTTGACTTTCGGCGGAGCCAAAACTGATTGCGACGCAGGCTGTGTTGCTGGGATCGCTGAAACGGATAAGGGCGCGAGTGTAGGCACAGAGGCTGGTATCGCTGGGGACAACGGCTTTGCTACATCACTCGAGGCCTGGCTATCTGGAAGGGAAGGAAGCGAAGTAGAAGTTGCTGACTGCTTCTTCTTTTTCGACTTAGACTTAGATTTTTTCTCGACTAGAGTGAACTCCGAATCTACCGAATCTTTCACGTTAGAATCAGACCCACTATCAGGCGGTGTTGTTTTCCGTTTAGACGCAGAGGACTGGCTGGCTGGCTCGCATACCGACATAGGTTTGGGAACTGGAGACGCTGGGGACATGGACAAGAAACCCGGGGGAACTAGCAACGAAGAGGTGCTACTAGACGCAGCGGGCTGAGAAGCTGGAAGAGAAGGAAATGACAGGAGGGCTTGGGTGGCCCTCGTGGCGGCCTGAGCGATCGGGATCGGAGCGGTTGCCGGAGGTACCTGAAAATTCAAGACAGCCGGAACGGCTGGAGCTTGAGAAAGACGAGTGCGTAATACCTCTAGTTCTTTAAGACTAGCATTTAATTTCTGAGACTGTTCCGCTATAACCTGACGTTTAGCGGAAATATCCTGACGTTTAGCTTCCAGTTTTTGATGTTGGACATCATTTTCCTGGTCTAACTCAACTAATTCCTTTTCTTTAGCAGCAATTGTTTGATCTTTATCAACCAATATTTGCTCAAGAGACTTGATACGAAACTTATAATGACGGACGATCCTAGATTTTTCGGCTTCGAACTCGACCGAGAGTTGGGCCTTGAGGTGGGCGATATGATCTTCAGCATCCATCGTACTACCTGAAAATCCCTATCCTAAACGAACCTACGTGCCGGTGAACGGCAAAATGGCTGCAAAAACTGCGCTGTAAGAGAAAACGACCTAGTACGGACCTATTGCCGGTGAACGGCGGACGATCAGGCTTAGTTGTCACGGTTACGTATCCACCTGACCAGCGATGCTTCGGCCGGCAGCAGTCGGGTCCGCCCTGAAAAGGGCAGATGAATTAGCCCCGACACCACACAGCCTCCACAAGAGAAAACTTTCCGAAAGAGGTTAACTTGGCACCTTACCCGCACAAGTGCGGGGGAGGGAACAAGGGCAGCGCAATACGAACACTCGGGAGCGGCCGCAGCACGACCTTTCGGGAGCGAACGCAAACGGAAAGTGCTCGCACAGCATTACGTACCTGCAAATTTATATACCTAGAAGTTTTGTCTCTTTCTATCGCATGCCTCTTATCTTTTCTTACGCTGTTAGGGTTGCTGCCTATTGAAGAATGATTAATCTCCTTATTTGTAATTAAGTGTCAACCGATGTAGGTATTACTGTTATTCTACCTTTGTAAAAAATATTATTTCAACTTACCTAAAGTACAAAATGAAAAAAAGTAACGACGAATAATTGGTAATACTAACTTAGTTTTGTTTACTAAATTGAGCATAATCAAATCTAAACATAATCTCATTGAATATTTGTTTCTTTTTATGTCCATTTTTAAATACTATTTGCGACCTCGATCATAGAATTACTCTGAGTGCTATTAGGTAGGCAGGTATCTACAACGCGCGCGCGTGACACTCGACTGATTCGAAATCCGCCGGCGGAGCGCTTCGTTGTAGGTAAATAACGGATGTACCGCGTGGAGTGAGCCAGGCCTGATACGGCGCCGTTGAAGTGGCACGGCGCGGCGCTGCACTGGTCAACGGCGTCGTGTTAGCGCACTGCTCAGCGCTTCATATTTACTCTTATAATTATCTCCATCATGGTTCATTATAGAAAAGCATTGATTTGCACCGCACGGCACTGCGCCGTGTAGTTATACTTTCTTATAATGAACCATGATGGAAATAATTTAATACGTTTGGGGTTGCGGGTTGATACGTTTCTTTTGGTTTGACCAATGTAGGAAAGCCCACAGCCACAGTAGAGAGAAAGTTAAATGCAGCATCACTTTACAAGACCCAGGCGTTTACAAAATTGACTGTGGCTGTGGGCTTTCCTACATTGGTCAAACCAAAAAAAACGTATCAACCCGCGTAAAAGAACACATAGCTGATATTAAAAATCGAAGAGCTTTAAAGTCTGCAGTTTGTGAGCATTCCAGGGACAAGCCCAACAACTACTTAAGGTGAAAATTTTATCTAGAGAGAATTCCTAGAATGATCAGAGAAGCGATTGAGATTTAAAAACACCATAATTTTAATAGAGAATATGGTTGGAAACTATCACCGACATTGGACCCTATCCTGAAAAACATTAAATCTAATATCCAGCAAGCTGCAAAACCTGAAACTCAAGATACTGTCAGCTCGTTTTGTGTCAATCCAGAACGCTACGCTCGAAAACTGAGAAACAGATGGAGATGATGATGTTAAACTTTTTCCATCTATCAATCCGACGCTTGACACCTCAGTCGCTCGTGACCACGGGGTCTGCAAAGACAACGAAATGTTGAGTTAAAATTTAAAATGTAAAAATATACGCGATAAATCCGGTTAAAAAGTGTTTTATTTAACACGTTATATAATTTTTTTTATTGTCTTAAGTTTTCACGATTCATAATTTAAATAAAACTACTTTTTAACCGGATTAATCGCGTATAATTTATATTTTACATTTTAACTCGACGTTTCGGTGCTTTTTCCACTATCAATCTGACGCCTGACACCTCAGTCGCTCGTGACCACGGGGTCTGCAAAGACACCGAAACGTCGAGTTAAAATGTAAAATATAAATTATACGCGATTAATCCGGTTAAAAAGTAGTTTTAATTTTTTTTAAGTTTATTGCATTTCAAAACACTCTTCTTCATATTTTAAACTTTCAAATTCAAATTCAAATCATTTATTCATAATCATAGGTAGTTACATAGTAGAGATGTTACATGTAATATGGGCGCAGATGACTCGCCATATTCGCATATGAATTTTAATACTAAAATTCAACTAAAATGACAATTTTTTATTGTACATGTTTATAGGTTATTTACATTTCTTTCATAAGCCATATAAAATAAAATAAAATCAAATCGAATAAAATCACAATTTAAATGTTAAAAACCTTAAAAACTATAATTATCATCTAACAAACAGTAAAGCTCAATATAAAATTATTGAAAGTTATTTAAATTAATAATATATTCTAATAATGTTATTAAGTATTTGGTATTGTTAGTAAAGTTTGTCGTTCAAAAATTCTTTCAGATCATAAAATGCTTTTAAAGTAAGGAAGCCATTTAGAACCGTCTTGAATTGTTCGTCATCCTTAATCATTCTTATCGATTCGGGAATTTTATTATAAATGATTGGTGACATTGCATTTACACTTACTCTTTGTAAAAGAGTTTTTCTGGTCTGGGTAAATTTAAGCATTCCTTCACGACGGCTACCATTCAGATTAAAATCAAAACATTGCGGGTTACCTCTTACAAAGTTTGCTATTGCACTTATGTACATTGCCGGTAACGTATGAATTTTGTATTTCATAAAGTAAGGCTTGGCTGTATGCTCTTGTTTTAAACCAAACATGGATTCATTTTTTTACCTGGTATTTCCAAGTGTGGGTTTTATGACCATAATACGTACCTCAGTTGCCCCTTCGGGTGTAAAGGCGGGTAACTGGAACATATTTTATTAAATCTTTCAATGTCTCAGTAACCCATGGTGGCATGGAAGACAAACGTCCTATCCTCACAATATAAAAAAGCCCCCTATAGAAACGTTGTTGTAAATAATTGCTAGAAGTGACAAACAATATAATTATTATTTTCAATATGCATTTATTTAGATATATCATACCGTGGTTCGGATTTGAATTATTGTTGACCACAAAATTAAGGTACACATTATATTGATATATTAATCAACGTTACGTGCAATAATAATGTTCTTTTAACTATGGGTATAATAAGGAATCTTATCTAGATAATAGAATGCAATGTACCCAAATAACGAGAATCTGCTAAGAAATACAGAAAGCACAGGGCTATGTGCAGGATAATACTTGTACTACGCACGTGTTAATGTAGCTACTTGCTTTTATTACTCACATAGTTGACTTGTCATTCCCATTTTAAACGTTTTAAGTTTTACAAATCATATTCTGCTGTGTTAAATCTAAAATTGAAAGTAATTTTATTTTGAACTTGTTCAAAATAGTCAATCTAAATAAATAAATATGTATTTATTAGCCTTATAGTATTTATGCATATCTATTTATTGTTTTTTTTTTTTAAACTCAATAAACTGCGTTAAAAACGTTCAACCGTCAACCGTCGTTGAGAGCAGACGTATATTACTCGTACTAGTTCTTTCTTAACCGATTCGATTACGTTAAAATTTGTTAATACAATTTCTGTTTTACATTCACAATTAAACAGTTTAAAATCAAGTGAATTTTACCTAAATATCAGCTAAAATGGTCTCATGCAGCGGTTGTAAAAAGACCCTTAAAGTCTCCGAAAAAGCAACCTGTTCGCGAACAACTTGTGCCAAAACGTACCATTTCGCGTGTGTAAACCTGTCGGCAGAATCCTACAAGAAAACCCAAGCATGGGTTTGCCCCCTATGCGTTAGCAAACAACCCAGGCATGGAGACAACTCGGATACCCCAGTTAAGATAAGTTTACCTCCTGTTGAAACGGATCATATCAATATTACCGTGAAGCGAGGCACACCGGCACCTACATCTCCTCACGAGGATATCGCCGCTCCCGCCGACCCACGTCCTGACACGTACCACGGTGAGGCTACCAAATCTCTAACGGAAGCAATGGAGGTCCAGTTCCGTGCGCTCGGGGAGCGTATTACCGACCTCGACGCATCGGTAAAATATCTGAGTGGACAATGTGACGACTTTTTTAAGTATTACTCGGAGACTAAAGAAAGGATGTCCCAACTAAACGAGGAAAATAAGTTGCTCAGAGAGGAGATTAATTCCTTAAAGCTACGAACGAAGACACTGGAGGACTCCCAAGCGCGTAGTGAACAATGGTCCCGCGCGCAGAATATCGAGGTAGTCGGAGTGCCCGAGAATGCCAACGAGTCCACTGTCGATGTGGTAGTTAAGATCGCAGCCCAAATCGGAGTCACAGTGCAACCCACCGACATCGAGTTCGCGCACCGCGTGCAGCCGCGACGCCCCGGCAGCCCGGCGGCGCCGCGGCCGGCGGCAGCAGCAGCGCCCACGCCATCGTGGCGCGCCTCCGGCAGCGGGCAACAAAGGACACCATCATCGCTGCAGCGCGGAAGCGTCATATAACAACTAAAGACATCGGTGTGGGTGGCGAGATAAAAAATATATATATCAATGAACACCTTACCAAGCAAAATAAGCAATTATTAAAATCTTGTAAAACTAAAGCATTTGAAAACAATATCAAACACGTATGGACAAAAAACTGTCGGATATATATACGAAAAACAGACAGCTCGCCACCCATCCCGATATTAAGTTTAAGGGACTTGGAAGAATTAAAATAAAACGAACAATAATCAATATTAATTATTTACTCATCATTACCATTTTTATCAATTTTGTAAGTACTTTAAAAAAATATCTTTGTCCAAAGCTACTATACAAAATAACACACTATACACACAGTCATCTTTATTCTTATCCATTTAAATTACAATTTTACAACTCGCCTTACAGTCCATCACACTCATTTATCACCACAATAATTTTCAATAAACATATTACAATAGAAACAAATAACACTGTCTGTGATTTGACGCACATCACCTACTCATATTACTTAGTTTCACTTTTATTTCAAAGTCTCTTCAATTTTTATTATTCAGTCTCGACTTCATTTTTACCGCCAACGCTCGATAGATCATTAAGCATGGATTACTTATACATATACATATCCAACAATGACTACTAGATTACAATTTATGTATCAAAACGTGCGCGGGCTTCGAACTAAAATCACAGAATTCTATAAAAACACACTGATTTGTGAAGCAGAAGTTGTTCTTTGCACTGAGACATGGCTTCATGATGGCATTTACGATGCTGAACTGAGTTGCAACAGGTACGAGGTGTTTCGGCGGGACCGCGGTGGCGGCAGCGGCGTGGGCGCCGGCGGCGGCGGAGGCCCTCGCGGCGGCGGAGTTATGATACTGAGTGCGACGCGGCTCGGTGCGCGCGCGCGTCCCGAGTGGCAGCGCGAAGGGCTCGAGTGCGTGTGGGTAACTGTGCCGCGGGAGGCGCTCGCTGCTCCCTCGCCCGCGCCCTCCGGCCCCCGTCCTCCCTGCTATGACTTGCATATCGGAGTTGTTTACTTGCCGCCCGATAAACATTTGACTACACGTTTACAGGTACTACTAGACTTACTCGCGATTATTACGGAAGAACATCCGAATGACAAAATTATTTTAACTGGAGATTTTAACTTACCTTGCATCCAATGGACCACGGGTTCCCCTATTATACTAAAAAAAGGATCAATAGAAATACAGAATTCTGCCTCTCAGTTAATTAATTACACATCCTATGTTGGTCTCAATCAGTTTAACTCAATCGTAAACTCGCATAACAATACTCTAGACTTAATATTCGCTAACTTTTCACTGGGTTTACAAAGATCTAACTTAGCATTTGTTAAAGAAGATATGTATCTATCATCCGACATTAATCGTAGATGCAACTGACATATTGATACCACCCTTAAAACAAGCGCCACAAACTAAGTTACTTTTCTTTAAAGCAGATTATGCCTCAATAAATAATGATTTAGAGGCATTACTATGGGAGGATCTATTGTTGTCTTGTGACTTGGAGACCGCGGTGAATATTTTTTATAAACGTATTAAGGTGGATTCTCACCATCAGCTAAGCACTTCGCGCTCATAGATGGCGTTGATGCGAAAATTTGAACGTTTTTAATTGTTTAATGAATGATAATGTTTAAATTCTTTAAAAATTATACGTTTTGCTGTAATAACATAACATTTGTAATGTCTCAAGCAAGATTTAGCTGAGTTTTAAGTCACGAAATTCGTATATTTGATTTAAACAACAACTTCTTAGTGGCAGCAAAGTTCTCACGCACACATTGACACACGAAGGGCGGGGGGCAGGTTTTCGACTGCGCTTACCCGAATGGACAGACTTGGACACGTGAGAGCAGACGTCGTTGACACTCGTGCGCGCGGAGCTAATTATTTTCGATACATTTGCGAATGCTAAATATTGTACGTTTATGATTTGATACTTTTTTCGATGGATAAAATTAATTTCAATTAGGTACTTACATCGAAATAATAGTTGGTAAGTACTTACTATAAAACAAAGAAACAAAGAATAATCTTATAATAGATTATCTTTATCTATACCTAAAATTCTTCTCGTCGCCTATTCCGCAAAACCTGAAGACCAAAGTCTTCAATCAGTGCGTCCTGCCTGTGCTCACGTATGGAGCCGAGACGTGGACCCTAACAGTAGGGCTAGTTCACCGACTTAAAGTCACACAGCGCGCTATGGAAAGAGCTATGTTAGGTGTTTCTCTGAGAGACCGGATCAGAAACGAGGTTATCCGACAGAAAACAAAAATAACCGACATAGCTCACCGGATCAGCACGCTAAAGTGGCAGTGGGCTGGTCATATATGTCGAAGAACTGACAATCGTTGGGGTCCAAAGGTTCTCGAATGGAGGCCACGTCAAGGCAAGCGTAGTGTGGGACGCCCCCCGGCACGTTGGGAAGACGATTTGCGGAAGACGGCTGGCAGGGACTGGATGCGCAGCGCTAGAGACCGAATTCGGTGGCGCGCGTTGGGAGAGGCCTACGTCCAGCAGTGGACTAGCGCGGGCTGAGATGATGATGATGATGATGATGATACCTACAAATAAAACATATAAACAAAACAATTTTTTTTTAAATTTTTGTCTGCTGGACCGATTTTTACTTCGTCCGCGTGAATATCGGTTATGGGAGTTGGATAAATAATATTATAATATCGTCCTTGAACTTCAAAGTCGAAATCGATTCAGTTGTTTAGCTGTGAAAGCGTTACTGATAGATAAACAGAAAGAGTTATTTCAAAAACTGTTACAACAAAGCTGTCATTCGCAGTTTCACCTAGGTTTTGTGAAAAAGACCTACAAAAAATAAAATAGAAAAAGTAACCTACAAAAAGTATATACCAAACAGGAATACCCTACGAAAGGCACACTGGGTAAAAGTTAGGCTGCAAACAGGACGGCTGCGACAGCGAGAGCGACAGCGGCGCGGGCAGCGACGCGACGCGGGGTATCTGCGGTGCTAGCACGCTACCGTCGACAATGATAAATCAGGCCTTTTATCGATATTTTCTTAGAATATGGTATTTTGTGTTAGTAATTTATTAAGACTATGACATATTTGGTTCTGTATCATGGTATCAAATCGAGTAATTCTATCTATTATAGTGCGCATATTAGCTTACTCTAGCCACCGCGCGCGGTTTTACTTGCGTAACTTTTGATCCCGTGGGAATTTCGGGATAGAATATAGCCTATAACCTTCCTCAAGAGTCAGGCTATCAAATGCAAAAAGAATTTTTCAAATCCCACTTGTAGATTCTGAGATTAGCGCGTTCAAACAAACAATCAAACAAACAAAAAAACAAACTCTTCAGCTTTATAAATTATTATTTATTATCATTAACAAAATCCACAGACCTTAAGTATATTTGAATAATGTACATGATTGACAATAAACTTACGTCCAATGACGGATTTACATTTTATAATTATAGCTGGAGAGCTTAATATATACAAGTAATATACAGAATATAACGTACAAGTTTTGCTTTTGTAAGTTTTTGAGAAATAATTAAAAATAAGGAAATAAAAAGTACTATAAACAAATTAGTATAGATAATAGGATAAAGTAGCAAAATAATATTTATCTTGTCGATTCGACTATTTATCGATGGTTGCTAGCCCTGCTAGGCCGTTCTCGACGCCAGCGGGCGCTCGAGCGATTTGTCGCGGTTTCATACAAACTCAATACTTTCTATCGTGTCACGGAAATCGCTGCTCGCGTCGCTGCCCGCACCGCTGCCGCTCTCGCTGTCGCTGTCGCTGCCGTCCAGTTTGCAGCCTTATGGGGGTATGTATAAGAGTAGGTTTATATGTAGGTAGGTTTATTACATAGATGGTGCCTGCGACTTTGTCTGCATTGAATTAGTATTTCGAAAAGGTAATTTTCTTCTCCAAGGTCCTATCTAAAAAAATAAACATTTAGAATCTTCCCCCATATAATATGTAGGTATAACACCTAACCAATACATTACAAAGTCACATTCTAGGTAAAGCTATATTACTGTAAAGTTTCATAAAAATCCATTCGGTAGTTTTTGCGTGAAAGAGTAGCAAAAATCCATCCGCCTAGCCATGATCAGTGTATACCTAATATGTTTAGTAACCTATATGTTTGGCTGTTTTTCACGGTCAAACGGCTTAGCCAATTTTAATGTAATTTGGTATGGTAGTTCATAAAGTCCTGTGTTGAGTTTTGACACATACACCACTTTTTATTCTGAAGAATTCTACGGGTTCTGACTTCCAAGAGGCAGAAACGATTAATAAAGAAAACCTAAACGATATTGAGTTCCATTATTTTACGTTTAACTTTTTTATAATAGATCTCTGTATGTACACTACCTACATTAAATCTAGCAAGAAGCTTTATTTATTAATGATTTAGCCCTATCAACATAGTAAACTTTTCTACTACATACCAACTACCTATCTTTCGGATTTATTATAATATTATATGTCAGCCACAGATGTCAGCAGAATAGAACAACAAACAGACAGACACAAAAAGACATTTTTTTCTTTCAAATTCTTACTTTTTTTTTCATTTCTTAATAACCTTACATATTTTTTTTGTAAAAATATTTCATGTTCACACGTTATTGTTTACTGTTTTATATATACATATGTATGTAAAGATAGATGCATGGTAAAGATTGATACAAAAAAAAAAAAAGGTAATAAAAAAAAATTACGCGAGCAGGATCGAACCCACGACCTTAGACTCATGGTCGGTCTACGCGCAACAAAAGATAGTATCAAAACAAATCTTTCGACTGAATGAAATTGGCGCGGAGCGGGGCGCGGGCGTGGAGATCTCGTGCGCTGAAATCCGAAGTATTCCAAAGTTCTGAGCGACAAAATACATAGGTTGCCTGACCTGAGCGGCAACGTCGCATTTTCAGCAAACGCCAAACACGCAACGTAGCTTCAATGAACGCACACACACTTAAACATCCTGTTAACGTACTACACTGTCACCGTCCACCCATACATTGACACATTTGAACAAAATTTAATACTTCAGTTAAGCTATTTCTTGTCAGATTTTTTATTTTAAAAGTAATTTTGCTGTAACTAAATATAGAAATAATTGCTAATGCAAGCATTCCAGAGTAAAATAACGCTCTGTTCGCCCATATTTGATAAAAGAAATTAGTATGGGCGAGAATACGCCTTAATGAAGCTATTGTTAAATATGTACCCAAAAAAACTATTTCAAAAATATTTAATTATCCAATTTGGTATAGTCGAAACTTAATAAAATTAATTAAAGAAAAAGCTAAGGCTCATTCTAACTGGAAACGATATGGGAATAAACAAGATTACGAAACTTTTTCATATTTACGCGCCCAGGCCAAAAAATTGCAAACAAATTGTTACCATACCTACATAGAACGTTCTCAACAAAATATCAAAGCATGTCCTAAACTACTTTGGACATATGTCAAGTCTAGAAGAAAGAATAACACTGAATTCCCTAATTTAATGATTTACGAAAATAAGTCAATCTCAGACCCAAAAAATATATGTTTATCATTCAGCGAGTGCTTTGGTAAAAATTTTAGTGAACCCGTATCCATTTTGAATTCCACAGCTAATGACGAGGTAAACATTATAAGTTCTGACACATTAAATTCAATCCATGTGGAAGCCGATTTTATTTTTAAATTGCTTAAATCCACGAATCCGCACAAAGGCGCTGGTAGTGACCATATTCCGCCCATTTTTTATATTAACTGCTCAAAATCTCTAACCAAACCTATAACTCTATTGTTCAATCGTTGTTTTAAAGAGGGGTACGTCCCGCGCATATGGAAAACCGCACACATTACTCCTGTCCATAAAAAAGGCACAAAATCAGCTATAGAGAATTACCGCCCCATATCCAGGTTAAATACAATCAGTAAATTTATGGAAAAAACAGTCCATCACTATTTACACCCTTTTCTTTATCGCAATATACCAGCTAACCAACACGGTTTCATTAAAGGACGTTCCACCAACACCAATCTAGCTGTTCTTACCAATGACGTATTGCAAGGTATGGATGGCGGCTCGCAAGTAGATGTGATTTATACGGATTTCGAAAAAGCGTTCGACCGTGTAGATCACATCATTCTCTTGCGCAAGTTGCGAGAACTAGGCATATGTGGTGACTTTTTGCGATGGATGGAATCCTACCTTCGAAACCGTAGCCAGGCTGTAGTAGTAGGCGGTTATCGGTCAAACTACATAGATGTTCCCTCAGGCGTGCCCCAGGGCTCAATTCTATCGCCGCTCCTGTATGCTGTTTACCTGTACGATGTGGGTAAATGCTTCAAATTTTCAAAATTTTTAATGTATGCCGACGACACGAAAATTTATAATAAAATTAGTTCAATTACAGACTGCATCAATCTTCAAAATGACCTTATTAGTTTAAATAAGTACTATACAGATAATAAAATTGACGTTAATATTAATAAATGTATGACAATGACTTTTACTCGTAAAATAAACCCTATCAACTTTAATTATAAAATATGTGACATAAACTTAAAAAAAGTAAAACAAATAAAAGACTTAGGCATTATTTTGGATGACAAACTATCATATAATGACCACATCACTCACATCGTAAGTACAGCATACAGGAACTTAGGTTTCATTTTGCGAGTCAGTAAACCATTTACTGATACTAACTGCATCAAAATGTTATACTTCGCCTTTGTAAGAAGTGTACTTGAGTACTGTAGTAATATCTGGAATCCACAGTACCTAATAAATATAAATAGCATGGAAAAAATTCAACTGAAATTTATAAAGAATTTGAATTATCGAAGCCAACTTAAAATCCAAAATTATGAGAACGCATGTCGAACTCATAAGATTCTGTCACTTAAAGATAGAAGAGTTTTAAACGACATGATGTTCTTGCACAGTGTTGTACATGGTGCAATCGATTGCTCCGAGCTCACGGAACTGTTTCTGCGGTTTCGAGTCCCCTCACGCCGTACAAGACACACAGCCTTGTTCGATCTGCCAAATTATAATCAGAACGCAATTATCTATCGAACGCAAAAAACCTATAATAAATACTTTGATTCTACTGATATATTTAATGCTAGCAAAAATCAATTTAGGAGACAGTTAACAGAAGTGATCTCAAACTCAGACAGAAAAGAATAACAATAAAATCCAAACTTACCCATATCTTTACACCCATGCAGACACACGTACACACACACACACACTCACACACACACACTCTCATTCTGACTCAATAATTCTTATTAAATAGGTAGTTACTTAGCAACTTACGTTATTATTATTATTTTATTTTTTAACAAATTGTATCAAACCATGTACTTAATTCAAGTTTAGATAATTTGTATTTCTCCGTACTTTCGTCTCTCTTTTTTTTAGAACTAATTACTTAATTAAAAACAAAAACTGTATAAAATTCTTTACGATTAAATATATTAGGCTCTCAAGTTTTAATAATAAAATGTAAATCCGTCATTAGACGTAAGCTCGTATCTCTTATGTGAACTATCTTACTATACTTAAGGTCTGTGGATTTTGTTATTGGTAAATAAATAAATAAATAAATAAATAAATAAATAAAATAAATAAATAAAATCCATAGAAGTGCTTAATTTAAATTATTTTATTTATAAATACTCTTGTAAAAAGACTTATGTATGACTTAAAAATTATAATATATGTTCTAATTTAATGCATTATGCTACACTACTGTGGCGCAATTCCAAGACGTTAGTATGAAGCGCGCGCGTACGACTCGATCCGCCATGCGCCAGCATTCTAGAACTGCGTCGTGCGTCTGTGTTACGGATACCAAGGCGGAAAGGGCAGTAGCGTTTGAATACCTACACACCGCGATACAAGAGGCTCTTAACTGGTATCATTATTTTTCTGTTTGATATTTTGAACTGTCAGTTTACTGCATTGAATTAATTGCCAGGGTATATGTACGTCGCGTACAGGTATGCGTTACGCGCGCGTGGGACGTGGCTAGCTGTTCACACTGGTCCCGTTAAAAATGAGGAGAAACGCTAAAAACTGCTGTTTTAATATGAACACTGAATACTCATTAATAAAGTATTAAACAGTTTATGTTCCCTGCTTGGCTATTTTAAAATGTATTACATATCCTCTAGAGAATAATTATCTTGTTCATTTTACTGCTGCATTTTTTCTGTGTAATTAACGAATTTATTTATTTATTTATTTATTGTTAGTTATACGGACAGTGCCCAGTTACATAACTAACACAGTATTAATGTATTAGTTCCGATTTTGTTTTTTTTTTTTTTATAAGTAACTAAACCCGCGTTTGACCTCAATCTCACCTGATTTGAAAGTTTGCATTTTATTTAAACTTTTTAGTAAGACATAAGTAAAACATAAGTGAGACACACACACACGTCACGCCTGTATCCCTTATGGGGTAGGCAGAACACCAGAGGTTACAAGGAAAACGTTTAGTCAAATGTTAGGTATATTATATTTTTTTTATCTTCTTTAGTTATAACATTCGAAAATTTCCGTTACCTATTTTTAAAAATATCGAACTTATTTTTAGATTCCCTATAAATTAGTCAATAAAGAAGAAAAAACAACGAGCACACTTCAATTTTACATATTTATGAATTTTATGCGAAAGATAGCTTGTACGCTCTCATATTTAGTTGCCGTGTGCTACTTTCTGCCCCTAAGAGAAATTACCATAATCATCATATTTCAAACTGAGGTATAATATTTTAAAGTTAATCCCTTAACAAAACGTCTATTCTCATATAATAAAAATATACTGCACCGTAACAGGCGCAGATATTTCACAAAAAGGTATAATTTTATAGCACACAATCTCAAATTGGGAACACCATAATTCTAAGTTACAATTCCACAAGGAAATTACCCATTCGTGTTGCCATTCATAAAAATAAATCACAAAGAACTGGGCTCGAATATTAGAGCATTTTGAATTTTTCATATATTTGTATGTGGCTCGTGAATACCAATTTACGCGTTAACGTACGTTAACGATTATAGATTTATTATTTACTAGCTGTGCCCGCGGCTCCGCTCGCGATAATTTCGGGATAAAAAGTATCGTATGTTACTTCTAGTACCTCTCATGACTCGTCGAGTAGTTTTTGCGTGAAAGCTGAACAAATATCCACGCTTTCATATTTATAATATTAGTAAGGATAACTATTGACATTTTATAATATTTGCCAATTAATTGTTTATATCACTTTCGCATGAGGCTTAAGTATCTATGGAATGAAAATACTTCAGCGCAAAGCTTCCGAGTAAACTATATTGAAAGTTGACCCGTCCGGCACGTGAACATGAAGATTTCTAGAACTGCTAACCCGGGAAAGAGCGACGTATAACTGACCATGCGAGAAACAATTGACACCGAGATCTACTCCAGCAACACGAAAAGTCTGCCCTTGAGCCTTATTAATTGTCATTGCAAAACACACCGATACTGGGAATTGCGTTCTTTTAAATTGGAAATCTAAGTGCCTGTTTAAACTAAAATATCCAAATAGAATTATACCCAGAAATATGTACAACTTACAACAGAAATGAAAATAAAGCTGAAACGCCTGTGAAATGCTATCTACCTATACCTACTTCACTGAAAAATAAATACCTATAACTACAATAATTAATAAAAGTACCTACGCTTTTACCTAAAAAATACAAAAAAAAACTGAACATAAATTAGTCAAAATTTGGAATTTGACTGAATATTTAAACACTACCAAAACAACTAATACCTATTTTATAAAATAACAGCAAAAGAGATTCAAATAAACTATTACGCTCGCCTCCCGCCTTTTTATACCCTACCGCCTCGAGCCGCGTCGAGCGCGGCAACTGTTACGCAAAAATAATCCTTATATCATTCAGTATTCATGCGCGATGGGTTATTAGCGTATTTCATGTATTAGTTTGGTGTTTCTATGCCGATTTCTATGATTCTTTTTTTATTGAATAGGTAATAATGTTAATTTTTTTAAATTAGGGATGAGTGATAGTATTATAAACGTAAGAGTAAACAAATATAATCAGAAAGCTCCGAACTGCTAAGCTATCGGGATTTACACGTGTTATTGTGAGTCAACCATAAAATATAGACATATATCCATACTTTTGTTGGATATTTTTTATATAATTTTATGTAGAATATTTCTGTCATACATGATTTCTATGTAGCTTTAACCATTAAGGCTGCACACGCGACGGAAGCTTAAAAAATGAAGTAACTTCACCCGTTTTTCCTACATTTCCCTTCACTGCTCTGCTCCTATTAACTGTAGCGTGATCATAAGTATACTATAACCTGCCCAGGAGTAAGAAGAATAATTTTACCAAGTTTCGTTAAAATCCGTCGAGTAGTTTATGTTTCTATAAGGAACATACAGACAGACAGACAGACAAAAATTTTACTGATTGCATTTTTGGCATCAGTATCGATCACTAATCACCCCCTGATAGTTATTTTGAAAATATATTTCATGTACAGAATTGACCTCTCTACAGATTTATTATAAGTATAGATAGATAGATATAGAAGATATGGCTAGGAAATTGTGTTTTAGCTAAAAAAAACCTTATGACTATGTACTTAGGTTTCGCTTTTCGTTGTAAGTTTCGTGTGCATTTTAGGTGACATATTTTACTGATACTAAAGCAAATGGTCTTTCTTTATCTAGCGGCTTTGCTCGGCTGCACCCAGAAACTGTTTAATATTTTCTGCTTTACACAAGCTAATATATTTAATTTTTACATACTAAGGAAGGGCCGTTTATTATCCATGCCATCTGGTGAAAAGTGAACATGAGACTAAGGTGGTATATGTCCATTAATGAGCAACCTAGAGAAACACGACAATTAAAAGTACCAGGACTATAGGGGTCAGAAAAAACATAATTATGCAGACAGTTCATTTAAAATCTTGACACCATGTACCGAAAAGGAACTGTCACAGTATTTAAGTGTAACATCCCTCCAATTTACTGTTCCGTGTTATCGGAGTTTTTATGGAGTTGTATGAGGGTTTCTCCACATATGATAAAAAATGACGGTCCCTTAAATTATGACATTCCGTTTTGTCATCAATAACTGGATAAACGGAATATTCAGACGACAGACCACTTTGGCGATGGGATGAACCTGTCTGCCTCCGACGCCAGTGGTTGCGGGTTCGATTCCTGCACGGAACAAGAAAAAAAAGTTCCATGTCTGGGCGTTTATCTATTTATATTCTAGGTTTCCCCCTAGTTCGCTACATGGTATCCAATGACACAAGCTATGCTTACTTTGGGGTCATGTTGTTGGTGTGATGTTTGCAGTAAGCAAACAAAGGCTTTGTAATATCTATGCAATATGTTAATATATATATTATATATTATGTTTATTATAATAGTATTTATGCATTCTATTTACAATATTAGTATGTATGTATTATAATTTTACGCATGTATTACATCTATTTATAACGAAATAATTAACAAAATTGTAATTTTTTTTGTTTCGTTTTTTATTTAGTTTGTTAAGTTTTCTTTTTTTTTATTTGTGTGATTTTTAGTTTAAGTTTTTTTTTTTTGTGTCTCTTCCACAAACATGGTTGTCTGGTAGAAATCGCTCCTCAGCGATAAGACCGCCAAGTTTTTATGTTTAGTGTAAGTGTTCTTTTTTCTTTTACTTTACCTGTAAAAACTGAAGTGTAAATAAATAAATAAATAAATAAATAAGCTGTTGATGCGAGAGGTTGCAGGATTGATTCCCTGAGTATGACAAATTTTTGTATGGGTATTTTCTTTGAATGAAAAGTATAATTTTTATTTTCCAGTGGCATTTTGTAAAAAACGTATAGTTTACATGACATAATTTGAGTTCTTTTTTATTATTTTATGTTATTTACAAAATTATTTTTAGCAATCAATTTAGTTTTATTGAATTGAATTAAACAAAGTATATTCTTCATTCATTTTACTACCTCTCTACCTTACGTTCGTTTTGTGTATTTTATTTTCTCTCGAGATTTCATTTACTTTTACACAGCTGTTCGATTTCATGCATCGTTTAATGCTCGGCCATCTAATGTTGAACATCGAGGAACTGCTTTACAGGACATTTTAAAGTAATAATTTTAAACTTTGATAAACCTTGTTTAAACCATTTATGACAGACGTCTTTCTAACTAATCAAAACAACCAACGAATGAAGAGCTTAAAAAAACGACTTCAAAATTTTGGCTGAAGTAAGATCAATAAGTTCTTCAATGTACACAAACATACTTTAAAAAAAAAAACAATTATTACTTAATAGATTTTGATTAAATTTATACATATAAGACCGCCATTATATTATATGAATCAAGAATGTTCAACATCGATTCATAATTGTTCAAATATAGTGTAACACAGATACAAAACAAAAAATATACACACTAATTGTGAACCTCTCCCTATTGGAAGTCGGTTGTACATATATGAGTACATTTCTTAAGTAGGTTAAAACTGTAGCGACATCTAGCGACGCTCCATAGAACGATGACGACACGACATAATTCCTGCATCGCGCTATCAAAGTTCTTATAGCGACTAGCATATATACAACATCCCGACATCAACCGTCGGGCCGTGGGTCGCGGCCAATCAGCCTCTTCAGGGGTGTGGGAACAAACATCTTGTTCCCAAAAAACTGTATACAATTTCAGAAGAACATTTACATTTTCAAGCTGCTATGGTCGAAGGTTGAAAAGCCTTTCAATATCAAGCCAAGCCAGATTTCTAAACATCCTCAGGCTTTTGTTTCTACAACGAATCCTATTAAAACTTAAGTGTGATTGATTAGCCGCAAAAGATTTCCTTAGAATAACCCGATTGCCTTTGGATAAGCGTGTCAAAAATGGCGACTAATCTGAGTGCCCCCGCTTGGTGGTAGGATCCCGTTAGCGTCCGACTAGCTAGCGACCACTCTTGTTATAAAATCTGCCGCCAAATCTATACTAATATATATATCTATACTATAATAATAGTTTAAGATCATACATCTATACTAATATATATAAAGCTGAAGAGTTTGTTTTTTTGTTTGTTTGTTTGAACGCGCTAATCTCAGAAACTACAAGTGGGATTTGAAAAATTGTTTTTGCATTTGATAGCCCAACTCTTGAGGAAGGTTATAAGCTATATTTTATCCCAAAAATTCCCACGGGATCAAAAGATACGCGGGTAAAACCGCGCGCGGTGGCTAGTATGGTAATATTCCGCTCTGGCGGTGATGTGTTCCGGCATTACTTTATTAAGAACCAGTTCTTTCTAGGCCCGTGTGCTTTCATCTTCGACCTCATCGTCACTTACCATCAGGTGAGATTGAGGTCAAACGCGGGCTTAGTCTTAAAAACATAAAATGTATGTAAAGTAGCGCTGGTGGTGATATTACTTGGATTAGTCACTTTTTTCAACACGTTTTAACAAAAGTGTTAATTCTTTTAATCATTTTACAAGCAGCAATAATCTGCATACGACGTGCCGACGTGGTTACTGGGCATATCATACGATATCGCAGGTTAAGCGAGTTCAGCGCAGCCAGTAACAGGATGGGTGACCGCCCATCATTTATTTCTCACGACGACTTCCGTTATGGTTTGTCAGAAGCCATTTCGGCATCCTAAAAATTCTGACATCCACCAACCAGCACTGTTCCCGCTTGGTAGATTACGGCCTTAACCTCGTCACCCAGAGGAGAGAATCATAGCCCTGCAGTGGGCTATAGTGGGCTATGAGTCACACGGAGTTGTGATGATGATGATACAAGCAAAATTCTTGAACTACCGTTAACATAGAGTTAACCTTAACAAGATAGTACAACATTTTTGAATCAAATCCATGAAGTTCTGTTTATACATGTTTCAGGGTATATCAGGCTGACTTTCGGTCGCAAAGCGCCAGTAATTCGGGAGCATTACTTCTGACTTGACCTTAACGTGAAGGGCGGGGGACAGTCATATGTGTAGCTTTATGCGTGATCTTGTTGCTGAGAATAACTGTCACACCGAAGATGTTAACAATTTCATTTGTTGAATGAATGTTTGGTGTTTTATTTTATACTGCAAATATGTTAATAATTTTGATACAATAATTTTGAAGTATATAGTATTGCGGTTATTTTAACCATTATGTAACGAGTTCTTGGTATACTAATAGCATTAAATTATAGGAATTATATCGGGAATTCTACTACCATTATCTAAATTATGGTCTTATGATAAAGTTAGTAATTATCAACACAATCGTTTTCGAAAAGTATAACCACTATCTGCTATTTAATTTATTATTTAACCTCGTCTAAAATACCACTACCCAGAACGAATACATACACAAACTAATAATTTTATGATTTAACTTTCTCGCCACATTTTTATAAAGAATAAAGGTCCACACCAGTCCATCGATCATCACTCGACGGCATTTAGTCGCCGTTGATAGATAGAATCATGTGCTTGACACATACTGCAAAGTAAAAGTTATGTAAAAAATATTACTGTAACAAAGTCTGAATACGTAGAAGATAAAACTCCTTGGCTATAAACTATTATTTTATGTTTTTTTAGAGACGATTGCTGTTAAGTTTCTCCTTCAATTCCAATTCTTCTCAACATATCGACTTTCCAAAGTGTTTGTAGATTCAGTTCAATTTGTGAATGATTTTACGTATTTCAAGTGTTTGTATGTACCTAAGAAATAAAGAATTTTTTGACTTTGAGTTAAACTTGGACTTTGCTTTTATTTAAAGTTTCTTATAGAATTTCATTTTCATTCATTTGTATTGCGGTGTACAAGACAGCCCCATTAAAGGGGCAAGCACGCCTTTCCTGTCCGTTCGGTGACAGAATTTGAATGAACAATTTCTTCTGAAACCTAATCTAATAAAGACCCTTGGGTTTTTCAGGTGGATGAGTATCTATTTAAAATCTTTTCGCATTTCTGTAAAACTGAATAAGAAGGACTTTTGCATTTACATGTTTAAATTTGGAATTGGCATTTATTTTATTCAGATACTTTCAAGCGTAAGTTGTGTAAAAGGATTTTGTTAAATATCTGAATAAAGGGAGGTTAAAGGTCAACTGAATTTTGAAAAGGTTATTCATGTAGAGTTCTTTGCCACTTTTTATTGTTGAAGTTTATAGTAGATAGGTTCTAGTTTATAAATTATGTACCAGTAATAATAAATAATGCTTTATTTTTAATACTATATTTAACTAAGGTCCGATTTTTCAACGATTACCGTATCTAAGTAGTAAACTTTCACTCGAAGACTTCAAGCTTCTTCAATGTTTATTGTTATTCTAAATCATTGTATGCAATTATAAAAAAAACGTAAGACAATGCCGAGTTATACTTTATTAGTTATGTTGGAACGAGGTTGTTCCCACTCCCAAGAAAAGGGATGGCAGGCCGCGGCCCACGGCCCGACGATTCTTTTTTTTTTTTGTTTTTCCTCCAAGGAAATCTTTGGCACCCACTAAAGCAAGCTCTAGCAGGAGGAAGATGAATCTTGTTACGGACGAATGGGCATTCTATATGCTGTCAACCCCAGTGGCTACCAGACATAGAGTGCCCAGACAGTGTGGGGACCGAAATTTCAGCCACGAAACTCACTCAGCCGGCTGAGTATACCCACTAAACATCCCTCTTTTATGACCCGCCTTGATTAAGGCCCCTGATCATCATCTACGCAGCCAACGGTTCTTTTCGGGAAGCTGTATATATACTCGCTGCTATTAAATTATTTGATAGCGCGTTGTAGGATCCGTTGTGTCGTCATCATCGTAGTTACTATGAAGCGATATTAGACGTCACTACATCAATCCTTTCCGAGACCGGAGGTGTATATGGTCACATGAACTGTTAATTTTTTACTTAAATCCTAATAGTCATGTCTGAGAATAATCGAATAGATATTTTTAGTCTCCCAACTTAGCACCTAGGTACAAATTCTCTATTCACAAGACGGTTGCAGGTTTGTGTATCGGCAACCATTTAGGCACAACACGAGATGTTCAACATGTGTTACGAATTAGTGCAACATTGCGGTAAGGTGCAACAATACATGCGTCTGGGTGATTTAATCTGTTCAATACGTGCGCATCAATTCTTGGCGTTTGAAGAAATCTATAGGTTATATTTATTTGTTTATGATTCCAAGTACAGTCAAAGTCAAAAAAATCTTTATTTCGTAGATACTCAAATATCTACACTTGAAATAGGTCAAATTATTTACAAATTGAACTGAATCTATCATCATTTCGGAAAGGCTATCTGTTTAGAAAAAGTTACAGACATCTTTGAAAAATAAACAATAAAAGTTAACAGCCAGATAATCCCATCATCTTGCATCTGGATATCTTATATCTTAGGTAGTTAAACTAACTAAAACTAACAAGCTTGCCCTGAATGGCTGGGTGGGTATATCGAGTTGTATGCTCATGGGCTACTACGCCACGAGCAATCATTTATAGAACGATTTTTGGAAAATAAAAGGTATGTATTTTTTACAAGGAAATTAATATATTTGGTTACAAATTTAGCAAAGCATGGTTACTCTAAATAATGAATGAATATTATTAAAATAAAGATGACAAAGGGCTTCAACAAAACATCCTGTAGTACTACGTCGTAGTATTTATTATCAATGCAATGCCGCGTCTTATTAACTGTATTTATCAACAAAAATATTTATAAAAAAGTTTTTGGTGCCGTATCTTTATTTTTTTCTACTGAGCATTAATAAAATAAATATGCAGGTACGTTTATATCATAGCAAAGAAAATATTTTTTAAATTTAGCTAGTAACTTACAACGTGTTTAGAAATCCCACCCATAATCTGGTTCTGGAAACAAGAGTTATATTTAGTTTGTGGCTAAATAGAGCTTTGTTTCAAAATTAAGTAGATAAAGTAATATTTATTCATTTTTGGTTTTCTTTTCAAAAGACTCCAAACGTTCTAAAAATGTAAGTCACATTTCTAACCTTATTCACAAACAACATAAAAGGCATATATAGGGTCCGTCTATAATAGTCAATAATATTTTAACAACAGATTAAGAATGAGGGGTAGGTTTAAATTATGAAAGAAAAATTTAAAAAAATATATACATTTTCATTAATTAAAATTTCAAAATTCTACTAAGTACTTAGTCAAATTTTAAGTTGAATCTGTCGTTTATGACTACACAGGAAGTAATAAAATCGTGTCCATCTAATTGTATGTAGTCATAAAATGTACATAAAACTCATATTTTACTCAAAAAGAAGAATTTTGAAAATTGGATTTATAAAAAATGATTTAAAATTTTATTTTTTTTCGAAATTCAGATCCACTCATCCTTCTTAATCTGCTATTAAAATATAATTGACTATTATATGCGGACCCTGTATATAATCCTTATTTACATAATACTAGTATTCTAACACATTTAACATGTTAGCACCTAATAACAATGTTTCCATTTGAAACCGCATGTTATATTAAAATAACAATTAACTCGAACCACTTTCAATTATTCGAGACACAGCGAGTCTAGAATAATAACGAAAATTCAAACCACAGTACAAATGAAGTAGATCTTGCTTACATTCAAAAGGTAATTTAAGATCTATGTTTATAAGGTTCATTTTTGTGATGTAGACAGCCGAAACATGGCAGATATTTGCATGAAAACAGGTTTATAAAATCATTTCTATGTTTTGGCGTAGAATAGCTACTTACAAAGCCAAAATTTAAATGAAAATTAGGTGTATGACTGTATATATTTAATAAATTTCAAATTAATTACTGCACGTACAAAAGCGTTTGAAGGAAAAAAGAACACTTTAAAACAGGTATCATTTTAAATTCAGTTTATATGTTATTTTTTTTCTCATTTCAAAGGCAACTGATTCGGTTAATTATTTTTAGTCCTTGATTGTAGTTTCATGTTTATCTAAGGTTGCACAATAGATCAGTATTCCAAAGCCTACTGTACGAATTCTTCCATGCCAGACTGGTAGCGAAACAAAAATATAGAATGTTCCAGCTGCTTCTCTTCAAATTCAAATTCAAATTCAAACACTTTATTGCCATTTGCATAGAATGGGATACTTATAAAAATACAGTTTTAACATTAAATGTACAATTTGGGCGGCCTTATCACTTCAAAGTGATCTCTTCCAGGCAACCTTATCTTAAAATAAATTAAAAAGAAACGTAAACATGGCATTATTATTTTATAAATGTTACTAATTAAAGTATATAAATAGGTGTAATAATATAATATGAAATACATATATATAAAATATAAAAACATTAATTTAAAAATAGATATATAAGTAGGAAGAACAAAGTACTCTTTGTATTAACATAGATTCTATATAAAATTAGATAAGTTTGAGAGATAGAAGTTTTTTAAATGATATTTAAAAGAAGCTATTGTTTTAGCGTGGTGGAGAGAAGATGGTAATGAGTTCCAAAGAGATATTGCTTTCACCGTGAACGACTGCTGATAAAGGTGGGAACTGTGACGGGGAGTTGCCAGCAAGTAGTTGCTGGCAGACCGCAAGTTACGTTCATGGTGTTGATGGCGAAAACTAAAGCGTTCTTTAAGATAGATTGGCAGACAAGGGTTGAATAATATTTTGTATAAAAGATTTAGTGTATGAGTATTCCTTCGAAGACGAATTGGGAGCCACTTGAGCCTTACGCGGAATTCGGAAACGTGATCATATTTTCGTAAACCAAATATGAATCTAATACACATATTTTGAAGGCGCTCAAGCTTGTTTAGTTGCTCTTCGGTCAAATTAAGATAGCTAGTGTCAGCGTAATCCAGTATTGGGAGTATAAGTGATTGTGCGAGAGCAATTTTGGTAGGTATTGGCAGAAAATTTCGTAGCTTTCGGAGAGATCGTGCAGCAGAGAAAACTTTTCTGCTGACAGATTCTATTTGAGGTTTCCATGACAGTGTGGAATCCATGAGAACTCCTAGATTTTTAACCACTCTACTGTAAGGTATGATGACGTTATCAAAAATTATTGGAGCAAGTTGCTGATAATCGACTTTGTTTATGAGTTTAGAGCTACCAATAAGGATAACTTGAGTCTTTGAAGGATTAATATTTAAACCATAATATTTACCCCATTCAAGTATTGAACCAAGGTCCTTATTAATAGTGTTAATGGACAAATTGATGCTGTCGGGACTGAATTGCGTACTTCCCGGGCGTACTGTAAAACTCAGTTAAGGGACAGAGGTTTTATTGGATATTTTTTTGTGGGCGATAGGCTGATCCCTTGACACTGCAATAGCCCTGTGGGTGGACCATTATAATACCTCCAAACTTGTCAAACGTGACTTCAAATGCTTTTATAGCCTTTGGTATTCTGCCTACCCCATATGAGATACAGGCGTGAAGTTATGTAATATATGTATTGTACGAAAATCAAGCTAAGTCAATATTGTCATATTTTCCTTCGTTTGCAGAAACAAACTTTTTTCCACCAATTGGTACAAAGAAGCCATCAATTTTTGCGTACGTGGTTTGAAAAGCCAAATGTTTTGATAACCTGCCATGTTTGCATTCAAACAGAAACATGTGCTTTCATTAAAATGGCGGCATCGCACAAACCAGGGGTAAAAAAACAGGACATGAAAAATATTGGCCCAATTTTTTAGAGCTATCACAAAATTGAATCGCGTTTTTGCGGAATTTTGGTGAAGATATTATGAGAGTTTAATGGAAACAAATAAAAAATGTTTGACAATAAAAAAATTTGGAAACAGCGTTATCTAAGCCCAAATTAACCAGAGTTTTGATATTGTAAGGAGATAAAAATGGTAATGACAAACTCCGTGGAGAAAGACCTTTCTACGTAATGAGTGAGTTGGCGGGTTCAATCCTCACACAGAGCAAGAAAAAACAAATGCTACGCGTGTGTTTATTTCTACATAGGTACGTACTTATATTCTAGATTCACATTAGTTCCCTACATGGTATCCCATATCACAAGTTTTGTTTGGATTTTATTCAAATTATTTATATTATTGTCTTAAGTTTTTGTGATTCATACTATAAAATAAAACACGTAAACTCATAAATCGTCCAGGAAGTCGTCCTGGCGCCGTGGTTACTGTGTGTATCATACGATATCACAGGTTAAGCAACGTTCAGCGCGGTCGGTACTTGGATGGGTGACCGCCGACCATTCATATCTCACGACGACTTCCGTGCTTCGGAGGGCACGTTAAGCAGTCGGTCCCGGGTGCTGTATACTTGTATACAGTAGTCGTTAGGGTTTGTCAGAAGCCATCTAGGCGCCCTAAAAATTCTGGCATCCACCACCCAGCACTGGGCCAGCTTGTTGGATTATGGCCTATACCTCCTCTTCACCCAGGGGAGAGACTCATGCCCTGCAGTGGGCTTATTACAAAGAGTTGTGATGATGATGATGATGAAACTCATAAATAACAACAACCTTACAAAAAAAAAATTGCAGACGCTGGAGCATCGTCGTAAGGTTGCTTGTTTGACAGTATTTTATCGGCTATATTTTGGTGAGCGTGCGAGTGCTCTTTTTGACCAAATTTTTACCACCGGACTACCAGACGCAGACAGAAGTTCCATCCCTATATAGTGGATTTACCAAGAAGTCGAACAAAGCGTAGTGTGTGTCAAAGTGTGTCTGGTAGTAGGTTGTATTTATGTTTATAGTTTAAACCCTTATTTAAACTATAAACATAAATATTTCTGACATTAACACAACATTATAAGTTTCTTAAAGAACTTGTGTTAAGTATAGGTTCTAGATAAGGGACAATAAACTTAAATAATACACATATTGAATATTTACATACTTGTAACTAAAACAGACCTAAATAGACACATGTGTTTTTGAATAGTTTCAGAACTTGGTTTTGTTCTGTTCGATTAGAACGACAATTTCACTAGAATATTTGAAAATTTTATTTATTACTACAATTTCTTTCTCTTCTAACATAAAAATAAAATTGAGAGCTACAAAATCAGAAAGGAAATCTTAACTGTAAAAAGTTAGGTATTCACTTGGCATACGCCGCTGGAACCTCGACTGCAACTTAATTATGGATTTAAATTAGTTCGTGAATTTCAATTCGAGTTTGAAATAAGAACAAATTAAAAACAAATCAAAAAGGGAACATGAAGGATTTGAAAAGCACGGCTGATTGTAATATTAAAAAAGAAAAAAAAAAAACTAAATGTTACTCGCGATTTCTTAGTATTAAATTGGGCTCAATTCGACATTGAATTCCCTTATTTTAAGTGTTTCTTAAACCCGTGACGGAAAGAGAAAAATATAGTTTTTGTATGAGGCTGTCACGTTTCCCGTCGTAAAATTTGGCACTGGAGAGACTTAAAAATAAGAAAATGCACTGTCGAATACGTCCCACTTAACATGCTTTTTATAAGAGTAAACGGTTATTTTTTCTTCCAAACTTACATAAAGGTAATGTTTCCAAATTGGAATATTTAATAAACGCTTCACCAAAACGTAGCTATAAATATATGTATAAAAATATCGAAAAATTACAGTGAGCTTAATTAATGGCGCCCAAATTTTTTAACTTAAATGAGAATGGCAACCGGCATGCAAGGTCGTCTTTACATTTCACCATTTTTGAAATTTTTGTTTCTGTCAAAGCTGTCATTGCCATATCATCTGTGTTGTCATTTCATACAAACCTGTCAATTAAAATCGGAAGGAATGGAATTGCTATGTTAGGTGAACCTACTTTTAATAAAGCTTGTGCTTTTTTAATATGATGTTATATGATTGAGTGATTACTGTTCAATTGCATACATATTCTCTTCAACATATCCTTGTGCTCACATTCTAGCCCCAGATACAAAGAAACAGAAGCATCTCTTTTACTTCAAAGAAAACTAGCTTGTGTTCAACTAATGTAGTATAATTTGTAATGAAAATCATTGATATCGATGGATTAAGCGGTTCCGATTTGTCATACAAACTTTGATCCCCTAATTCAAGCCGTATGGTGTTTATTTAAAAACAAATGCTTTTGCTTGACTCTAGATGTTCAACAATTATCATTCCATTTTCATTGAAATTATTGCTGTGGTGCTGCCGTAAGCGTTGCAGATAGACAAAAGTGTGTATTATTTGTTTGTTTTTTGCACATGGTTAATTTTTAGTCACCGGCCAAATTTAAATACTATGTTCTTTAATACAATATAAACGTAACTGCATATTTATTTTTTATCATTAGAAAAAAAAAGTTAAGATATAGCACCACTCTTTTTTTTAAATTGTCGCTGTTGATGGACACAGTTGCTACGACGTGGCATTTCATTGATAATACTACAAAGTAATACTACATGTTTCGTAGTAGCGCGTAGAAACCTTTATTCATAATGGTTTTTATTCTAATTTGAGGTGACCATGCTTTGCTTGATATGTTAGAGAACATATAAATATCCTAAGGTTTACTATAAGATATCCGGATGCAAGAAGATCGGATTCCCTGGCTGTAAATTGATATTGTGTATTTTTTTTCTTATTTTTAAAAGATGACTGCTGTTGAGTTTCTTGCCACTTCTTTTCAAAAGATCGACTTTCCGAAGTTGTGGTAGATTCAGTTCAATTTGTAAATTGTTTGACTTATTTCAAATGTATTTAAATACTTACGAAATAAAGAATGTTTGAGTTTGAGTTTCCTTTTAAAAAAATACATTAAGTACCTTTTTTGCAAAAATCGTTTCTATAGATGATACTTATTGTGTAAAATAATTTGGCTGGTGACTAAAATACAACCCTGTATAATATTAGTACACTAAACTACATTCCTTTGTTTTCTTTAATAGCAATGGTACAAATTAGATTTAAATCAAAAGGTTCCTTTTTCAATTCGACTTTATTTTCTTCTGAATTCCAAATTCAAAAAGCTATTCATATCTTTCTATTTACCGTATTTGTCACCTATTTTATGCAATAACCGAAACTTGTTTGTTGAGTCAACATGGCTTGTTCGTGCCGTGAATATGAAGCCTTATACTTAAATTTCTTGAAAAGGATTTGTTAAGAACATTTATACCTTATTTTCAGGTTTTTTTTTTTTTTTTTTTTTTTATTTATTGATCCACCAACGTTTGTTTACAACATTACATTTAAATGGGTATATATCACTATAAACTTACTAGCTAGGTGTAACAAACAATTAAAGGCGAATACATCATGCAATATAATATAAAAATACTTTTTGGTAAGAACTGCTTACATATTTTTGTGCTTAAAAGTATAAAAAAAAAAATAACGGAAAGGGCGGGAAATATATTATTAAATTGTGGGACAAGAGCTCAACACTGATCTAATCTTGTTTGTTGAGTCTACATGGACGTCTATGAGATCGCTGTACTGATTCACCAACCTGCAAATTCGTGGGACAGGGGAGTTACACCCAAACACTGTCTTACGAAGTGGTGGATAGAGGGGGGTTATTTTATTCCTTGGAAGCCTTACTGGTACTCTGATTGAAAATCTATTTAGAAGTTGGGGACAGTCAATTTTATTTGTGAAAATTTTTGACACAAAAAGCATGTCTAGAAGACCTCTACGAGCCTCTAAGGATATCATCCGGTAGTGTTTCAAACGGCTAAGATAGGATGGTTGTTTTCTTTTTGATATACCATTAGAAACTTGTAGGTGTCTCACAAACCTTTTCTGTACACGTTCTATTTGCAGAGAATGCGTCGCGTAGTGAGGTCTCCATACTATCGAACAATATTCTAAGATACTGCGCACGAACATTTCAGCTTTTTAAATACAGTGCAGTATTATTTTAAGTTAAATAGTGTTGTTATAGGCATAAAGTGTAAGTATTAAATAGGTTAGAAAATAATTAACACTTATTAAAATATAATGATTTCAATGTAATTATTAACATGGAAAGAGATATTTGGAAGTAAAATCTAATAAAAAAAGATAGGTATTCTGCCAATCAGTTTATTTATAAAGAATAATAAACAATTGATTTAACTAGGTAAGACACTTATATGTATGCATGAGTATATTATTATAATTAACGTTTTCAAAGGCCAATTTTGATTTTACAGCTCAGCGCTACGTAGTTGAAGATTACAGATTATGAAGAGAGTGTTACTGAATCATAAGCCACACATTTAAAACCTGCAACTGAAAGAAAGAAAGAAAGAAAGAAAATATTTTATTCTTAAAACAATCACCACTGAAATTCGTACAATAATACTTACAACTAAAACTTAACCTAAAGAACATGAAAATAATTAATAATTGTAACAAATGCCAACGATGATTATTATAAAAAATGGTAACCAACTCAGCATATAGTCGGTACCCTAAAGGGTTCACGACGCTGGTTTTCAGTTGGCACCAAGTGAGTGGTATCCCACGGTTGGTCGGGGATGAGGGTTTTGGTGTAGATTTATTTTCCACTTTACAATTAATCTATTACATTTTAATGAAAATAAAATAAAAGCTTTATTATATAATAGTAATTATTGATAATCTTAAATTAGAGAATACAAATAATTATACATAAAAAAAATATATATAACATGTACAGAATGTAAAATAAATGAAATATAAAGAGATATTAACATTAAAAAGAATGGTGTGACAAATATAAATTCTTAGAGGGTTTTCGATTATTCTAGTAACTGCTGAGATAGGAGATGTTTTTTTAACTTGGTTTTGAAAGTTACCCTGTTATCTGTCTGTCTTACTGGGGGTGGTAGATTGTTCCAGCATTTACTGGCCTGATATCGAAAACTGCCTCTGAAGGCCGTAGTACGATGTTTTGGGGTAACCAACCTGCAGAGGGCTGCCCTAGTATTGTAACGGTTTTGTGCACGCATCCAATCCAACTTAGCAAATAAATATTCAGGTATCTTATGATTCACGACATTAAATAACAAACAAGCGAAATGTAAAAACTGACGGTTCTTCATCTTTAGCGATTGAGCTTTATTTATAAAAGGTGTTACTCGTGTTCTTGGTGGAATGTGGTAGCAAAATCGTGCACACGCGTTCTGTGCCCGTTGTATCATCGCTTGTGTTTTATTCATGAGGCAAGGTCCAACCAAAACATCGGCATAATTTAGTTTCGATAAAATGAGTGCCTCACATAGTCGTTCACGTAACTTAATGCTTAAGAGATCACGGACATTATATAAAACCTTCAGTCGAAAGAAACAGTTTCGAACAATATTTGATACGTGTTTCTCAAATTTTAAACATGGATCGAACAAAACTCCAAGGTTTCGAACATCTTCCACTACATCAATAACTTTGTTTTCTACTATTATATTTGGTTGGTAATTTTTTAACTCCTGTATCTGTTTTTTTGATCCTAAGATCATAAGTTTTGTTTTAGAAGGGTTCAAAGCCAAGCAGTTCCTATAGGACCAAGCACTTATATTTGAGAGGTCATGATTCAAACCCTGAACTCTCTCGTTGATGTTATCGAGATTACAGTTTATGTAAAGCTGAACGTCGTCTGCGTATAATTGAAAATTACTGTGCTTAATCTCGTTGACAATATCCGAACTATACAGAATAAATAAAACTGGCCCTATAATGGAGCCCTGAGGGACACCGTGAGTAACTGGTTTCTCACAAGATCTTACTGGAACCCCATCACTTCCTAGTACTTCAACTAACTGTGATCTTTCGTTAAGATAGCTGGAGAACCATTGACAAGATTTGTTGTCAAATCCATAATAAGCCAGTTTGGATATTAACAAATCAATATTGAGTGTGTCAAAAGCACGGGAAAAGTCCAATAAGGTTAGTAATGTACCCGAGCCTTTATCTTGCGCATTTAGGATGTTATCAACTACATCCAGTAGAGCAGACGTAGTTCCCCTGCCCTTTCTGAAACCAGACTGCAAAGAACTTAATATTGAGTTACTTTCTAAATAAGCAATCAGTTGATCATAAACGACTCTTTCAAGTATTTTAGATAAGAACGATAACAGACTAACAGGTCTTATATCTTTGAAGCAACCTGCATTAGTGATTTTGGAAAGAGGTTTAATTTTAGAGGTCTTCCAAGCAATTGGAAAATAACTCTGTTGTATGGACTTATTTATAATAGCGGTAATGATATTTAATGTGCGTGGTAATGTCAACAATATCATATCTCTAGATATCTCGTCAATACCTTGAGCATTGGAAGTGAGTTTTATGATAATTTTACCTATCGTTAATTCAGTTACAGGTTTTAAAGAAAATGTAGATGCTCCGAAACGATGGTGTTCATAGTAGGTTAGTTGAGATAGAGAGACATCATTGCGACACGGGATATTTAAAAAATGATCGTTCAATGCATCTGGGTCATTAAGGAATTCAGGAATTTCGTACGGACTGCTATGTGTATTTAAAATTGTATTATGTAGACCTCGCCATAAAACTTTTGAATTGTTAATGTTTTTATTAAAATGAGTATTAAAATACGCTCGTTTTTCATTTCTAAGTGATGTAGCAGTGAGTTTCTTCATGTCTTTATAGTATGCTTTATGAATTTCATTCCCCGTTTTGCGATATTTGGTAAGAGCTCTGTCACGAAGTTTCATCATAAAGCGTATATTACTTGTTATCCAGGGGGCAGAGGACTCTTTTAACAAAATATTTTTTTTAGGAGCAAATTTATCGAAAAATACCTTAATAAAGTTATTAAATTTAGAAACCATATCATCTAAATTTGTTTCACATAGCAAAATGTCCCAGTTAAAATTATTAATTGCATTATTGAATTGCGATATATCGATATCCTTTAAAGGACGACTCACAATCCAATGCGGTTTACATTTCTCTTTTTTTAAGTTAATTTCAACACTAAGCATTGCATGTCTGGACCCAGATATGTATGAAATTTGGGTATTACGAACCGGTGCATCCGTGCATATGACATCCAACAGGGACTCACTATGTTCGGTGTAATGAGTAGGATTTTCAATTATTTGTTTTAAATTAAAGCAAGTTAAAAATATGTTAAATTTTTTTACAGAACTGTTTCTAGGGTCTAACATATTTATATTAAAATCACCCGTAATTATGAGGTAGTCATGATTACTAAAGGAGGATATTGTTTTTGTTAGGGAGTCAAAGAAATCATCTACATCTAACCATTGTGGACGGTAGGCTGTCCCAACAATCAGTTTTTTTGAATCCAATTTTATTTTAACCCACATTTGTTCTGTATTGGAATTAATATTGTTTATTTTCTGAAACTTGTACGACCGTTTTATGTAGAAGCCGACGCCTCCTCCTCGTCCTTTTCGAACGTCCGAACCTCTAGGTATGTGTATTAATTTGTAACCGGGAATAGTTGGTGCAAGTTCATCTTCGCCAGGTCTAAGCCACGTTTCATTCAATGCCACAATATCTGGATTGCATTGTAAGATACCTGCATTAAAATTATCTTTGTTTGTTTTAATTGAGCCCACGTTCATGAAACAAATATTCAAATTTTTATGTTTTATAGCCATTTCTATTTTTATGAATCATTTTGAAATCTACCAATATAATATAATAATTGCGATACACAAATTGTTGAAACAGAATATCTCCCACATTAATAACGAATAATATAAATACATTTGAATAATTAAACTTATAAAATACTACACAAGTAAAGTATAAAAGAAAATATGTATATAAAATATAATATATATGATTATTATTTAAAATACTACAATTATTACGTATACTGGAAACTAACATCGTAAACAAAAAACAAAGTAATTTTACATGACATGCAAAATAGGTAAAACTATATGATTCAATTAGCCTACATTTAATTATATTAAAGAGTACTAAGGAGCATGCAACATTTAAGAACAAAAAAACTGTTTTACGTATCCAGTGTGTCAGCGGAAATTCGTTTAAAAACACGGTCAACGTCTTGGTCTCGTCTTATACGAAAGGAAGGGAGAGCTTCTGCTTTTCTGGTAAATATTTGACCATCTCGGGTCCAAGCAAACTTCCAGTTAGAACCGCGCGCCTGCTCTCTTACTCTCTGAAATAGTTTTTTGTTAACTAGAGTCAGTCGCTCGTTGACATATATCCTGCATGTGGTGCCAGGCACCTCAATATCTGTATTTGTGAGGTTACGTCGAGCCCTCGCATTCTTTAGCAGCTCATCTCGAGTGGACTTTCTTAGCAGCCGGACATATATTACGCGAGGAAATTTGTCGTTTTCTTGGCGATTTCTGTGGGTTGAACCCCTGCGTTTTATGCTAATAATTTCGCTTTCATTTACACTACAACCCAATTTTTTTGTAATTAATAAGAAAATGTGATGAAGACTTTCTGCGGCTTTCTCAGGGACACCAGTTATTTCCAAGTCATTCGACAGCGCTTCTTGATCTCGGTCGTTGATCTCGGATTTCAGATCGGAGATGGTGTTTTGGAGATCTGCTAATGTTTTTTTGTCCGTTGACGTTTCTTTGCATAGTTCCAAACTAGAAACTCTGTTTTCAATCTTATCGATGCGTGTGTTACATATATTTAAATTTTCTCTTAAGTCTGCTAGTTCAGCACGGAAATCACTAATCAGTTGCTTTGTTTCAGACAGTTCTATTCTGAAGAGTTTTAAGTCAGCCATCAAATCTTTTATGATTAAGTTTTGATTTTCAACCATTGAGAGTCCTTCGAAATTCTCTGAATCATCATTAATTACACACCCTTTAACTGGCGTTTCTGCGTTATTACCTTGTCGAGGTGCCTTTATTTTGCATACGGGACACAACCAGTCTTTCGGGACGTTGTTAGAGGCCGATACATTAACACATACACGATGATAATTGCTTAAGCATTTAACACAGGTGGCGCCACCAGTTGCCGCGGAAAGGAACTTCCCACAAGCTCCGCATTTGTTTGAAGGTGCCATGTTAATTTAAACAATTATTGATGTTTAAATTCAAATTTACAAAACTTAAAAAAAGTGCGCTGCGTGGGGTTTGAACACACGTCGTCAGATCGAACGGCTGATGGTACTACCAATAGACCACGGTTACGTTAGATTGCACTTTGAAATAGTGGTATTATTTCTGCGTGTTACAATTTTTGCTGGCGGTAGTTGTTGATTGCGGTTCGATCTTTATTGGTTGCACTCATGAACACAATACTATTTTTGTACCACAAATCACTTTCACACTGCTTTTTGTCAGCACACAATGATTTTCACGGTATATTAGACTAGGTTGTAATTTCTATTTGTAATATTACTGAGTATATCTACAAAGATTAAATAATATTGGCGGAGCAAACTGCTAGTTTATTATACAAGTTAACGAGATACAACCCATTTAAAAATTTTAACTACACATAAAAAATGATTTCAAAACATAACAAAAGAGGTATAAAAAGCTCAGACAGTTAGAAATTTATCTTGAAAAATTCAAGCTCGCCTACAGAATAATGGCTCGCCTTGTTCGTAATACCGGCAACATAACGGGAAGGTGAAAAATGAACTACTTACATGCCCTTTTAGTTTTATTTTCTCAGAGAGTAGCTCCCTCAGATTTTTATTGCTACAGAATTGTGGCAGTTTTATTTACAACCTAAGCGTACATGCGAGCGATTGTAGAGTGATTCCGTGCTGTAATTTAGTTGGAAACTGTTTTTGTTTTGAAATGGAAACTTAAATTAGTTTTCTTGGAAAGAAGGTATGATTCTATTAGTACATACGAAGTTTATACTTATATAATCATACGTCTTCTACAACGTATAATATACGTTGTAGAAGTCGTCGTGGCGCCGTGGTTACTGTGGTGTATCATACGATATCACAGATTAAGCAACGTTTGACGCGGTCGGTGCTTGGATGGGTGACCGCCAACCATTCATTTCTCACGACGACTTCCGTGCTTCGGAGGGCACGTTAAGCAGTTGGTCCCGGGTGCTGTTTACTTGTATACAGTAGTCGTTAGGGTTTGTCAGAAGCCCCTTGGGCATCCACCACCCAGCACTGGGCCAGCTTGGTGGATTATGGCCTTTACCTCCTCGCCACCCAGGGGAGAGACTCATGCCCTGCAGTGGACTCATTTCAAAGAGATGTGATGATGATGATACGAAGTTTTGTTGTAAAACTATTCTATTGACTTATGGCCCGTATTCTTCCGAAGTCGTTTAGCTATTTTTTGCAAGCAACAAATAATAAGAGCATATAAATAATTACAACGCGCATTTGTTTTTGTGAACAGCTCTGAATATTTCAAAGAGCTTAGTGAATATTACACGAAAGCAAAATTAATGTATTCTGCATCCAAGCAGAAATAGCTGGCTGAAAGCAACATTGGTGATTATTTCAAAACGTCCTTAATATTAACTTTAATTTACACTTTATTTATTGGGCATAAGTAAAAGTAAATTTGAGAAAATTTAAATAAATATTATTGGTCAGTGGAAAGGATAAAATGCTAAAGCGCCAAAATGACATATGTGGAAAATAAATCTTACCTCTGATATTGCTAGAAAGATGTTATAAAGAGAAAAATATATTTCGATTTTTGCCTAAATTCAGCATAACTGTGAGTATCTATATCTTCCGTTACTAAAATAAGTGTCGCTTTAGCAAAAAAAACGCTGAAAAGTAAGAAAAAAAAATTTTGAGGAAAAAAAAGCTAAACTATATAACTAAGTAACTTTGAAAAACCAATTCATCAATAAATGCTTATATACAGAACTAGCCTCTTATCCATTCAACGGAAATTACTAATCTACTTGAAGTTATCAAATTACAATGAAGACACTTTTGCTAATCTAATACTTGTACAGGTGATGTAATTCCTAGAAAAATTGCTAAGCATTACCATATCCTCGTAAATAGCTTGCAGTATAGATAGTGAATTTTTTCACTAAAACATACTTTCTTAACCCTTAAAAATCTTGCTTAACCAGTGTATAGCATTTTAGCTAACGTCGAGAAATGAAAAGAGGAATAGCGAAATTTTTTTTGCTTAAGCGATATCCATTTTTCGCTAAAGCGAACTTTTGCTAAAGCGCCAAAGTACCTAATATAGAAACACGGAAGGCATTTATCGCTAAACCTGTCTCAACTATCAAAATTAAAATCAACGAAAAAATTCTAACGTCACAGTAACCAAAGAAAAGCGTCGCAGAAAAAGTTCTTTAGTGACATTTTAGTTAGAAAAAGCCCGAAAAATCTCGGCTCATTATTATTAATCACAGCCTCGACTGTAATTAGCAACTTAGCTCACTTGTTACATAGTATACTATTTTAGTACACCAATGAAAACAAACGTATACGCTGATAGACCAAGTGGTCGCCAAATACCTATTAAATATTATATTCATATACACCCACATTAAAACATGTATTTTGCTGGCGACGTTTTAAGGCAATCTGTCAAAAATGTTTGACTGCTAAAGCGCCGAAAATTGCTCAGATCGCTACGAGAACTAGACAGATCGATGCAGGAAAAAAATGCTGTCGAACTGCTTTAGCATTTTATCCTGTCCACTGACGTATGTTCCGTGTTTACTGTAGTATATTAAAAATACACCCAGATTGTTGAATAGCATAAATTGTGTATGATCATCCTTTAAATCTATGTTTTATAGATACAATACGAATAAAAAAAATCTGTTTTGTACAAAGGATTTCAGGCTTACGATATGACATTATATGACTTTTGCTTACTAGCACTACATATAGAGTGTGTAAAGGATCGGATTTCCGATACTTCTCCCATGTATAGTACGTTAAATTTTATTGACAAGATACCATTCAAAGGGGATCGCACCCCTCACACCTCTGAATGACAGCTATATTAAAATTAAATGTCTCGTATTTCTACGAGTTCACTGAAACTCAGTTTTTTTTTCACATTTTCATTCATATCGCCAAAATGCCACCAAAATGGTTTCTGTCATAAGTACCTTATATACTTTATAGGATCCCCTATCAAACGTGAAATCAAATTCTTTTATCACCTCTTGTGTTCTGCTTACCCCATAAAAGGTAAAGGCGTGAAGTTGCGTATGTATGTATGTAGAAATAAATTTCAATAGAGTGGTCACAATTGCGTACTAGTAAGTTTTGTGTTGAAATTATTTTTTTGTCGAGCCACTGTCACTTATTAAATAAAAAAATCGAGACATTAACTACATGGCCCCAAACTAAGCAAAGCTCAAAGTCATATGAGATACCACAAGTTGAACTAGGGGTAACCAGACCATTATTTTTTTATATTCCGTGTGGGAATCGAAACCGCGTACTCACGATATTTCTAATAGCGTCGCCACGGAGCCCGATTTGAAGGTATTGTTATTTCTACAACTAATAAGCACGCTTTTATTCAGTTACTAGACACCGCGCGCGGTTTTACCCGCGTTACTTTTGATCCCGTGGGAATGGCGGGATAAAATATGTTTCGGGATAATATCAAGAGTTGTGCTATCAAATGCAAAAATAATTTTTCAAATTCCACTTGTAGTCTGAGATTAGCGCGTTCAAAAAAAATAACAAAAAACCAAACTCTTCAGCTTTATATATTAGTATAGATTAAGTAATTACTATTTCCCGACGCTACACGGCAAAGAATATATTCGTTTGAAAACAGAATTCGATAGACAAACGCAAATTTGTTATTTAGAGCCATTCCGTAAAACACCTGAAATCCATTGCAAAGCTTCAAAACAATGCTTATAAAACAATTCGTATTCGAACTTTCCCGAGCTTTAACTGAAAAAGTTTTATTCATTTTTTCGTGAGAACCGACGAAAACAATCTGGTTTTAGAATTTGTTACGCATTCCATGTTTTTTTGGAGTTCCGTACTCAAAGGATAAAAGACCTTATTACTAAGATTCTGTGTTCTGTATTTCAGGAATTGTGATAGATAGTTGAAATTTTCACAAATTATGTATTTTCAACCGACTTCCAAAAAGGAGGAGTATCTCAATTCGTCTATATGCTTTTTTTTGTGTCTTTGTTACACGTTAATTCGGACATATATGAATCGATTTTAAAAACTCGTGATTCATATTCTAGAGGATGTTTCATAGTTGGGCCCATATAAATTTCATCAAAATCGGTTGAGTACTTCATTGAAAATTTAAAATCTTTAAAACAATGTGTATGATTTCGGAGAATGTTTACATTGATGGCATTATAACTCAGCCAAAGGTTTGACGTGAAGTCGGCTTTTTAATGCTCTGTATTCGTTGATTATTGTTGAATTTTGAATCAATGTTTAAATTTATCACTCATTTATACGATTTCCTTGAGTCAATCACTTTATTTGTGACTTTTTATTTCGCGTTTTCAGGGAATTTCACGATAAATATTCCTTTGTAATTATATTTAATATTATATTTCACATCTGGTTTTATTTTATTTTATTTAGTACTAGCTGTGACCCGCGACTTCGTCCGCGTGGATACCGTTTATTAGAGTTGGATAAATACTATTATTATATCCTTCTTGAAGTTAAAACTTACCTGTGAAAGCGTTACTGATAGAGAAACAGACAGAATTACTTAAAAAACTGTTACAACAAAGCAGTGATCCGCAGTTTCACCTAGGTTTTGTGAAAATGTATAGGTAGGTAGGTATATTACATAGACGATGCCCGCGACTTCGTCTGTATTGAATTAGTATTTCGAGTAGGTTATTTTCTTCTCCAAGGTCCTAACTATCTTTAATAACAAAAATAAAAATGAAGAATCTTTGCCCATATAATATGTATAACTCCTTACCAAAAATATAGGTAGGTAACTATCTTTTAGGTACATTACAAAGGCACATAGCGTTATAAAAAAATCGATTAAAATCCGGGTAAAAAGTGTTTTTTTTTACCCGGATTTATCGCGTATATTTACATTTTAAATTTTAACAGTCGCTCGTGACTACGGGGTCTGCAAAGACACCGAAACGTCGAGTTAAAATGTAAAATATAAATTATACGCCATTAATCCGGTTAAAAAGTGTTTTATTTAATGCCTTCAATTTTACTTAATTCATGCAATAACTTCATTAATTATACTTAGTTTATTGTTATTCTAGGTAAAGCTAAGTAGTTTTTGCGTGAAAGAATAGCAAAAATCCATCCATCCAGCCATTATCAGTGTACATACAATACTACCTATAGTTATGTATGGCTGCTTTTCACTGCCAAACGGCTAAGCCAATATTAATGTAATTTGGTATAGTAGTTAACACATACGTTACTTTTTATTCCGAAGAAATCTACGGTTTCTGACTTCCAAGAGGCAGAAACGATCATGAAATAAACAAAACCTTGATTTCCATTTTATCTCTGTATGTACAGAAGGCAGTATATCGTAACGCGTGTAACGCTTGTTCCTTCTGTACCTACCTATATTAAATCGCGCAAAAGCTTTCGCTCGCCTCCCTCCTTTTTATACCCTACCGCCGCGAGCCGCGTCGAGCGCGGCAACCGTTACGCAAAAATAATCCCTATATCATTCAATATTCACGCGCGATGGGTTATTAGCGTATTTCATGTATAAGTTTGGTGTTTCTATACGGATTTCTATGATTTTTTTTTATTGAATAGGTAATAATGTTATTTTTTTTTAATTAGGGATGAGTGAGAGTATTATAAACGTAAGAGTAAACAAATATAATCAGAAAGCTCCGAACTGCCGAATTTACACGTGTTATTGTGAGTCAACCATAAAATATAGATATATACTGTTGTGGGATATTTTTCATATAATTTTATGAAGAATATTTCTGTCATACATGATTTCTATGTAGCTTTAACCATTAAGGCTGCACAGGCGACGGAAGCTTAAAAAATGAAGTAACTTCTCCCGTTTTTCCAACATTTCCCTTCATTGCTCTGCTCTTATTGATTGTAGCGTGATAATAAGTATACTATAACCTGCCCAGGAGTATGAAGAATAATTTTACCAAGTTTCGTTAAAATCCGTCGAGTAGTTTTTGTTTCTATAAGGAACATACAGACAGACAGACAGACAAAAATTTTACTGATTGCATTTTTGGCATCAGTATCGACCACTTGATAGTTATTTTGAAAAAATATTTCATGTACAGAATTGACCTCTCTACAGATCTATTATAAGTATAGATTATTCATTGTATATATTGTACATAACACATATTATTTTAGCACATTATTATATGTTTACATTGTATTATGTTAGTAGTTTATTATTACAATATTTTTTTTCCTATCGCCGCCGTTCCTTGGCTATGGCAGAATTATCAGTGATTTGTTCGCAAGAACCTCTCACTGAGCCATGGCCCTTTTGTGCTGCCGCAACACGCACTTTTTTACATGTAAATCTTAGTAATGTATAAATTTTCTTTCTAATCAATACATATAATAAAACAGTAAAAAAAACGTGTCTGTTTATTATACATTTAATATTTTTACAAAAAAAATTATCTAGGGTTCTATAGAAACGAAAATAGAGTAAGAATCTGAAAAAAAAAATTTGTCTGTTTGTTTGTTTGTAAGTTTGTCTGTTTGCACACGCTAATCTCTGGAACCGCTGGACGGATTTGAATGAAACTTTTTTTGATGTATAGCTGTGAAGCCGGGGCAACATATAGGGTATATTTTATTTCGGTTACTGGAACACCTGATGCAGAACCCTTAAGGGATCATCAAAACCGTAAGAAATATAGATATGATGCCTTAACAAAAGTTGTCCAGGATGATGAGCAGATTCTGCAGACATAAAAAAATCTAGGATCTAAAAAAAATGTAATAGATTTTTAAAAGTTATGCCTAAAACTTACTAGAATATGGTGGAGATGTTCGGCATACAGATCAGAAGTACTCATAGCTCAGTTGCGCGTAGACCGACCATGAGTCTAAGGTCGTGGGTTCGATCCTGATCGCGTATTTTTTTTTATTTTGTATCAATCTTTACCATACATCTATCTTTACATACATATGTATATATAAAACGTAAACAATAACGTGTAAACATGAAATATTTTTACAAAAAAAAATATGTAAGGTTATTAAGAAATGAAAAAAAAGTAAGAATTTGAAAGAAAAAAAAGTCTTTTTGTGTCTGTCTGTTTGTTGTTCTATTCTGCTGACATCTGTGGCTAACATATAAAAATCGAGATTTTGGAAAATTTGTGATTAATAATTAATTTGTTTAATTCAACATAGTGATTTAGTGTTTCTTCTCACCGATAGATGGCGATATTCCTCATTAAAACTCGATATGGATTCGTTATGGTGAAAGTTTATGATACCTTATTGAGTTGTGGAAACAGAAAGCAATCGAATAAATTTAGTATTAATCCTAATGATGGATGGCAAGGCAAATGCCAATGGCACTATCCCTTATTCCATTTTTACATTATATTAAAAGAGTAATAAAAACGTGTCTGAACATTTAATATTCTCTCTTCTGATAAAAAAATTTGGTCTGTTTGTATGTTTGTTTGTAATTTTGTATGTATGCAAATCAAATTCAGTCCTACCGATAGATGGCGATATCCGATATTAAAACTCGATATGGTTTCGATTCGGTGAGGTGGTATTACCTTATTAATTTATTCCGAATTGTAATGTGTCCTACAAATAACAATAAATCTAAATCCTTCACTATATGCAAAGTTGGGGGTGTGGTGGGGGTGAGGATGGGGACTGGGGACTGTCAAATCTATTTCATTCAAATTTACCTATTGTTACCTTAATTTTTATGGAAAATATGCCAATTCTCAATAAGTGATTATTATGAAACCCAACAAACTTACGAGATAGCTCGAGTAGGAACCCACGTGGAAAGAATTATGCAAATATTGATAGTTTATCGAATTTTAAGTTCCTCATAATTTATTCAACAGTGTTGACCGTGGTGATAATACTTAGTTTGCATGTATGTTTGTGCATTAGTTTATAACAGTCCTCAATATTTGGTAAATGAAATACCTACATACATAATGCATAGTATGAGTAAATAAAAATATTTTTTGTAATTCCGAATAACTTTTTATTAAATTACCTATTAAATGAGAATATCAACTAATCAAGAATTTACATTTTCCGTCCAAGTAATCAAGAATTTACATGGTGAAGGCGGTAACAGTTAAAGCTCAATATCATCATCAGCTTTGTTTAACTGGCTAAAACTCCCATTCATGTACATAAGATGCCTTCGGGCTTATGTTGTTTTGAGTATTTTCTTTTTACTGATCTTCGTGACATGGTAGCCTACCCGGTAACGCAGGGGAGCAGTCAATTAGATTTCAATTGCAAAAAGAAAAATTAATCTGTCGTATTTATTTTAAAAAGAATAACCATGCCTAGAAGAAAGTCAAATCTTTCACAATATTCAAGAGCAGCTAAAAGATCGAGGATCATTAGGTCCCAAGAATCTAATGAAGAACGTCAGGCAAGACTTGATTCTGTTCGAGAACGTCTCGCTCTGCGGAAAGTAGTTAGTCTTGCTTCACGATCTGAACTGCTTCGAAACTAAACCACAATATTCTTACCTACCGATCATTATCAAGACTGTGTACGTAATTGTTACGAATTATTAAAATACTTGAACTCGGGCATACCATTATTAAATACTTACATAAGTTTATGTAATGATCGTAAACATTTTAAAACCGCGAGCGGAGCCGCGGGCAACAGTTAGTACACTAATAATTGATTAATCTACTGTGTTTTTATATCAATTTATTGAGTGTAATGTGTGTGTTCCTGTATGTACAAATAAATTATTATTATTATGGATGATGTAAAGATTATACATAATACATACATACATAATATCACGCCTGCCTCCCTTTGGGTTAGGCAGAGACTAAGGAACGCCAACTGCTACGATCTAGACATACCTCTTTCGCTTCTTCCGTTCATCAATCGTTTCATACATGACCGCCGGTTACGGGTACTTTTAACGAGGCCCTTTTTAAGTATGGGCGGCCCCTTCCGAAATGACCATACAATCGTGCTCTGTAAACCTCTTTCGTAAATCTAATTTCGCTCACACATAAAGTTTATAATATAGATAAAGTTGTAATTCAGATTATTAACGACTATAGTTTCAATCAATCAATCAATCAATTCATTTATTCATAATCATAGGTATTATAAAGGTGTGCAAGTCTTAAGTGTTAGTAGTACAGCTATGATTGGCCGAAATGGCATATGAAATAATATTTTCAAATTATAAATATGTCAGTAAAATTTACAGTTTAGTTTCGTGCTATATATTTTAGAGAATGGTATTATGAATAAATTTTCTATCTAGTTAATAGCACTCGTTTATTCATTGTATTAAACGAGTGCTTGAAACGATTTACATCATTGTAATTATCATAATATGCAGGTAAATCTGATTTTAAATACATTATATTACTATTAATATACCTATTATTTTGTTGATAGATATTTCATCGTTCTAATAAAGACCGAAAGAGTTTCTTTGAATTAACTGCGAGTTTCTGCTATTGCAAAGGCGTAAGTACTATCAAATATAAAATTCCAAAAATATTTAACTAGATTTCCTTCGATAGATTTTAGGATAAAGCAAGTGTTGTCTGAAAACGACTACAATAATTTTAATGTTATTGTGTATTTTTAAAAGATGATTGCTGTTGAGTTTCTTGCCACTTCTTCTCAACGGATCGACTATCCTAAGTGGTGATAGATTCATTTCAATTTGTAAATAATTTGACGTATTGTCGTATGTAAATACCTACGAAATAAAGAATTTTTTGACTTTAGCTTTGACTGTAACCAAACCCAACAAACTACAGAAGGCTTACTTTAGTAGATCAAACACATGCAATCAAAATCAAATTGCATGGAGAAGGATTACATGGTATCGATATTCCACTGCAGATAGTTGATACGTTCATAAACGTTTCATCGGAACGTACAGAAACACCGATAGAACCTCGGGAACCAACTTGTTGAGAAATAATCAAGGAATACAGAGCATTGAATAACCGACTTCCAAAATTTTGTCTGATGTATTAAGTGGTCAATGTAAATATTCACAATTATCCAAAAAAACGTGTGACAAAGACACAAAAAGAAACCTACAAACGAATTGCATACAGAAATAGTTCCCTAATATTAGTTTAAATAATAATAATAATAATAACGCCGAAAGGCGTGTAGCTGTAAGCATACATAATAATAATAAACACTTTATTGTACACCAATATGGTTACAGAGGAAAAATTACATTAAGTGATGACATTTAAATACATTTGTACAAAGGCGACCTTATCGCTCAAGAGCGATTTCTGCCAGGTAACCTAGGAATTAAAGGAAATTGAGGTGGATGGGGGCACGATAAATATAATGTGGATATGACAATAGACAAAAATTTGCAAATGTTTTTTATTAAGTCGTTACTTGAAATCTAATATATATTTATTTATTTATTTATAAAATTCTATAAAATTGTAAAAAATAAAATTGTAAAATTCTATAAAAATGTATAAAATCCTCGTGTCACAGTTTTTGTTGCCATACTCCTCCGAAACGGCTTGACCGATTTTGATGAATTTTTTTGTGCTTATCCGGTATCTATGAGAATCGGCCAACATCTATTTTTTTTTATTTATATGGCAAAACAACGTTTGCCGGGTCAGCTAGTAATGTATAAAATTAACTGAGCGTAATGGTAATCCTAATTGCTGCGTTAAACTGTCATAGGCATAACGAAATAGAACTTCCGGTTCTCAAAGCGTGCATTAAGCGCACGTTTGAAAACGCACAATGTGTACCCGGTTTGTTCACTGGTACCCGGTTTGTTCACTGGTACCCGGTCTATATGAACCACACAGCTTGTTTCATAGGGACAAGACAACGTATACAGGGTCAATTTATAATAGTCTGTGATATTTTAAAATTGGGTTAACAATGATGTGTTGGTTTAAATTATGAAGTAAATTTCTTTTTTATACTTTTCATAAATTAAAATTTCAAAATTATTTTTAATGAATAAAATTTAAGTTTAATCTACACTTCATGACTAGGTACATAGCAAAAAATATAAATAATTCCGTCTATTTCTTTTAAGAAAATCACTTCACCAAAACAATAATCTTACGCGAATAGTAGATACCTACGCATCCGAGCGAAGGTCGTTGACGCGCGCCCGTGTGTTTGCGTGACCTAGTTACCTACTTAGCGCGGAATCAGCTGTAATTACGTCATACATCAGGATAAAAGGTGATTCTAATGTCCCATCACACTACTGTTACAGGTTTTTGACTATCAATTTCACGTTAAACTAATTGTATCTAAATACTGTTTTAGTTTTGATATTCATTAAATTAAAAATGAACTTAAAATAAAGCATTCGTGCTTGAAGTCTTTGTTAAAACAAATAAATTGATTTTACAATTAATTTAATGTTAGAATGACGTGTTTAGTAACTGGAATAACCTTATTTATAACTATGTACAGTGTAGGTATAACGCACAAAAATAACTTAAATTTTTACCTTGCGTCCTGTCGCTGATGTTAAATACCGTGCTAGGTATTAGTCACTGATAATTTATCACATTCACAATAACTGCTGTCATGGAGTCCCATTAGCCCATATACTGAACACAAAATCTGTCATGTTTAGCATATTAATTTTGACTATCCATAAAGTATCCTTATCACTTTTGATAACAGCGATAGGTGGACTCGTCAGTCCATACAATGTGCTTCAGCAACCAACCATAGACTACACACGCGGAGCATAGGTAGTTGCTTCAGTTCTTGCACTTTCGTAAAGTGGTAAGACTTGAGCCCTCTCGTCGCAGCAAGCGCCGCACCCACGAGCTGCTGACTTCGAAAACCTGAGCCGCATCGTTTGTGCTGGCTATCGGATGCTGTTCAAAACACTCCAGCACGTCTTCTTCGAGTGAACCAGAAATCGAGGTCTGCCGGCGTCTGTGACTGTGGATTTGGCTCCCTCGTCCAACAGTACATGGCGACCCTGCCAGTGCTGCCTTATGGCAGCGCGGCGGAGCTGGCACCATTTAATATAAAATAAATATACAATTTTATAAAAATTAAAAATATTATTTACATATATAGAAAATATAAGAAGAAAAAAAAGACATTTGGGAAAAAAAATAGCAATCAAACCGATACAAGAATCTGTGCAGTAAAAATTTTGGAGAAGATACCTACATAAATTTTTCAGAAGTTAAATTGAAAATATTTCTGATAAGAAAATGAAAGGGACGGAATTTAGTCAATAATAAAAAAGTTGATGGCGGAGAGGAAGGCGCCTGGAGTTGAACGAGTCTGGATACAGATCGATTAAAGGTGGCTGCAGTATAGGATCGATGCCAAGCTGATGGTAAAAGTAAAGTGATATGGAAAATCGGAAAAGTGAGTGCGTGAGTTATGGCAAAATTAAAGCTCATTTATTAAGTGTCATAGTGAACGGGTTTCATTTGTGTAAAGTGTTAATAGGGGTTTTATATTTATTATTTTGCCATGTCTATTGTTTTTAGTAATTGTTATCGTTTTATCTTTAGGAATATAAGTTAGAAGCACATTGACAAAACAGATAAAGTAGAAATATATAAATAAATAAATTTTAAATACCTACGGTCTTGGTTCTACTAATAGGTCTCTTACTTAATTTTATTTCATAACGTTTAAATTTTTCATTAGGTACCTAGGTAAAGGAGTTAAACGTTTGGTGCATATCCATTTTTTTAATATCTCATTAGTCGTAATTAATATGTGCTCTGATCTCTGTATAATATTTTTTTAGTATATAAACAGGTAATTCAACGTCGTAATATTTCTAATCGAAGGTTTGTTTCTGAGAACATAAATTTGCAGCGTAACGGAATTTTGTTTCGTGTGCAGGTACAGAGAACAACTCCAGTAAAGAAAAAAATATAATTTCGATTCAAACAAAACGTAATATTTAATTTCTATCAGGATGACATAGTTTTAGTTTATTAATTTTTATTTTATGAATAACTCTTTCAGATCTCTAGTTAAATAGAAGTAATTTTTTCAATACTCAAATATTTTGGTCATACATATAAAATAAATTATCCAGCGGCTAGTGATCCACTCGTATCTTACTGGTTATATCAAATATTAATATGTTTTAAATTACTTTTATCAAATTTGAACTAATAAGTATTTTATTAAAATAAGTATTAAATTCTCGAATCTATTTCTGAAAGGTAGGTTTGAGTACTTATGAAAAACCAAACAGTCAAATTCATACACTCCTTCTTATTGTAAGTCGGTTGAACAAAATATTCCATGCATAGGAATCAACGAAGTCATGAGTATGTTCGTAAAGTATTAGATCACCGTCATCATTTTACTGCCTTGTTAGTAACAGGTAGCTATCTGATACCGAGAGTTTTTAGAATCAAGACTGCACGTTTGTAGTTTTTATAGGTCAACAATTTGCTGTTGCTATCAAATATAGCTTACGGACATGTGTAACATCAATTAAATATATTAACTTTTCAAAATCTTAGTATGAAAAATCTTCATAACAGAGACGACATTTTTGTTTTAAATAATAACGAAAGCTTTTCAACTTAATGCGTCGAATAATATATTTTATTATCTTTGTAGTCTACTTTTATATTAAAGTAAATTTATGGAAAGTTAAACGTACGAAAAAATAATACGTTAGTTAGAGAAATAGGTAAGATGTTTCCAGAATAGAGTCAGCTTAATTTATTTGTGTAGGTAAGCGTATATGGAAAAGTAAGGTTTTAGAATAGATTTTGTGCAAGTATTAAAATGCTTGAAGAATACGATTAGTTACTTGTAGTAACAAAGATTTGGATGTTAGGATTTATGAATAGGTATATTGACATAGGAAGGTAATAGAATGTGCTAATTAAATAGTTGATCGGTTTTGGTGGATTTAGTAAGTAAATAATAGGTTGCTGGAAATCTTCCATAATTTTGAAAATTAAAGACCATTGGACTGGCCATCCAAGAAGTTTTTCCTAATTTCATATTATTGGAACGATTTGCTTTGGACGAGTCTTAAATAATTGATTTTTGAATGGTAAATAATGATAGTGAACGGTATTACGAATGATAAATAAGTATTTGGCACACTATAAGGGTACAAGGGCACAAAATGATCCTTCAGTTTGATCATGGTGTAAACGAGATTTCTCTGTGAAAACTAGTTGGAGACAAAATGTCTTAAAACAGTGACCCGAATGAAATGAATAAATTATGTATAAAGTAAAAGTTGAGAGTCGCGACTCAATGAAAAGTAATATTATTATGTACCAAAAAAAAAAATGATATACTCAAATAAATGTATAAATAATAAATACGGTGGTCACCGAATAATAAAAATATCCCAATGTAGGATATAAATAAGTGTAGCCAATACTGAAAGATGGAATAATGAATGTAGAACTGATGTGAAACGGTAAATGAATTAATGTTGATAAAGAGTTAGAAAAATAGGATAAGTGGATGATATTGTTCCTAAAGAAAACTCATAGAGGAAAAGAATTATGATAGGAATACATGTTTTTCCTATATTATTTAAATATTTTATGTCTTAATTTTTACTATTTTAATACAGCTAATAAGTATATTGTTTCAAATATTTTTCTTTGAACTTTTGAACATTTTTAAAATGCGTCTGTTATAAAAACAAAACCATACAGAAAGAAGAAGTAATGATTGTGTTTGATAGATACTGAAATGTTATTTTACAACTTATAAATACATAGTAATGTGAAAACTAAAATAAATAAAAGGAATGAAGTGCAAGTAAAGATTTTTTTAATGACGTCTAAACTTCTTTTTTATGTTTATTATTTTATGTAGCTAAAAATCTTGTAATTTTTGTTTTTGAACTACCTTTATAAACTGTCAAATATAAGATTTTCATTTCTACCTAGGTTTTGTCAATGCTGCTAAGTAAGTTAGTAAATATAGGATAGTAGATTAGTTCAATATAATTAAGCAATGTAGGTAATCAATGTGAAATTAATTAATTCAATAGAAAGTTATGTTACTTCCAAAATAAACCAATAAATTTTTTTTAAATTATGCTATTGTATAATTATTCTTTTGGAAAAAAATGTTTATTGCAGAATGAAAAGGTAGAAAAAGGTTACATAAATAAATAAAAATTGGTTGTTCACGGTGTTATTTTTAGTACTTTTTTAGTTTTTCAATTTTCAATACAGTAAATAAAATTACGGAAATATTTTTCCTGTATGTCGTTCATAAAATTTGATTAATTTGTTTAAAAAAACATATATATAAGTACCTACTAAATATTGTCATTTTATTTTTATACAACTAACATTTTATTCATTTCATGTAGTTCACAAGCTTTAGTTAAGATTTATAAAATAAATGTAATTTGAAATTTGTTACAAAAAAAAAATATGTTTTTTTTTGTTAAAATTGCCGGGGAGGTGTAGTGTGTGTCACACCTCCTCACTACTTATGTTTCCTTTAACTCAATATACTGTTAACTTCCATCATCACAAGTCGTGTCTTATTTGGCTCCCTCGTCCAACAGTACAGTGCCATAATCGCGTAATTCGACATTTTTGTTAGATATCGATTTAGTGTTCGCGCGCGCGAATCTCTGGACAGACTGACGAGCGGGGGGCGTGGCGTGCTTCAATCAAACATAGTAGGCGCGGGCGCGGCGGCGCGGCGCTGATCTCGAATTTGACTTTCGGCTCGTTTGCTTGTGCCGCGCAAGAACGTATAGGTATTGTTTGGTAATGTAACTAATATTTTATTGTTTAATAGAAATAGATGGAAACGTTTTCTCATCTTGCTATGTAGTCGTAAATTAGAGATTAAACTAAAATTTTATGCACTTAGAAGTATTATGAAATTTTAATTTATGAAAAATGTTGAAAAAAAAATTTTTTTTTCGAAATTCAGACCCAATCCTCATTCTGAATCTGCTATTAAAATATAATTGACTATTATGTGGGGACCCTATATACAAACTAAGACTATTGTTTACATAGACACATGCATAACTTCACGCCTGTATCCCTTATGGGGAAGGCAGAACACCAGAGGTTATAAAACCATCTGATGTCACGTTTGATTAATTTTGAGGCATTATAATTATGGAGAGAGACTATTGCAGTGACAGGGGGTCAGCCTATCATCCACAAAAAAAAATCTCCAATAAAAACTATATTTGATTCGTACAGACGCCTGATGAATTATCTGAACACCTGAGTTTTAAGACATTAATTTTGAATATAATGCCATCTATGGAAACTTAACGTAAGCTAGTTGCTCAAAAATAATAGTTTTCTTATTGAGAACAACGCTATCTGTTGAGTAACGAACGAAATAATCACAGCAAAAAAAAGCGTTCACTTATTTGAATGGATCAATATAATAGTCAGTAGCAATGCAAATGATTGAATTAAAATCTTGGGATCGATACCCACGATCAGCATTAATTTTTGCTTTTTCTTCAAACACATTTGTGTTGTTTTTAATCATTGAAAACGTAGATTTACGAAAGAGGTGTACAGAACAAGAATGGATGAAGTTGTTGGAAGGAGCCGGCCTAGGCGAACGTATTCCGATCAAATTGGCGACATTTTGAAAAAAGGCCTAGTCAAAAGTACCCGTATCCGGCGATCATGTATGAAAAGATTGATGGACGTGGAAAAAGCGAAAGAGGTATGTCTAGGTCGCAGCAATTGGTGTTCCCTTGTCTCTGCCTACCCCAAGGGGAGACAGGCGTGAGGTTATGTATGTATGTAAAATTAAAAAACATATAATATATTATTTACTTACAAGGAAATGAACATTTACAATATCTTTTTTTTACAAAGAAAATAAAGAAAATACACTCGCTAAATAAATCAACACTGCAGTTCAGTATTATTTAAAAAGAAATATGACATTTCTATATGAGACAAATTAATATTACACCTCGGTAACTAAATAAATTAATATTTACGATAAAAGTCAATAAAAATATTGAAGGTGTGTATTAAACCTTTTGAAGTTCAATTTCATTATCCTTACAACAAACAAAGTTAAAATATTAGTCTTTGAATGGCTTACTAACCTTGGCTACCTAGACACTGAAGCCCTGTTTATCAGTGGTTGTTTAGTTAAACAAGGAAATAATTAATTTTCAAAATAAACCTATACATACTAAAACAAATAATATGTCACTTCATAGTCATCATACGTCATATTTGGTATATACTTGTTTTTACTTCCTTATTTATTTATCTATTTATTATCTTTGTATATTTATTTCTATTTTACTTTAAATTTAACAATTAATTAATTAAGTTCTTAAACGCAGACGTGCAAAAAAAAGCAAAAAAAAAACAAATAAAACTTTTTATTACGTTATATAAAAAAAATACACATTCCAAAAAGACAAACAATAAATATTAAACTTAACTGTAAAAGTAATTTCAGTAGTTACTTATAATTTGTTTATTTTATAATTTTTAACTTATTAATTTTGTTTTAACTTATTTTTCTTATTTTTCGTTTTATTCATAATAATATTAATATCAACCAAATTAATGGCAATATAACATAAAATACCTATTGAAAGCAATAAAATATTGAAAAATGTAATCACAAATCCGGTTTAGCAATAGCTATACAGATGTTATCGATGTTATCCGTATAGCTATCAATGGAAATCGGTCCTGGGACCCCGCGATACAGGTTTGCCTGGTGCGGGGACCGCCAGTAATATAAGCAGAAAACTACCCTCTTGATAAAGGAAAAAAAAAATTGATGGCATAGTAATGTTGTTGTCTCTTTTGTTTATTTCAATGTAGATAAACTTTACTGTAGTAGATTTATAAGAGAACTAGCTGTGACCCGCAACTTCGTCCACGTGGATACCGTTTATTAGAGTTGGATAAATACTATTATTATATCCTCCTTGAAGTTAAAACTTACCTTATTCTAAATTTCGTCAAAATCGACTCAGTAGTTTAGCTGTGAAAGCGTTGCTGATAGATAAACAGACAGAATTACTTCAAAAACTGTTAAAACAAAGCGGTGATCCGCAGTTTCACCTAGGTTTTGTGAAAAAGTATAGGTAGGTAGGTATATTACATAGATGATGCCCGCGACTTCGTCTGTATTGAATTAGTATTTCGAGTAGGTTATTTTCTTCTCTAAGGTCCTAACTATCTTTAATAACAAAAATAAAAATGAAGAATCTTTGCCCATATAATATGTATAACTCCTAACCACAAACATAGGTAGGTAACTATCTATTAGGTACATTACAAAGGCACATAGCGTTATAAACAAATCGGGTGCCAAAGTGCCTTAAATTTTAATATTGTCTTAAGTTTTCGCGATGACTATTATGTATGACTATGAAATAAAACACTTTTTAACCGGATTTATCGCGTATATTTACATTTTAAATTTTAACAGTCGCTCGTGACCACGGGGTCTGCAAAGACACCGAAACGTCGAGTTAAAATGTAAAATATAAATTATACGCCATTAATCCGGTTAAAAAGTGTTTTATTTAATGCCTTCAATTTTACTTAATTCATGCAATATCTTCATTAATTATACTTAGCTTATTGTTATTCTAGGTAAAGCTAAGTAGTTTTTGCGTGAAATAATAGCAAAAATCCATCCATCCAGCCATTATCAGTGAACATACAATACTACCTATAGTTATGTATGACTGCTTTTCACTGCCTAACGGCTAAGCCAATATTAATGTAATTTGGTATAGTAGTTAACACATACGTTACTTTTTATTCCGAAGAAATCTACGGTTTCTGACTTCCAAGAGGCAGAAACGATCATGAAATAAACAAAACCTTGATTTCCATTTTATCTCTGTAGGTATGTCAAACGTTACAAATCTATCAAAATTTTTTACTTGAATTTGAACTCTATGCCCTCGATAATAAGTTAAAACTGGTTGGGGAAATTTGACAGGTAATGTAACGCTTGTGCTCGCCTCCCGCCTTTTTATACCCTGCCGCCGCGTTACGCAAAACTAATCCAAACTAAACAAAAACCGTTACGCAAAAATAATCCTTATATCATTCAGTATTCACGCGCGATGGGTTATTAGCGTATTTCATGTATAAGTTTGGTGTTTCTATATCGATTTCTATGATTCTTTTTTTATTGAATAGGTAATAATGTTATTTTTTTTAATTAGGGATGAGTGAGAGTATTATAAAAGTAAGAGTAAACAAATATTATCAGAAAGCTCCGAACTGCTAAGCTATCGGGATTTACACGTGTTATTGTGAGTCAACCATAAAATATAGACATATACTGTTGTGGGATATTTTTTATATAATTTTATGAAGAATATTTCTGTCACACATGATTTCTATGTAGCTTTACCCATTAAGGCTGCACACGCGACGGAAGCTTAAAAAATGAAGTAATTTCTCCCGTTTTTCCAACATTTCCCTTCACTGCTCTGCTCCTATTCATTGTAGCGTGATAATAAGTATACTATAACCTGCCCAGGAGTATGAAGAATAATTTTACAAAGTTTCGTTAAAATCCGTCGAGTAGTTTTTGCTTCTATAAGGAACATACAGACAGACAGACAGACAGACAAAAATTTTACTGATTGCATTTTTGGCATCAGTATCGATCACTAATCACCCCCTGATAGTTATTTTGAAAATATATTTCAGGTACAGAATTTACCTCTCTACAGATTTATTATAAGTATAGAAGATATATTATAATATTAATATAATATTATTATAATTAAAGCCCTTCTAGAATAAGTCCGTAAACCTTGATTTCACTTGTCTGTTATGTATTTTTGTCTGTTTTTGTATCTATTTTCTGGTAAATAAATATTATTTTATTTATTATTTAATTTTATTTTTAATAAGGGAACAATAAATCGATTGCTGTAAATAATGCACGAACGTTTACACATTATAAAGGAAGCCTTGAATTCTACTTTGTTATAATTTATTTGCCGATTCTTGGGCTTCATTTGTTTAAATGCCGAGTCATCAGGTACCTATAACTTAAAAGTCAATCCAAGACATGCCCTGCATTGGTAGGCATTATAATATGCATTATTGAAGATAGAGATCGTGAGTTGCTCTTGACTATTCAAGGTGTTCTTTTTGATATCCAATAACTTTGCGGTTTTGTTCCTTACTAAAAATAATACTTTTTGCTAAGATATCATCAATCTTAATACAATAAGTTTATAAACTATCACCCTTGTAAAATCTCTTTAACATTCATTCAATAGACGCGTGTCACTAAAGCCATACAATAAATAACAAAAAAAAATTCAAGCGTTGAAGAACGTTGCATACAATGTACAACACAAAACGTTGCGAACTATACCTGTGCATAGCGATAAAAAAAGGCACAGAAAATGCCTCGTTGTAATATTTGAATAAAGGTGTGTTACATAGGTACAGATTCAAATTTCAAATTCAAACAAAAAAAATTATATTCACATTTTATTTGATAACATTACATGGTCCCATTAATGCCATAGAGCTATGGGAAATAGAAAGGAGCACCTTGCATATTGCGACTAATTAAATAACATTAAACTCAAAGTTTGCTCAGATAATGTGGTGTGATTGTTAGATATATTTAAACAGATATAAAAACGTTTTTTTTTCAAGTCACTTCAACTAGCTTAAAGTCTACAAGATTCATAGTTACCTACACATAATAGTTTCCAAAGCAACAAAAGACAAATAAAAGTAAAAATCCGTAGTCAACTTTATTTAAGTTAATATTAATCTGCAATAAAAGCAGCTTAACTATCTGTGAAAATGTTGCAAAGGTCTAATTAATAGGGACATTAGGAACAAAACAAACTAAATAACATTTACTTACGAACCGCAGTGTTCACGTTATAGCCCTTAGAGATTCATCAAGACTATGAACCTTCATTAGGACTCAAGGGAATGACCAAAGGTAAATTTGAATTTAGAATGATAGCACAGTATAGATATCTACATAATTCAACTCGGCCGCATCTTTGAAATAAAAATAACAGCGCCGCGGTCCGTTGACATGTAATAGGGCTGCCAGCCTTCAGCGTTTAAACTACATTTGCATACTTTGTGTTTACTTCCATTTAGTTTTGTGACTGCAAATATACTTTTTTATATAAACAAATAAAATTTATACATTGAATAGGAAGTGTTAAAAAAGATGCGTTTTGTGTCAAAAAACCATTTTTACGTTTGAATGACAAATCGGTCTTATAAATTAGCGATCGAAAAATACTTGCGCCTCGACTGAGACGCAGGAAACGATGTATTATTAAATTTTAAAGTATAAACAATCCGCATATTAACATAAAGCTCAATCGTCAATTGTTTCGGTGTGCAGACACTCGCGACTAGCCGCATGGCGAGCGCATGCCGAGATCGAGCCGCGTAGGTATAGCTCGCGTTTCGTCCGTTTGTATGAATTTGAATTACTGTAAATATCTATACTGTGATAATAGTTAGAGTAAGCTGCATTCATCCCTTATAGACAAGGTTTAGAAGCTCTAAGGTAAAAGTAGGCGTAGGTTGCGATGAATGACATTAAGCCCAAATGTCGCCGTGTAATATAACGCGATCAATTCGAGTTGAACTCGTCTTAGGTGTTTAAACGACTTCCACCTTCAATTTTCTTCAGTCAGATCCGAGATTTGTTAATCTAGGTTAGCTTGCTAAAGTCGGGGTTAAGTTTGTAAAGTTTCTTTGATCCCTAACATTTTTATTTTCTCTTGTAATATAGACGGTGTTTTTACATTTGTTTTGTCAAATAGAACCCCCAGACTTTCACTACTGGACTAAATACTTTCCCTATATTAGTGGTTATATCAAAAAGAGCTTAAACGGTTATTGGATACCTCCACAGAAATATGTGTTTTATCGTGTAGGAATCAGTTCCATTCCGCACTTATTAGTATAGATTTTACCTAAGCAGCAAATAAAATTTTTACAATTGACGAGTGATCATAGGTACATAAAAAAAAAGTTCGAGTGAAAAGCAAGCACATCTAGTCAATTAAGAAATAAATAAATGTGTACCTTTTTCTATACATTCAATGAATTATTATACAGAGCGACTGGTGGGTCACTTTTGAAATTCAAGGACGTGATAGTTTGAGATCATACATGAAGAGAAAAAATATAATAAAAAATACACATTAATTATTTATTGAGTAAACTTAACCGAAAGTTAAAGAATTGATTATGCAACGCATGGTTACGCTAGCGTTGGCTGGCAGCGATCCGCGTGCCAGGCATGTGCCGCAATTGACTCAGTTCTATGTAAAGTTAATAGTAACATATTAGTATTTATTTATAGGGAATTCTAGTGAAAAATTAAGTACCTACTTTAATTACATAATTATAATCAGAATCAAGTATCACCCTTTATAATTTGCTTATGATATCTCTTTTTATTTAAAGTAGGCAGGCAACTGACTGATTGCTCTAAATAAAATTTTAGGTTTTCACTATTCAAAATACGTATTTTTAAATTAACTCATTGTGTTTAAATATACAACTTAGTTCGACCTTTTTTGTTTTTACAGACACTTTGGGCGCCAGTTTGTAAGATAAACTATACTGTAGTTATTAAGATTAATTTGAAACATAATTTTAAAATTTAAATTGGTTTATTAAAATCTACAAATTATCTGAGCTGAATTTTATTATTATCTAACTAGCACACTTTCTTTTTAAAAAGCAAATGTGTATGTCAATAAAATGCGTGGCTTTTAAAACATAGTCCATGGAATAGGAAAATTCCACCAAAATAAGTTTCCAGTTTAAATTAAAATTTATCATTTTTTAAGAAACTTTAATCCTAAATAATGCAGAAACATTTTGGGGCCATTAAACTGTCTTATCTCATCGTATTTCATTAGCCTACTGAATTCGTCTATGAAATTTACCAAAGCAAAATTTAATGATGTGTAAATTTTCAAAGAACGATTAGAAAAGGTATAACATAAAGTTGAAATTTGAAGGGTTCATGACTAAGGTATTCGGGATTCAGAAGCACCAAAAAGGGGATGAAACGGAGTAAGCAAATTAAGAGTACTTTGAGGATCTTCCTATTTGTTATTTGATAAGGGTCTGTTTAAGATAAGCTGTCGATTTTTCTAGTGTATGTTTATTTCTTACCGAATATTTATTTTGTAAGACATTTTTCTACCCAAGTGCTTGAAAAAAGAGCGAAATTTATTTTGAAATGGTGCTAACGCGTGATATGGCTTCTTCAAAAGAATAAATTATTTTTGGAAAATCTTTTTGGTCAAGCCACGTCTATTTCTGGAAAAAGCCTTAGCATTCATAATAGACCCCCTACAGGAAAATTTGTCATAGGGAAATGAAACAAAAATAGATATAATACGACCACTTTGGCGATGGGGTAAACCTATCAGACGCCAGTGGTTACGGGTTCGATTCCCTCACAGGACAAGAAAAAAATGTTCCGAGTCTGGACGTTTATCTATACCATGTATTTATATTCTAGGTTCCCCCCTAGTTCACTACATGGTATCTTAAATCTCAAGCTTCGCTTACTTTGAGGCCATGTATTTGGTGTGATTGTCTGGGGTTTTTTTTTTTTTAAATTTATTTAATATGTTGAAGTGATGTTTGTTTTAGGGTGATTAAACCTGTTTTTTATCTTAACAGTAAGTGACGAACTGGGCGACGATAACAGCACAAGGGATTAAGCAGGAACCGGCTTTTCATTATCTATTGTTGAAACTTATCACTGCAAGAGCGCTTTTAAGTTTATATGATGCAAATAACGGATTAGATCACAGATATACATATTTGTATTGAAACCAAGCGTGCTGACTTTTTAACACGTACGTCACAGCTGATATTTGTTGCTGGGAAATACAAATCGATTCAGAGTCACCGATGCCACCAATGAAATCGATTATTAAGAACGATATCGATATTGTGATGTCGATTTTCTAACAGACATAAATAAGCGCGGACTGAATCTAGCGGCGACCAAACTTGACGCTTGGTCGAGGTTCGAACACACAAGGTACATGCATTTGCGTTATCTATGTAGATGTATGTCTGTGGATTAGATGCTTTTTATGACACGCCTGTTAAGCGGTGGTATGCTATATATAAGTCAAGCTGGAGCTAACGGTTAATCTGAATAAAGTTTAATACATACATACATAACTTCACGCCTGTTTATGGGGTAGGCAGCATACCAGAGGTTATAAAACCATCTGATGTAACGTTTGACAAATTTGTAGGTATTATAATGGTGGAGAGAGACTATTGCAGTGACAGGGAGTCAGCCTATCGCCCGCAAAAAACGCCAATAAAACCTCTGTCCCTTAACTGACTGTTACAGTATGTCCGGGAAGAGAAGCAGCTGGCACATTCTATGTTTTTCCTTTGCTCCCAGACCAGTATGGAAGAATAAACTTTAATTGACTTTTAATTTTTATTGGAATTTCACGATAAAGAAGAAGATTGAGACGTTTCTTTATATATTATGTAATTTTGTGAATAAAATAGTTGAATGTGCGATTATAAACCGCGACATTTAGTGATAAGTTCGTGAAGTCTTTTTAAGTTATTGCATTTAAAATGCTCAAATATTCTTAAATAACTGAAAAATGTGCTAAATAAGAATCACCCGACCAGGCTCGAACTCGGGAACTCTCGTTTGCCGGACGAGTGCTCTTCCACTGAGCACTGGGGCCTGGTGGTACGCCCCAAAATTACTTAGCTCATTTTTTTGTTTTAAGGACGCGTTTCCGCAAATCTTCAAAATAGGGTATTTTCTGGTACATATTGTGATAAAATGGCGCAAAGTTTAGTATAATTACAATAACTAATAGATAGATAAGACTTTCATCTCCATTTATGATATAAAAATAATATAAATAAATTTGTTTTTGTGGCTTAAAAACTAATTTTGCGATGCCTCGTCGCACGAAAATGACGATTTTAAGCCAATTTACGGTACCACTTTTGGTATGAAAACACAAGTATTTATGAATAAAAAAAATACTATTCGATGGTTGACATGTTCATTTTTGATAATACACATTTTTTTCTTTGAAATTACTACTAAAAAACCTTTAAAAAAAAATAAAACCAAACACGTAATTTTCTTCATGTTTGTATAAATGCGTAAATCTTAACACACTGTGGTAAGGGTTATTATACTTTAGCAAATAATGTCAATATCATTCCAAACAAAAACTAGATATCTTCAGTCTGCGCTCAGCCGCTGTCGAGAGTGGACCTGTATCGCTTTTGAGTTATTTTTCGTGCTAAGAAACATCGCTGTACATACACAATTTATTACATCAAACAAGTCTCGATACTTGACGCTCTCTGAACTGAGTTGAAAAGGTAATAATATAATTTTATTGAAAAAAAAATTACAAAACCTTTTATGATTAGGATTGAATTTGGAAACTTGGAATCATTATGTTTGTTAGGACTAAACCTTATCTCCAGTTCTGGTAGTGGGGTCTGAAGGTATACCTCGAGGTGCTACTGGTACTCCTAGACGGGTAAAGCTCGGTATATCGAGTTTGGGCTCATTTTGATTCGAAGGAAGAGACCTTACCACCAGTTTTGGTAGTAGGAGCTGAAGGTATACCTCAAGGTGCTACTGGTACTCGTAGACCGATATAACTAGGCATGTCAAGTTTGGGTTCATTTTGATTCGCAGGACGAGACCTTACCACCAGTTCTGGTAGTGGGAGCTGAAGGTATACCTCGAGGTGCTACTGGTACTCCTAGACGGGTAAAGCTAGGTATATCGAGTTTGGGCTCATTTTGATTCGAAGGAAGAGACCTTACCACCAGTTTTGGTAGTAGGAGCTGAAGGTATACCTCAAGGTGCTACTGGTACTCGTAGACCGATAGAGCTAGGCATGTCGAGTTTGGGTTCATTTTGATTCGCAGGACGAGACCTTACCACCAGTTCTGGTAGTAGGAGCTGAAGGTATACCTCAAGGTGCTACTGGTACTCGTAGACCGATAGAGCTAGGCATGTCGAGTTTGGGTTCATTTTGATTCGCAGGACGAGACCTTACCACCAATTCTGGTAGTGGGAGCTGAAGGTATACCTCGAGGTGCTACTGGTACTCCTAGACGGGTAAAGCTAGATATATCGAGTTTGGGTTCATTTTGATTCGTAGGACGAGACCTTACCACCAGTTCTGGTAGTGGGAGCTGAAGGTATACCTCGAGGTGCCATTGGTACTCCTAGACGGGTAAAGCTAGTTATATCGAGTTTGGGTTCATTTCGATGCGTAGGACGAGACCTTACCACCAGTTCTGGTAGTGGGAGCTGAAGGTATACCTCGAGGTGCCATTGGTACTCCTAGACGGGTAAAGCTAGTTATATCGAGTTTGGGTTCATTTTGATGCGTAGGACGAGACCTTACCACCAGTTCTGGTAGTGGGAGCTGAAGGTACCATATTTTAAAAGAACTGAACAGGACACAAGGAACTGAAATCTATAGGCGGTCAGATTTGGTGGAATCGGGTTTTCATATTTTAAAAGAAATAATAAAATTTATGGACAAAGGATAATGCAAGTGATTGGGCTCCAAAAAAAAAGTCATTGTGCAGAGATGAGATGAGAGTCAGATTATAGATTAGACACATGTCATTCATATTTGTTAAGACGCCAAAAAAATTAGCCCTGGGAAAAAAAAGATATGACCAAAAATACATTTTGCGTTTAATAGAATAAAAATCGTTTTCTTTTATGATACAGAAACTGAACGCTCGTAGATTTCTACGAGTGTATTCGTATAACCTTTACAGCCATTGACTACGAAACGAGTGAATATTGTAAATAAATACGATTATTGGTAAAAAAAAGTGCTTGTGTGATCCTTATAAGTACCTAATGGGTTGGCTACACAGTAGTAAACCGCGATTAGTTCGTCTCTTTTCTTAGTATAGCGACTTCCCTTCTTATTATCGTCGAGCGAGACAGCAGTGCGCTGTCACAAAAGAGATGTTATTAGTCTGTCTCTTTTCTTACTATAGCGAACTTTTTGCGGCACTGGTTCGGCGACATTGGAAGCACGGTTTACAACTGTGTAGCCACCCCTTTTGATTTGATTTGTCTTTTTTCTTACTTTAGCGATGTCTCTTATACGGCACTGGTTCGGCGACATTGGAAAAGCAGTTTACAAATGTGTAACCACCCCTTATGAAATAATGGTATGTATGGTTTATCTAATACTGCCATTTAGAATAAGCTAATGTGTTGGTATAAGTGGTTATCGTTAATGAAAAAAGTAAGACTTTTAAACACATGATTTATTATTTCATTCATTGCCATTGGTAAGAGTTCTTAAACATAAAATAAGTACTATTTTTGAAGACGTTATTCATTATTTCAGTACAATTAAACAAACATCATAAATTATAAAAGGAATAGTACTTTTAAACACATGATTCATATTAACAATACAATTAAATATCATAATCATAAAAGAAGTTCGACTTTCGACTCGAACCCCGAAATGTTTCGAATAAAATGGACAATGCGCGCTAATAATGTGCTACGAGAAAGAGATAGAGAGCGTTAATGAAATCTAGTTGTAATAATTATAGCAACATACTAGCTTATTCTAAACGGCAGTATTAGATGAACCATACATACCATTATTTCATAAGGGGTGGTTACACATTTGTAAACTGCTTTTCCAATGTCGCCGAACCAGTGCCGTATAAGAGACATCGCTAAAGTAAGAAAAAAGACAAATCAAATCAAAAGGGGTGGCTACACAGTTGTAAACCGTGCTTCCAATGTCGCCGAACCAGTGCCGCAAAAAGTTCGCTATAGTAAGAAAAGAGACAGATTAATAATAACATCTCTTTTGTGTGTCGACGATAATAAGAAGGGAAGTCACTATACTAAGAAAAGAGACGAACTAATCGCGGTTTACAACTGTGTAGCCAACCCATTAGGTACTTATAAGGATCACACAAGCACTTTTTTTTACCAATAATCGTATTTATTTACAATATTCACTAGTTTCGTAGTCAATGGCTGTAAAGGTTATACGAATACACTCGTAGAAATCTACGGGCGTTCAGTTTCTGTATCATAAAAGAAAACGATTTTTATTGTATTAAATGCAAAATGTATTTTTGGTCATATCTTTTTTTTCCCAGGGCTAATTTTTTTAGCGTCCTAACAAATATGAATGACATGTGTCTAATCTATAATCTGACTTTCATCTCATCCCTGCACAATGACTTTTTTTTTGGAGCCCAATCACTTGCATTATCCTTTGTCCATAAATTTTATTATTTCTTTTAAAATATGAAAACCCGATTCCACCATATCTGACCGCCTATAGATTTCAGTTCCTTGTGTCCTGTTCAGTTCTTTTAAAATATGGTACCTTCAGCTCCCACTACCAAAACTGGTAGTAAGGTCTCGTCCTACGCATCAAAATAAACCCAAACTCGATATACCTAGCTTTACCCGTCTAGGAGTACCAGTGGCACCTCGAGGTATACCTTCAGCTCCCACTACCAGAACTGGTGGTAAGGTCTCGTCCTACGAATCAAAATGAACCCAAACTCGATATACCTAGCTTTACCCGTCTAGGAGTACCAGTAGCACCTCGAGGTATACCTTCAGCTCCCACTACCAGAACTGGTGGTAAGGTCTCGTCCTAAGAATCAAAATGAACCCAAACTCGACATGCCTAGCTCTATCCGTCTAGGTGTATGTACCAGTAGCACCTCGAGGTATACCTTCAGCTTCCACTACCAGAACGGGTGGTAAGGTCTCGTCCTAAGAATCAAAATGAACCCAAACTCGACATGCCTAGCTCTACTCGTCTAGGAGTTCCAGTAGTACCTCAAGGCATACCTTCAGCTCCCACTACCAGGACTGATGGTAATGTCTCGTCTTATGAACTCGAACTTGACATGCCTAGGAATAGGAATTCCAGTAGAAGCCCTCGAGTGTACCACCAGCTCATCAGGTTCGATGGTGAGGTTTTATCGTTACGAATAAAACGAGCTCAAACTTTCCGAGCACTTTAATTAATCTTACCCAATTTAATCGTTTTAATAAAAGAATTTGCAAATATTTAAAACTAAAGTATCAAAACTGTTCAAAACCTTTCGTCTTTTTCACGGCACGCTTGTGTGCGTGAATCTTATACATGTAGTAGTAGAATTCGATACCTAGCCTTTTCGGAAACGCATCCTTAACGTAATATTGCTAACGTAGCTCCATCTAATGGTAGCTTTGCAACTAAGACCAGTCAAGACCAATTTCTTTTACAGAAATTGTGAATCCCAGTTAAAGTGAAGCATTGCAGTGTTGAATAATATTTTAAAGTTATTGCATTTAAAATGTTTAATTATTCTTACATAACTGAAAAACGAGAGGTCCCAGGTTCGAGTGATTTTCATTTAGCACATTTTTTTAGTAGTAGGTAATTCAAATGTACTTGTTTTCTATTTTATTCTCGCTCGTCTACTAGTTAATAATAATAATTGAAGATTTCTTCCCGTTTTTTTACATACAACAACTGACGACCACTTTGGCGATGGGGTAAACTGCTCAGACGCCAGTGGTTGCGGGTTCGATTCCCTGTGTCTGGGTGTTTATCTATTTATGTATTTATATTCTAGTTCCCCCCTAGTTTGCTACATGGTATCTCATAACACAAGCTATGCATACTTTGGGGCCATGTAGTTGGTTTGATTGCCTGGGGATTTTATTTATTTATTTATAAATATTTTTGTAAAAATTATCTGCGTTATATCTGGCTTGGCCTGCCTGTGTGAAATAAATCCAGCCATTTCTGCGGGAAGATCAAAAAAATATCCTTATAAACTTTCACGTTCATAATATTCATAGGTTGATTTTCCTAATAATATGCTTTGCACGTTTTATAAATCACTAGCCACCGCGCGCGGTTTTACCCGCGTAACTTTTGATCCCGTTGGATTTTCGGGATAAAATATAGCCTATAACCTTCCTCAAGAGTTGGGCTATCAAATGCAAAAAGAATTTTTCAAATCCCACTTGTAGTTTCTGAGATTAGCGCGTTCAAACAAACAAACAAACAAAAAAACAAACTCTTCAGCTTTATATATTAGTATAGATTAAAAATATAGATGAACTGAAATTTAATTTAACAATTTCTTTGACTTTAAAGTATAACATGTAAATGATATTTATCCACTTTTATTTCTGCTAAACTTTGGCTGTTAGCAACTTATATTGTTAAGGACTTTTTTGAACTAAGTATACAAATAAGATAGCCCGCAGCTACAAAATAATTGGGTCAAAACTTGTTTCAAGTCTCAAACCATGTTTGACAAACGATTTATTATTTAAATAGGTTGGCAGGAATATATTTTTTGAGAATGCTTAGAACTATACAATATTCAAAATTAGGAAAAAGTTGAGACTTTTATTCATTAATTTAACGTATTTATTTTCGACTAGCTGTTGCGCGCGGTTTTACCCGCGCAATTTCGATTCCCGCGGGATTTTCGGGATAAAAAGTAGCCTATACGGCAGTGCTAGCACGGATCTTTTGTCGATCGTAAGTTTACGAAAGCTCGTATAGTATGGAGTCGGTTGCAAGTTTTTAGTAACAATGTAATTTTTTATTTTACAGTTATTTAAGAGTAGAACCTGTTAACAAACATTCAAAATTAACACGGAACATATTTATTTAAGCTGACCGTGCGGCAAAGGATAGATTTCAATTATTGCTTGCAAAACCGTCTCCATACTATACGAGCATTCGTAAACTTACGATCGACAAAAGATCCGTGCTAGCACTGCGGATTCGGAAGAATCCCTCTAAGTAATGGTAAAAGAAATTTTGGTCTCGATCCAATGGTTTTTGAGCCTATTCAATACAAACATACAAAAATACAAAGGTTTCCTCTTTATAATATTAGTATCAATTAATCAATTATTTCGTGCTGGACTGGGAGCGAAAGAAAAACATAGAAAGTGCCAGCTGCTTCTGTTCCCGGGTATACTGTAAAAGACAGTAAAGGGACGGAGGTTTTATTGGCGTTTTATGATAGGCTGACCACCTGTCACAGCAATAGCCTCTCTCCAACATTAATACTTCCAAATTTATCAAACGTTACATCAGATGGTTTCATGGCCTCTGGTGTTCTGCCTACCCCATTAAGGATACTGGCGTGAAGTTATGTATGTAATCAATTATTTCATTGTAAAAAAAAAAAAAGAAACCTCACTTATTAATAGAAGAAAACTAACTTAATAATAGCGGACTGAAACAATTGAAGCATAAAATAATTATTTAACTGCATGAAGTGTATAAGTATAAGGACCACTTTGGCGATGGGGTAAACCTGTCTGCCTCGGTACGATTCCCGCACGGAACAAGAAAAAAAATGTGTTCTGTGTCTGGGTATTTATCTATTTATTTATTTATATTCTAGGTTCCCCCCTATCTCGCTACATAGTATCTCATAACACAAGCTATGCTTACTTTGGGGCCATGTAGTGTGATTGTCCGGGGATTATTATTTATTTATACAGAAGTATAAATTATTTTGAATAACATGCTTTAAAACAATAATGAAGTAATAATTTGAATGTTTTTTTGCAACTCGAGCTGAAATTTTTTTTTTTTTTTATAATTGACTAAACCCGCGTTTGACCTCAATCTCACCTGATGGTAAGTGATGATGAGGTCGAAGATGAAAGCACACGGGTTTAGGAAGGGACTGGCTCTTTATACAATATTGCCGGAACACATTACCGCCGGGGCGGTAACATTTGGCGGCTGACTTTATATAAAGGGTGGTCGCTAGCCAGGCGGATCCAGAAGGGATCCTACCACCAAGCGATTAAAAAAAAATAACAGAATTCTCGAAATTTTTTGCCAAAAAGGGTGCTTATACTAACTTTTACTGTACAACTTGCCCAGAACATTCTAGAAATAAACATTTGACATTCGTGCGTGCTAATAATATTTCACAGCCAACTGTTTACACTGTAATTTAAATTTAATTCTATGAAATAGTTTGAAATGTTAAGAATTCGTTCATTTGTACCCTGTTAAATCGTCAATATTTTTCAATGTGAGAGAAATAAATAAAACATTTTATTTTTATTTTCATTTTCATTTTTCATCATCCTAATTATCTACAGGGTCTGTCGCAATGAATGGATTAAGAAAAAAAAATTGAAAATTCTTTATTAAACAAAAAAGATCTTCTAAATAAACCTGTTAACTGGAGTTGGTCTGGATGTAGGACTGTAAGAAAATCCTATTTTTACTTTCAGGACTCTCAACAATATGAAAATGGCGTTGACTTTTATGTTTTTTTATAAACTTTTAAACAAACTTTTAACAACTTTTTTCATTCAATTCACTGCCATTTCATCAAATGTAGACACTTTTATGTACTTTTTGCTGTATCATACTCCAAAAGACTTGTTACATTTAATTTAAATATGAAGGTAGTTTAACGTTGAACATTGTCAAAATTCTCGTTTTAAGACATATTTTTTCAACTTTTTTCTAAGTGTCAACTTTTGATCATCTACTGTGACCAAAAAGTATGGTACTATATATGACCTTAAAAGACTTATCTGGTATGTGTAGATTTTAAAATTAAAAGTTTCAGGAGCGAGAACACTGATCCAGGTCAGAATTTTCATTGCAAGATTGCATGTCACTGCAATTTTTTTTTCAATATATATATTCATACTTGTAATGTAGTAGTTGCACTACGTAATGTTCAGTATTCATAATGCACTTAGTGCTAGCACAGAGTACATAAAAGGCACAAGGCGTTTCGTAAAAGTACGTCTATTAATTTGTATACATTTTATAATTTGTATCATTGGATTTTTAACCGTATTACAACGGAATATGTTGCAAAGTGTATACATATTATAAGACGTGACTGTACAGGCGTCTATCGTTGTTCATGACGTGATAATCAAACTATGAAGTCACTTGCCTTTTCTTAACAATTTACTTTGCTGTTCTTTGCTGGCAGTGGACGACCACTTTGGTGATGGGGTAAATCTATCTACTTCAGACGCCAGTGGTTGCGGGTTCGATTCCCGCAAACAAGAAAAAGAAATGTTCCGTGTCTAGGCGTTGACCTATATATATGTATTTATATTCTAGGTTCCCCCCTAGCTCGCTACATAGTATCTCATAACACAAGCTCTGCTTTCTTTGAGGCCATGTAGTTGGTGTGATTGTTTGTGGATTTTATTTGTTATTGTTTATTATTTAATTTGAATTCCGTTCTAAAATTAATAAAGTCAGAATTTCAGTTTATTAAGTAACTTACAGTTACAATTAAGTAAACAAAACTTGTTGGTAACGTGCAACATAACTATGTAAAAGTATATCGTTTTTTCTTCTCTTCCATGAGGCCAGCCTTATGGCAGGCAGAAACCTACTAACTAGAACTTAAAAGTCATCATCATAATCACAACTCTGGTCAATGGGCCCACTGCAGGGCTATGGGTCTCACCCTCCCTTGGGTGACTAGGAGCTGGCCCAGTGCTGTTTAGAGGTTATCCGAATTTTCGAGGCGCCGAAATGGCTTCTTACAAGCTCTTACGATAACTGTATACAAGTATATAGCACCCGGGATTGACTGATTAAAGTTCCTTCTGCAGCATGGAAGTTGCCGTGTGGAATGAATGATCGGCGATCGAAAATAAGATATCGATTGATGTAGCTACACAGAAGCCAATACGCCACGAAGACTTTCGGTGAAACATCTATTTCACCGGAATAATCACCTATATATTATTTATTTTACATTGTATCTTGACGTTTTATGTCCTTATATACTCCTAGTCATATAGTGTAGTCATCATCCATCATCATCATCATCCACAGCCTGTAGACGTCCACTGCTGGACATAGGCCGCCCCTAAGGTCTTCCACATCGCTCGGTCCCGCACCGCCCTCATCCAGCGTTTATCGGCGACTTTGACCAGGTAGTCGGTCTATCTTGCGGGGGCCTGCGTACACTGCGTCTCCTAGTACGTGGCCGCCACTCGGGAAGTTGTTTGCCCCAACAGTCATCTGTTCTGCGATCTATGTGCCCTGCCCATCGCCACTTCAGCTCTGCAATCCTTCTGGCTATGTCGGTGACTTTGATTCGCCTGCAAATCTCCTCATTCCTGATTCGATCCCGCAGGGTAACTCCTAGCGTAGCCCTTTCCATTGTCCACTGAGCGACTTTAAGCTTGTTTACAAGGTGTATAGTTAGGGACCACGTAGTCACTCGTGACCAATCTTTGTAAGGTTTTGGGATTTTGTCTATTTAGATTATGCCAAGCGTTTATGTTATTGTTGGTAAATTTACATTCTTTTATAACGTTGTACATACATATATACATACAAATCTTCACGCCTGTATCCCTTATGGGGTAAGCAGAGCACCAGAGGTTATAACGCGATCTGATGTCACGTTGAACGAATTTGGAGGTATTATAATGATAGAGAGAGACTATTGCTGTGACAGGATGTCAACCTATCGCCCACAAAAACGCCAATAAAACCTCTGTCCTTTAACTGACTTTTACAATATTCCTGAGAAGAGAAGCACCTGGTACATTCCATGTTTTTCTTTCACTCCCAGTCCAGCATGGAAGCAATACAACATTGTATTAAAACACCATTTCCACCTGTAAATCCACGATATTAATAATCATATTTCTATTACGAATCACAAAGGAACATCACATCAATATTGAGTACAACATACCTTCCTCTTTGATCCACTGTCAGCCCAAATTATGCAAACACCAGATCCCTAGGGAAATAAGCGCCCCAATATACTGACAAAACGATTTAGTATGTAGGAGTATTGTGTGTGTTTATGAGCCTTTCATGAAAATTTAATAAACTTCCCAAGTTAGTTTTTACCTGACTACTGAAAAGGAGCTTTGTTATTTTTTTTTGTTTCGTTAAGTTGAAATAACTTAACGAAAATACTGTTATAAGCAACTTATTTCGATAATTCTTTGTTACGAGTGCAAAGCTCTCTTGCGATCTTCATAAAGGAGTGCAACGAAAACACTACAATCTGCACTATAAGTGTTATAAAACAACAGCTGATCTACTGTGTAATTAATTATTTGGGGATTTTATTTTATCTACTTTTGAAATTAAAAAAAGACGGCACTCGGAGACTGCCGCGGTAAAGCAGCTATTGCATAGCATTTTTTATCAACTTATGCAATTATAATTCTTGTAAAAAATTTTAAAATTTTAATTAAGTAAATGTAAATTAATCTTAATAGTGTAAATTGTAAAGTATTGTAAAATTGTGTAAATGGTATAATATTGTAACGTAAAATAACCTAGATTGTAATTAAAATTAATTAAAAGAGCTTTGTTTTTATGGTACCTATCTAAATATAATAACTGTAATATCTTTAAATTATGTAAAAAAAAATGAGTTTTGTTTATATACGAACTATTATTTTAACTGAGATTGTTGTGCTCACCTTTAATTTAAAATCATTTTAATAAGTGTTTAATTGTGCAATTTTATTGAAAATGTTTGTAGGATGTATTTTAGTTGGTAAGCCATAAATAAATAAATAATTATTTATGTATTCTATTAATCCAGTAATGTTTGATCTAATATGAAGTTCCACATGTTCCTAGTAGATGGTGCTGATTGTTTATTAAAGCCCGCATGTAAAGTTATGAAATCAAAGTATCACCCCTGTGCCGGTCGGAGTGTTAGGTTTTTTTCGTTACGGAATTTCTGGATTCGGTCCCCACGCTCAAGGCCCGCGATAGAAGCTATGCAATAGCTTAAAAACACCTAACTTTAAATATATTTTTATACATTTCCATTGACAGAAACAATTTGGGCGGCTTTAATGCATAAATCATTGCCAGAGTATGTAATAACGTATAAATGTTTATACAAATTCTAAATACTATCTCTTTCCGCCATATGTTCTTTTACTTTTCTTATTTCATATATGAATATTTCTAGTTACTGATTCACGATTTGCAAATGCGATAGTAAAACCGCAGTCTGGGTTTTCGGGTTCTTACTCTCTGCCCTTTTACTCATTGTATATTATTTAACTTGTGTTCCTTCGTACTATATGTGTGTGCGTTTATTCACAAGGATAAAATAAATTTAAAGGTAACCATGACAGAAAAATATTTATACTTAGTTTGCATTTAAGTGAAACAGGCCATATCAGCAAATGTAATAATGTTTCCTCAGTGATCACAAGGCTTTGTTTTTTTGGTATTCTACTTTTTTTTCTTATGGGCATTTATTTCTCAGATATACTCAGGTGATTTACTAACGGTTACAAATAGTACTTATCATTCCGTGGGTTGGATAGATTATGAAATTCGTTATTAATAAGGTTTCTGGTAGTGAGCGGTGATGTGAGGTGAGAAAAGGAAAGTAGAGTGATACGGTAGGAGCAAAGTTTTTAGAAAATTTAAAAATCTTTGTTATTTAGGACTTTGTTTGGTATTAAAGTCGATTTAAAGGAGGTATTATTTTGAAAATTGAAATTTTTGGCTTAAACTGTAAATCTTACTAAATTAATTGTTAAGCAAATGGATTTTATAAAAAAATAACCGATGTATAATATTGAGTTTTCACAGATAAGAAACGTGAAGCTCTTAATTTTTTTTAACAAAAATATATCCTTATTAATTCTTCAATAGGTAATAAACCATACAAGGATAATCAAAGGATTGTGATATATCGTAAGCGTCTCAATAGCTTGAATGCGTTTCCAATGCTATCCCAATGCCTAGATTGGATACCGATACAAAACTTTTAATAGAATTTATATAAATATTATAGAGAACAGTAGTTGCGCGCTTTAATATACAACCAGCGCCACCTATTGATGGGTAGCAGAATTAATACTAAGGGAAGTATAATTTAAATGTTTGACGACCACTTTGGCGATGGGGTAAACCTATCTGCCTCAGACGCTAGTGGTTGCGGGTTCGATTCCCGTACGGAAAAAGAAAAAAAAAAGTTCCGTGTCTGGGTGTTTATCTATTTATGTATTTATATTCTAGGTTCCCCCCTAGTTCGCTACATGGTATCCCATAACACAAGCTATGCTTACTTTGGGGACATGTAGTTGGTGTGGTTGTCTGGGGATTTTATATTATATTTATATTTAATGTTTGTAGAGTTACACTACCAGTTTTACTCGGTTTTATCCACGTAACTTATAATTTCGTAGGAAAACTTTCATAGTAAAATACCGCCAACCGTTAAAACTCCAAGATGGTCACAACCTACGAAATAAAACTTGGAATCCACGACAATATTCTTCGAAACGTAACATACTTACACATATGAATCTCGGTATGTCCTGCACAGCTGCGAGCATTAATATAAGGTGATGGATCGGAGACAGATGCGGTCGTCGGTTATATTACTTTGTTTTTGCAGTTTTTGAGTACAGTTGCTTTGGTTATATTAGATGTATGAAATGTCGGATCTTTGCCTGGTAACATACGTGGCAGAAGAGAAGATTGAATCGCACTGCAGTTTTTGAAAGAAACTTGGAAAGATTGCAACTTTTAAAATAAAAAAATAAAATAATGAAATGTAAAACTTATTAACAAGTTTTACATTTCAACTTGACGTTTCGATGTCATTGCAGCCGCTTTGCATCGTGGTATTATAATGTTAGGAATCGAGAAAACTTAAGATTTTTTTTAATAAATGCGGCTCTAATAAACATTGTGTTTACTAAGGATAGTTTGTTATTTGGCATCTGATAAGCAAATATACAAATTCTTCGGCTTTGTTTTACCGACTTGCAGTTTTCCCGTTTTTAAGCGTTTCGATATAATATCTTCTAAATCCTTATATTTCCTAAAAGTTGACCCATTGTCCTACATGAACGACCAACGCGACAATATGGCGCGGTAAGAAAACAGCTAATCGTTTTTTTATAGGTGAAGCCGCAATTGTCAATCTCGCCTAAGTAGTAATACGAGTAAGTAAAGATTAGGTTGTCGGGGTCACCACTTTAAAAATAAAAAATAAATAAAAATGTTTATTAATTTCAGAAAAGCATTAATTACAAATATTGGCTTAAATATACAAGGAAGGATAGAACATTGGTGTTTTAACTAGGATAATACTTTTTTTCAGGCTGGAGCGTGCTAAAATAACATTTAAAAATCATTCAAATCTATACTAATATATAAAGCTAGAAGAGTTTGTTTTTTTGTTTGTTTGTTTGAACGCGCTAATCTCAGAAACTACAAGTGGGATTTGAAAAATTATTTTTGCATTTGATAGCCCAACTCTTGAGGAAGGCTATAATTTATCCCGAAATTCCACGGGATCAAAAGTTACGCGGGAAAATCCGCGCGCGGTGGCTAGTTAAATATAACTTCTATAAAATAAAATATGGATCTTATGGAATACAAACATAGTAGAAACTTTTTAACTGTTCTTAAGAAATAAAAATAAAATAGGAAATTGTGACAATTTCAAATTTAAGATAGTACCTATATAATTATTTCATTTATATTATATTTATATATATTTATACCTAATTACACATTTATGCAAACATTATCAAAAATTAACTTATTACAGTCAGTAGCATCTCGGTTTCATCGTACGACAATTCCTGGAGAACTGTTTTTAAATCCTTTTTACAATTTCTTACGTTCAAGGGATATATATACACTTTAGTGTTTACTTTGTTATACAATAATGTCCTAGGGATTTATAAAATCGTGTAGTCAAAGTGTATTTTACCCGCGTGCGATTTGCGCATACAATATCCTTGCGTCTTTTGTTAGCAGAACTGGTGCTGTATTGAAGTGCCGTGTGCTGCTTAAGTACTGTGTTAGTTATAAATAATTGTCGGGCTGTTAGGTACATTGCATGATTTATATAAAAAATTAGTAGGGTACAGGTATGGCCTAAAAGAATTACCTAACTAACCTTAAGAATTGCTCTTTGAGCTCTTTCTACAATAAGTAGAGAGGTTTTAGGAGCTTCGCCCCAGATCGTAATACAATATGTTATCACAGATTGACACAGGGCGCTGTATAATAGCATGATAAGTTTTGAATCCGCAATTGAGCTGATTTATTTTAAAACGAAAATCAGTTTACGGATTCTATTACTAAGAGCTTCAATGTGATATCTGAAGGAAAGAGTTTCATCAATAATCACACCGAGATATTTTATTTATCTGTTACTGTTATTGTAGGAATTGTGTCAGCAAGGTTATTGCAGAAATGTGCATACAGGGGTCTATTAGTTAGTGCTACGTGTGATTTCCGCATTGTGAACATAATGTATTATTTTTTGTCTGCGTTTATTGTAAGTAGGTGAAGTTTAAGCCAGTTTGGGAACAAGGTGTTTGTTCCTACTCCCAAAACAAAAGGGATGGCAGGCCGCGGCCCACGGCCCGATAGTTGGTGTCGGGATCTCGTATTAATGCAAGTCCTAAAGAAACTTTGAACGTGCGATCTAGGAAAATCCGATGTGTCGTCATCGGTGCAGTTGCTATGAAGCGTCGCTAGATGGCGCTACAAGGTCAAAAATCACAGCACATGGAATTAAGAAGAACCTGGCTCTTCATAAAATATTGCCGGAACACCACCGCATATGAACGGTGGTCGCTAGCCAGGCGGGCCCTGAAGGGGTCCAACTACCAAACGGGGGACATTAGGATTTTTTGCTTTTTACGACACGGGGCAATCAGGGGCGGTACGGATATTAGCGAACCCTACGCAGTCCTAAAGGAAATGCAGAAGAATTTTTTGTAATCATAACCGTCTTTACGACAGTCTCAAATGTAGTTTTAAGTATTTTTATATATTCTAGTTTAAGGTATGTATCTGTTTATCTTATATGTATGTTAGACTGTAAGGTATTTATTCTATGGGCCTCTGTTTTCAATTGTTAAGATCTCATTGTAAATATTGCCTGAAATAAATGAAATTATTATTTATTATTATATTATTATTATTATAATACAAATATCCAATGGTTTATACTATTTATTTAAATTTTTGCAGCATACAACAATACATCATTCATTACATTGATCAAATTATGATGAAAGAATACTTAAACATGTAGTAGTTAAGGTGTTATATGATATTGTTTGAAGATATTACTATAAATAGTCGCTGCGACTATAAACCACCTGATCAATTTACTGTAGCAAAATATCCTCTAGCAATCATTTTGGTCAATATCAATATCATATCTACAAAATCATGTTGGTAATAGGCCAATTAGGTTATCAATATTGAATTTCCAAATTCTTGGAATTGTTATTCGTAGGCAAAGAGGTATCAAGTCCTAGTGGTAGGCTTATCAGGAATCTACGGATAAAGAACGTTCAATTAAGTTGATGGCCGCTTGATGTAGCTAGAAAGTAAATAAATGTATCTGGGTATGATTACTTTACCTATTATCCAAAATAAACAATTTATATAGAATGTGCCAGCTGCTTCTCTTCCCCGGCATACCGTAAAAGTCGGTTAAGGTACAGCGGTTTTATTGACAGTTTTGCGGCCGATAGGCTGACCCCCTGCCCTGCGATAGTCTCTCTCCATTATTATAATACCTCTAAACTTGTCAAACGAGACCTCAGATGGTTTCATAGCCTCTGGTGTTCTGCCTACCCCGTAAGGGATACAGGCGTGAAGTTATGTATGTATGTATTATTATTAATAATTACCTAGTAGCCCAGTTAAAACAGGCCGAATATAGGCAACAGGGGAATTAATTCAAGTAGTTTTGAAATTTGGCCCTCGTTTACCATGTGCAGTCTAAAAAAAGTCTTTGAGGGTGGGAAGTGTGCTGAGGTTGTAGGGACGGAATGATGATGGATGTTCATATGTTTATTTATGTTAATTCTATTAGTTAAATATTCATGTAGGTACATATGTTTTCTAATTTCTTAAGTTTATTTATTTGTTACCTTATCTCTTGCTTTTATGCTTCTTGCTTGCAGCTATGATCCGCTTGTGTAGCAGCAGCACGCAGACACGACGTTGGCTTAGCCACGTTCATCATAACTCTGTGTAAATCCCACTGCAGGTCTGTGAGTCTCTCCTCTGGGAGACAAGGAGGTTTAGGCCATAATCCACCAAGCTGGTCCAATACTGGGTGTCGGAATTTTTAGGATGCCGAAATGGCTTCTGACAAACCCTAACGACTACGGTATACTACGATACAGCACCCGGGACCGACTGCTTAACATGTCCTTCGAAGCACGGAAGTCGTCGTGAGAAATAAATGATCGGCGGTCACCCATCCTAATACCGGCCGCGCCAAGCGCGCTTCACCTGCTATATCGTTTGATATGCACAGTAACCACGGCGCCACTATGACTTTACTGGCAAGTTATTTGACAAAAATGATGGTGGCTTTTTTGACACGTTTTAACTCGTCAGTTCCAGTCTTCAAAAGCACTAAAAGTTTGGGTCAAGATATAAAATATAATTGTACTTGTTTTAAAAATAAGAATATTTTTCACAATCTTGAAGAAACTAAAATAATCAGAAACTAATTAGGTGTATTCTTTTGACCCTTAGTAGGGCGATCTCGTTTATAAAATAATCCAGATTGTCTGCTTTGAAAAATACATATCTTAACATTTTGTATTCAAGGAAATTTTACATTTTTTAAAGACTTTTTTTGCTTTTCTTTCAACAGAATCTTAATTAGAAACGTATGTTTTTCTTTGACTTTATGTAAGAACTATACATGAATAATAAGCCCTTTGTAGACTTACATACAGCTCAGAAAACTCTCTGAAATAAATATGGAAAAAGTGCCAGTCCAGTCTTAATTAACATCTTTCGAGATTTCTTTCAAACAAACTCAGCACAGCATTATTTATTCCTGAGAAGTATCAAAGACATGCTAATTATAAGTTTACTAAAGATTCATAAAGGTATCATTGCATATCCTGATGGTAGATAATTACCATCAAGCCACAGATTACTTAATGATTACAGATATGGCAGTCTATCACGATAAAAATGAAGAATAATAATCTTTAATAATCTTTATTTGTATCTGTCAAATATAAAATACAATAAGTGAATATAACTAAACAATAAACAAGAACACTAAATGTAAGTAGGTAAGTTGGACCGTAAATGGTAGAACAAAACAGAATAAAGAAACAAGGAACATGTTTCATGCTATTATAACTATTAAACAAGTTTATAATTTTTTAAACAATGTACAAAAATATCCCTAAATATGCGTACATTAAAATAATTTTTTCAATGCTTGCTACAACAAATCTGATATCACACTAATGGAGATAATAAAGAAAATGTTCTAATGAAAATGATAAAGAAAATGAAAAAATCTTTATTACCAGAAATATAAAACCAACTTCAGCGATGGACTAGCAGCAAAGAAGCATACGAATGTGGCAGCTGCTTCACTTCCCGGGCATCCTGTAATAGTATTTATGTAACAAGTGAGCTAAGTTGCTTATTACAGTCGAGGCTGTGATTTGAGCCCGAGCCGCAGGCGAGGGCTTAATTATGAGCCGAGACTGTAATTAGCAACGCTCACGAGTTACATACGACGTTTTTCAACACACTTGTGAGTAAAAGACAGACATACGTTGTCATAAAATTTATTTGAAGCAGCTGTTGAAGGTACAGTGAACAAACTTATATTCTACATTATTATTTGAAGTGCCAGCTCGTCCTGAGTATATGTCGGCCACATAGAAAAATCACTGGAATGATTTGGCATTAAATAATTAATGCTAGATGCCGACGGTTGTGGTTCAAGGCCAGGACAAAACTTCTTCTGCTTCGGTTCTAAGTTAATATCGCCTGCACGCGCGCGCTCAGCGGAGCCCCGAGCGCCGCGCCGGTCAGTAGCCCTGTCCCTTTACACGTACACACGCTATTGTTGCTTGCCGGCGCTATGCGGGCTGCTGCTGCTGCACGCGCGCTGCCTGTCCGCGCGCCGCCTGTCTGCGCGCCGCCTGGACGCGCGCGCTCATATATTTAATGTATAACCCGGATCAATAAAATATGCTCTGTTTACTCGCATGTAATTTACACTAAGGTACAATTCAACTTTGTAGGATTCATTATATTATGCACTAGGGCATAATATATTATGCACGCGTGACTTATAGCCCAGTTTATAGTTCTAAATTCAATAGAATAAGGCTCACTTTAGGAGCAAGTGTGTTGAAAAAGTCAGTAACGGGATAGAGGTTTTATTGGAGGTTTTTTTGTGGGCGATAGGCTGACCTCCTGTCACTATAATAGTCTCCATCCATCATTATAAAGCCTCCGAATTTGTCAAACTTGATATCAGATGGTTTTACAACCTCTGGTGTTCTGCCTACCCCATGAGGGATACAGGCGTGAAAGTATGTATGTAGTATAGTATAAAACCAAAAAAGACTTAAACATCTATTGGTTGCTTCACTAGGCCTGTATCGTATCGAAGCAACTATTTCCAGTATTTTTAAATACATTATGTATCAGTGCTATATATAAATGTATATATTTAAAATTACAGTAATTAATCTATTTAATACTTTTTATTGAATTATTCTTAAGAGGTCTTCTGTAGCATCATAGCATACTGTGAGCAGCCATGCTTGCATAATGTATTTAGCTTCTGATATTTTTTTGTTCCTCAAGTTACAATTTTGGACTACTTTACTATAAACAAAGGCATTGATGATAACCTACATAGTTACCTAATTTTAAAGATTTTATGGTAATTATTTATAATAATAATAATAAGAAGAAATATTTATTTTCTTACATACAGACAGTTACATATTAATATATTATAGTTACATTATATTATACATAGTTACAGGCAAAATAAAATTAAACAAGAATAATTACATAATACGCAGTAAACAAAAAGGCTAAGGCTCAGCTAAATGTCATTGATGGATTCAATCCAACAACAACGCTGATAATTCTGCCTTCGCCTGCAAGAGGATACTTCCACTTCACGTATGCAACACGAGTTAATTACACAAAGCTATAATGGTACAACGAACAAATGAAAACATTAATTAAAACAAATCAAAAACCACGAAACTATAGCTATATTTAACAAAAATTATTATGAAAGTAGGATAAGAATATCATTACACAGAATAAGGTTTCAAATTACAAAAAAATACAATGATAGTATAATATAAGTAATATAAGACAGTTCGGACATCATGTACCTTAAGTTAGAATTTTTTTTGTTGGGATATATAAAAAGTTCTTTTACAGTTTTTTTAAAGGTGTAAATTCATATCTATTGAAACATAAGATATTAAAAAACACCTCCAACAAGTGGCATAGAAAATCCAAATTTAAAATAATTTTTAAGGTTCTTTTTTACGGTCCTAGACCCCCTGGGTAAGCATTTCGTAAAAGTCGACTAATCCGAGTGGCCCCCGCTCGGTGGTAGGACCCATCCAGGGCCCGCCTGGCTAGCGACCACCCTTCATATTTAATCTGACGCCAAATAGCACCGCTCCTTCGGTGAAAAGTTCCAACAATATTTTATGAAGCGCCAATTCCTAACCCCTGAAAAGGTATGAAAAATTATGAACTGAATACTAGATTTCTAAAAGCAGTTGTTCTCATCACTACAATTTGTAATTCTTTGTAGAACTTCTAGTTTCAGACTGTCAGATACAGAACCATCTAAATGCTACCCTGTGTAGTTTTGATACATCCTTAGTACGGTTGCTTATAACAGACACTGGCCCGTCTGCACTAAACTTTGATCCTAAGTTAATTCTTAAGTCTATAGTCTGAATACATATTTAAGTATCAACTTAGTACAAAGTTTACTGTTTTACATGTTAAATTGTTTAGCCTTATTTCAAATGGTGTATTATTGTATACAGCCACAATTAGGTTTTGTCAGAAGAAATATGAAATGAACAATGATTGTAGTAAATGTATTGTTTAATATGAAAAAGAGATTGAAGTTGAAGGTATTTCAAATGTCAAAATATTTAATTCTCAATAAAACACCTTATGATCTCAATTTTTCAGAAAATTTTAATACTACTACAACTAGAAACTGCTTATGGTGTTTTATCACAGGTCGTCTAGTCTATTCACTATTTAGTCAAAATTCTAAAAATTCAAAACTATGTTGTGTGCTATTTATTTGTTGGTATGTCAATAGTTAAAATTACTTGTGTTTGACGAAAAGTGGGCTTACAGACATTGAAAACATTGTTTGTATTATGATCATTATCATCATCATCACAACTCTTTGTAATGAGCCCACTGCAGGGCATGAGTATCTCCCCTGGGTGATGAGGAGGTTTAGGCCATAATCCACCAAGCTGGCCCAGTGCTAGGTGGTGGATGTCAGAATTTTTAGGGTGCCGATACAGCTTCTTACAAACCCTAACGACTACTGTTTACAAGTATACAGCACCTGGGACCGACTGCTTAAAGTGCCCCCCGAAGCACAGTAGTCGCCGTGAGAAATGAATGGTCGGCGGTCACCCATCCAAGTACCGACCGCGCCGTACGTAGCTTAACCAGCGATATCGTGTGATACACACAGTAACCACGGCGCCACGACGACTTCGACGTTTGTATTATAGCTTAAATAAAACGCTTTTTAACCGGATTTTTCGCATATAACTTGCCCACTATAACATACCTTGATGTTTTGATGTCTTTAAGCTTACCTATATTACGTTTTGTATCCATTATACTCCTTGAATGTGTTTTACATAGAGGGATCACAGTTCAATTTTCTAAAATACCCTAACTAGTTTTTTGTATATTATAATTTTAGTGTCGATGTTGCGGAAGGCTTAAAGCATGAATCTAAGCATTTTAGTAGCCTTATAAGAAGTATTTTGGAAGTCGTCGTGGCGCCGTGGTTACTGTGTATCAAACGATATCACAGGTCAAGCAAAGTTCGGCGCGGCCGGTGCTTGGATGGGTGACGGCCGAACATTCATTTCTCACGGCGACTTCCGTGCTTCGGAGGGCACGTTAAGCAGTCGGTCCCGGGTGCTGCATTCTTGTATACAGTAGTCGTTAGGGTTTGTCAGAAGCCATTTCGGCGCACTGAAAATTCTGGCATCTACCACCCAAAACTGGGCCAGCTTGGTGGATTATGGCCTATACCTCCTCGTTAACCAGGGGAGAGACTCATAGCTCTGCAGTGGGCTCTTTACAAAAAGTCGTGATGATGAAGAAGTATTTTAAATATGGGTAACGAAAGTGAGCTTTCGGTCAATAAGGACACCCAAAACAACGACGAGCTGGTCGATTAAATATCAAACATTTGGATGAATGTCAGTTCTTACTCATGTCGTTATCAGCTGCGAGCGCTGGGGTCGAGTTATGTGTTCTGTGCATACCAATTATGTCACTGGTTGCTGATACATCGGTGAACTCGACGCTGTTGTTTAGGAGAACAGCCCTACTGTTAGCGCTTCGCCTTCATTTAGTATTCTTACGAGACTACGCGACTCAAAATTTTATTAAATATAAAAGTTGTTACACAATATCATTTTAATGCTATTGATCAAATTCATTGGTGTCACCTGTGTCAACCTGCACAAACTTTGAGATCCAATTCTCCTGAATTCAAAATATGTTTAACTGTCTTCATATACCTATTGTAAAGAACGACAGACAGTATTCTAAAATGTAGTTGATGAAAATATTACAAAGTATGTGGTCGAGGTGAGAACCTATTTAATCCAATCTTCTTTTTTCCGTACAAAACTTCCATGATGAAAATAACTATTGAGCTCATTACGCCACATCCATAGATTAAGTATATTCCCTGAAAGTAAATAATAATACGCATTAGGAAATCGGCCTAAAAATAAGCTGGAATATACAGGTTTGATTTTTAGTCACCAGCCAAATTTTATTGTTAGTTTCTTTGATACAATATAAACGTACCTGCATTTTTATTTTAGCGTCGCTCAGTACAAAAAAGTAGAAATATGGAACCACAAACTTTTCACAAAATAGTCGCTGTTGATGAACATACCTACTACGAAGCGGCATTTCATTGATAATACTACGACGTAGTACTACAAGATGTTTTGTAGTAGCGCGTAGTCATCTTTATTTTTATGGTAATTTAGAGTGACCAAGCTTTGCTTAATATGTTTGGGGATATATTAATGTCCTTGTTAAAAAAAATTATACTTATTATTTTTGCAAAAAATATGATACTGTGATTCTATGATACTTACTGTGTAAAAAAAATTGGATTGGTGACTACAAATCAACCCTGTATGTTACGGAACATGAATAAGCACAATCAAAGGGTATCTCCATAAAAAAATTCCATAAGCGGCAATTTTGTAGGTATGAAACGATTAAAAAATTAATGATTGTGGAGAAAACGAAAGAGGTATGTCTATCCAGCAATTGGCAATCGCTAGTCTTTGCCTAAACCGAAGGGAATCAGACGTGAAGTTATGTAAGTAAGTTATGTATCTTTATTCGTGACGTTAAAAAGTATTTTATTCAATACATCTTTGTTAATTCATTCCCAAACATCAATTTCACTACGATATTTTCATAAATTCCAATCACTCCCAGTAATTTACCAGTGATGTTTTCTGTTCCAGTAGTAAACCGGTTTCCTGTTTTATTCGTGCTTCAACATAAATAATAAATTCATTATTACAGAGTTCACTTCATGCAAAAGAAAGTGTAAATGAAACATGAACAAAGAAATACTACAAAACGCCTCAAACAATTTATTATAAAGTATAACAATATAAATACCTAGGTTTCCTTCTTTAACCTCTTTACTGTATTTTTAATATTTGACACACATAGGTTATTCAATGATCTTCGATTCATCGAAATTCTGTCGTCAAAGAATATTTCCGCGAAAAACCAAAATTAAATTTCGTAACGAATTACAGTGAAATTTGGGACATGTTATGTAATTAAAAAAGGTTATGCAATTTCGTTTTAATTTATTTGTGGTCTGAATTTTTGAGGACATTAATACTAACAGTAATATTTACTTAACTTGACTCCATTAACTTGTCAGACCCTCACGTTCAATAAATGTTAGAAAACTTTTAAGGGTTTCATACAAAAAAGCCAAAAATAAAATTAAAGATTATTTGGATGATAAACATTTTGATGAAAGTGCTTCCATGCTGGACTGACATGTGAAAGAGAAACATGGTGCTGCCAAACTGCCGAAATATCGAAAACTTTAAATAAATATGCGAAATATCCCATTTCAACTAATTTTAATGGATTCATCGATTGTTCCGGCTTACTAGAATTTAGAACCTTAATGTATCCTCAAAGGATTCCCTTCTTCTTAAATCAACAAGTCAACCCACACTAAAAGGTCAAACACAAACATACGCCAATACGCTCCGCTTACAAAAATATACCAAAGTTACATCGAGTTCGAGTTGGGTACAAATGTATTCACAGGTTCCAAAGGCCAATAGACCGTATGTCTTTATGTTGAAAACTAATACTTAATATTATTTTAACATTCTATATGTGTAGAACGCATGAAAATATAAGGAAAAACATGAATCGAACTGGAATGTAATGATTTTCAAATATTAATTTAAATTTATTTATAAAAGAAATGCTATAATCAGTTTCCGAGATAAGTATTATAAAGTAAATAAGTTCCGAGAAAGCAATTAGAACTTAACACCAAAACGTTCAAAGTTTATTATTGTTTCCAGATTATGACGGCTTGGTACAGCGGTCAAGTATTCGGCTACGGCATGAGCGGATACGAATCCCAGCCGGGATATTTTACGAAAAATCTTTTCTTTACTGGCACGGATCCGGATGTGTATATGATAGAATACGCCCTAGTACCCCTGTTTGGACTCCATGACACAAGTTTAAATAAAATATTACTCTGGGACCACATAGCTGGTGTGTCAGTTTTGGTAAATATACATACATACATAATTTCACGCCTGTATCCCTTATAGGGTATGCAAAACAGCAAAAGCTATAAAACTATCGGTCAAGTTTGATAAATTTGGAGGTATTATAATGATGGAGAGAGACAATTGCAGTGACAGTGCGTCAATAAAACCTCTGTCCCTTAACAGACTGTTACAGTATGCCCGGGAAAAGAAGCAGCTGGCACATTATATGTTTTTCTTTCTCGTATGTCCAGCGTGGTAGAAATTATTTTATTTATTTACCATAAACTGCTGCGGGTTGAGGGGCTCGACAGCAGCATCTCTTTTAGATCGTGACAGACGAACTCCAAGCTGTATGTTGTAGTTTAGATACTTTAAAGCAACCTGAAACAAAATAGCACGTTTAGGTAACAAAATTAAAGATTTATTTATAAATTATAACACTGGCTTGCTTATGGCAACGATCGTTTCCAATAAAAATTCTCGAACTTTGCTTTTGCAATCAATAGTTTCCAAATATGATTTTTTATTAAACCACTCAGAAGTCTATTTTGTAGGATGTAAGGTCCACCTAAGAATATTTTAAACCATAGACAATGACTTTATCGATCATCGAAACGTAAAATGACTAAATTATAAAACAAATTTCCTTTAAAAAATACGAAGTGAAGTTTCAAGTCGTCATTTTGTGTCATATGCTCGCAGAACTCAATATGGTTTTTATAAAGATTTAACTATTAAAGTAGTTGTTGTTTTATTTTTAACAGTTGAAGTAACTATTACATTTTATACATACATACATAACCTCACGCCTGTCTCCCTTTGGGGTAGGCAGAGACAAGGGAACACCAATTGCTTCGATCCAGACATACCTCTTTCGCTTCCTCCACGTTCATTAATCTTTTCATACATGATCGCCGGTTACGGGTACTTTTAACTAGGCCCTTTTTAAGAACGTCACCAATTTGATCGGCGTACGTTCGCCTAGGGCGGCCCCTTCCGACAGCACCATCCATTCTTGCTCTGTAAACCTCTTTCGTAAATCTTCTTTCACTCATCCTTTCCAAATGTCCAAACCACCGTAGCATACCCTTTTCAATCTTAGTCACTACATCTTCTTTCAATCCGCATCTCTTTCTTATTTCACTATTGCGCACCCTATCACTCAATTTCACTCCACACATGCTTCTCAACGCTCTCATCTCCACAGCATTAATCTTGCTTTCATGTCTCTTCTGCCACACCCAAGATTCACTACCATACATAAGCGTTGGCGCCAAAACTCCCTCAAGTACGGCAAGACGAGCCTTATTTGGTATAGTTTTGCTTGCCATTATCGAGTATATGGCGCCATTAATACAATTTCCTGCTTTTACTCTCCTTTCAATATCACCTTCACACTTCCCATCTCTTGTAAACAAGGACCCCAAGTATACAAACTCTTTCACTTGTTCCACTTTTTCGTCCCCTATCATAATATTGCATTCCGTCATATCTTCATTCCTCTCCATAACCATGACTTTCGTCTTTCCAACATTCACTTTCACACCTTTTCTTTTAAACAACTCATGCATCACAGTGACCATTTGTTGCAATTCCGACGCAGACGATGCAAGTAGAACCTGGTCGTCGGCGTAAAGCAGAGTTTTGATCACTGTCTCATTCATTTTTAAACCCCATTCAGACTCTTTCAGATCTTTCAAACAGCTATCCATGAATAGGTTGAACAGCCATGGAGACGCTACACAGCCCTGTCTAACACCGCGATCGATGCTAAACCATTCTGTGTAGTCATCATTCAACCTGACACAAGCACTCGAGTCCTTATATAAGGATTTGAGTGCCCGTATCAAGTCACTGTCCACCCCAAACTCGGATAGTGTTGACCAAAGTTCATTCCTCATCACACTGTCATACGCCTTTTCCAAGTCAATGAAGCAGCAGAAAACCTTTCGGTGTTTAGCCAGAACCTTCTCGGTTACTGATCTTAAGGCAAAGACTTGATCCGTGCATCCCATCCCTTTTCGAAATCCCGCTTGCACATCTTGCTTTCTGTTTCATCCATCACTCTTTCGATTAATATCTTTGCATACATTTTGCCCACAATACTCAAAAGGCTAATGCCACGGAAGTTTTTGCATTCCTGCTGTGACCCCTTTCCTTTATAAAGTGGCACAATAACGGCCTTGCACCAGTCGCCTGGAACACGGCCGGACCGCCAACACTTATTAAAAAGCTGGTACAACAGGTTTGCAGTGACACTTTCACCCGCCTTGAGCATTTCGGCATCTATTCGATCATACCCTGCCGCTTTACCCAATTTCAAACCTGCCATTGCTTTCATAACTTCTTCCATACTTTTTTTCATACTGCTTTTCTTTCATACTTTCACGATTGGCCACACCACTGGACCACCTACTTTCCAAAACATCACTCGCACTTCGTTCAAATAAATTCTCGAAATATTCTTTCCACTGATTCATAATATCTTCATGCTCACTAACAATATTCCCATCCTGATCTCTTAACACGCCCACTTTCGAGTCTCCAACCTGCCCTCGGGCTCTTCTGACTAAGTGCCAGAACAGTTTGGAATTGGCTCGAAAGTTTTCCGAGAATTTCCTATCAAGCTTGTTCTTACATTCTTCTTTCTTTTTGCTTGCAATATCTTTCACAGTCTTTTTTAATCTATCATACTTTTCTTTTGCTACTCTTTCATCATCATTCAAGTCATCTCGTATTCTATTTCTGCCCCTCACAGCTAGTAGATCTAGCCACGCTTTCTTCTTTTCTAATACACAACCTTTCACTTCATCATCCCACCACTCGTTCTTACCTCTTCTCACATTCTTCTTCACACTTACCCCACATATTTGGGTGGCCGTTTCTACGATACCATTCTTAAATCTACTACAATATTCTTCTATCTCGCAGTCTTCATCATTCAATAGCGGTTCCAACCTTTCTTTCAGTTCTAACTTATATTTCTCACGGACAGTCTCATCTTGCAAATTTTCGACTTTCACTCTTTTCCTTCCAGACATACGTACCTGTGGGCGATGTCGCCATTTTTTGAGCAGACCTGCTATTCTTGACACCACAAGAAAATGGTCGCTTCCGACATTTACTCCACGGTACACTCTCGTATCCTTAACTTTCGTTCTCAATCGTTCATCCACTATTACAAAGTCAATCATACTTCTCTCAGACTGTCTCTGCCATGTATACATATGAATCATTTTGTAACTAAACATAGTGTTAGTCACCACAAGCTTTCTCTCCAAACATACATCTAACAGACTTGTGCCATTGTCATTTATTCTTTCGTCACCAAAATTACCTAACACCCTTTCATACCCATCACGCTTTACTCCCACCCAGCCATTAAAATCGCCTAACATAACAATCCTTTCATTATCTACACACCTTCCAAGCACATCTCTTACATTGTCCCAAAACTCTTCCCTGACTGCCTGTGGCTTGGACATATCTGGTGCATACAGACAAAGGATAAAAATCCTGGTCAAACCTACTTTCAGTCTCAACCACAGGAGCCTGGGACTCACATACTCATAACCTTTCACACAATCACTCATTCTTTCCGACAAAAGAACGCCCACACCTTGGCTTCCTCTCTCAGACTCTTCTACTCCCGCCCAGTAAGCAGAGAGTCGGCCATGCGTGGACATTCCACAACCTTTCTTTTTCGACTCACTCACACCTAACACGTCAATCTTCCTGGCATTCATCACCTCGCATATTTCGTCAATCTTATCATCTATTCCTCCACAAACATTCATCGTCGCAAATAAGCATTCCCCTGCCCTCTTTTTGCCTGCTGGGGGGACAAGACGTGACGTGTGGCAATGCACGTCGCCGTCGGGAATATTGCCCCCCCAGATACGATGGGGCAGCCTGAGTTGACCTCAGGGAGGGATTCTCAAGCTCGACTGGTACCCTCCTGGGGTAGTGTATTTCTTATTCCCCTCCTCATCATATCTGATTCTCCTACTTCATCGGATAGGAAAAGATTGGGTAATTTGGAAAGGAATTATGAATGACGGGAAGGAAAAAGGTATTATGAGGATGCTGCATACACGGAGGGGACGTTTGTTGTGTACGCAGTAGCTAGGGAGGCCGGGGTCGCTTACCCGAGTGCCTTTACTTCACAGTCGGACAGACTACTGAAGAGAACACCCCATGACCATATTTTATAAAAATGACATAAAAATTGTATATCGATCGCGCATTTTTTTCCCAATTTCAATATATTTAACTGCAACCGGAAAAATATGCTTCACCTTAACTAAGCCTCAAATCAAATATCATACACATAACATTTGATAAATACCACAACATTATTTTATTTCTTACTTTATTGTCTACACAACAAAGTATTCATATTTACTCTAGGCCACTTGTATCGATTATATATGTGAAATTTTTAAAGAAGGAGGTTCTCTGCTTCTCGTGTTTTTATATGTTTGTTGAGCGATGGATTCGTTAACTATAATGAATGGACTTTAATGATTTTTTATATTCGTCTTGTAGATCATATAAAATTGATCAAAATGAATTTAAAAGCAGCAATAAAAACCAAAACCTTATAATATACACAGATGACGTTGTAGTTTGTGGTTCCCTGGGGGTATCAATCTAGTGATTTTATTTTATTTTAGTTATTTCACAATAATATAGTACACTGAAATAAGTAACGCCAGGACGTGTAAATATAATTAAGTCCTTATATTACTATCACAATAATTACCCTCTTAAGTACTAAAAATGAAAAACGTAGAATGTACCAGTTGCTTCTCTTGCCAGGTAAAAGTCAGTTTAGATACAGGGGATTTATTGACGTTTTTGTAGGTGATAGGGTGATTCCCAGTCACTGAGATAATCTCCCAACATCATTATAATACTTCCTGGTTTTAGAGCTTCTGGTGTTCTGCCTACCCCATAAGGAATACAGAAGGGGAGCTATAAGTGTGATTAAAAAAATATATAAAAAACATCATATACCTGTTTCTCCCAAGCCAACATCAACCCAGATTCATGCAGCCTTAAGATCAGCTGACTCAATTTCTCAGTATACGGTGAACTCTTCCTCATCATCACTACAGAGTATTCATAGTAGAAGTCTTCCAGCATGATCATCATTTCACCAACAGCTTCTTCTGTCACATATTCACCGATCGCAAAATATCCTGTTTATAAATCGAAAGGGGTATTTTATATATAAAACAAATAAAAGCAAAATCCCCAGACCAACTACATGACCCCAAAGTAAGCATAGCTTGTGATAGAATATACATCAGATAAACTTCTATGCTGGACTGGGAGCGAAAGAAAAACATAGAATATGCCAGCTGCTTCTCTTCCCGGGCATACTGTAAAAGTCAGTTAAGGGACCGAGGTGTTATGGGGGCGATAGGCTGACCCCCTGTCACTGCAATAGTCTCTCGCCACTATTATAATGCCTCCAAATTTGTCAAACGTGACATCAGATGGTTTTATTACCTCTGGTGTTCTGCTTACCCCATACGGGATACAGGCGTGAAGTTATGTATGTATATGGAACTTATTTTTTGTTTCGTACGGGAATAGAACCCGCGACCTCACGATTGGCGTATTAGCGTCTAGACCACTGCACCACAAAGACCGCCAAAATAGAAACTGAATATGAGATTTTTAGCCACCTAAAGTTCACTTAGGATAGTCCTACCGATAACTAAGCCCGCATTGGATTTCAGTGTAACTTCATGGTAGTGAAGATAAAAATAAATAAAATAAAATCCCAAGACAATCACACCAACCACATGGCCTCTAAGTAAGTAAAGCTTGTGTTATGAGATACCATGTAGCAAAGTAGGGGGAACCTATAATATAAATACATATATAGATAAACGCCCAGACCCGGCACATTTTTTTTTCTTGTTCCGTGCGAGAATTAATGCCGCAACCACTGGCGTCTGAGGCAGATAGGTTAAAACCACTTCTTTGATGAACCGTACTTTTTCTGCCCAAGTTACTATAAATATTTATTAAAATGATGTTCTTTTTATTGATTTATCAGGACATCAACTTTAATTCAGGTCACCTGTATAATAACAAGCACGAATCAGATTAATAAGGCAAATAGTTATGTCCGTATGGATTGAGGAGCCACTTTCGATTTAAAAAGGAAGCTCGCCCCCTTATTTAGTAGGGAAGTAAATAATTTTGTAGACCGAATTCTGAAATTTGTAGTATAATATGTCTAAAGTTATGTAACTGTGAATGTGGCTCCTCAATCCAAACATCTGAATTGAGGAGCCACCTGAAACACGGAAAGTATTTCATGTATATTTTTGAAAATTTTGTATCATTTAGTAGCAATTGTGTATAGTGTCTACTAAAAATTTGAGCCCAGTACTGTTTATATTCAAGAATATACAATACTTTTAATGTGGCTCCTCGATCTATACACAAGAGCATGAATTGCCATGAAAGTTATTGGTCAATTTATATTCCACTCTAAAGACATTTAGTAGTAAGTGTGTTCGAATTTGTAGTATATGGACAAAGTAGTAGACTGAGCGAATTTAATAAATAAATGCATTTCATTTGGCTCCTCAATCGTGACGTCTGCATAATAAATAATTGACTGTACCTACCTGAGATCAAAACGGAATAAAATACCAGAGACACTAACATTTAGTATAAACGGTCTACTAAATACATATGCACAGATCAACATTGTATATGTTCGGTATCTGAAAAACAAATCACTTCTGAATATTCCTTACTAATTCGCTATTTAGGGTGACCATGTTATATGAATTAAACTAGGATGATTCATTTTTGAAATTTAATTTTTCGACAATATTCGGTACAAAGATTATTCCTAAGTTAATCCAATTTAATTTATTTATCTCATTTGAGGGTAACTGAAAATTATTGTCGAAAGTATCTACCCTCATATTTATTTAGTAATCTGACATTCATTAACGACGGAGCTCACTTGTTTGCGCACATATTTAAGTTTAATTTCTGTTCCTAAACTATATTAATATTCATCACGTCATAATTGTTGACTTGTGAGGATACTATTTGCTGCTGCAATAGTGCATAATAAGTGACTGATAACTTTACTTTGATTTCCTGTTGGGAATGTAAGTACCTATATTGTATCAATTATTATTAGTTAACTTTATAAAGAATACTATAAGTTATGTTAGGAATATCATTGTTTCAGAACTATTATGCCGAAAGGTCGTAAATCAAAGGTAGATCTTGAAGATCAAAAACAAGTTTTTACTAAATATGCTGAGATACTACAAAATCCCAACATTAAAAGTAGTGATCGAATTTTCTTAACCATCTCTAAAGAACTTAATTTTAAAATGTCCCCATTAGCTTTGTTTATATCATTGAAACGCAACCGTCACATTTTTTTTCAAAATCACGATTCACTTCTTGTGAAACAGACAACTGGTGAAAGCCATACTATTGAAAGTGCTAGTAATAGCAGTTGTCTAACAAACGCATCATTTGAAGATAACGATTTTGATTTAGAGAACAGTAAACAAAAAGAAACAAAAACATTTTCATATGAAATGGACTTGTATGACTGGAAAAAAATTCAGCCTCTATATGCATACCAGAGAAGAACAGGCACTAACACCTATAAGAAATACAGGACAATGCCAAAGTTCAAATGGAGTAATTTGTTGAAGGAAAACATTTATAAATATACAAAGTTACCTTGCACTTGGACCTTAAAGCGCGAAAAGGTTGTTAAAAATAGAATCTTTGTGAAAGGTAATTGTTCCCAGTGTACGGCATGCGTTCAGATAAAAAGTTATGCAACTACAGACAAAATACACACAATTTTCTGTAAAATTACCAATATAGATAAAAATATCAAACATAACCCAAAAAAGAAATTTAAATTAACGCCGTATAAAAGACAACAATTAGCAAAAATATTAAAGTACAAATCTGCAATAGTAGTTCATAATGAGTTAGCCTCAACGATCATAGGCGATAAAAAAGATGAAAATGAGGATTCAAGTACACCAGCGTTGCCTTCTCTTGCTGCTTTACGTCAAATAAAATCTGAGGTCCGGAAAGGACAGTGGTTTGATTCTAATCCGATTATATCTTTATTGGCTATGGCGAAAAGTACACATAAAAATATAATCCGCAGTCTTAGCGTACACCCTGACTTCTTTGTTTATTATTGGAGCGAAGAACAAATTGATTATTATAATCAATATCTACGGAAATTTGAAAGAGTTACTCTTACAATCGACGCTACTGGCTCATTTTTTCAAACTATGCGCCTCGCTGATGGAACAAAGATCACCAAAAGACTATTTCTGTATGCAGGTCTTATAACAGGAAATCTTAAATTAAAATCTGTGCCCGTATTACAAATGGTCACCGATGCACACGGCAAGCAATCTATATTATATTGGCTAAATCAATGGAAACGTTCAATTCATAGAACACCTCACGAAATTATTTCTGACGATTCTTCTGCCCTGGTTGCCGCTAGTACTGAAGCTTTTACGGTGTTTAGCAGTACAAAAGAGTATATAAAGAACCTATTTTCAATTTTAGAAGGAGAGACTTCAGACGTCCCCTCTACTTTTATCAGACTGGACTCTAGTCATTTCATAAAAACTTTGCACAACCTAAAATGTTTTAATGATGTAGATCCACGCATAAAATATTTTTATATTCGTTGCATTATGTTTTTAAAAAAATGTGAAGATTTTGAAATCGCAAAAGAAGTCATCTTGGATATGATTAGGGTTTGCCTTTGTCAATACGATGATGATTTGACTACCAGTACAAGTTCCGATTGTCAAACCTCCTTAAGCAGGCTTATGGCGCGATTGAAAAATATTGACTTAGATCATACGGTGAAACTCAGCTGTATGGATGACGACCAATTAATTTACAAAACTGAAGAATATCATACTGCGGATATTGATTTTTTTGTTTGGTTGGATGATAAAATAGCTCAGTTGCGACAAAAATCAATGAAAATTAAAGAAATCAATAAAAATGTATATTTTTATCCACCATTTATACCCGAATTTAGAAGAATTCTTGGGAAACTTCCATTGTGGTCTAATCTGTTATGTCCATTTTTCAAAATTGATAATACTGCTCCATCATCGTCAGGAATTGAGAGCTACTTCAAAACTTTGAAACAATTGCTTTTCAAAACAAAATTACTAAAGTACCGAATTGATGAATTTGTAAAAATACATTCTAATTACTTGAATACAGAAATTGCGCTTGCTACAAGTGATCTTGTTAATGATACACAGAATAAAGATACTAAACGCCCTCGAAAAAGGAAGCATTCACTTACAAAATCTCAAACGGAGGTGAAAAAAAGAAAAATATCGAAGTCTTTGAGATCAAAGAAAATTAATCGGTCATTTACTACTGAATCAATATTTTCTGATCGTCCTTCCTTCGTCGAAAATTGGAGAGGTGAAGCAGAAACTAATGTGATATCAACAAAATTAAAAATAAAATTTGTAAAAAATGGCAATTTATGCGATGCTGTAACTATCGGCAAAAGTTCCACTAAAGTGGGTTTGCAAAACACGTGTTGCTTTGATTCAGTCATGCATTTTTTAGGTGTGGCATATATTCAAAGTAGAAATTTTCAAGCAATAATAAACACCATATTCTGACGATTTAATTCCTCAATATATTAAACTTTTATCAGATCCTGGTTCTAGTGACTGTGATATATACAGAATGAGATCGGAAATTGGCGTGCTGTATTTTGATAGAAGAGACGGCCGCTGTGAATTTGCTTGCAATGTGTCCTTCATTTTTGAACATATAGCTTTGAAGTATTGTTTTAGTGCAATTTGGAATAAGAAGTGTACTAATGATTCATGCGAATTTACCCCAATATCTAGACAGATCGCTTTTTTGCCTTTAAATCTGAATATAATTTCTGTTTTTGGAATCCAAAGTTTAGAAGATGCAATTTGTATTGTAGAAGAAAATAACGTTTGCACATCTTGTAACCACCAAACAGTGTGTAAATATACTGTATCAAAAACAGTGTCATTTGAACTAAATGATTCTACGAGGTTTAGAGTAAACGAGGTACCAGAAACTATAATGATTTCAAGTAGCTTATATACTTTAATAGGCGTTATAGAATTTATCCCTGCGATTAGCGAAGCTGGAATGGGTCACTATAAATGTCACTACCCAGCGAATGATGAGATGTTTTGTTATGACGACTATGATTCTCACTGTAAAATTCATAAAAGCACCGACCAACCAATATTAATTTATTCTTTAACTTATGTCGAAATTGACTAGATACTAAATATCCTAAAACTATGAAGAATCTTTGTACCGAATATTGTCGAAAAATTAAATTTCAAAAATGAATCATCCTAGTTTAATTCATATAACATGGTCACCCTAAATAGCGAATTCGTAAGGAATATTCAGAAGTGATTTGTTTTTCAGATACCGAACATATACAATGTTGATCTGTGCATATGTATTTAGTAGACCGTTTATACTAAATGTTAGTGTCTCTGGTATTTTATTCCGTTTTGATCTCAGGTAGGTACAGTCAATTATTTATTATGCAGACGTCACGATTGAGGAGCCAAATGAAATGCATTTATTTATTAAATTCGCTCAGTCTACTACTTTGTCCATATACTACAAATTCGAACACACTTACTACTAAATGTCTTTAGAGTGGAATATAAATTGACCAATAACTTTCATGGCAATTCATGCTCTTGTGTATAGATCGAGGAGCCACATTAAAAGTATTGTATATTCTTGAATATAAACAGTACTGGGCTCAAATTTTTAGTAGACACTATACACAATTGCTACTAAATGATACAAAATTTTCAAAAATATACATGAAATACTTTCCGTGTTTCAGGTGGCTCCTCAATTCAGATGTTTGGATTGAGGAGCCACATTCACAGTTACATAACTTTAGACATATTATACTACAAATTTCAGAATTCGGTCTACAAAATTATTTACTTCCCTACTAAATAAGGGGGCGAGCTTCCTTTTTAAATCGAAAGTGGCTCCTCAATCCATACGGACATAAATAGTTTGCAATCCCTAGGGTGACATTAAAAAGCAATTAAGTGCTGTCGTACAGAAAATATCAAAGTCACTTCCCAAGCGCATTTATTTTATATAAAAGTATGTCCTAAGATGAAAAATATTGAATTCAACGTAGCAAATTTATATGAATGGAAATGATGCTGTCGACAGAACTATGTTTTGCAATAGTAAATTCAAATTTCTCAATTTTGGTTGTAAAATAATATCTTTAGACCCTTGACAAGAAATTACTTGTTTCCTTAGTGGATATTTCTTCAGGAACTATTTAAAAACTTATCTTTACAGCGTTTTGACACTGACTGTACAATGTTTATTGATTTTCACTTCAGGGAATAAATTAAGTAGCAAGTCCATATATCTATCCTTGGTTTAATTTTTGAATAATTTTAATGGTAAGAGTATGTTTATTACCTGTAGCTAAATGATTTCAATACTTTATCAAAGTTATTTCACGAAGTTACCGAAGAAACAGCCAAAAAAGAAGAGAAGAAGAAAATGAATCTTCTTTTGCAGTCTTATCTATACATATAATAAAATGGTAGGAAAGTCAAAACTGTACATTGAATATTTTTTTAAAAGAATACTTGGGGTATGATCTACAATCGAAACAGAAACAAAAAATATAGTTTTTAGAATTTTTGTCTGTTTGTCTGTTTGTCTGTTTGTCTTTCCGGGATAAACTCAAAAAGTACTGCATGGATTTACTTCAAATTTGGCATGAAGATAGTTAAGAAGTCGGGTCAACATATAGGCTACATATTATCACGCTAGCAGTGTTATAATCGTAGGTGCGTTTGGTGCTGCATAGCGTTCACGCAGACGACGTCGCGGGCAGCAGCTAGTAGATGATAACTTAATATCAAGTTGTCTAGCTTTGCTATAACAATCTAAGTGAATTTGCACTTCGATTAATATTTTAGTTGGTAATCATCTTGTGCAAAACAGATTTGATTATGCAAGATACCTTAAACAACGTCATCTGGACTTAAACTGAGCTATACTGTTGGAGCTATTAAGAACATAGAATACATTAAATAAATAAATAAAATGCCTAGACAATCACACCAACTACATGGCCCCAAAGTAAGCATAGCTTGTGTTATGGGATACCATGTAGCGATCTAGGGGGAACCTAGAATATAAATACAAAAATATTTAAAAAAATACATAATTTTTGTTCTTGTTCCGTGCGGGAATCGAACCCGCAACCACTGTCGTCTGAGGCAGGCAGGTTTATCCCATCGCCAAAGTGATCTTCGATTATTGTGTATGTATTATCCATATGTATTTGTATGCATTTATTATATTTACCTAGGTATGTGTATGTAATTATTGATATGTATGCAAAAAGTATATTATTTCTAAACTTTGTCCCAACGCCCAGCCTAATTTCCACTTTTTAATCCTGTCACAACATGGTTGCCTGGCAGACATCGCTCCACAGCGATAAGGCTGCCTTTGTACAAATATGAAACTATATTGTATATTTGTAATCATACTTTTTCTCTTGGTGTACAATAAAAAAAATTAATTATATTTAATACGTGTTAAAATAATTATCGATTAAAAAAAGATTTAGGTAAAATTTCCAAAATATAAATAATCTTCATAGATATTTACGAACACTAGTAACACAAATCACAATTTTCGTTTATTCTGTACTAGCTGTGACCCGGCACTTCGTCCGCGTGGATACCGTTTATTAGAGTTGAATAAATACTATTATTATATCCTCCTTGAAGTTAAAACTTACCTTATTCTAAATTTCGTCAAAATCGACTCAGTAGTTTAGCTGTGAAAGCGTTACTGATAGCTAAACAGACAGAATTACTTCAAAAACTGTTACAACAAAGCAGTGATCCGCAGTTTCACCTAGGTTTTGTGAAAAAGTATAGGTAGGTAGGATATTACATACTCGTAGATGATGCCCGCGACTTCATCTGTATTGAATTAGTATTTCGAGTAGGTTATTTTCTTCTCCAAGGTCCTAACTATCTTTAATAACAAAAATAAAAATGAAGAATCTTCGCCCATACTATAAGTGTATGTATAACTCCTAACCACAAACATAGGTAGGTAACTATCTATTAGGTACATTACAAAGGCACAAAGCGTTATAAACAAATCGGGTGCCAAAGTGCCTTAAATTTTAATATTGTCTTAAGTTTTCGCGATAACTATTATGTATGACTATTAAATAAAACACTTTTCAACCGGATTAATCGCGTATATTTACATTTTAAATTTTAACAGTCGATCGTGACCACGGTGTCTGCAAAGACACCGAAACGTCGAGTTAAAATGTAAAATATAAATTATACGCCATTAATCCGGTTAAAAAGTGTTTTATTTAATGCCTTCAATTTTACTTAATTCATGCAATATCTTCATTAATTATACTTAGCTTATTGTTATTCTAGGTAAAGCTAAGTAGTTTTTGCGTGAAAGAATAGCAAAAATCCATCCATCCAGCCATTATCAGTGTACATACAATACTACCTATAGTTATGTATGGCTGCTTTTCACTGCCAAACAGCTAAGCCAATATTAATGTAATTTGGTATAGTAGTTAACACATACGTTACTTTTTATTCCGAAGAAATCTACGGTTTCTGACTTCCAAGAGGCAGAAACGATCATGAAATAAACAAAACCTTGATTTCCATTTTATCTCTGTATGTACAGAAGTTGATGTCAAGCATTACAAATCGGTAAAAATTTTTTACTTGAATTTGAACTCAACGCCTCGATAATAAGTTAAAATTGGTTGGGGAAATTTGACGGGTAATGTAACGCTTGTTCCTTCTGTACCTACGCTCGCCTCCCGCCTTTTTATACCCTACCGCCGCGCCGCCGCGCCGCGAGCCGCGTCGAGCGCGGCAACCGTAATGGAGCGTACACATTGCTTGTAATGGAACCTGTAATGTAATCTGCAAAAAAAGTTCCCATGATTTGTACGCCTCTCGAGCGCGAACTGAGCCGAAGTAGAGCGCGCTCGGGGCCTGCTCTAAGCTATCCGTACATTTTCTGTTTTTTGAATAACATCAAAAAATGCTCGATGCTCAATGTGGACGGGCGTTCGCGCGCCCGTTCACATTGCGCGAGCACCGGTCGCGAACAGGAATTGCGCCTGTGTGCGTGAGACTTGCACCTGTGTAGTGACGCTCGAAGCGCGCTCTACGCTATCCGTGAATTGTCGGTTTTTTGGACAACATCAAAGGGACGCGGATTGCAATTCATATTGAATTATTTTTTATTGTTTTGCATTTCATAAATATTGGATAATTACGAGAGCAACTTCAAAGTGTGATATTTTGTTTGTTAACACGTTCAGGGACACCTGGCTGACATTGCCAATTCGTGATGTGACACTTCGCACTGCCATACAAAAAAAACAGACGGTTGTGGACGTCATGCCACTCCACAATATACCAAAACTATTGTAAAGTGGCGGACGTCCACAACCGTATTGACGGCTGTGAACGTCCCGTCACTACACGTACAAGTAAAGACATGCGTGGTGTCACGACTTTCACAGCAGTCCACTGCTTACACGTCGTGCCACAACGATAGTATTATTTTACTTTATATTGTGACAACACTTCGACAGACGTCTTATAGGGTTAGTATAATAGGTAGGTTGATGAAAGAAAAAACAATGTTACAATCAACTTGAGGTTTATTGGAATAACACAAGTAAATAGTTTGTTCGACAAAATGTAATTTTTTTTAAGTACCTTCTTATATTTATTATAACATATCTATTAAATTATAAGATAGCTAGCTTGGAAATAACAGTCTTACATGAGATCAATCAAAAAATGTCGAATTCTATTTGATGACCTATCAAAAGTACTTGGAGTTTGTCGTTGAGTTAGCGGCTCCGCTGATGTATTGTGAGCATAAGAAAGTTTTCATCATCACACCACTCGACCTCTGCCGGTAAGTAGTCGTGCAGTTCATATAACCTCAGTTGATGGCAAAGTTTCAGATCCAACTTCACCAGAAAATATGTAAGTACTGTAGTTAGTTTGTTCGATATAATAATTATCATGTGTCACGATACTCGCTTGAGTAATTTGATAAAGTGCACATACGGTTTCCTCGAGATTTTCAAAGTCTTCATACAATGATTCACTTGAACTGCTCAGTGATTTTCTTGAAGGTACACGAAGACATCGACGATTTTTTTGATGCTGTCCATCGGAATCGGACGACATGGTGTCGTCACTCGAGTCGTAATTTGGATCGGACCCGTGCTCTCCATCGTCACTAAATGGGTCCTTTGTTGTTTCATCTTCCGAAGATACTTCTTCCAAAATTCGTAGGATCCGATTCCTCCTTCTACTAAACTCAGCCTTATCAGACATCTGAAATCAACTGAACAAAAACTGGTATTTCGTATGAAGTAATAATACACTATTTATATTGAATTATGTAATATATTAATGAAATTCATTCTATATTGAAAATTACATCAAGTTGAAGACATTTTATTTATAATTTACTTTAAAATTGTTATAATACTAACCACAAAGTGAACACGTGCACAATTATCAGACGGCAAACACGCGTGACCCCGTGCGGTGACAGTTTCCGACTGACGCGAACAAATGCGACGTTCTCAGCCGTTGTGTGCTCTCACGCAGGTACTTGTATGCATGTGACACTCACACTTTAAAAGCAATGTAAATCGATGCAATGTGACGTCAAGTCAGAAAAAACACATTAGGATGTGACACTATGAATTACCAATATGTTTTATGACTTTTAATGCTAAGGCCTTAAAGAACAAAATAGAAAAAAAATCACTAAAAAAACGACTTGTGCAGCCGTCCGTCATATCACAGAGCTCAGCCAACGACGTCCTCAGCAGTCGTGTCCCTGAACGTGTTAAGTTATCTTAATGATTATGATGTCAAATGAAAGCTCTAGGCATAAAACCAATTTATCCATTTGAATGATGTTAATCAGTTTAATCGTTTAGGAGATAAATTAGAATTAATTTTTATGGTAAAGATGTAAACAAACCAGAACTTGTAAAGTTTTTGTTTTATCAACTGTAAGCAATTCTCTGCCTTTTCTCCTTTTATAAAATGTGGTGCGCCGCAACCAACGTCTAGATCTTCAGCACTTTTTTTATGAATTGATGATTTATCATTATATATGTATGATGTATTTAAAAAACCGACTTCAATAAAATTTTTAAATCCTCGTGTAAACTTTAGCTGTGGTGAAACTTCATATATGTAGGGTAACTGGTAGATCACTTTCCAAATGCGAGGACGTGATATTTCAATATCATACTTACACCACAGTACAGATATCTACAGTAATTCAACTCGGCCGCATCATTGAAATAAATGCCTACAGCGCCGCGGTCCGTTCACACACATGTGATAGGGCTGCCCGCCTTCAGCGTTTAAATTACATTTGCCTACTTTGTGTTTACTTCCATTTAATTTTATGACTGCAAATATACTTTTTTTATATAAACAAATAAAAAACTTTGTAAATTGAATAGGAAGTGTTCAACAAAAATACGTTTTGTGTCAAAAAATCATGTTTATGTTTGAATAACAAATTGGTCTTATAAATTAGCGACCGAAAAATACTTGCGCCTCGACTGAGACGCACGAAAAGATGTATTGTTACATTTTAAGGTATAAAAAATCCGCATATTAATGTAAAGCTCAATCAACAATTGTTTCGGAAATTTGAGATACCTAGTAGAAATTTCGAGAAGCCAATGTTTGTATGAACCTATATTTTTAGTTATAATGTGGTAGCTGTAAAGCTGTAAACTGAGTTCTTATTAATATTGTTTGATATATCTAGAATATTCTTGTTAAATCTTATGGCCGACGCGGTAAAATCTTATTACCTACGTTGTTCTTGGAACAATTACCGATGTAGATAGATGGTTATATGTCTTATTTTGATTGAAGGTATGTAGGTACCTACTTGATATTGTTTTATCTTGTCGAGTTGTTATGCAGGCTATTACGATAGAAAGGTATTGTGATTATTTCATATTTATAATATTCCAATAGTGTATCTCTAAATAAATGTGAGAGTTAACCTTTATACCTACCTATTGAGAGAAAATGAATAAGTAGGTATCTTGTTTTACGTTTGGATTTAAATCGATTGAATTGTTTCATTTGACAAGAGTTATGATTTGTTATAAATCTGTATTTCGAATATGTTTGTTATTAAGTAATAGAAATTCATCTATTAGCGCAAACTTTAGGTAGGTATTAAGTATTTAGAAGTTTATGTTCTTTGAGTTTTTTTTTTAGAAATTTGCGTATATTTGGACTAGGTACTTACTACAACTTATAAAAGGTTTTTTGTAAGTAAAAAACCCGCGCGAAAATCCCCGCTACAACTTCAGAGGGCAATGTTTGGCGCGATCTCTACCTACTAACTGGTCTTCGCAATCCATGTCTCGTGTGATCTATAATTTTCTGAAGTCTGGCGGACAGAAAAAAACGCGTGTCGACGGACCGTGCTCGCGACGAAATACGGAAACATTTTGTCTCAGGATGCTCGCAGTGTATGTTCAGTTCGTGCGAAATACACGTACAAATACACCGAGCGCAGCATCGAGCGCTGGTTATTACATTACAGGTTCGATTACAAGCAATCTGTACGCACCATTACGCAAAAATAATACCTATATCATTCAGTATTCACGCGCGATGGGTTATTTTAGTAGCGTATTTCATGTATAAGTTTGGTGTTTCTATACCGATTTCTATGATTCTTTTTTTATTGAATAGGTAATAATGTTAATTTTTTTTAATTAGGGATGAGTGAGAGTATTATAAACGTAAGAGTAAACAAATATAATCAGAAAGCTCCGAACTGCTAAGCTATCGGGATTTACACGTGTTATTGTGAGTCAACCATAAAATATAGACATATACTGTTGCAGGATATTTTTATATAATTTTATGAAGAATATTTCTGTCATACATGATTTCTATGTAGCTTTAACCATTAAGGCTGCACACGCGACGGAAGCTTAAAAAATGAAGTTACTTCTCCCGTTTTTCCAACATTTCCCTTCACTGCTCTGCTCTTATTGATTGTAGCGTGATAATAAGTATACTATAACCTGCCCAGGAGTATGAAAAATAATTTTACCAAGTTTCGTTAAAATCCGTCGAGTAGTTTTTGTTTCTATAAGGAACATACAGACAGACAGACAGACAAAAATTTTACTGATTGCATTTTTGGCATCAGTATCGATCACTGATCACCCCCTGATAGTTATTTTGAAAAAATATTTTATGTACAGAATTTACCTCTCTACAGATTTATTATAAGTATATAGATAGATAGATAGAAGATAGATAGATATAGATTAAGAATACATTTCAATCTGTTTTTCATTGTTCTAACAAAAGGATAATATAAGTACTTTTTACAAACCTGCCGGCAATTTTTCAATAGAGTAGGCCATCGATCGATCAAAACTTTTTCTTTTCAATTCTTCAAATTGATATGTACGAAACAGACTTAATAACTTTTTGACCACTTCCTGAAGTATTAAATATTAATTAATTAACAAATAAGTTATTTATTGTACATTTAGAAAATTAGATATAAATAATGAAAACATTTTGTGTCTGAAATGGCATTAGAAGCGGCTTTGTAACATTTTGAAAAAAAAAACGGGTTATGTAACAAAATCCGTAATTTTATATTAAGAATTCTGTTACATATTCACATATAAAATATATCGAACTAAAAGTTATTTTGATACAATACTTTTGTAATGTAGTCGGTGGAATCAAAAGCTTGAAATGACTAATCGTTATCTTTGGAACAAGGCAAAAGCACTTTTAAAAGCATATAACGTCATCATCGCTCCGACCAATCAGGAGCGTTGTGTATCACGTGACAAGTCTTAAAAAAGCATTTTCAATTATCCGTTTTTTACAAATTCATTTTTTTCAGTTATTATATTTTACACTATCAATTAGCAAATAAAGTTAACTTACATCCTCTGAAGAAATAATAGAAAATATCCAAGCGTCATGCGTGGCTCCCCACTCCAATTTACTATCAATGACATCTTTTATAGTATCAATAGATCGTTCATACTTAGGGACTGTGAAAGTGGACGCCAAGCCTCCACTGTAAGCGTTGTCAATCACCAGACCAGTGATGAGCAGCCATATTGTTACACTGCGTATACGCCATGAGCTTTCGATGTCTGGTCGCGACTGAAATCGTCAAATATACCTACAACGTTATTTTTAAGCTATTGCATAGCTTCTATCGCGGGCCTTGAGCGTGGGGACCGAATCCAGAAATTCCGTAACGACAGCGGTGATACTTTGATTTCATAATTTTACATGCGGGCTTTAATAAACAATCAGCGCCATCTACTAGGAACTTGTGGAACTTCATATTAGATCAAACATAACTGCATTAATAAAATAAATAAATAATTATAATTGCATAAGTTGATAAAAAATGCTATGCAATAGCTTTACCGCGGCAGTCTCCGAGTGCCTCACGTCTTGTTTTTTATTCATACAATACCTGAAAACAGTTTGTTCCGAATCGGTTACAGAATCAATCGGTAACAGAATTTATTACAAATTACATTTAACTCAATAATCTCTACAGAACATTAAATTATGTACACTCACTGGCGGCGCTTGCATCATACTCGGATTCAAGAACGCAAGTATGTACAGAAGGCAGCACATCAAGCGTTACAAATCTATCCAAAAATTTTACTTGAATCTAAACTCTATGTCCTCGACATTAAGTTAAAATTGGTTGGGGAAATTTGACAGGTAATGTAACGCTTGATGGCCGCGCGCTGGGTGTCCCTCTCTCGTGACAAAAGTAAGGCACCACCAGAGGCTTGACGCTGCAAACGGACGACCGCAGGGGTCCAATTCTATCCAGTCATATCAAGTCACGCGAGCCACCACGCCCGCGCCCTGCGGTCTTCTAGTTTACAACCTTAAAGATACTGAGTTTTTTAAAAGTTATTATTTTTAATAATATTTTAAATTTCACACTGGAAGAGCACTCGAGGTCCCAGGTTCGAGTCACATTTTTTCAATTATTATTATATTTAATTATATACCGATTTTTTTTTTTTTTAAATTTGACTCCTGTATAAGGTTGCAAAACATAAACAAAAAAGGACGTTGTATTTTGAAATGGCTTTCCATCACAAATTTTATGGTATCTGCGTTGTAGTTTTTTGTGCGGCTTTTCCTCACAGGTAGGTTAGAGGTGTGCGGTGAGATAGAGGTGTGTTTCGGGTTCTTCCTTTTTTCAGGTTTCAGTGCAGTCACTGGCACTGTAAGGGTATTACCAATCGATCGATTGTTGATCAACGCCGTCGGTCAATAGTTTTACTAGACCAATCCGATCAGAAAAAACCGACTGGTCTAGGAACACCCTAACACTCCATAAGTGCCCGAAAGTAGTCAATCAGGTACCTCTGAACATAATGGTGAGTAAAAAAAACACATAGTAATAATACTTTATGATAATTATAAATCCCCAGACAATTACACGAACTACATAGCCCTAAAGAAAACAATGCCTGTGCAATGGAATACCTACCATGTAGGGAACTAGGAAAGAAACTAGAATGTAAATACACAAATAGAAAAACACCCAAACCCGGGATAATTTTTTTTCGTGCGTCGCGCGGGAATCTAACCTTCTACCTCATGATTTGCTGAGTAGCATCTTAGCCCCCTGCGCAACGGAGCTAAATAAAGAGGTAGATATTTGTGGTTGTTTTCAATGACAAGCTTTGAAAGGAATTGGCCCTTCTTAAAACTTTGCCATAACACATGATGTTTGTCTGCAGATTTTATTTGAAGCGTGTAAATTCAAGTTTGGATGATTTATTAATTTAATTTTAAAATCATGACCAATAAATATTGGCATCAAATTCTGGTAATAAACACAAATATTAGCTCAAATCATGGATGGTCATGTTCATTTATTTCCATTATTCGTAAATTAATTTAGTTTCTATGACACAAATTATTTCTAATTAAATCAATTCAAGCTAGATTGCTTCTTCAATAATGTTGACAAAATCCTTAAGCTCATTGGTTTTAATCTTAGCTGATCAGTGACGATGACATCAAACGAACTTAGCACACGAACTTAGGACGGAACTGGCTCTTCATAAAGCAGTACTTTACTATAGCTAGATAATATATTTAGCGGCTCACTTTATGTTATTATAAAGTGTGGTCGCTAGTTAGGTGAACCATAAAAGATACTATCAAGCCAATTGAATCTTGACCTACCTTAATGGTCATTAAGGTAACTTTGGCGATGAGGTAAACCTGTCTGCCCAAGACGCCAGTGGTTGCGGGTTCGATTCGAAGAAAAAAAAGTTTCCGTGTCTGGGTGTTTATCTATTTATGTATTTATATTCTTGGTTCTCCCAAAGTAACCATAACACAAGCTATGCTTACTTTGGGGCCATGTATTTGGTGGGCATTTTATTATTTATTTATTATTATTCTTAAGCTCATTTTGGCAATACGTCTAAATGCTAGTAAGTCTTAATTCGCTTGAAGATAGTTTTCCTTGGTGGCGAACTTTTTATCATTTCATTTGACACTGACATTTACTGAGTGCAGAATTCTTACAGAATCTAAAATGTCCTAAGTGCTTTACACGCGATAGACCCTACACGTTGAAAGTTTCAAACCAATTATCAGCAAAATGGGTCATGATTCAGTTAGTTCGATAGCACTTTCCGCCAATCAGAAGTGTCTTCGCTTAGTCGCCGTCTTCAACATGCATATTCGGAGCGTTTTGGTTTTTCTAAGATGACTATATCTGATAAATTGTAAAAATATACAGAGTTAATTTTAATTAGTGCATTACCTCTTGTAGTCTGCCCCTGCACATCAATCCCAATAACATTTGTTCTACATTTTTTTTGCACCTTCTGTTATTTATTACTCTCTATTCTGCTGCTACACCCCGACACCCCGCTCCCCGCAAGGTACGCCGCATCAGTGTAAATAGAGTAACGCCAGTTTAGAGACAATAAATATTTTCTGTACGTTTGACGACCGGCTGGTGTAGCGGTAACATAAATTGCCTTCTATGCCAGAGGTCCTGGGTTCGAATCCCGGCGGCGACGGATATTTGTGTGATGAACACAGATATTAGTCGTCAAGTCATGGATGTTTATATATTTATTAAAGTTTATTCTAATAAAAAATATGTATTTATTCAATATGTATGTTTATATATTTCTTAAGTATATCAGTTATCTAGTATCCATAACACAAGTTCTTTAAGAAACTTAATTTGGGCTAGATAATGTCGTGTGAGTGTCAGAAATATTTATTTATTATTTATTTATTTATTATTAAGCTTAATTTTTTTAATTTTCAAAAGTCGCAGAATAATAAATAATAATATAATAATAATAAATTGTTTATTTCAGAAATGAGGTACATAAAATTATACAGTAAAAATACAGTTTGCTGAAACTTACAGTTAACACTTATTTATATTATTTTTACCGAGTGCACTACTTCCTAAGAAAGGGCAGAGCCCTGTAGCCATAGGATAAGTAGTTTTTGCTCAACCCATATTAATCTTAACAAAACCAGTTATCTATTTCAAAAGTTTACACATTGGACACCAAAACAAACAATAAATTATTATATGAAAAATATTTAAGTTTAATTAAAATTATATAAAATAAATTGTCAAGAGAGCATCAGTGTGGTTATGTTGTGTGTTAGTGTGTGAGTGTTTGTGTGTGAATGTGTGTGTAACTACTATTAAATATGTTTATAGAAAGACAGAAAAATTGCGTATTTTGTTTTATTTGTTTTATTCTAATGGAGTCAGAAGATATTCGATTTGTTCATAGCTTTCTGTGAGAAGCCAAGATGCTTTCAGGATTGATTTGGAGAGACTGCCTGCAAGATATAGTGCGTTAATTAAAATTAACCCTTCATTCGTTTACTACTCGATTACTTACCTGAGTAATAAGCATACCAAAGGTGGTCAAAAATATTTTGTCAACTGAAAAACCTTGAGCGACAGTGAGAGCTGCAGAAGAAAGGAGGAAAGTAGTCATGATAGCTCCCCACATATACAAGCTGAATGGGAGAAATGGGGTGCGCCAGTTGCTTAGCAACCTGAAAAGAAATAAAAATATGTCAATCGAGAAAGCTACGCTTGAAGACTGAGAAACATAAATGTAGGTGATAATGTGTAAATAGCACTCAACACCAGGTTTGGGTGTCCATTACATTTACATTCACTGATAACATTTTCAACTTTAGGAGTACCTAGTTATTTAAAATATTTCGCACGTGTAAGTAAACGTCATGTGATACCAACTAGTGATAGCATGAGTTAAGTCTTTAAGTCTGTAAGCAATTCTTGGTACTATAGAAGAAATCTATCATCCTATAGGTTACAGTAGAATAGTCATGGTTAATGAGATCAAAAGCTTCTAAAATATTAGTAAACATGATGCTACAGATACAGCGGACAGAGGCCTTTCCCAAGGTTCTCCACTTCTCGCCCGGTTCCGCATCACCCTCACCTACCGTTTGACATTCAATAAGTGTAAAGTTCATACCTACAGTGAATGAAAACTTTTGATTTTGATTTTATGACCGCAAACGGGTTGAAGATCATAGTTTTAGCTTTTAATTAAATATTTCCATAACATATCCTCGCTGGTTGCTGTCAAGGAGAACTGCTAGCCTCAATGGCTTTTACGACTGACCGGAAGACACGGCAAAGAACGTAATACCCTTTTTTTTCTTGGAAATTAACGGGGTTGGAACGAATTAAAGTTACACCCACAATGGGTACTTTCACAATAAAACAATGCAAATCTCAAAGATGTAACTTTCTCCAGCTATTTATACTTTATGAAAGTTTATTGGATGGATTTATCTTCAGTATCTAATTTTACAGCGCAAACAAGCGTAGGTGTGCTCCAGTCGAAAGGTCGGATCAGCCAGCGTAATAAGAAAATAATAGAATAAAGATGATTTGAAAACAAAACGCGTAATATGAAGAAAACGTTTCAGAAGAAATGTTTAATAAGTGGCATAGCAGTTTGGTAAACTTTTAAATACATATTGCTCTCTGTTTAGCAGTTTGCTTGTTTAAAACAACTAATGCTCATTCTCCGCTAGGTCCACTTAATGAGAAGCCATTCTTGTTTAAAACACTTTTAAATTTCAAAATACATTTTAAACTTACTAGGTTGCTTCGTCAAAATTAGTAAGAAATATTTTTTTCTGTAAGCATTTTTTTATAAACCTTACTTACTTAAAAATATATTCTGCTAGTCATTAATATCCCACACGGAGTAAAATTTCACGTGCTTCAAAGATGAATGTAAAAAATTATAACAATATAGGTATTAGGTACATTACTTTTCACGGTAAAAAGTATCACAAAAAAGGTCCTATGTTATACTTCCTGGAAATTATAAGAACAAGCACTTCTACAAAATCTTGAAGAATTCGAACATCAGAGCAGATATCTATATTGTATGCAACGTTAGACCAATACTTAAGATCCTGCGGTTGTATAAATTACTTTAAATAAGTTTAGTTTATAAATAAATGAAGTCTGTTCACGTGACTTTCCGAAAATATTTTTTTGCGATGTGAATTTCATCGATGTTTCAAGTTATACGAAATAGCAATTAGTTTTAAGTAATAGTTATGAACGCTTTCTGAATATTTTTTAAAATACAACTCTGGCTTTTGAAAAATCTCTTCATTTTAGACCTCATCAACCCTCACTATTATATTTCGCCGCTTCATTATTCAGATATTCTTACCAAGAAGGTAGTCCCACTAACCTACAAGGTACCGTTTGCTTTCAATGAAGCGGCTCGAACAATCATAATTATTGTACTTCATTTAAGGTAAGTTCGTTTGATTATATAGGGTGGTAAGAGTCCGTAAGAGTGCACTTTTTAAAATTGGATATATTTTTCTTATGCAAGTGGCAACTCTGAAATTTGAAAGCTGTCACTGCTGTTTATCACGATTACTAAAAATGGAGTACTTTTCGAAAGAACAACGCGTTATAATTGTGAGAATTCATTACAAAAATGGGGAAAGTTACGCTGAAACCGCTCGCAAACTTCGCAAAATTTTCAGCCGAGGAAGTGCACCTAGGTAACGTGTTAACATTCGAAGAGTGGTCAAAAAAATTTGAAGAAACTGGGTCGATTATGCATAATGAGAATCCTTTGCGACAACGTACCGGTCGGTCTCTTGAAAACATTGCTACTGTAAACGAGAGTGTCGCCAAAAACTAGAAAACATCAATTCGTCGTCGTTCTCAATAACTTCAAATTTCACGAAGCACTACGCAGCGAATTTTCCCTAAAGACCTCTGTTGGAATAATCAAAAATCCCAGTCATCAGTCACTCTGCCAATCACTCTGTACAAACCTATCAATCGATCACTCAAGCATTATTTAAAATTGTCTATTCAAATGTTTCATTCAATAAACGATTAGTGTCTCGTACACTTGTTTTTAACTTAACTTTGGTTCTGCATCCCATTTCCAACAACCTCTACCTTTATGCGTACAAGATTCAGTTTCCGTGGTCCTCAGGAGCTCAAACCATTAGACCACGGAAAGCGCCGACAATTCGTTCGGATTTTGGTCAGGCGGCGTGATTGGACCTTACTTTTTTGAAAATGAGGCCGATATTGCAGTGACTGTGAACGGCATTCGTTACAGGAATATGATAACGGACTTTTTGTGGCCTCAACTGGACGGCATGAATCTGGACAACATGTGGTTTCAGCAAGATGGCGCGGCGCAACTCACCACACCGCGCATGAAACAATCGACTTATTGCAGCACAGATTTCCAGAACACATTATCTCACGAAATTCTGATGTCAACTGGCCACCAATTTCGTGCGATTTAACGCCGTGGGTTTTTTTCTATAGGATTTTTTGAAAAAAATTCTGAGCTCAAATCGAAAATCCAACGCGTCATCGGTGAGATACAGTCACATCTCTGTGCAAAAGTCATGGAATATTTCATGAAAAGAGTAATGGCTTGTCATCGGAGCCGTGGGGGTCATTTGCCGGATATTTTATTCCATACTTAATCGGAACATGTTTTCTTTACAATACAATAAAATACAACTCTATCATAACATACTTGTTTTTATTTTAAAATGAAAAAGTGCACTCTTACTGAGACACCCTATATACAGGGTGACTGGTACCAAACCCGCCATAGCAAATTAGCATATAGAGGAGGTCATTTGCTAATTATTGGACCTTACTTTCCCTAACTAAAGTTTTATACTTTAGGAGATATGTCAATTTTTATACATTATTGAGATTTTTCCAAAATTTGACCTTAAAGCATTCGTAACTTTATTTTTCGTCATTAGTTTAGAGTTTTTTTATTATTTCTTGGTAGTCATTAACATTTGTGAATAAAATACGTCGGAACTTCCCTCAAACTAGGGTTAAAAAATAAGACGCTTATGCTTTTAAAAAAAATCAATAAAGAAAAATTACTTTGCGATCAAATTCAACCGGAAATAATAAAAAAACTACGGCGTTTTAATAATTTATTCTACTCTAAATTAGTTCTCTAGTTTGTCACCTTACCAACGGTACTAAATTTGCAACGGAAAGTTTGATTCGCTAAACATCGGTAGGATTTTCAGGTCAACCAGTCATTTTGATCAAAAATAGTGAAGGTCCCAACGACAGGATAAAGCTAATTTAGCAAAGTAGTTTTTGCAAATTTATGAGTAGGTATTAGATAATAGAAATTGAGTGCTTAGTGTACTTAATTTTTTTTTTTACTTTTACCATGTAAAGCAAGAAATCAGGAAAAGATATCGAGCATCAAAAGAAAAATTTAAATAGAGTTAAAACTAAAAATTCTGCTCGAATTGCTGCCCTCGATTTCTGATACATGCCCGATATCTTTTCCTAATTTCCGTGGTGGTAAGACTGAGTCTAATTTCTTGTTTCATAACAGAAAATGCATTATTAATTTTTTGAATTAACTCATCTTTTGTGGTTACTTCTTCATTGTAGACCAACTCTTTGGCCCGGCCCCAAACGTAGAAATCGAGAGGTGTCAAGTCTGGCGACCGAGCTGGCCATTCAATTGGCCCACCTCTACCGATCCATGAATCGGGGAATGAACTATTTAAAAGTTCTCGGACGTCCAGCCTGAAATGCGCCGGGCACCCATCGTGTTGAAACACAATGGGCGTGTCGTCGGTTATTCCATCCAACAGCAGATCAGGCAAGACGTCCCTTAAAAATTCTAAATAATTTCCCCCATTTAAAATGTCTGGTAGGAAATAGGGTCCAAAGATATTACGACCAATAACGCAGGCCCACACATTAACAGAAAATTTCCGCTGGACCGATGTAACCCTCTTTTTATGGGGGTTATCATGGGACCAGTGGTGCAGATTGTGGAAATTGGTGATGCCTTCTCGGGTGAACTGTGACTCGTCGGTCCAAAGGATACGCTCCAGAAATGTTGGGTCGTCGACATCGGTGTGAAGAACGAGGCGACAGAAATTCAACCTCCTTTCGTAGTCGCCATTTTCAAGCCCTGCCAACACTCCATTTGTTAATTATTTACGTAAATGTTATTCTAAAGACAAAATTTGATTTGGATTATGTTACATCGAAGCTCGTCGTAATATTAATAATTTCTTTAATTCTAAAGATAACACTGGTCGCTTTAGTGTAAGTAGGTACATAAATAAACTCAAAATTACCTTGAACTGGCGTGTAATGATACGGGTGTTGATGGTCCCCATGCATCACTGACCAGACTTTCCACTGGCTGACGCCCAAAGCGGCAGCTACCACTCTGGTGCTAGTCGTGGGATCTTCTTCAAAAGCTGCCAAAATCTGCTGATCAATTTCAACAGGTAATTGTCGCACAGCTGCTTGGGGTACCCTGACGTTCAAGTTACCCGTTTCTCTAAACCGACGATATGTGGTAGGAAATGTGTCACGGTCAGGTAAGCGTCTATTTGGATATCGCTCCTGGTAAATTCGCCGCGCTTTGCGGGCGTTACTGTGTGCAGCACCATACGCCAGCAGCATGTCGGCGTATTCTTCCCTTGTGTATCCCGGCATTTTAAAACGAAATGTCTTATTTATTTATACCTGTGTCTACTCAACTATTTGTGAAAGCACACGAAACGGAAAGGAAAAGCATATATGACAACAACTTAAATGTCATAGAGATGGGTCCGACCTCATCTTTTTCATTTGACGTCTAAAAGTCATTGAAACTGTCATTGCAAATGAAAAGAGTTGGTCTACAATGAAGAAGTAACTACAAAAGATGAGTTAATTCAAAAAATTAATAATGCGTTTTCTGTTATGAAAGAAGAAATTAGGCTCAGTCTTACCACCACAGAAATTAGGAAAAGATATCGGGCATGTATCAGAAATTGCGGGCAGCAATTCGAGCAGAATTTTTAGTTTCAACTCTATTTAAATTTTTCTTTTGATGCTCGATATCTTTTCCTGATTTCTTGCTTTACATGGTAAAAGTAAAAAAAATAATTAAGTACACTAAGCACTCAATTTCTATTATCTAATACCTACTCATAAATTTGCAAAAACTACTTTGCTAAATTAGCTTTATCCTGTCGTTGGGACCTTCACTATTTTTGATCAAAATGACTGGTTGACCTGAAAATCCTACCGATGTTTAGCGAATCAAACTTTCCGTTGCAAATTTAGTACCGTTGGTAAGGTGACGAACTAGAGAACTAATTTAGAGTAGAATAAATTATTAAAACGCCGTAGTTTTTTTATTATTTCCGGTTGAATTTGATCGCAAAGTAATTTTTCTTTATTGATTTTTTTTAAAAGCATAAGCGTCTTATTTTTTAACCCTAGTTTGAGGGAAGTTCCGACGTATTTTATTCACAAATGTTAATGACTACCAAGAAATAATAAAAAAACTCTAAACTAATGACGAAAAATAAAGTTACGAATGCTTTAAGGTCAAATTTTGGAAAAATCTCAATAATGTATAAAAATTGACATATCTCCTAAAGTATAAAACTTTAGTTAGGGAAAGTAAGGTCCAATAATTAGCAAATGACCTCCTCTATATGCTAATTTGCTATGGCGGGTTTGGTACCAGTCACCCTGTATAGTCGAGACTTGAGATAAAAAGTCGAAAACGGCACAGGAATTTGAGGTTTAATTAATTTTTTGGTTTTTAACAGATGAGTAAAGAAACTTTTTATTTTATTCCATCAGCTGTTTCAAATTTTTTATTTACCCCTACCTAAACCAAAACAAAGGCAAAACACCTTATTTTAAATATGTAAATTAACTGAGAAAACAAAACTCGTACTAAAAAACTTTTGATTACGAATTTCGGTTTTGATAAAAATGTAAATGCATGTAAAATTTTTACTCAATTGTCCGTACGTACGGCTGGGTTATCAGAACATCGTCCTGTCTGCCGGAGGCTCGCGGTAATATATTCATGCTCCTTTTTAAACATGTACGAACCATATTAGACCTTTGGGTCGTGATATTATATTATTTGCACATCATGTTACACTGTTATAAGCTTACTTATCAAAGCTTATTTGCAAGCAAAATGGTTTTATTGAAAATATAAAAAAACAACAATGTGTAACCTTAAAATAATTTTAAGCTAAGAAGATTTGGAAGTATGCGACTCAAGCTGAGCCTCTGGAAAAATTTGGTCTCGAACTGAAGATGCCTTGACCTTCAAGGTAACTCTTGGTCATTGCACTATCACAAAGACCGTTTGAATCCGTCTCTCATAAGTCCATCCCCGAGTAACCCATTCTCTGCTTAAAACGTGATGAATGAATAGGTTTTTGTTGCTGGACTTGAACCACCTTTAGCCCCGGTTAGAGTGTTTAAAACAAGGCTTATAACCAAGGTGATTTTTGTTTACAACCAATGCCGAATTTAATCCACACCGTTATAAACGGTCGCGCACAGCGCTATTTGTAGTCAAGCGAAAGAACAATGGCAGATGTCCATACTAGGATTTATGTTATGTTAAATGGAAGCGTCCCGTAATAAAAAATAGGTCTAAAGGTTCGGTATTAGTACCAGAGTGTACAAGTGAGTCCATTGTCATTCGGGAAAGCTGAAAAATACATAAATCGATGTTTGTATTTTTAGTTCATTTTTTTTTTATGAATTATGGATGGGACGTTTGTCTTCCATGCCACCTGATGTTAAGTGAACATGAACACTAAGGTGTTACACGTCCATCCACGGGAAACCTATTCACTCGACGCTTAAAAGTACTAGGACTATACTGGTCAGGGAAAATAGACGCAGGCAGTTCATTCCAAACCTTGGCGACCCGTATCAAAAAGGAAGGAACATGAATGAACAGTTCAATAACAGAACATTACAATAATCAAACCGCTTATGTCAGATTAACATTAAATCAAACAAAAACCGTTCGTGTCAACCTATTTATCACTGTCAGTCTAAGACTAAAGAAGACCTGAACATTTCATTTGATTTTATCTAAAATCGATTCAACATTGAATCGATCCTGTGACACTTTCTTAGATTTTTTTGGATTAAAAAGTTGTATAGCTTCAAAGATATTACCATATGAATGTTTATCAGTTAGAATAACAACATATTAAAACCAGAACCAACAATAAAAAGGTTAATTGAATCGATTGTTCATTTAATAATCAATACAGATTATTGATCTCTCATGCTGCTTGCTCTTGTCACGCCATCTACGACAATAATTACAAACCTAGTTCGTAATCATTTGATGTGTTTTTTATCTTCATAAATAACTCCGGCTTTAAAGAAAAGAAGTGAAAATATTAAAAATCGAATTAAAATAAATCAAATTATTTCCTTTTTATGAAATCTAAGGAGTTCAAAACAACCCAGACCAAGTTCTAGCACTACTCTTTGGTTGCAAACAGCCGTCTACTCTGTTATCAACTAGCGAAGTCACCTTGGTTTTTCTACCAGGTTACATGGAAAATAAACTTCTCATGCATTAATATAAAAAAAATGTAAGCTTTCAAAGACATACTAAGATAATTTCATTATTGTATTGTTTTCCTGACAAACTACAGATTTCAAGAAGGTCCATATTAATTTGAATAAAATTATGTCTAAAAAGCGCGTTCAATTAGGGAAAATGAACATTTGATTCACTAGAGCATTTTCAGTCGTATTGAAATCAAGGTTGTTTAAATTATTATTTTTTCTCAGCATGAAATGTTTACGGACATAAACAAAACCTGTATAATTATTCATGTAGATACACCGTAACTTTACGCTAGCGTGGCTAATCGCGTATCACATAACTCAAGACTGTAAGAGAAAGACACTGCTGTTACCGAGAGGGTGCATTACAAATCGTATGTTAATTATTTGAATGCTAACTTTGTTACTGAGAGCCAGGAAGACATACTAATAAAAAAAAAACAAAAAAAATGCAAAAAGTGTTATTCATCTTAGAAATTTCACAGAACCCTTTGATGAAGTCAGTCATCACATAATATTACATTTATTACATCACTTAATATTACGTTTTATGCATAAATAAAGACATTTTTGTTATTAAGTTCTCAAATATATTTAAAGATCTTTAGATTTTGAGGTCAAAAAAATAAATGACGTCACGTGCTGCGAATTTAATATAAAGGATATTATCTCGTAATCAGAAAACATCTATTTTTAATAAAGTTGAAGAGTTTTATGATTGTTTTCGCTGATTTCACACAACCATTAAAAATATTTTGCATTGAATACGATAACATAACTTCCTAAAGAAATGAGTTGCAGCAAAGCTTCCGCTCGTATTTATTTTAAAAAGAAATGAAATGAAAAATGAAATGAAACAGAGACAGGTAATACCAGGTAAATACCTTTCTACCTTAACGCATGTCACTTTTGACCATGTTATCTGTGACACGGAGAGGTCGAGTCAAAATGTAAAATTCCTATTGAAAGTGTAGACTTTTTAATATTACTTATGATCACTTAAGAAGATATCATCTACATAGACTGCTCTTTACGTACCTCGGGGCAGGAGCTATGCAAGTTATGGATGTCTTGATGCACGATGCCGAGAAATCAAGCTCAACGTACTCTTCATACCAGGAGTATAAAGCAGCTAAAATTTAAACATAAGATATTGAAAGGTTACGTATCCCTTTGTCAAAACAAAATATTGAGCTTAATATTTTTATGTAAACATTGCTTTGCCCTGAGAGTCCTTCGTGTGATGCGATGAAATAATGTAAATTATACAGGCTGTCCACTTAACCAGCAACCACCTTTTACATAAAGTTTTTCGCCAAATACCAACGATGTTGCGGTAATTTGTTCTGTTTCTGGCATCGTCGACGTTATTATCAATTATCCTCACCCGATCAGGAAGTCTAAGTAGCAATACGTCTAACAAAGCGAAATTTCTAAAGAGCAATCCGCCTAGTTAGCTAATCGCCCATGTAGAAAAACGTCTAACTATCAAGAGGTCTATACGAAAAAGAAAGAAAGAAAGAAAGAAAATAATTTTATTATCACAAATAACTTAAAAATAAAAAAGAATACAAATCAATACAATTTAAAGGAAGACGGTTGTATGTGATTTTGAACTTAGGTTCATAATCACGGTAAATATGGTATTACACATTACATAGGTATATACATTTTGTGATAATAGGCTTGACCTCAGCATTATGCTGCTCAAACATTATATTTTAGCAGCGCTGGTTTTCAGGCCCAGCCTTGTATATAAACTTAGCAAATTAATACAGGTAAGTAGTCGAAGGTTCAAGTTACAGCATTGGTTTTAATATTCAAGTAAAATATTTATGCTATAATTTATGGATACAGTAATGGTAAAAAAAAAAAATATGACAAACATTTAAATAATGAAAATAGTTAGGTAAACACAGTTTACAAAGCAAACATATTACAAAAAAAAGAACAAAAATCACTCATAAAAATATCAAGGTTAACGTAATAATAACAATATAACAAGTAGAAATATTAATTTAATAAAAGTAATGCTCGATATTTAATCTTAAAAATTTGTTTCCCTATCGTCGTCGTCGTCTTTTACTGTCTCTTTGTCTTTTTTTCTACTGTCTCTATAAAGACAGTATTATCAAATGTTCGGCTAGTGATGGATATGTAAAATAAACACTATAGTCAATACCAAATGCACTTTTATTTCTTTACACAAACAGTAGGCACAAACGGTACAAACAACGGCTCGCGAGATACTGCCCGTTGCCTTTAACAATTATGCTAACCTAAGCAAACCCCACAGTCTATTTAGGAAATCGACAGTTTTTTATGGTTATACAACATGATTACTAACATACTTTTTTTACATTAATTACATTCAATTACATACTTAAGAACATAATTTCTAAAAGTCGTATAAAACATTTTTTTATTCAAAATAATAACGTGACAATTAGACGTGGTGACAATAATCACATGACTTGAAATCCACCAAAAAAGTTACATCAATAAGAAACACTTTTCCTTTCAATGTTTCAGTGCATTTTCTACTCAAAGGTGTTGTAAAAAATATAATTTTATTATTATTACAACCATCTTCACAAACAAGGAAGTTATCGACCAGAATAAAACACTTTCGAATCGGATGTATCGCGTACATTTTAGCTTTTCAGACCCCGTGGTCACGAGAGACTGAGGTATCAGACGCCTTGACAGTTGAAAAAGTTATACATCATCACCTCCACTGTTTCTCAGTATTTGATCATAGCGTTCTGAATTGACACAAAACAAGCTAACAGTATCTTGAGTTGTAGGTCATATAGCTTGCTGGATGATAGATGTAACGGTTTTCGGGATAGTGACCCATGTATAGTTTCCAACCATCTACTCTATTGAAATTAAGGTGTTTTTTAATTTCAATGGTTACTCTGATCATTCTAGGAATGTATGTTTCTCTCTAGATAAAATATTCATAGAGATTTTCAAACCTTAAAGTAAAAATGAAAATGAATACTTTTTATTCGTAGTAGGTAATTTTATAGACGTTAGTAGACGTTGGGCTTATCCATGGAATGCTCACAAACTGCAGACTTTGAAGCTCTATGATTTTTAATATAACGTATACAATGTGTAACATAATGAAGAGATAATACTTAAGGGAATTGTATGGTTGGTGATGTAGTTTATAAGTAACAGTAACATAAATTTGTTATCCTTAACCTAAACTTACGGTTCGGCCGAAAAATAAGTTCAAAGTTTAGATCAAAATATCTAAGTGTCAACACTAAAAACAGCTGTTAGCTTTTGATGAATTCGATAATAGATGTCGTAAATAAAGTTACGGGTAACTAAGACAGATACCTACTCCAAAGTTCAGGCGGTGCGGAAAAGGTCATAAGGTCACTGACTGCAGCACAAGTCTTGTTTAGCTTATTAGGTTCAAATTCAAATTCAAACACTTTATTGCCATTTGCATAGAATGGGATGATTATAAAAATACAGTATTTGCATTAAATGTACAATTTTGGCGGCCTTATCACTTCAAAGTGATCTCTTCCAGGCAACCTTATCTTAAAATAAATTAAAAAGAAACGTAAACATGGCATTATTATTTTATAAATGGTACTAATTAAAGTATATAAATAGGTGTAATAATATAATATGAAATACATATATATAAATAAAAACATAAATTTAAAAATATTTATATATAAAGAACAAAGTATACTTTGTATTAACATATATTCTATATAATATGAGATAAGTTTGAGAGATAGAAGCTATTGTTTTAGCGTGGTGGAGAGAAGATGGTGATGAGTACTAAAGAGATATAGCTTTCACCGTGAACGACTGCTGATAAAGGTGAGAACTGTCACGGGGAGTTACCAGCAAGTAGTTGTTGGCAGACCGCAAGTTACGTTCATGGTGTTGATGGCTTTTGGTTTGACCAATGTAGGAAAGCCCACAGCAACAGTCAATCTTGAAAAACCTGGGTCTTGTTAAGGGATGCTCTGGAAAGAACGTAGTCCTTGGAAGTTCCATTGCTACACTTGACTAATTGGGACTGAAGGATTACGATCACTAATATGTAGCCAGGTTATAAATGGCAGTATTGATCGATACCGGAATGATTCGAACCTGATGCCGATCAAATACATAAATATCAAACTTGACAATAAGCGGCACTGTTAAAAAGATCATATTATGTTAACATAATATGAATAAATAAATAAATATTTCTGACACTCACACAACATTATTTAGCCCAAATTAAGTTTTTTAAAGAACTTGTGTTATGGATACTAGATAACTGATATTCTTAAGAAATATATAAACAAAAAATTGAATAAATACATATTTTTTTTAGAATAAACCTTTAATAAACATATAAACATCCATGACTTGACGACTAATATCGGTGTTCATCACCGCCGCCGGGATTCGAACCCAAGACCTCTGGTATAAAAGGCAGTGTATGTTACCACTACACCAGCCGGTCGTCAAATATATTAAATCAATGAGTTTGAAGGTCTGTGGAGTTTGCATTATGTAATGCCCCGAGACAGTATCATCATTTTTTGCTTGGTGGTAGGGTCCCTTCTGGGTCCGCCTGGCTAGCGATCACCCTTTATATAAAGTCTGCCGCCAAATGTTACCGCTCCGGCGGTAATGTGTTCCGGCAATATTGTATAAAGAGCCAGTTCCTTCCTAAGCCCGTGTGCTTTCAACTTCGACCTCATCGTCACTTACCATCAGGTGAGATTGAGGTCAAACGCGGGTTTAGTCACTTATAAAAAAAAAACATTATATTTATTTTGTAGTTGTAGTTATTTTGTAGTCTCCAGGCATCTTGAAAAATTAACGATTTCTTACGTAGACGTTTTGTTTTATAGACTTCTAGATAGTTAGACGTTTTGCTAGATGGGTGATCAGCTAACTAGGCAGATTTCTTATTAGAAGTTTCACTTTGTTGGACATTCCGGACTACTTAGACTTTCTGATCGGGAGTCCAATTATCAACATACTAGCTGTTGGGCGCGTTTTTACCAGCGCAATTTCGATTCCCGCGGGAATTTGGGATAAAAAGTAGCCTATGTGCCATTCCAGATTGTATTCTATCACTATGCCAAATTTCATTAAAATACGTTGGGCCGTTTTGCCGTGATTGAGGAACAAACATCCATACACCCAAACATTAACATTTATATTATTAGTAAGATAAGATTGAGGTTCTCGCGGATGTGTCCCTTTTACCACACGCAAGCAATAAGGCTTGAGTTGAAAAGGTCCTTATTAACTTTGAAATGGAATACTTAATTAACACAAACTATTATTGCATGCATTTAACTGATGCACATGATGCACTAGGTATATCAATTGACGTGACGATGCAGCATACTTTCCAATGCAGTGTGTTTCCTAACAAGCTCAAATGCTGGTTGCATCACCGATAAAAGAACAGAAATACCTATTCCAAAATCAGCTCTGTCCTCCAAAACGTTTCCAATGACTCCAACTCCTGTTCGATTTTCAAAAATCTCTCCCCATTCGTGTTCGTCGTCTCGCACTATTTCTATGGTACAATTTACCCACCTTAAATAAAATATTGATATTAGATTACTAATAACACATTGTTCATCAAATATACTAAAAAAAAATATACTAAATAAATATACTAAATAAAAAAAATATACTAAATAAAATCACCCGAACAGGACTTGAATCTGAGACCTCTCGTTTGCCGGACGAGAGCTCTTCCACTGAGATACCGGGCCTTGGCGACAAGCCATCAAAATTACTTAGCACATTCTGTTTTTACGTTACATTGCTAACGTAGCTCCATCTATAGGTATGGCGTTGCAGCTTAGCCTAGGTCACCTGACTAGGTGTTATAACCGACTTCACGTCAACACTTTAGCCGACTAATAGTGTCATCCACGTAAACATTCTCCGAAATCATACATATTGTTTCACAAAATTGAAATTTTCAATGAAGTACGCAACCGATTTCTATGAAATTTATATGCGACCAATTATGAAGTATCTTCTATCATATGAATTCAGAATTTTTAAAATCGATATATTTTAATCGATAAATTGTCTGAAATATCATGTAAAAAAAGTTATTATGTCTGGTGAAAGGTAAGCTGTAAGTAATACAAATTAGTATTTTTTATGTGTTTTCATGACTGATCATTAATAACCCAACTGTTAGTGACACAAAATAGATAAAATATACTATGAATATGACATTTATATAACTTACTAGCTGACCCGGCAAACGTTGTTTTGCCATATAAATAAAAAAAAAATAGATGTTGACCGATTCTCATAGATACCGGATAAGCACAAAAATATTTCATCAAAATCGGTTAAGCTGTTTCGGAGGAGTATCGCAACGAAAACTGTGACACGAGAATTTTATATATTAGATTGGCCGTTGATTTGTCAGAGGTGTTATAACACCTGGTAGTATTATCCACGTCTAAAACAGTTTAAGGTTGGATCGTACGTTTTTTTGGGTACGATCAAGTTACAGCTTAGGTGAATTAGACATAGCGAACCTTCTCACAACCTTGTCAAGTGTTATCACTATTTTGCTCCAGGAATTCGTCAAAACCTTGTGAATTTGATCAATCTTCTAAGTTATTATTATTATTTATTATAAACAATTAAATCATATTTGTTGGTACATTACACGAAAATATATTATTTTATATGAATATATGCACAACAAATTTACAAGGCACATAAACATGACTCCAGCAGAGATGAAAATATTTTCTTGGTATTTCGTTAAGTGGATATATTGTGGTGTCCATATGACAATGTATTGGGAAAAGTCGTCAGATACAAATTTCTAATTGATATTTAAGTTTATATTTTATAAAAAAAAGAAATATCTTAATATTTAATTTTCTCTTTATCAACCTTATCTTCACCCCTAAGTACTTCATAGCAGTACATACCCCTGCCAGGTGTTAAAACAGGCAATTGAGATTTTTTTTATGATTTTGCCCGAAACCTTAGGGCCTTAAATAACAACATACTAAAATATTTTGAAGATCTATGAAGAAAAATAGTTTCAGGGTTATCAGTTAACCACCCGAGACCAATTTGTTTTTTTAGAAACTGTAAATCTCTGTTAAAGAGTAGCATTGCAATGTTTAATAATATTTTGAGCATTTAATAATGCTCAATTATTCTTAAATAACTGAAAATATACTTTTAAACATTTTTTATCGTTGATAATTCGTGGCGTAATGGTTCCTATGCATATCAATATATATAAAACTATTCCGTTACTGACTGAGTGACTGAGTGACTGACAGACAATGTACAGCCGTAACTATTGGGTGTAGAGAGCTGAAATTTGGAACATACATTTTTAGGGGATGTAGGGGTGCACTAAGGAAGGAATTCTCAAAATTCCCACGGGAACGGGAATTATTGGACTTTTTAGTTTGTATGAAAAATCTTATTCCTTGAGTGCACGGATATGATACTTGGCATAAAAGTTTTTCAAAAAGAGACTGGTTGTGTTATGAAAGGAATTCCCGAAATTTTCACGGGAACGGGAAATATATGATGTTTTAGTTTGTATTATAAAATCTTATTCTTTGAGTGCACGGATGTGATACTTGGTATAAAGCTTCCTTAATAAGTGCCTGTTTGTATAATGGAAGAAATTCCCGGAATTCCCACGGGAACGGAAAATAGGACTTTTGAGTTTATGCGTGTACGAAGTCGCGGGTAAACGCTCGTCATACGATATAACAGGTTCAGCTACGTCCGGCTAAGTCGGTGCAAGGCTGAAAGTCCGCAATCTAATCATTTGTGCTTTGGCGGGCAATTATTTATAATTATATAATACAAAATTAGCAATCGAGCTTAGGCCCTGTATACTTGCAAACAGCTGTAGTCATAAGGGTATCTTGGAAGCCATTTCAGCGCTCTGGAAGTCAAACTGCCTTTCATGTACTTTTACGAATTATACAATCATAGTTCTGTAGAAACCATTGTTTGTTCCTACTCGCAAGAAAAAGGATGCCAGGCCGCGGTTTACGATTCGACGATTGTTCTCGGGATATCATATATAAGCTAGCAATATAGTTTAAAGGCGATTCAGTAATTATAGTTATACAATTATTCTGAAAGTATTGCTTTACAATTATATTGAGTAATTCTTCTAGAGACGTTAGAAGAAATATGGTTGGCTCAAGATACACGTTTATACTATTTAAGTAGTAAAAACGTTAATGCAAATGATGTTTTATATCCAATGTAGTTCTTATAAAGGCACGGAATTCCCACGGGAACGGAAAATAGGACTTTTGAGTTTATGCGTGTACGAAGTCGCGGGTAAACGCTCGTCATACGATATAGCAGGTTCAGCTACGTCCGGCTCAGTCGGTGCAAGGCTGAAAGTCCGCAATCTAATCATTTACTACGACCTCTGTGCTTTGGCGGGCAATTATAAAGCAATCGAGCTTAGGCCCTGTATACTTGCAAACAGCTGTAGTCATAAGGGTATCTTGGAAGCCATTTCAGCGCTCTGGAAGTCAAACTGCCTTTCATGTACTTTTACGAATTATACAATCATAGTTCTGTAGGAACCATTGTTTATTCCTACTCGCAAGAAAAGGGGTGCCAGGCCGCGGTTATCCTGGATGTACTGTTTCGTCATCATCGAGATGATCCAATCGCTACAGTTCCAAGGAGACCACTGCGTGAAATTATGCTCAAACTTAATAAATAATTAATAATGATTACTTACATACAAAATTCTTCAATAATCCTCATTTCCATCCCATCTCTTCCCATAGGAGACAATGTATCTTCTAAATCTAGCAAAACATATGGTTTGTATGTAAAACATGCGACTTTAACAGTTTTACCAAAAAGGTTTGAAATGTTATGCGGAAATAAATGCTTTTTTCCGATAAACTCTTTTCTATTCGAGTTCCATTCGTCTAGCAGCAGACGTTTATGAGACATTTCAGTATTCCCAACATATTTATGAGTTTCTATATTAAAGACCTTTACATTTTTTTCTGAAGGATAAATCAAAATAATATTTGGCAAAAATTCAGCAACTTTACTGTTAAATACTTCTAAAAATTTCTCTTTACAGCTGTCATGTTGGTCTTCACACATAAATATCAGTTTTCTATCACTTTTTCTGACTGTTGATAAATGTGTTACCTCTTCAAAAGCGTTCATAAATTCACCAGGGTTTTGCATATTTATTATATAATCTAGACAGCCCATCTCCGAAGAATTTAGTAGTTGTGATGTCAAATAAATACTCGGTGAGAAAATAACCGAACTTTTTGGTGCTGCTAGGTTTAAAGGCGATTCAGTAATTATAGTTATACAATTATTCTGAAAGTATTGCTTTAAAATTATATTGAGTAATTCTTCTAGAGACGTTAGAAGAAATATGGTTGGCTCAAGATACATGTTTATACTATTTAAGTAGTAAAAACGTAAATGCAAATGATGTTATATATCCAATGTAGTTCTTATAAAGGCAAGTGGTATAAACACTACACCTTTTCAAAGTTAGAGATCCATTCAAAAATAATACACAATGTATTTATATTAATATTTAAGCGGGAAATATAATATTTTAAGATGTTTCAAAAAGCATTGGATTTTATGAATAAAATTCAACATCAAGTATGTCGTTAACAATGATTGATAAAATAATCAAATCGTTCACGTATGTTATTGTTATATTTATATGGTGTAGAAAGTTAAAAATAATGAACGATACTTTTTTTCAAGGAATTGGATAAAGTCGAGAAAATAATAATCTCAAATATCTTACTTAAGGATCTTCATTGACAAAATATCATACTATTGATCCATAACTAAATAGGTAAGTGACTTTCTTAGAAAGGCAGGCATCGTAATTAGGCGACTCTCGATTTCAACATAACAGGAAACTATAATTTCAAATTAACTTTAGAATCGAGAAATTTACCATATTTTCTGTATGTTTGAGTTTTCGAGTTTTTATGGTGAAAAAATATTGAAGACTAAAAAGATATAAATACATGGTAAATATCTCGTTCCTCATATATTATATCAATCAAATTAATAATAAAATTATATCTGCGGGTTTCCTTCTTTTCGGTCGCATATTGTTACGCTCATTATTTTTTTCTCATTTACCTACAGAAAGTAGACATATTGATTTAGATTTTTAATTCATATTATAATCGTCACGTCGTTTCAATAAAAAAATTTAAACATCTTATTTGGCCGGAACCTTCTCTACGTCATAACTTATCATAATCTGTTACTGTATTTTTATTGGCATCATTATGGAGAAATTGCCGTAACTTATTCATTGCTTATGTTGACATAAGAGCAATTTGCACATGTCGGTCCTTGAAAGTAAAGTAAACCTTTGAGCTCGCGTTAATTTAATATGACCTAATGATCGTGGTTCACACTATGTAAATTATTATTGTTCTTTTTTCATAGCTATTCACCGATCAAAGGGAAAATTTTATATTGTTTATTGAACGTTTTTGAACAGCTTTGATGGACACATTGATGTATAGTGGATAGAAGAGCAAAGTTGTGTTTTAAGTGTTAAGTAAGATATTTGTTTTTTTTTTGTCTAAGACTAAGTCCGCGTTTGACCTCGGAAATATTTGGTGGCAGAAATTATATGAAGGGTGGTCGCTGGCCAGTCGTACCTTGACGGGATGCTATCCCCAAGCGCTTATCTAGGGGTGGTAGGGCTGGTCCTCAGGATTGTGCTGGAGAAGACCGGGCCCTTTTGTTTCACGGGCCTCAGCTAGGTCCCAATGCTGATGGTGGATGAGACCCGGATACCCCTGAAAAGGGAAAATGCGGTATCTAGGTCTCACCCTTGATGGGCGCTGGGCCTTCGGTCAGCATTTTAAGATGCTGGCCCAATCGCTCATCAACGCGGTGGCCGCACTAGAGCGGCTGCTGCTGAACTTGGGCAGGCTCATTCCCCATACCGCAGGCTCTACCTCGGCATTGTGGGAAGCATGGACCTGTACGGAGCGCCCATTTGGGTGGATGCCCTCAACCACCAAAATAAGGCCCTGCTGCGGAAAAAGCAGAGGGCCATGGCGGTGAGGGTACCGCTCGATTTCCCATGGGGTTGCCTGCGTCTTGGCAAGCGCTCCCCCTCGAGCGTAGGGACTCGACACGGTAGGGCTTGGTGCTGTTTATCGGTACCGGGATTAGTTGATATTAAATCAGAGTATCTCAGTTACAAACAAGCATCTACGAGCATCGCCGATTCAAACTTTTATATCAATAAACATTTTTTTATTCTAAGAGTTTAGGTACAGAAGGCAGCAGATCAACCATTACATTACCTGTAAATTTCCCCAACCAATTTTTACTTAATGCCGAGGGCATAGAGTTCTGATTCATGTAAAATTAGACAGATTTGTAACGCTTGATGTGCTGCCTTCTGTACCTTCGCCCACATAGCATCTATTTCAGCAACTGGCAATTTGCTGTTCACATATATTTCAATTGAACTGCGTACATATAGCTTACCAAGTTTTGAGTTCCAGTGATCACCAATAAATTCAGTTACTGTAATCTATGACTAAGTAACCGTTCACACATGGTACGTTTTACTGGATACGTTTTACCGGATACATATTTTTTCATCGATGGCGCATGAAGTTGTATGGGCGACTTCACATAGGGCACAGTATTCAGCATACGTATTTTCGATGCAAAAATGGTATCCAATAAGACGTATCATGTATGAACGGGCTGTTAGTTTCTAATTGCCGAAACTATTTACTGTTGAATATGTATCGGTTACCTGGATTTCCTGGAAAGTTTCTGGTTTCTACATCGCGTCGAACGAGTAACCAACTCAGCAATGAAAGTTTCTTATAGATTTCCATAAAGTAACAGCTACCGAAAACGTTATAGCATCATTCATTTTTCCACAGGAAACTTTTACAAAGTTGATAATTGCCGCAACTTAAGTTGCTCTGCCTAAATATTTAGCTATAACAGACAGAAAAAACGTTTTCAATTTGCATTTAACATAAAAAACATTTCAGTATAAGTTCTGTTTCCATAAGGCGCGTGTTTAAAAAGACAAAAAATTTCCTTTGATGTTCTTTGTGAGACAAAATAATGACAGCCCAGTAAGTGACCGGAATTAAAATTGGGCAGGATCGAATTACAGATGCTTTTAAAAGTAAGAGAGATCCTATTAGCGAACGAATGTATTTTTACTTTTTCTTTTATTTTCGTTTTCTTCTGCTTACATTATGACTTTGCAATCAACTTCTTTAAATAGATTTCATTGACTTTTTTTTATTAATATTAGACTTATAAATATTAATAAAATAAACAAATATTTCTGACACTAACACAACATTATCTAGCCCAAATTAAGTTTCTTAAAGAACTTGTGTTATGGATACTAGGTAACAGATATTCTTAAGAAATATATAAACATACCTATTGAATAAATACATATTTTTTATTAGAATAAACTTAAACATATAAACATCCATGACTTGACGTCTAATATCTGTGTTCATCACACAAATATCCGCCGCCGCCGGGATTCGAACCCAGGACCTCTGGAATTGAGGGCAATATATGTTACCGCTACATCAGCCGGTCGTCAAAAAAAATGTGATTAAATGTGTGTAATTTTAAAACCGTCTTCGGGACAGCTAATTTTATGTTAAAATTTGAAAAAAAAACGTTGAGGAAAATGCACGAAGGCATATTACAAAGATATGAACGAATAAAACCGATCACTTTTCACATTAAACGAAACACATGAATGTGAATAATGTATGTACTGATTATATTGGTACTTAGAGTGCACACTAATATTGCATTTTTACCAAACTCAAGTGGTCTAGCAGTTGGCGTTTCCAGGCTCATGGTGATGATGGTGACCAAACTCTAGTCATGTTTCTGGAAAAAAAATTCTTGAGAGGTATGTTTAAAAAAAATTAAAATGAACCCCAGACAATCACACCAACTACATAGCCCCAAAGTAAGCATAGCTGTGTTATGGGATACCATGTAGCAAACTAGGGGGGAAACTAGAATATAAATACATAAATAGATAAACACCCAGACACGGAACATTTTTTTTCTTGTTCCGTGCGGGAATCAAACCCGCAACCACTGGCGGCTGAGGCAGACAGGTTTACCCCATCGCCAAAGTGGTAGTCAAACAAAAAGTTTACACTTATTTTGGTTCAATGTGTATTTCCATTAAATATCTATCTAAATGTGTTTACATAAATTGTGAAATAAAATAAATGGACTTCGAAAAATAACACAACCCCTTACTTCTTTAAATTATTAACAGAACTTCCACCCCTATATAGTGGATTTACCAAGAAGTCGAATAAAACGCTTCGATAGTTCCTTTTTGGTACGGATTGCCAAGGAGTGGAACAATCTGCCTGCGTCTGTTTTTCCTGACCACTACAGTCCTGGAACTTTTAAGTGTCGAGTGAATAGGTTTCTCGTGGATGGACGTGTAACACCATTGTCTTCATGCGCACTTTCCATCAGGTGGCATGGAAGACAAACGTCCTATCCTTACAATATATAAAAAAAAAGGTATTTAAAAAGAAAGAAAAGTCGCCTATCTTTAAATCTTTTGTAAAATTGAATATTCGGTGTATTTACAACTTTCACGATAAGAATGATATTGACAATATTGCAATTTAGAATTTAACGAGAAATGAATTCTGAATTCTGAGACTTACAGGTTTAATAAATATCTTCTCTTCTACAACTTTCAATAGTTCATTAGTTCGTTCGTTTATAGTAAAATGAAATTATATTAATTGAATACTTTGAATGTTCGTTTCACTTCGATGTAAAAACGATAAATTAAATTTTACTCAGTTTGTGTAAGATCTTTTCATTTAGAATCGTAAGCAATACTTTTGGTAAATAAAACAATAAAAAAATTTAGTATTTTAGCTATAAGATCATTTAAATTATAATTAAATTTAGAAATGGGATATTTCACTACAGTAATGAAAATTCTGGACAGGAATGGGTGGTCTTATCAAGAAATTTCTCCAAAGTATTCCTTTCAGTTTAAATATTCACTTCGTACTCCTTCCAAAGCTCCAAGAGACATATGTTTTCCAATCCTCTAGAGATTTCTTATAAAATCCTTAACGAAAACTAAATCAATGAAACTTGGGAACCGGTTCGAACTCGATTTGTATGCTGGCTTGCGATGCAACTTGTACACGACCGCGGGCAAGTGGTGCACCACACTTATAAGGGAGGTTTACAATGTTCGAGCTTGCAATATGAACACAGTTTATATTACGATTTGACAAAATATTTGTTTTGAATATTTTTGCTCGTATTCAAAAATCATATCAACATATTTACTATAAATTATCTGAATAAAAGTATTTGATTACAAAATGATATTCTTGGTATTATAGGGTCATCTTCAAATAGCCCTACCTCCTTTGATTAGCACTTTGTAAAAGGCGACTAATCCGAAAGGCCAATGCTTGGTCGTAGAATCCCTTTAGGGTCCACCAGACTAGAGACCACCCTTCATATAACATTCTATAATAAAAAAGTAACGACATTTGGACCTAAACTCTGACTTATGCAATTTTTATTACTTCGGCCGAAGTTCTCATAAAAGTATATTTCGTTTGGGTATTCGGACATAAAAGTTTCATGAGCAGTTTTGCTTACCTCTGTGCTTTGGATTCAGAGTCAAAATTGTTTTTTTATTAGTTTACCTGGAGTTACATACTCTGCCCTAATTGATAAAATTTTCAGTCATACGAAAATTATCGTATAGTCACAATAACAGTGTCACGGTCAAAATGTATATCATTGAAAACTTTTTGCACTGTAGGGCTATTATCTCTGGGTGACCAGGAGGTTTAGGCCATAATCCACCAAGCTGGCCTAGTGCTGGTTGGTGGATGTCAGAATTTCGAGCACCGAAATGGGTTCTGCCAAACCCTAACGACTACAGTTTACACGTATTAAGCACCCGTGTCGTGATTCGGGCTAACTGCGCCATAATGACTTGAAAGTATTGGTCTAGGTTAAACTTGAAGTTACTTTCATAATTTTCAAATAGAAAAGGAAATATTTCGAAGTCGATTTGTTACGAAAAAGTGACAAAATATCTTTAAAAACAGACTTTAACAATGACCTTCATTAACAACTCCTTTCTCAATAAATCTTTAAAACAATAAAAATTCTAGAACAACACATAGGCTACTATTTATCCCAAAATAATTATTTTGGATTATATTTGTTTATAGAAAGAATTGGATACAGAAGCCGTGAAGTATCAGCTTACAATTTGACGACCACTTTGGCGATGGGGTAACACTGCCTCTGACGCCAGTGGTCGTGGGACCATTTTCCGCACCGCGAAAATCCACCTGCGAGCAACTCATACATTTTATATGAACTATCGCATACGATGCCGGGGCAGGGCGAGACGGGCGGATTTCATATAAAATATTGAGTATAACACAAGCGGATAATTGAGCTGCGATGCGCCCCGGCATAGTGTGCGCGTAACTTTATACGGCAAACGGCACCACACCGTAGACATAGATCAACGCCTGTATGCTCTACTAAAAAAGAAACAAAATAATCAGTAAATTCAACTGCCTATCACGTCATAAGATACAGCCTGGCAACAGACTGATAGCAGAGTCTTAGTAAAAGGCGTCGGTTTAAAGCTTTGGGAAGATTATCGTTATACAGGGTTGTCTTTTAGTCATCGGTCAACTTTGTTTTACCCAACAAGAATTATTTTTTCCATGCTGGACTGGGAGCGAAAGAAAAACAATCGATTGTGCCAGCTGCTTCTCTTCCCGGGCATACTGTAAGAGTCAGTTAAGGGACAGAGGTTATTTACAACTTTTGTGGGCTATAGGCTGACCCCCTGTCACTGCAATAGTCTCACTCCATCATGGTTTTAAAACTTCTGTTGTTCTGCCCATAATTGATTAAGACGTGAAGATATGTATGTATGTATCATCTATAGAAACGATTTTTGCAAAATATATGTTACTTAGAAATTAGTATATTCGCTAAAATATTAACCAGAACATGGTCACTCTAAATTATGACGACTACGAGCTACTACAAAACATCGTGCAGTACTACGTCGTAGTATTATCAAAGAAATGCCGCGTCGCAGACTCGCAGTAGCTATGTTCAACAACAGCGACTATTTGTAAAAAGTTTATGGCGCCATATTTTTTTTTGTACTGAGCGATACTAAAATAAATAAACAGGAACGTTTATCTCATATCAAAGAATATCACATTTATATTTGTCTGGTAACTATAAAACAACCCTGTATCGCGAGAATTGTAGAAAAACTAAAAAAAATTGTAAGAAATATATCTACTCTCTATCCATAAACAGATATAATCGGTATGTTTACGAGTAAAAGGAACCTTTAATCGAAAAACAGAATGCATTCTTTATCTAGGTTGCAAGGAATATAAATTGTACTCACTCGCTTACTTCTTTTCAATTCTAAAGTCGATGCATTTTAAATCATCCGGTTCCATTTACGAAATTCATTCCGTTTTATCCCGGGGTAGTAAATATTTGAAAGGTAGTTTATCAATTGAAACAATTTTTTTTTTTTTTTTTTTTTTTTTTTTTTTTTTTTTTTTTTTTTTTTTTATGAATTATGGATAGGACGTTTGTCTTCCATGCCACCTGATGTTAAGTGAACATGAAGACTAAGGTGGTACACGTCCATCCATGAGAAACCTATTCACTCGACGCTTAAAAGTTTAAAAGTACTAGGACTATACTGGTCAGGGAAAATAGACGCAGGCAGTTCATTCCAAACCTTGGCGACCCGTATCAAAAAGGAACTGTCAAAGCGCTTAGTTCGACTTTTCGGAATATCTACCACATACGGATGGAAGTTCTGTCTGCGTCTAGTAGTCCGATGGTAAAAGGGTGAGGGTTCAATTTGTTCAAACAGAGCACTGGCGCACTCACCAAAATGTATCCTGTAGTACACGGTTAGACACGCAACCTTACGACGATGCTCTAAGGTCTGCAGTTTTTTGGTTGTAAGGTCACCGTCGTTAATTAATTTACGGGCTCTTCGGTCAACGGAGTCCAGCGCTTCTAGTTGATATTTGGCAGAACCATCCCAAAGATGACTGCAGTACTCCATGCATGATCGCACTTGTGCTGTGTATAAGTTAAGAAGCTGTGCAGGGCCGAAGTACCGCCGTACCTTCGAGATGATTCCCAACTTTTTCGAAGCTACTTGAGCCATGGACACAATTTGTTGACCGAAGGGGACTGAAAACTGCTCGCGTCCGCAAGGTTTAGCCCTCGATGCCTTGTACGTGGTCCCTGGGTGGCGCTAAACGAGCGGTATCATCTGGTGGTAGGCTTCGGCCGCGGCTTGTCACCACCCACTAGACAAAACCATGCCGCCAAGTGACTTAGTCGCGTTCCGGCATGATGTTTAGTGTAGCCATTTAGGAGGGTAGGTCTGAGTAATCGTGCTGCATTGGAGAACTGTTTTCAACTCGTAGGATAGTGACTCACCGGGTAACTCGTTTTGGAGGGTAGCGGGATCCGAAGCACGGTGCACCGCTGGCCGACCGCAGGTAGTAGGGGGCCCAAGTAGCATGCCAGCCACATGCGAAAGGCTGCCCCGCCACCTCGCGAAAAATCCCGGGAGGCTCCATCGTGCCGGTTGGCGACCGGTTGGAGAGGACCCGATGGCGACCTCGGGGGGGTTCGGGCGTCCCCGCAGTCTCCAGGCGAGTTCCCCAATGGTGCGTTGTTCCCTACGAGTTGCTTAGTTCCATTTGCAGCGCTTCACTCAACTTCTATTCTCCTCCCTATTCACTCCACTACCAATTCACAATGAAAGGTCCCAAAAAGAGTACGGTTCAACAGCGGTTGCACTTCCTCTCCCTTAAAGTGCACTTCTGTAACATCCGAGGAGTGCACTCCAATCTGAATGATGTCCACCACCATCTTGAGACGGAGAGACCACACCTACTCTTTCTAACGGAGACGCAGATCTGTGATCCGTCAGACTCGGCATACCTTGGTTACCCAGGCTATATCCTGGAGTCTCTTTTTCGCCCGCACGCCGGGGTGTGCATGTATGCCAGTGACGCGATCTGTTATCAGCGTCTCCGTTACTTGGAAGTGCCGGACCTTTCAGTCATGTGGGTTCACATAGATACTGGCCTAGACCAAGTGGTTTACGCCTGTATCTATCGTTCACATAGCGGAGATCGGGAGACAACGAGGCTTATGGAATACCTTGGCAATACAGCAGATAAGATTCAGCAACGTTTTCCCACGGCGCAGTTGGTGTTTCTGGGGGATTTTAATGCTCACCACGGGCAGTGGTTATACCCGTATCAGGACACTGACCATGCTGGCAGAGAGGCCTTTAAGTTTTCGCTGACTTACGGTCTCTCACAGCTTGTTAACGAGCCTACGCGCATCCCCGACGTTGCTGGCCACACTGCGTATTGCTTGGACCTTCTGCTGACAACCGATCCTGACAGATGCTCGGTGTCCGTCACTGCACCTTTAGGGACATCCGATCACTGTATGGTGAAATCTGTATCGCTGTACTCGCCACCTGACACCCGCCCTAAAGGCTCCAGGCGAGTATGGCGTTACAAGTCAGCAGATTGGGATGAAATGCGACATTTCTTCGCATCTTATCCATGGCGGCAAACATGTTTTACATCAACCGATCCATCGTGCTGCGCTGATGCTGTCTCAAGTGTGATAGTTCAAGCAATGGAGTACTTCATTCCCCACGCTGACCTATCCCTTGAAACCAAAGCTTGCCCATGGTTTAATAGTGCTTGCCTTGCCGCTGAAAAGCGAAAGCGGGAAGCATACAAAGCCTGGGCAAATGCTCGCAGAAGTAAAGCCCTGGATTCGCATGAACTTAAGAAAAGATACAATGCTGCCGCCAAGTCCTGCAAGAAGGTGATCAAAAGAGCTCGTTTTGCCCACATAGGCCGTATCGGAGACAGAATAGCAGCATACCCTTCGGGAAGTAAAGCTTTCTGGTCCCTTGCCAAGTCGGTCGAAACGAACTTTTGTCACCCGTCGCTGCCACCACTGAGGAAACCTGATGGTTCTCTGGCCCATACTGCGAAGGAGAAAGCAGATTTATTTGCTAGTATCTTCGCAGAAAATTCTCGTCTAGATTGCCAAGGAAAAATCCCACCCCAATTACCTCAGTTCGGACCTACAATGGGTACCGTTCACATTCGCCAAAAGGAGGTTCTTAAATGCTTGCTGCACCTAGACGAGAACAAAGCTAGTGGTCCAGACGGTATTCCTGCAGTGGTTCTAAAACGCTGCGCAGCTGAGTTGTCTCCCGTTCTGACGCGCCTCTATAGACTTTCATTGGTATCGGGTAAGGTCCCCAAGTCCTGGAAGCTTGCTAACGTACAGCCAATACCGAAGAAGGGAAGCCGTGCCGATCCTGTCAACTATCGACCAATTTCAATCACCTCCATACTTTGCAAAGTCATGGAACGTGTATTGAATAATCGACTCCTGGCATACCTCGAGACCAACGAGCTCCTAAGCGATAGCCAATATGGTTTCCGCAACGGACGCTCGACCGGCGATCTTCTCGTGTATGCCACTCACTTATGGAGTGAGGCCTTGGAGGGTCATGGTGAAGCAATAGCTGTATCCTTAGACATTTCCAAGGCCTTTGACAGGGTCTGGCATGATGGTCTCTCAAGTAAGCTTCCGTCATATGGCATACCGATAAGGCTCTGCGACTGGATATCTGATTTTCTGAGGGAACGGTCAATTCGAGTAGTCTTAGATGGCTACTCCTCCGACCAAATGGCAATTAATGCCGGGGTACCTCAGGGATCTGTTCTCTCTGCAACATTATTCTTGCTGCACATTAATGACCTTTTAACACCGGGCATTATTGGTTATGCTGATGACAGCACTGTTGTAGAGAGATACGTATCCAATGCGCGAGCGAGCCCCCGTGAAATCCAGAGTTTAAGAAAGTCAATGATTGAGCGCGTTGATTTGACCTTACGAAAAGTATCCGATTGGGGTGAGTCGAATTTGGTCAAATTCAACGCGTCCAAAACTCAGGCGTGTCTATTCTCCGCAAAAAAGAGCACCTTCACATTTACGCCCACTTTCCAAAATGTATCTGTCCCCATCACTGACCATCTAGGGCTTTTAGGCGTAACTGTAACATCCAGTTTAAACTTCGGTCAACAAATTGTGTCCATGGCTCAAGTAGCTTCGAAAAAGTTGGGAATCATCCCATTTACAATTACAGATTTTCTTTCAAATGTTATGTTTATTGAATATTTTACAGTAGTTGTTCTTTTCTAATTGAAAACGCTACAAATTTGTTTTCAGCGGTGACCTGAGCCGAGTTTGATATTTCAGCTTAGTTCAGCCGCTGATAATCAACGAATGGAAATTAATCAAAAAACCGACTGCACGTCCAAAATTTTGGCTGAACATTATCAGTATGCATAAATGTTTAAAAAAAAAATTACGCAACTGATTTCGATGAAATTTAAATGAAATCCTCTGAAGTATCCTATATCAAATGAATATTTAAAATCGATTCATGATTGTCCAAAAACTCCTGCACACCCGTTGAAAATTGACCGGGTTTAGGTAAAAACTGGCTATTTACAAAACATTGGCGGAACACATCACCACTGGAGCATTAATATTTCACGCAGACTTTTAGTAAGGTGGACGAAAGCTCGGCAAACCTTGAAGAACCAACAATAAGTTTTCACACGGATTAGTCTCCATGAATTACTTATACAGAGATATTCAAAGCCCTGTTCTACTGTACTTATATATGTACAGAAGAAATTGAATCTGAACTCTATGCCCTCGCCATTAAATTAAAAATTCTAACATTTTTGTAACGCTTGATTTTCTGCCTTCTGTACGTAGAACTTTTGAATTATTTTGTTTTTCCTGACCACTTAAAAAACTATGACGTTAGCTAAACATATAATCAACGAATCCAGAGCATTAAAAAATCTACTTCACGTCAAAACTTTGGCTGGGTTATAATGTCATCAACGTAAACGTTCTCCGAAATCATACATATTTCTTTAAACATTTGAAATTTTCAACGAAGTACTCAACCGATTTCGATGAAATTTATATGGGACAAACTATGAAGAATCTTCTATCATATGAAAGAAGATGCTTCAAGAATTTTCAAAATCAATTCATAACTGTCCGAAATATAGTGTAACAAAGACACAAAAAAACATACAGACGAATTGAGAACCTCCTCCTTTTTACACAGTTGAAAATTATAGTATTCAACTACTTATTTTTTACTGTAAGTGTAAAAAGGCCTTTACAGACAGAAGTTTAGACTTGTCTAATACCCAACGGTTAATCTACTTTATCCTTTATATAAGAAATATCGGGTTCTTATTTTTGTTACAAATAATCTTAGTTACATGGATTCCATATTTTATTTTTATTGGCTGGCCAAGTAGCCTGTTTTTAACACCAATTTTACTGGAGGACAGTAACGATGCGAGCTTATACGAGTATGTTACGATCAGGTACTCGAAAGGACTGGTTGGTTTCTGAGTAAGTATAATGTGGTAAGTTCGAAAAAACTACAAAAACAAAGCGAAAATTTATATACTCATACTTAAATAATATACTCTTTATTTCCAAAAAGTAAAAAATACAATTTCGTTGTACATGCTTAGAAACAGACAATTCGGCGACGTTATCCCTACAAGTGATTTCTCCCAGGTAACCTTTTGAAAAGAAATACATTAAAAAACACTTAAATTAACAAACAAAATCGAAACAATTAATGAAACTACTTCAATCTATGGGCAGAGTATAAAGACAGTAAACGCTAATCAAACAAATAACTAATAAATTCATAAATAAAGTATCTATACTAAATAAATATACATATAAATACATATTTATAAATCATAATATACCTACATAAACATTAATTGTTTCTATTTTCTATGAGGCTTACCCTAAGTACCTACCCTGTAATGTAAATCCTCAATTTTAGAAGCTGAAGTAAATTTTAAAAAAGATCCGTTTTGAAAGCTAATAGTGAAACAATGTCATATAAAATATCGATATAATATTGTTTTAAGTTTTCACGATTCATAATTTAAATAAAACTACTTTTTAACCGGATTACCAGGAATCAGGTCTGACGACTGACACCTCAGTCGCTCGTGACCACGGGGTCTGCAAAAACACCGAAACGTCGAGTTAAAATGTAAAATATAAATTATACACGATTAATCCGGTTAAAAAGTAGTTTTATTTTAATATCGATATTTTCATTAACATTAATAAAAACAATGTAAAGCTTCACTACAAAAACATTAAAATTTGGGCAGCCTATATTATCCTTATATCTCTTTAATTGGTTTTTAAGTATACAGCCGATTACTAACTGAAACAGAAAAGAAATAAGTATTTTTTTTTACGTTTAATTTCGTGATTTATGTATAAACTGAACTTTTAATAGATATGTAATAAAACGATGGCAAGTAATTATAAATAATGAGCTTTTTCTATATTTATTACGTCAAAAACAAAGTTTAAAATTACTGTAATTCAAAATTAAAGCTTACATAATTTATTGAAAAAAAACCTTAGCCTACAAAAATAAAGTAAAATATTCATTTTCAACACACTTGCTCGTAAAGTGAGCGTTATTCTATTGAGTTTAGAACTATAAACTGGGCTATAAGTCACGCGTGCATAATATATTATACCCTAGTGCATAATATAATGAATCCTACAAAGTTGAATTGTACCTTTGTGCAATTAACATGCGAGAAAACAGAGCATATTTTATTGGTCCGGGTTATACACTAAATATTTTCAGAAACAACAAAGAGGTTTTATACCACTTCAAATCCATATACATTTTTAAATGTTTGCGCCTTATATTAGTAAAATAAATTTGTATATTAAACAAATTATTCACAATTTACAATCATTTGTCATAAAATATTAAAATATTTGCATTTACCACTCCAAATTAAACATTTTCACTTAAAATAGGCTGTATATTCTATACAGACCTTGACACATTTGACGGAAAAAAAAACCTACGCGCATGCGCGAGGTTCGGCGCCATTTTTCAATCACAATTCACAGCTTTGTTATCAAGTGTGTTTGTTATTTTATGATCACGTATGTCTGTCTTTTACTCACAAGTGTGTTGAAAAACGTCGTATGTAACTCGTGAGCGTTGCTAATTAGTCTCGGCTCATTATTAAGACCTCGCCTGCGGCTCGGGCTCAAATCACAGCCTCGACTGTAATTAGCAACTTCGCTCACTTGTTACATAATATACTATTACAATACAGGGTTGATTTTTCGTCACCAGTCAAATTTTAATGTTAGTTTCTTTGATACGATATAAACGTACCTGCATATTTATTTTAGCGTCGCTCACTACAAAAAATTAGAAATATGGAAACACGATCTTTTTAACACCATACCTACTAAATTGAAAAATATTTTGGTTAAGAAGTTGTTTATTTAAGTTTGGTCTCGTGTGACACAAGGTATTCTTATATAAGCAGATTATTTTCATGGCTTAGATACTGCTGTTATTATTGTTATTTTTTCTTTATATAATTTTCTTTTTTTTTCGTGTATGTAACCATCTTTTTTCTATCTCCAAATGTATCTGCGGAGGCTTGTTAATGGCTTACCCGACATTATATGTTAAACCTAGTTTTTAAGTAAAAGCTGTTGGTCAACCAAATAATATAAAATAAAATAAACAAACTTTAAAAAAAATAGTCGCTGTTGATGAACATATCTACTACGACGCGGCATTCCCTTGATAATACTACGACGTAGTACTACAAAATGTGTGTAGTAGCGCGTAGTCATCTTTATTTTAATGGTAATTTAGAGTGACCATGCCTTGGTTAAAATGTTAGCGCATAAATTAATTTCCTTGTAAAATAAATAAATACTTTTTTTGCAAAAATAGTTTCTATAAATGAGTGTTATTGTCTAAAAAAAATTTGGCCGGTGACTACAAATCAACCCTGTATAGTGCGATAATACAAATAATCAATTTAAACATACATTCATACAAAAAGGTATAAAAACGTTTAAACAATTTTCGTACTCCGATTTTTATTTCACCTAAATGTTCTTTCGGGTAAATCTAAGATGACCACGTGATCAAACGTAGCAATTCTCCTAACTATCACTAGATAAACTTCATGTTTGTCAGCAAAAGAACCTCCTCCTTACCTTTATTTCCACTTACTTTTTTATTTTCTACCTGCGTTCCCCGAGGATTGTAAAGGAACTTACAATTTAGTAGCACGAAGTTATTTGAGCAGAAGTGTTAGCTAGTTTTTTTCTCGGTTTCACTAGTTTGACAGTATCTTTTGGTACATTAACTTTTCTGTTGTGACGGACATTGATCTAGCTCTGTTGGAATTTGTGACTTCATGCAAGTTAATTCCTTTTGTGTCTTATATTATTAATGTGCTAAATATATTAATAATGTTTTTTAAGTTTTTGCATTAAAAATGCTCAATTATTCTTAAATAAATGAAAAATGTGATAAATAAAAATTACCAGACCAGGATTCGAACCTCTGGGACCTCTCGTTTGCCGGACGAGTGCTCTTCCACTGAGCTACCGGGGCCTGGCGGTACGCCTCGAAATTACTTACCACATTTTTGTTCTTACGTTATATTGCTAACGTAGCTTCATCTTATGGTATAAGCTTTGCAGCTAAGATCACCCGAGACCAATTTCTTTACAGAAATTGTGAATCCCAGTTAAAGTGAAGCATTGCAATGTTTTAATAATGTTTTTTAATAATGCGTCGCTCAATCTTTATCTTTAACGCGCGCGGTTTTACTCACGTAACTTTTGATCCCGTGGGAATTTCGGGATAAAATATAGCCTATGACCTTCCTCAAGAGTTGGGCTATCAAATACAAAAAGAATTTTTCTAATCCCACTTGTGGTTTCTGAGATTCAAACAAACAAACAAAAAAACAAACTCTTCAGCTTTATATATTAGTATAGATAAAGGTGCAAAATAGTTGACCGCCGATCGTTATTTTTTACGACTTCCATGCTGCGAAGTGCTTGTAGAGCATCGATCCCGAGATTGTCAGAAGCCATTTTAGTGCCTTGGAAAATACGCTAACTAATAGGTACAGCCACATGTAATAAAATGTACACACCTCCATCTTATTTGGTTGAGATAAAGTTCAAATTCCAATGAAAATATAAATATATAGGGTCCGTCTATAATAGTCAATTATATTTTAATTGCAGATTAAGAATAATGAATGGGTCTGAATTACGAAAAAAAAAAAAATTACAATTATTTTTCATAAAAAATAATTTCAATAAAAATAAGTGATCAAAATTTAAGTTTAATCTCTTGTTTATGACTACACAGCAAGTAATAACAACATCTAATTGTATTCATAAAATGTATATTAAACTTAAATTTTACTCAGTAAAGAGAATTTTGAAATTTTAATTTATGAAAAATTTGAAAAAAAAAATATTGATTTTTATACCTACTCATCATTCTTATTCTGCTATTAAAATTAAATTGACTATTATAAATGGACCCTGTATACGAAAATATGGACGTGACTGTACTTCGATAACTTGGGAGTTTACGTCCTCTTGGGAAGAAACTCACGATTTTACATTGGGATCATTAAAAAGGTTGAAACAAAATGTTATTCAGAGAAATATGTGATAAGAAAATTCAACATCTGTAAACTTCACTTTTGCAAGTCTTCGCCGAAATCTTTTCTAAAACATAAGGTCACAGTACCTATGTGTCGGCTAGGGTTTGGAAAATCGGCTTATGCAGCGACAACGGCCAGTTTGTTGTAATAATTGTTTAATAATCTTTTATTTCATCTTCAAAAAGTACATTTGATCATTTGGGACAAGAACCTATTTTTAAGCTCAAACAGTCTGTGCCAGGAGACTCCGACCTTCCCTAGCAAAATTCATAGATTACAGTTTGAAATAAGAAGTAAATTATACAATTCCATCTTTAGTTAAACAAATTTTATATTTTTTAAAATACTGTATGCTGTATAGGCATACTGTAAAAGTCAGTTAAGGGACCGAGGTGTTATAGGAGCCTTTTTTGTGGGCGATAGGCTAACCTCCTGTCACTGCAATAGTCTCTCTCCACTATTATAATGCCTCCAAATTTGTAAAACGTGACATCAGATGGTTTTATTACATCTGGTGTTCTGCCTACCCCATACGGGATACAGGCGTGAAGTTATGTATGTAAAATACTGTAGCTAAGCACATGTTTTTACAAAAAAATACTGCTATCTGAGCTATATGTGTGGAAAAAAAAAACTAACAATTCAGTTTTATAATCAATTTAAGACATAACAATGTTATGATACAAAAAAGGTTTAACCCGACTCATAGTTTCAGAAGTTCTAAACACAAAACCTCTCAAAGTTTATTATTTATAATATTAAATTATAGTTAGCATTGATTTTAACTATACATTTCATTCGTTTTGCAGACATGATCCCTAGTAATTATTCTAAACTATTTACCATGCGCGGTTTTACCCACGTAACTTTTGATCCCGTAGGAATTTCGGTATAAAATATAGCCTATAACCTTCCTCAAGAGTTGGGCTATCAAATGCAAAAAGAATTTTTCAAATCCCATTTGTAGTTTCTGAGATTAGCGCGTTCAAACAAACAAACAAACTCTTCATCTTTATATATTAGTATAGATTCAGCTTTAGACACAAGAAGAACACATCAAAATTTCCACAATGTAGGCTCGAAAAACGGGCCTAATGAAGATAATGCCCACTGTCCATTTGAGATAAAAACCTGTCATTTTTTCCACCAAATGCCCTCATTAAGAGCAAGGTTTATCTCTTCTAAAAGTTTACCATAATTAAGGTACTTTCATTGAAAAGATAATGAAGGTAAGATAATAACGAATCAGCACAAAATGGATTAGTAGGTGATTATGATAATCGTCTGAGACGTAATTAGATTCTTAATATCTTTTTGAATACGCGATGTAAAAGTTAAGTGTTTTGAGATTAATATACATTTGACGACCGGCTGGTGTATCGGTAACGTACATTGCCTTCTATGTCAGGTCCTGGGTTCGAATCCCGGCGGCGGCGGATATTTGTGTGATGAACACAGATGTTTATATGTTTATTTAAGTTTATTCTAATAAAAAAATATGTATTTATTCAATATGTGTGTTTATATATTTCTTAAGTATATCAATTATCTAGTATCCAAATAACACAAGTGCTATAAGAAACTTAATTTGGGCTAAATAATGTTGACTATGATTTAATGTATTTACGGGATTCTTACCACGATTTTCAATTTTATTTTCGCACGTCCGCGATCATGGTGCTTGTAACAGCATCGAAATATCGGACGTGCGAAAATAAAATCGAAAATTGTGGTAAAAATCCCGTAAATACATTAAATCATAGTGAAAATAACCGCGATAGTTTAAAACAATTAATAAATAATGTTGTGTGAGTATCAGAAATATTTATTTATTTATTTATTATTTGTCTGTCTGTGGTACAGAGACTTTCAAATGGATTCCAGGTGAACTGATTGATTTTAATTAATGGAATGTGCAGTCTGCTTTTCATCTATATGCTTGACTGGGAGCAAAAGAAAAATATAGAATGTGCCAGCTGCTTCTCTTCCCGGGCATACTGTATAAGTTGGTCAAGGGACAGAGGTTTTAGAGGAGGTTTTTGGTGGGTGATAGGCTAAACGCCTATCACTGCAATAGTATCTCTCCACCAATATAATGACTCCAAATTTGTTAAACGTGACATCAGATAGTTTCAGCTGTTCTGCCTACCCCATAAGTGATACAGGCGTGAAGTTATGTTTGTATGTATGTCTTCTTTGTTTAGATGGTCATAGCTGCAAGCTCATTTCAAGTTCATTGTCATTCTTTGTTAAATAAAAATATATTCCGCCGAGTGATACTTTATACATCAAATAACTTTTATCTGACGATAAAAAAATAAGCCCTCAATGTTTTCACTTCAGTATTTTCTATACGAATTATTAGTTCAAAAGTTTTTGAAACATTTTTGAAACATTTTGTTAAAATTAACTAAAATTACATAATATAAAATTTATCTGCCGTATAATATAGATATTACTCGGCGGAATAAAGTTGTTTTCCAATTTTTGGGACGAACTTGAAACTGTCGAATATTAATTTATTCATTAGATAACTTGTATATAATAATAATAATAATATTACATTTTTTAATAAGAGCAATAAATCAATATTTATAATAGACATAGCAATTCCTAACACACACAATATACAATCTACTATCAATGAAAAACTTGCCAAGTACCAAGACTTATCTATAGAAATCCAACGTCAATGGCAAGCAGACACGGTTCATATAGTCCCAATAGTCCTTTCCACAACAGGTGTTACACCAAAAACACTAAAAAACAGCCTAAATACACTACAAATTCCAACTAGCGTAATTGAAACCCTACAAAAAGCCACTATTCTAAATACTTGCCGCATCACTGGGAAATTTCTCACATCAGCAGTAATCACAAGCAATCCGCAGAAAAAAATAATCCTTAACTTTATCTTGCTTGGTTTAAACCCGCATGATAAAGCAAAGCCCTTAAAAAAGGAGAAAATCAAAAAACAAAAAATAATAATAGTTTATTGTCAAAAAGAAAATTACAAACAACAATGAAAACAGTGGCTGCTACACTAGGCTTGCAGGCCTGACACGTAGCTACCGATAAGGAACATTTACATTTTAATATTTATATATTTATATTAATATATACAGTGTATCCGGTCACGATCTAGCGATAATTTAAGGTTACAAAATATACCTAATTTCATCGACAAAAACACTCATATATGGGGGTCTACCTCCACTCCTGTCGGAATGGCCGCCATTTAATTTTTTTTTATTCTTGTAGATACCTCTGCTGAAAGATGCCGATTTCTCTGGACAGAAAGGTCCTACAGATGTAAGAAAAATGTTATTTTAAAGGTAAAAATAGCAACTATCAAATAAAAATAAACATTATGGAAAATTGTCTCTACAAAATATCTTAAAACATTTACAATACTAATTCAAGTGAAAAAAATTGACTGTTTTTTTTATTTTGCTTAACATATTTCAAAAACTAGCACATTAATTCTAACTTAATAATGAGACTGTAATTAGCAACGCTCACGAGTTACATACGACGTTTTTCAACACACTTGTGAGTAAAAGACAGACATACGTGGTCATAAAATAACAAACACACTTGATAACTAAGCTGTGAATTATGATTGAAAAATGGCGCCGAACCTCGCGCATGCGCGTAGGTTTTTTTTTCCGCTAAATGTGTCAATGTCTGTATAGCATATACAGCCTATTTTAAGTGAAAATGTTTAATTTGGAGTGGTAAATGCAAATATTTTAATATTTTTTAACAAATTATTGTAAATTGTGAATAATTTGTTTGATATACAAATTTGTTTTACTAATATAAGGCGCAAACATTTAAAAATGTATATGGATTTGAAGTGGTATAAAATCTCTTTGTTGTTTCTGAAAATATTTAATGTATAACCCGGACTTATAAAATATGCTCTGTTTACTCGCATGTAATTTGCACAAAGGTACAATTCAACTTTGTAGGATTCATTATATTATGCACTAGGGTATAATATATTATGTACGCGTGACTTATAGCCCAGTTTATAGTTCTAAATTCAATAGAATAACGCTCATTTTACGAGCAAGTGTGTTGAAAAATATTTTTTAAACCATTTTCTTAAGGCGAGAATGCAGCATTTTTACACTGTTTTATATTGTGCCTCAAAATAGTATTAAAGAAAATCGAACATATAGCCAACAGATGTGTAAAGATAGAAATATGATATATGAAATATGACTCGATAAAAAAAGTCACAAACAGAACACTAATTAATAATTTCAAACAGATATTGCAACCAAGTGCCATCATTGATTCATGTAAAAGTTACACAAAAAAATTAAGGCGGACTTCTCTTAAGCGATATGGAAAAAAAAACTTTTAAATAGTTAATTTTTTTAACTAAACAAATGGGGTAGAAAACTGCCTACTTTTTCCACTAGAGGCGCTTATTACGCTTGACTCATAACAACTGTCAAATACCATAGAAAAAGTTAATTTTATACTGTTTTTTATCAAAACATAGAAATGCATCATTGCGTAGTCTTAAGTTTTATAGAAAATGGATACCACAGTTTTTCTGGGGATATACACATGTGGAAGTTTTGGATGTACTTGATTTGAACTTTTATGGAAATGCACATATTTCAATCTATATTTTCCACATTTTCATACAGAAAAAACTAATTATCATATAGATTTACCGCAAAAAAGAACAGTGAACAAGCAATTTCGATAACAACTTGTTCATTTGACGGTTTGTAATGGGTCAAGCGTATGAAGCGACATCTATTTAGAGCTTTTCGTTTTTATCTCCATTAAACGTATTTGCGCTTGCTCACGTTGACGAAGTCGGCGAAGTTTGCTAGCGATATCTGGGTGGTGAGTATTGTGCGTTTGAATACCTACACACCTCAAATAAACACTTAAATACTTTCGTAAGCAGCCCAAATAAGATAATATAAAGTGAAGTTACTAGTAGTTGTTCATATACAGGGTTGATTTTTCGTCACCAGTCAAATTTAAATGTTAGTTTCTTTGATACGATATAAACGTACCCGCATATTCATTTTAGCGTCGCTCAATACAAAAAAATTTAAATGTGGAACCACAAACTTAAAAAAAATAGTCGCTTTTGATGAACATAGCTACTCCGACGCGGCATTTCCTTGATAATACTACGACGTAGTACTAAAAAATGTGTGTAGTAGGGCGTAGTCATCTTTATGGGCGTAATTTAGAGTGACCATATCTTGGTTAATATGTTAACGGATAAATTAATTTAAAATACTCTTTATTTGCAAAAATCGTTTCTATAATTATACTTATTGTGTAAAAAAATTTTGCCGATGACTACAAATCAACCCTGTATATATTTCTATCAATCAAATATATTTCATTTATAAACAGTATTGTACTCGTTAATAAATCCGCCAGAGAGGCAGTTTTTATATCAAAATGGCAAGAATTCTTTGATACGTAACTAGTCAATAAGTTACGTTAAGGAATAGGCTTTGTAACGGGCTTACCAAGTATTAAGTCTAGACTAGTATAGGCTAAAGGTATTGAATTGACAAAAGAGATCATATATTTACAAAATTCTATTTGTTACTCTATGCTGTAGGAATACCGAGATACTAAAATATCCTTTGTATTATTCCGAACTATGACTTATCTGCGAATCTTTATTTTTTTCAGCCACGGCTTAGCTCTGTCCCATGTTTTTGATAAAAAATTGTTTTTTAGGGAATTGCTACCATCAAGACGTCTAATTTGGCTTATTTTCAAATCTTACTTTATTTTTAGTGTTCCTTTCTCAAAGAGTAAAATGGGAACCTATTACTAAGGCTCTGCTGCTGTCCGTCTGTTCGTCCATCTGTCACCAGGTTGTATGTCCAGGCAAAACACTGTCCATCTTAACTATCTTTACATATTTATGTGATGTATATTGTTATGTATTTTATTTATATTTACTTAGGTATATATGTAAATATAGATATGTATGCTATCATTATGTATGTGTATGTATTTATTCGTACGTAGTTTATTTTACGAGCCGTACACCTCGCCCACATTCTTCTCCACTAATGCCTGGATTGCCCGGCAGAAATCGTGTTTTGGCGATAAGGCCGCCCTTTGTATGTTCACTGTAATTATTGTTTCGTTTAAACTATGTTACCATGTTGGTGTAAAATAAAGAGTTATTATTATTAATTTTTTTAAAACATAAATATATTTTTTCTGACACAACATTATCTAGCCCAAATTAAGTTTCTTAAAGAACTTGTGTTATGGATACTGATAACTGATATACTTAAGAAATATATACACATATATATTGAATAAATACATATTTTTTATTAGAATAAACTTAAATAAACATATAAACATCCATGACTTGACGACTAATATCTGTGTTCATCACACAAATATCCGCCGCCGCCGGGATTCGAACCCAGGACCTCTGGCATAGAAGGCAATGTATGTTACCGCTACACCAGCCGGTCGTCAAAAATTTATTACATAGTTATAATAATATTATTATTATTATGTAATAAACAGTGATAGTTAACCCCGATCACACATGTTATTTTGTTAAGAGAATTGGGCCCCTGTATATATGTATGTGGGTATGGATGTTTATCTGTTCCCTCAGAACTTCTAAACTAGTAATCATAATTGGACAAATGTCATTTAGGCCTCTTCACTGTCCGTTGGTTATAGGATATATAAACTTTCGTTAAATTTACTACAGCGCCGTCTAGTGGACTTAAAGTGAAGAACTAAAAAAAATGTTTTTCTTTATAGTTTCGTTTTCTTTATAGTGTATCAAGTGAAAAAGCTTTATAAGCACATCTCAAATATGTAAAAAATATTACTCGAAAACAACTAAAATAATAGTTATAGAAATGACCTAAAAAAAAATTTTTTGAAAGAAATTCGTTAGCACATTTCAAGTACCCATGTAAACACCAAAATGATTAAAAAAAGTTGTAAAACTTAAACCCAACTACTAAAACATGCTCTAAGAAGTGTGACACAATAAAATAGTCTCCGCTGAAATATTTATGTATTTACGTCATATTAATAGAGATAGGTATGTTCAAAGGATAGCCAAGGTCGTATATCAAAACAGATTCATCAATCAATATATATAAAACTGTTCCGTTACTGACTGAGTGACTGAGTGACTGACAGACAACGTACAGCCGTAACTACTGGGCGTAGAGAGCTGAAATTCGGAACATATATTCTTTAGGGGATGTAGGGGTGCACTAAGGAAGAAATTCCCGAAATTCCCACGGGAACGGGAAATATAGGACTTTTTAGTTTGTATGAAAAATCTTATTCCTTGAGTGCACCGATGTAAAACTTGGCGTTAAGGTTTTTCAATGTGTGTCTGGTCGTGTTATGAAATGAATTCCCGAAATTCCCATGGGAACGGGAAATATATGATGTTTTATTTTGTTTGAATCCCTTGAGTGCACGGATGTGATACTTGATATAAAGGTTCCTCAATAAGTGTCTGTTTGTATTATGGAAGGAATTCCCGAAATTCCCACGGGAAGGGGTTGGACTTTTTGGTTTGTATGAAAAATCTTATTCCTTGAATGTACGGATGTGATACTTGGCACGAAGGTTCTTCAAAGAGTGACTGGTTGTGCTACGAAAAAATTCCCAAAATTCCCACGGGCACGGGAAATATATGATTTTTAGTTTTAATGAAAAAAACTTATTCCTTGAGTGCATGAGTGTGATACTTGGTATAAAGGATCTTTCAGTGGGTGTCTGGTTATATAGTTTCTGAAATTTCCACGAGAAGGGTAGTTAAGCGCATACGAAGTTGCGCGATAAAGCTAGTTTTAATAATAAAATGAAACCAAAGTAGCATACGATCACGGCTACCCTTTGAACATATCTTTATCAATATGACGTAAATACATAAATATTTCAGCGGAGTTCTTGTTTCATATTAGCGTATTTTTGTAGTCAGGCTTAAGTTTCTAAACTTTTTTTTTTCTAATTTTTATTTAGAAAAACAATACATTAAGATCTCATTAAAAAACTTCATTCTAACATAACAAGGGTGGTTTCAATTACTAACGAAGCTGTACTATTTGTAACGTATTGTTTGAAGTTAATACTTCGGTAAGGGTAGCTCCAGGGATAAAATACTCGAAGGGTTTATTAAGAGAAGTACAACCTTTTCTTAATAAGTGTGTCTTTAAAGGCAACTTAACCCTTTCAATTACCCTTAACCGCCCTTCATATAAAGTTAGCTATGAAATATAATTGCTCTGAAGATTGTAATAAAATAGTAAAATAGCGGAAATTCGCGTGAAATCCTGTAATCTTTGTAATATTATGGAAAAGAAAGAGTTTGAGGATGTTTGTAGCTGTTTTATGCTAAAAACAGCTACAAACCCGTAAATTCTAGAGCCCGTAAAATCATTAATAACAACAACCTTACAAATAAAAAATTGCAGACGCTGGAGCATCGTCGTAAGGTTGCTTGTTTGACAGTATTTTATCGGCTACATTTTGGTGAGTGTGGGAGTGCTCTTTTTGACCAAATTGAACCCACCCCTTTTTACCACCGGACTACCAGACGCAGACAGAACTTCCATCCCTATATAGTGGATTTACCAAGAAGTCGAACAAAACGCTTAGATAGTTCCTTTTTGGTACGGATTGCCAAGGAGTGGAACAATCTGCCTGCGTCTGTTTTTCCTGACCACTACAGTCCTGGAACTTTTAAGTGTCGAGTGAATAGGTTTCTCGTGGATGGACGTGTAACTCCATAGTCTGGAATACAAACGTCCTATCCTTACAATATAAAAAAAAAAACGCCTGTGCTGAAGTGAAGGGACAGTCAAACTTTTGACGACCACTTTGGCGATGTGGTAAACCCGTCTGCCTCAGACGCCATTGGTTGCGGGTTCGATTTCCACACGGAACAAGAAAAACAATGTTCTGGGTCTGGCCGTTTATACAGTGTGTTAAGCTTTGGATTTCCGATACCCATGTATAATATGTAACTAGCCACCGCGCGCGGTTTTACCCGCGTAACTTTTAATCCCGTGGGAATTTCGGGATAAAATATAGCCTATAACCTTCCTCAAGAGTTGGGCTATCAAATGCAAAGAATTTTTCAAATGCCACTTGTAATTTCTGAGATTAGCGCGTTCAAACAAACAAACAAACTCTTCATCTTTATATATTTGTATAGATATGCTAAATATGCTAAATCTTATCGACAATATACTATACAATGGGGGGTCGCACTCCTCACACCTCTGAATTTATTTTTTTATAAGTGACTAAACCCGCGTTTGACCTCAATCTCACCTGATGGTAAGTGACGATGAGGTCGAAGATGAAAGCACACGGGTTTAGGAAGGAACTGGCTCTTTATACAATATTGCCGGAACACATTACCGCCGGAGCGGTAACATTTGGCGGCAGACTTTATATAAAGGGTGGTCGCTAGCCAGGCGGACCCAGAAGGGATCCTACCACCAAGCAAAAGATGACAGCCATTTTAAAATTTTTAAATGTCGTATTTCTATGACTTCACTGAAACTCATTTGTTATGTTTTCATATGACTTCTATGCTTATAAGTGAATTTAATACACAACACAACACACAACTTCACGCCTGTATCCCGTATGGGGTAGGCAGAACACCAGAGGTACTAAAACCATCTGATGTCACGTTTGACAAATTAGGAGGCATTATAATAGTGAAGAGAGACTATTGCAGTGACAGGGGGTCAGCCTATCGCCCACAAAAAAGCCTCCCATAACAACTCGGTCCCTTAACTGACTTTTACAGTATGCCCGGGAAGAGAAGCAGCTGGCACATTCTATGTTTTTCTTTCGCTCCCAGTCCAGTCCAGTCCAGCATAGAAGCGAAAGTGAATTTATTTGAAAGAATATGATATTTGCTAGCAGGAGGATGATTTCACTGTACCTAAGATAAAGCGTTTTGACTAGTTTTGGATTTTGGTTAGGGTATCAAGACCTGTTTTGTTACAGGGTTCAAGCAAAAAGGAACCATAGTCAATGACGCTTCTTACTAGGGCATTATGCAGTACTTTTTGAGTGTATGGGATACCTGTGAGACAAAATAATGTTAGCCTCACATTTTCGGGCAATATAATTGATATTATTTATTTTGTCGATTCAAGTCTTTTTCGATGGTCGCATGCTGGGCTGTTTTCTTAAGATGTATCGGCGCCATATGGAAATGTGAAAAAATGATTAACAGTGAGTTGATTGAAGTACGAGATATTCAATTTTAAAATGGCTGTTATTCAGAGGGGTGAGGGTTGCGACCCCCCGTTGTATAATACTTTGTCGATAAAATTTGGCGTACCATACTTGGGTGAAGTATCGGAAATCCAAACCCGAACACACTGTATACATATATGTATTTATATTCTTGGTTCCCCCTAGTTCGCTGCATGGTATCCCATAACACAAGCTCTGCTTACTTTGGGGCCATGTAGTTGGTGTGATTAAAAATTGCTAGTTTAGGTCTATATCAGAATTTTGTGAAAAAAGTGAACTAAATTATTCAGTAATAAAAATAATAATATGATTTTTTTTTTAAATTAAGTTTAAAGTAATAGCAAACAAACTTTTACAGTGAAAAATTAAATTGCTCAGTCATTAAATGTTATGAAATAAATGCAAGCAAAATGAAAAATTAAGCTTGCTACAACTACAATGGAGATAATAAGAAGATGCCGAGCTTGTATTCCTAATCACAGACATCAATTCAAACAAAGATTTGTAAAAAAATCACTAGGTTCTTATCAATATCGATATTCCATTTCTAGAAAATTTCGTTTAATATTCAAGTAAAATACTCAATCTATCCAAGTTTCTTAACCTAAACATAACCAAAGTCAATTAACGAAAGAAAACTTTAATTTAATTAAACGCGTTTTAGAACCACCAAACACCACAATCCTTTACAAAACAGTTCTCAAACTCAAATGTCTAGCTTCAATTCCCGAGGTGGCCATAATTGTGGGACTGTTCAAGCTAGCTTGACTGTCAACTTGACCTACTTACTAGTTTACTTAGCTAACTACAGTTAATGGAACTGTACAGTGTAAAATAATGGCTCTTTGAAGATATTTGATGTAGCTTGCGGAATTTCTTGACTCAACAAATTTGTACCTAGATTGGATTCTGTAGATACATGATAAGTATTTTAATTAAAACTACTTTTTAACCGGATTAATCGCGTATAATTTATATTTTACATTTTAACTCGACGTTTCGGTGTCTTTGCAGACCCCGTGGTCACGAGCGACTGACCTCGTGACATCGCTCGTGACCACGGGGTCTGCAAAGACACCGAAACGTCGAGTTAAAATGTAAAATATAAATTATACGCGATTAATCCGGTTAAAAAGTAGTTTTATTTAAATTATGAATCGTGAAAACTTAAGACAATACTAAGTATTTTAATGTGTATTACAGATTGCAGCAGAATCTGAAATCTTACTAATATTATAAATGTCAAAGTTTAGATGTATGAATCTATGTTCCTCAATCACGGCAGAATGGCTCAACGGATTTAGATGAAATTTAGTATAGGGATAGTGTAGAGTCTAGAATAGCAGATAGGCTACTTTTCATCCCGATATTCCCACGGGATTCGAAATTGCGTGGGTAAAAACGCGCGAAACAGCTAGTTAAATATAAAATGATGGTAGTAAAAAAAGTTTGGCACTCCGACAAATTCAGTTTGTTAGGAAAACCCTACCTGAACGGGTCAGAACGTATAGGAACTGTCTGGCCCCAAAAAACAAATTGTAGACATCGGGCATGGGCATGACAGTGTTGTATAGACACTAGCGCGATGTAAAAAATGCCCTCATTGTCGTTGCCATAATGTCTTAGAGACTCGAGGTAAATTTTATCTTGATTATTCAAAGGTCATGCATCTTGAAATGTTTTCCAGAATATTAGTTTGGTTACAGTGAGAAAAATCTATATACACGTAGATCACAGTTACATGGAACTGTATGCTGTGTTTGTAATGATAGGGTAATGGCGGAAACATACATAGCTTCAGAACGCCATTTGCTATGAGCCAGACATTCTTTTTTCGCTTCTTCCACGTTCAGAAATCTTTTCATACATGATTGCCGATGGATTGTAAATGACGCACCACTGAGTCTAAGTGAATTTCACAGTCTAGGGAAGGTATTGCAGGAGTCCTAGTGAGTCAGAGTGGCTTTTGCATGTAAAACGTTAATCAAGATAAGAAACTGCTATTGACCAAAGTGCAACCAAAGTTTCAGGTTGAGGAAGAGTGTTGTATAAGTAAACTGCATAACTGCGTGTGTATATCATTGAAACATTGTAGTGGTAGCTGGCATGTAGTACTCGCTGCTATTTGGTGAACAGTGCTAGTGACTATGTAGATGTTGTTACTTTTCTGCAAATGCAACGAACGTCGTTAAGCTCTCTGAATCATAAACGCCCACAAAACGCCAATAAAATCTCTGTCCCTTTAGGCTGCAAACTGGACGACAGCGACAGCGAGAACGACAGCGGTGGGGGCAGCGAAGCGGAATCTGGACTGTTCTTGACACCAGCGGTTGCTTGAGCGATTTGTCCCGGTTTCATACCACCTCAATATTTTCTATCATGTCGCGGAAATCGCTGCCCGCGCCTCTGCCAGCGCCGCTGTCGCTCTCGCTGTCACTGTGGCTGCCGTCCAGTTTGTAGCCTGACTGTAACAGTATGCCCGGGAATAGAAGCACACTTCCTTATTTTTTCTTTGGCTCCCAGCCCAGCATAAATGTTTCTGCAATATTTTATGAAAAGCCATATATTCCATACTAGTTCCGTGTGCTGTCCTCTTCCACAACAGCTTCACTTAGCATCAGGTAAGATTGAGGTCAAATATGTGTAGTTATCGATAAATAAATATTAAAATGAACACACAGGAAATTCAGTGAGAAGAATCTGCAAATTTAAATAACGTTGTCAAAGATTAGAATTCTTGGACTATCACGTGTTATCAATCTTTTCTTCTAATGTGTCACGAACACTGTTATAATTAATATCTTTAATAACCTGACTCGAGTTACACGAAATTCGAGTCTTTTAGTCTTCATTTCGAGACCTGAGCCGTTTTTTTCAAGATCGTAAATCACATTGAGTCCGAGTCCTTTGAGTTTTCTGAGTCTACCTAGTCCTCCGAGTCTTCCGACTGATTCATGAACTTGCGTTGGTGTATTATATTATCCAATGTTGTGCGTTAGTTGCACCACTGTTCAAAAACGGCTTAGTGACGTCATCCCGTTGCTACGTAACCCGCTTTACTTCTGAACAATATGGAGTCATGAGGTCTTTTAAAGAGACTCAGTTTTTGAGTTTTTTTTTTGGCAGGACTCAAGTCTTTATACAAAAGACTCCAAATTCTGAAGGACTTGAGCTAGAAATTTTATTGTAAGACTCGAGTCCTCAAAAAAAGACTCAAGTCTTATTAGATAGGATTTCAAGACTCGAGTCTTTTACAACTCTAAACCTGACATACTTTAATAAGTGTTTTTTGATAGGTTTCCAAGTGACTGTACAGTAGGTATGCAGATGATGCATACGTGATAACAGATTGTTAGATAAATTCGTGACATAAATCTTAAGTTTTATAAGTAAAGTTAAAGTTAAGTTTTATACATAAGGTTTAGATAACGTTTAAAACTTATCTATAAAACTTTATCAATTCCTTAAAATACAAAATAAACTGTATTTATTTTGTATTTTCAGGAATAGCGGGGTATCCTGACACAGGTAATTAATACTTAAAAGTATGCCCCAACAACATGTAAATTAGTTTTTTGCGAAATAAATGAATTATGAATTATGAACGTTTAAGCACGTAACTTAAGTAGTATATAACTTGCAATTATTAAATAAAGAATGGAATAAATCTCGAAAAGTTGTTTCACTCACAAGCAGACGACCACCCTACCCTGCATGACACTTTATGTTATCTACTTCAATATATTATTATTCAGTATGTTATCCTTGTCAAAGAGTAAAAATAATGTCATAGAAAACACAATGTTCATTCAATTTTGCAAGTATCAGCTGGTAAACTCATAATGCGAATTCAACCGTTATTCCCTATGCCTTACGGTGCATACTTTGAATGAACTTGTATTATCCATAGCAGACTATTCACGTAGATAAATCTACTGGGAGTTGAATAAGCAGTGACACAATCGATTCTATTGAAACGTTAGAGATATTTAAGTTTTTTGCTATTGGGATATAACATGGTGTAATTTAAAATTAAATTTAACCGTGGCTAAAGTTTTGAACGTAAGCCTCTGTAAGGAACGTTCTTGATTTTTAATAATCATGCTACTTTTTTTTTATGTATGATTTTGTTCAAAAAAATAGCTTCGCTTAGTTTTTTAATCGACTTCCAAAAAAGGAGGAGATTCTCAATTCGTGTTTATGTTTTATATATATTTTGTGTTTTTGCTACATGATATTTCAGACAATTGTTATTAGTTTTAAAAAAAATCTTGTTTCATATGATAGAAGATACTTCAGAATTGGGCCCATATAAATTTTATTAAAATCGATTGAATACTTCATGGATAATTTAAAATTTTATAACAAAAAATATGTATGAATTCGGAGAATGTTAACATTGACGATATTATAATTCAACCAAAGTTTTGACGTGAAGTCTGTTTCTTTAATGCTCTGCATTCATTGATTCTGTCTTTGACGATCTCCATGGCATTGTAGTGTAGACGTTTCGTAGAGTTTCTATTTTGTTAAGGGTCAGTTTTGAATATCCCTATCATCCATGTATAAGCGTGTCGTAAAGGCGACTAATCCGAGTGACCCCGTTTGATGGTATGATCTCGTCAGGGTCCGACTAGCTAGCGACCAATCTTCATACAGGGTTGATTTGTAGTCAAATTTAAATGTTAGTTTCTTTGATACGATATAAACGTACCTACATATTTATTTTAGCATCGCTCAGTACAAAAAAAGTAGAATATGGAACCACAAACTTTAATAAAAAAAATGGCCGCTGTTGATGAACATATCATCTACGGCGCGGCATTTCCTTGATAATACTACGACGTAGTACTACAAAATGTGTGTAGTAGCGCGTAATCATCTTTATTTTAATGGTTATTTTAGAGTGACCATGCCTTGGTGAATATGTTAGCGGAAAAATTAATTTCCTTGTAAAAAATAAATACTTATTTTTTGCAAAAATCGTGTCTATAAATTATACTTATTGTGTAAAAAAAATTCTGGTCACTCCAAATCAACCATGTTAAAATTTACTCTTAAATATTACAGCTCCGGCGTTGATGTCAGTTCTCTCCTCGTTCTATTTACTTTCTTCTTTGACCTCATCTTCACTTACGATCAGGTGAGATTGAGGTCAAATGCGGGTTGTAATGTCGCAAGATCAACTTGTTCATGGGTCAATGTGTACGCTTTATCTATACTAATATATAAAGCTGAAGAGTTTTTTTTTTTATTTGTTTGTTTGAACGTGCTAATCTCAGAAAGTAAAAGTGAGATTTAAAAAATTTTTTTTGCATTTGATAGCCCGACTCTTGAGGAAGGTTATAAGCTATATTTTATCCCAAAATTCCCACGGGATCAAAAGTTACGCGGGTAAAAACGCGCGCGGTTGCTAGTTTTATAATAAACTTCCAAAATATTTAAGATAGATTTAGGGAAAACTGTTATGTGAAAAGGTTTACTATAAGATGTCCGGATGCAAAAAAATGTGATTCCCTGGCTGTAAATTGTTATTGTGTATTTTTTTCTCTTATTTTTAAAAGATGATTGCTGTTGAGATTCTTGCCACTTCTTCTCAACAGATCGACTTTCCGAAGTGGTGGTAGATTCAGTTCAATTTGTAAATTGTTTGACTTATTTCAAATGCATTTAAATACTTACGAAATAAAGAATATTTGAGTTTGAGTATTTATATTCTAGGTTCCCCTTAGTTTGCTACATGGTATCCCATAACACAAGCTTTGCTTAGATTGGGGCCTTGTCGTTGGTATAATTGTTTTGGGATCCGTAAACACATTAAATTAAGTTTCTGTCCATGTCGCCTGATAGAACAGAGTCTTTAAAACTACGTTATTACACGTCCATCTACGATAAACCTATGGAATAGGGCTTGATTAAGTAAACTATGATATCATAGGATGATTTTTATCTTACACACTTGCTTACACATACACATTTTTATCTTACCATGTGGTTAAAAACACGCAGTACTTTTCTTTACACCCTGAATAGTTTCGAAAAAAATGTCCCGTAAGTGTTTTTCAACACAGCTTGTGCCTGTTGTCAACTAGCTACACCGATGACGAGAATTTTAATGTTTTGTTAAATAGAGTGTGAAAACCGCTGTAAAATATTCACTTTGAACCTGCAAACAGTTAATTATAAATGTTTTGTATAGTTATAGCTTTGTCACAATGACTTCGGATTACTTAAACATTTAATTTTCGATTTAGGAATAAAAAAAAGGTTCAGAAGGATATTATGAAACATAGAATGTTCAAAATTGAGATAATAGATAGATAGATAGATAGATAAAAACGTTTATTGTTACTAAAATCACACACTTATAAACTTAATATTAAAACAATTCTTAAAAATACTTAATCTAAATCAGTGTGTGTTATAGCAGCGCAAAAAGCCATAGCTCAGCGTCCGTATTTGCTTAAAAGCAATACGCTGATATTCTGCTACAGCTTAAGGAGGCTAAGTTATAACTTTAAATAAAGCATTATTCGGTTAAATTTGTACAATTGTGCAATGATTATAATAAGAATATGTCAGATTTGAAGTTAATACTAAATATATATGAAATTGAATTAGTACATGTTAGTAATAGAATATTCATAAAGTCACAGTATTTATTAGTAAAATGTCATGCTAGAAATTATAGTATATGAATTGAAAGTACATAATAAATAATTATTAAAACATGTCAGAATATATTTGGTCAGCAATAAATTAAATCCAATAAGTAAGAATAAAAATAATGAAGTTCAAAATGATGTTTTAAAATTATATAATATAGAATTGAATATTAGCTACTTGCAAAGTGGTTTGGAACTTTCAGTTTTTGTATATCCATAAGGAGAGTCTTTAATTTAGTCTTAAAACTGTACTTACTTTGGAACATTCTAATGGGTGGTGGATTGTTGTTCCAACACTTTGCTGCGCAGTATCGAAAGCTGCCAGTAAACGCTACGGTTCGGTTAGGTTAGGTTTGGTTATAATCATTAAGTGATATTAATTAAATCGATCTTCGTTGGACGTCATCGATGGGTGTCGATCGAAAAGTCGGGCAACTGGTCTTATAGCTTTAACCCCGACTATATTCCATTGATCGAAGCCGACTAATTCATTCTACCATCAATCCATGCTCTCGATCGATTTGTCTCCTAGAAATTATCGATTGACGTCGACAAATGATCGAAAATCGATTGATTGGTGTAGTAACACCCTAAAAGAGGCCACCAAACCAATGATAGTCCTGCTTAGGCTGATGTGCATCCAGTGTACATGGTAAAAAAAATTAACTAAGAACAAAAACAAAATTAAGGAATGACAGTATTGGTATAATAATTTGGTATAGCATAGCAATAGGTATTTATTTTTCCTAATACAGGGTGTCCCGTAAAAAAACAGTTATGATACATTTTCTGCACGCAGTAGGGGAAAATCCTATAAATATTCAAAATCGGTATATCTCAAAAACTACTTAGCCTAGAAAAAAAAATGGTGATTCGGATTCCAGACAACCCCTTGTATCTCCAATTTTCCGTTGGAATACTATGTACGGGACACCCTGTAGACAGAAATACAAAACATATGTGGCAAGCGAGTATGTTAAAGCTCAGTTGAAAGTCATTGACGAATTCAAGGAAACACAGAGAATATGTTCCAATTGTTATTTCATTAAAATAAACTGAATTTTCTCATTATTCGCGGCCACACCTATTGCGGGAATTCGCCATCATTGCTTTTATTACGAAAACAAAATGCTTTCACTAGAATATTTTCCACTTTGCGGAATTATTTTATTCAATAACATTTTTTTTTTTACTTTTATTGATGCTCAATTATTCTTAAATAACTAATAAAACGTGCTTAATAAATCAGCATTCGTCCTCTTCCGGCACACGAGAGACAAAAAAAATTAATTCCATTACTCATCCTGCCAAAATTCTCAAAAAAAATCCGGGATTTAACATGAATTATTAACCATACTTTCACTTAATTCTTTCCACCATCAAGCACCGACTTTAAAGTGATCCAAAATCCGGAATTCCATCGAAAATAAGTTTTAGAAAAGTTGGGTACATCCATTTAATGAATATCGAGATCTGGAGTTGGGCCAACAAATGTTATGGACAGGCCAATTTCCAGATGCGCTGCCCAGCTCCGAAAACTATTCGGAAATTATTATTCTTCAGGAAATTTAGGTGCTGCCTCTAGATTTGTAGTTCATTCAGAATTGATTTCGAATTAAAGTTATATCGGATTTACAATATTTATAAATGGATTATTAAATGAATAATACTAAATAAAAAAAATAAAAAAGACATGTGGCACTCGGAGACTGCCGGGGTAAACTTATTGCATAGCATTTTTTATCAACTTATGCAATTATAATTATTTATTTTATTAATGTAGTAATGTTTGATCTAATATGAAGTTCCACAAGTTCCTAGTAGATTGCGCTGATTGAAAGAAAGAAAGAAGAAAGAAAAGAAATTTATTCGGTACCAAATCATAAATAAACATACAATTAAAAAAACATACAATTGTAATATAACAAAGCACCGAAATGGCATTTACTCAGCATAAGTCATGGAGTGCGGACACACCAAAGCGCTGATCTTCCGTAAACGCCTAACACAAGGAAAAAGAACTGCTGTGCATTACACACATCAACATATTTTACATTATGTTACATTAAAAAGATCTTATTTTAATAGGCTGTTATGATATAAATTGTTTATTAAAGCCCGCATATAAAGTTATGAAATCAAAGTATCGCCGCTGTGCTGGTCGGAGTGGGGGGTGTTTGGTTTTTTTCGTTACGGAATTTCTGGAGTCGGTCCCCACGCTCAAGGCCCGCGATAGAAGCTATACAATAGCTTTATAATAATAATGTCTAAATTCATCTTTAAAAAGTTAGGTACCTAAACCTAACTTTTCAAAGATGATTTCTTCCTACTTACTTTCAAAATTACACTTTCTAAAATGGGGGTATTTACATTTCCACCAAGATATACTGTGCCTACGTATATACTATTCCCTACGTCCAGCAGTGGACTAGCGCGGACTGAGATGATGATGATGATGATGATGATACTGTGCCTTGTTTCAAATATAATATTCATGTACCTAAATACAGGAAATTGTCATCAGTTAAATTATAAACATAATTGAAATCGACCATGTATTAATGAATCCTGCATTATTCATTTTTATTCATTCAATATCTGTAATTTCTAAGATCAAATCAGGAATATAACGGGACTTAATTTTAAAATCCCCGTAACGAATATTCAAACAAAAAGAAATCACCCATACAAAGCTAAGATTGCTGTATAACTTAGACTTGTTATTCAACAAAATATAACATAAGCACCGTTCATTACTCAACACTGCTTACCACGGAAGCTTTTCAACTTTTTTATTCTTTCCGATACAAGAGACAAGTTTGCAACTTAGGAAGTTATTAACAAAGTTGAAACATTTAATAAAACTACAGCACAAACACTGCTTGTTAGAAAAGAGGCAACGTGAAAAATAGAAGATTTTTATTGATAACAAAGTTCTTCTTTGGCTTCAGATATATTTTTTGTAGAAATTAATATATTGATAGTGTAGAAGTCGTCGTGTATAACAAAAGATAAAGCATAGCAGGTTAACACATTTGGATCCGCTGTCCATAAACAGGGACAACCCTTTGACTACCCACACTCTTTATTATTTCACAGTTATATTTAATATGCTTACGGATTTTCTTAAGCTTTACAGTTGTTGTACCTAATAACCTCGTCCTGCCCAGTAAAAAAACATTCTTCTAAGATCTCCCAGTGTCATTTATGAAGGACAATTTATAAATTTTATAATGTAAATGATTTTTTAATGTTAAATAAAATTTACTTATAAATTGTTGTAAATGACACTTAGGTATATATTTTTTTTTCTCTTGACATTAATATAAAATGAAATAAATGTAATCCCATAAGTGCGACATTTGTACAACCCTAATACTATATGCATGCTGTCTGACAGTTAAATATGCGATCAAAACCAAAAACCCAACAAACTAAATGTACCATATTTTATGCAATAAAGGAATTAATGAATTTTTGAAAAATGTTTAGAAAAAGGACATTGGGCAGAAATTTGAAATTTCTTTTATTTTGTCTGGGCAGTACTTTTCAAGGACATTTTGTGCTCTTAAAACGCCAGTGGACAGGACAAGGATAAATTAAAAAAAAGAACGATATTAAAAAAATAAAAGATAAAATTGGCTATTTAACTTACCAAAGTGGCTATTGAAATTTTCGTAGTACGTTTATTATGGTGCCCCTAAGAATATTTGAAATGTTGTTTGTAACACCCTTTATAAAAGGTAAAAATGCAGGTCTACGTTCGACTGTCTGCGGCTTCACGTGGTCTCTGCGGCAGCTACGACGTGGTTTGAAGCCGTTTTCTTAACAAAATGTTTCAGTTCATCATCAATGTGCTGAGGATCGCAGATTCCACGTACTATCTGAAACAGAGGAGCCTATGGCAAATAAATGTAAAAAGGGTACCATAAAATAAAAAATATAGATTATTAATTTGTATGGAAGATAAAGATTGAAATAATAATTATAAAGCTGAAGGAAATGGTTCTTCCATAATTTAGTAAAACTTTCTGTTTAGAAATGTTTAAGATATCCAAAACTGACCCATTATACACGCATAATTATTGAATCACACGTCCCTAAGTATTTCCCACTAAATGTTTTACATCAACGAATCCTAAAAAATAATAACGTACAAATTAACTCAATCATAAAATGACTTGAAGCGTAAATTTTATTTAAAAACTAGCTGACCCGGCAAACATTGTTTTGCCATATAAATAAAAAAAAAATAGATGTTGGCCGATTCTCATAGATACCGGATAAGCTCAAAAAATTTCATCAAAATCGGTCAAGCCGTTTCGGAGGAGTATGGTAACGAAAACTGTGACACGAGAATTTTATATATTAGAGAAGATTCTAAGTACAACATTATAAAACTAAGCTGCTAGAGTAAAATATAATTAATCGCGACAAACTCTGGCTAAAATATGCTCTATTTTAGTCGGTTCTCTAATATTATTCTATTACGAAAATAGCCCGTTTTAGCATAAAAGCATGTAAGATTTAGCGTATTTTCAACTGTCGCACTTCCCGTTTGCGTTCGCTCCCGAACGGTCGTGTCTGCGGCCGCTCCCGAGTGTTCGTATTGCGCTGCCCTTGTTCCCTCCCCCGCACTCGTGCGGATCAGGTGCCAAGTTAAGCTCTTTCGGAAAGTTTTCTCTTGTGGAGGCTGTGTGGTGTCGGGGCTAATTCATCTGCCCTTTTCAGGGCGGACCCGACTGCTGCCGGCCGAAGCATCGCTGGTCAGGTGGATACGTAACCGTGACAACTAAGCCTGATCGTCCGCCGTTCACCGGCAATAGGTCCGTACTAGATCGTTTTCTTTTCCAGCGCAGTTTTGTCTTCGCTAGACTTTCTTTCAGCTCAGCATTATGCCTCGTCACCCTGAGTGTACCGAGCATCAATGCGAAGCTAATCGCCGTCGTATTCATGAACTTAACCGAGAGGTTCAACTCTATTATCGTGCGTCTATGGATGCTACTTCAAAGTACCACGATGTGACCGACCGGACCGAATACCTGAAAAAGGAATTGGCCGCCCGTCCCTCGTCCACAGAATTCAAAAAGCTGTCTTCAGATTTCAGCCAGTTGTCCAGCGAAAAACAATCACTGGAAGCCCAATATGCAGCCGAGAAGGAAGCTCTTCTCGCTCAAATCGAGTCCATGCAAGAGCAATTGTCAGCTCATTCCCAGGTCGCCTCTATTTCTCAGGGGTTCCAAACCGATTCTCCGGCGTCTCCAGAACCATCTGAGTTCGTCGATCCTATTTCAGATCGCATGTCGGTAGATTCCACCGCATGCAAACGGAAAACTACCCCGCCAGGTAGTGATTCCGACTCCGCTCCGTTAGTTTCAGAATCTCCTGCTCCGTTCACAGAGGTTCGCAAAAAGTCAAAGTCAAAGAAGAAGAAGCAAGATGCTTCTTAGACTTTATCCCCATCCGTTTCAGCTGCTCCAGCCGCTGTTCCTGCTCCGCAAAATGTCGCACCGGCGTCTGCTCCTGCGCCTTTTGTTTCAGCGATCCCGGCGTCACAGCCTGCGTCGCAATCAGATTCGGCTCCGCCGAAAGTCAAGTATCCGCCCCCCGTCTTTCTACGGGACAAGAGCCGCTGGACCGAGGTCTCAGCTCTCTGCGGTAGACACAATCCCAAGATCCAGTATAGTAAGGCATCCAACGTGGGTGACTCTATTAAGGTCGTTGTCAATTCCATTCCCGATTTCAGGAATCTTACTCGACTTCTTGCTGATCACAAGCTCGAGTACGACACTTACGCCCTCCCTGAGGAGCGTAAGATTCGTGCCGTCCTCAGGAACGTGCCGTTCGAGCTCTCGAACGAGCAAATCCAAGAGGACTTGTCTTCTCAAGGCTTCCCCGTCGAATCTGTGCACAAAATGCACAGCCGCCGAGGCAAGCAGTTCCCACTTGCGCTAGTAATCCTAGCGAAGAGCCCGCAAGGGCAGTCCATTTTCAGAGGCAAGCCCACCGTGTGCGGTCTCTCCAACATCCGCGTCGAGGTACCACACAAGCGTGGTTTCCCAGGTCAGTGCCACCGCTGCCAATTGTATGGTCATGCGGCGGCGAATTGTCATGCTTCCCCTAGGTGCGTCAAGTGCCTAGATCCGCATGGGACTAAGGAGTGCTCTCGCACTCCCGAATCGCCCACCGCTCCGTCCTGCGTCTTGTGCGGCCAGTCAGGCCACACAGCAAACTTTCGCGGCTGCCCCAAGGCACCGCGTGCTGCCAGGGCTACCGTGAAGCCCATCGAGAACTGGAGAGAGCGACCGCAGCCTAGCTCGGACGCCCCTCCAGTCACTTCAAAGGCCCCCAAGGCCTCGATTTCTATCGTTCCAGGTCAGCGCAGCCGGGTCGCGACTCAATCGCAACCGGCTGCCAAATCGGCTTCCCAGTGCCAGAACGCAAACGGTTCTCAAGACCGCATGGCGTTCTGGATCCAGCTCGCTCCCATCGACGAGATCCTGGCTTTCGGCGCCGCTCTCGACGCCAGCCCAGAGGGTTTCAACGGTGCTCTTCCGGTCCTAACCAAGTTCGCTCCCCTTATTAGGAAACTCCAGCAAGCTCAACGTTTCTAAACGTAGTCCTTCTTTCCAGCATTCCTATCTCAGAGTGAGTCTGATCACTCTAGATAATCTCTTAGTTTCAGTTTCAGCTTTGTCATTTCTGCTAATCTTAGCTTTGTTTTTCTCACTTTCAGTTCCTTTTGGTGGCAGCCGTCTGGATGCCGCTCACTGCGCAGCCTCTCTCTCCAATTGGCTGTCGCTCCGATAAATGATCAAGAACCTGGATTAAGGTAGGTCGTAAAGGGGGATGTTTAGTGGGTATGCTCGGCTTCACTGAGTGAGTCTCCACACTGTCTGGGCATTCTATTTGCCGTTAGCCACTGGGGTTAACAGCTTATAGAATGCCCATTCGTCCGTAATAGGATTCATCCTCCTCCCGCTAAAGCTTGCTTTACTGGTTAAAGCTTGTTTTAGGGGGTGCCCAAAATTTTCTGTGGCGGAAAAACAAAAAAAAAAAAAAAAGCGTATTTTCAATAAATCGAAGCTCGTTCAGCCCGTATGCACGTAGGCGGTTTAAATTAAAAAATAACGTAAATATAATTGATATTTTTTCGTGTTCACTTGTCTTAATACTTTGTATAAGTACTTTTCATTATATTCACATGAAATAAATAAATCACGCCAAAAACATTAAATATAAAAAAGCCAAGTCACTCTACGCAATTCTTCAATCGTAAAAAGTTTTGAGATCGCACAGAACCCCTGTTCAAGTTAATTTGTTAAAATGAATCAATATTTTGTGATTATATCAATAGTTTTGTTCACATTACAATAATAGTGACTTGGCCATGAGCACAATAAGATACAAATATAAAACGGCATATTTGGAGGAATTGCAAGTTAGACATAAAGTTTAAAGTCACAAAATTCAATTCTTATAGTTTATTCAATGTTATTATATGACCGACAGTCAGTTTCACACAAGAACAGTGAACTGCACATATACTATGGCGCATGTTTAGTCCATGGTGATCTCAAATTCAAATCAGTTAAAAAAATTACCTTAATTAATTTAATTTATCTTAGCTTTTTTATCTAATATATAAAATTCTCGTGTCACAGTTTTCGTTGCCATACTCCTCCGAAATGGCTAGACCGATTTTGATGAAATTTTTTGTGCTTATCCGGTATCTATGAGAATGGGCCAACATCTATTTTTTTTTTTTATTTATATGTCAAAACAACGTTTGCCGGGGTCAGCTAGTCAATATATATATGTTTATTTAATACATAACAATATACCACACTACTTAATAATAATAGTATAAACCAATTTATTACATTTTATACATAAACAAAAAACATTTTTCCTTTATATGTAGCTAATAACTTATCTTGGTGCTAAACTTAAAGTTTCTAAGTTTGCTAGAAGTATCTTAGATTTTTGATGATCGGTCAGTGAGTGAGTGAGTCAGTGAGTGAGTGAGTCAGTGAGTGAGTCAGTGAGTGACAAAATCCTGTAACTTTGATCATTGATATCTCGTAAACCATTTATTCAAATATCATGTAATTTTGAGACTGAGCTTGTTCTAGTACTTACTCTTGGTCATAGAAAACCTAAACCCCTAGCTTTGTTCACATAGATGAAACAGGGGGGGTAAAATAGCCCCGAAACGCTTCGAGAAAAGGATGGTACAGCCTTGCCCGCTTTAATCGAGACTTTGCTGGGGCACCCCAGATACATACAATAAAATCCCTAGACAATCACACCAACTACATTGCCCCAAACTAAGCAGAGCTTGTGATATTGGATACCATGTAGCGAACTAGGGGGACCCTAGAATATAAATACATATATAGATAAACGTCCAGACCCGGAACATTTCTTTTTCTTGTTCTGTGCAGGAATCGAACCCGCGACCACTGGCGTGTGAGACAGACAGTGTTACTTCATCGACAAAGTGGTCGTCGAATATAATGCTCCTAAAGAAATAAAAGAAATTACTTTTTATTTAACATTAGAATTATTTTTTGTATTTTTGGTTATACTTTCTGTTGTTTAATGTTTTTTGTTTATTTCTGTTTATGTTTTGAATAACTCTGCAGGGTCTTGTGTTTTACCTACTGCGAATAGTGGATGCCCTTGTCGCTAGTGGATGTGTCGTTGAATTTCGACAATAATGTCTTCGAAAGTAATCAAGTGTAATAATTGTAATATAGTGATAAGTGAACTGCTCGCTTTTGTCCAAAATAAATTGGACGTGATGGACGAGGAAAGTTTAGTGCGCCTGTGTAGTTCAGGATTTTCTGAAAAGGAAATAGAAGATGCCAAAAAACTTCTGTTTGACTCGGTTCCAGATCGCCGAAAAATATTGAGGAGGGGAGATGGTAAAATACACCGTGGTCTATACGACATCATTACATTATTTAAAGAGACAGATCCAGAAAAAGTCCCTATTTTCGTCGCAAGGGAATTACATAAACTCCCGCCGGTTACGTTTGACCATATCGATGCAACTAGATTACTTAAGGAATTACTAGTAATGAGAAAGGAAATACACAGTATAAAGGACACATACGTGACAAAAGATCAATTATTAGAAATTAAAAATGACCAATTATCCTACAAAAACACCTGTTTGAATATAAATATGAAAAGAGGAGGTGGATTGGTAAATAGCTTCTGTATGGATAGTGGACCGTTAGGCCTAGTTGGGTATGCAGAAAACTTAAGCCCGACAAATAACGACGAGAAGACGGGCACGAGCGAGAGGCAGCGATCCTTGTCACCTATCAACAAGACGACTACGTGCGCTGTCTCACTTGCGCAGGAGTTAATCGGGACGGAGGCCACTAGTACTACTGCGGTTCCGAAACAGACCGGTTTTGCGGAGAGGGAACGTCGAAACCGAGCTATTGATTTAAATGAGGCGGGCCTCACCACTGTTGAGTGCATGCAAACTAGACGCAATATTTCAACACCGATATCTCGGAGCAAAACTGTGAAACAAAGCGCGCGACTTTCGCATGATAATAATTATAAGGATGAATGGACCGTAGTAAATAGGAAAAAAAGTAAATATCGTTTTATGGGATGCAGTGGTAAAGCGATAAATGAACAGAATGGTAATTTTAAGGCAGCGGATATTAAAATTCCGCTTTTTATTACCAATGTTAATCAACAGACATTGGAGAGTGATATAATCGATTATATTAAAATGAAAACAGGCGAATCAATAACATTGAAAAAGATAAAAATGTCGAAACAGAAGCCGTATAATGCATTTAAAATATTGGTACCTCAAAAAAAACTATCAGTATTTATGAATGATACGTTATGGCCAGAAGGTATATCCTTTCGGAAATTTGTTTATTTAAAGAAAGACACGTTTAATGATATTAAGGGTGTAAGAAATGTTAGAACGGCCACTACCAACCATAATGCTTAGTTCAACTAACATGATTAGTTTTAATTGTAAATCCATGACAAGGTCAGCTGACTACATCGCGTCCTTGTGTAAAATGGCAGACATAGTGGCACTTCAGGAGACATGGCTCTTGCATCACGATCTTCCATACTTGGGCACCATTGACGACGACTTCGCTTACACGGGAAAGTCGGCGGTGGAAACGTCGGCGGGAATGCTACGTGGACGTCCCTATGGCGGAGTGGCGATACTGTGGCGTAAAAGTGCATTCAGTGATGTTTCGGCCGTGGAATGCAGGAGTGTACGGTTGGCTGCAGTGAGAATAACCAGTAGTGATCGTACAATACTAATATTCTCAGTGTATATGCCTACAGATAGTTCTAATAATTTATCGGAAATGTGTCAGTGTATGGGTGAGATTAGTGCTATAATTGAAGAGAGTAGCGTTGAATCGGTTTACATTTTAGGAGACTTTAATGCGCACCCAACTCAATTATTTGGCATAGAAATGTTAAACTATTGTATAGAACAAAAATGGAGATGTGCAGATATTGAACTACTAGGCATTAATTCTGGTTCTTATACTTATTTAAGTGATGTCCATGGAAGCACTAGTTGGTTAGACCACTGCCTGGTGTCTGAGGCCTCCTGGAGCTCGGTGACAGCTGCTAGGATTTTGTATGATGTGTCATGGTCAGATCATTTTCCTCTCTTAATTCAATGTAATTTAAACAAATTGAAACCCAAGTTAAGTTTATGTAGACGTAATATTATTAATAAGATCAATTGGGGCGAAAGAAATTCCGAACAAATTAAAATTTATTCTAATTTATGTAACAATAGCTTTAGGGATTTCCATTTTCCACCAGAATTTCATAAATGCAGTGATAGTTTGTGTAATAATAGTGCACATCGAGTTGCTATAGACAATATGTACTATAGTATAGTTGATATATTGTGTCGGGCATCCGAATGTAGTTATAATAATATCAAATCTTGTAAGAGACATGTCATAGGATGGAATAAGTATGTTAGAGAAGCCCATATAAAGGCGAGAGTTAGTTTTCACAAATGGCTTTTAGGCGGAAAACCAACAGAAGGTCCATTATTTGAGGAAATGTATGGTAGCCGAAAATATTTTAAAAAACAATTAAAGTATTGCCAAAATAACGGTGACCAAATTAAAATGGATGTCATTGCTAGTCTTCACTCTTATAAAGATTTTAAGGGCTTCTGGAAGCAAACTCGTCAAACTAATCCGAGGGTTTCTAATCCGTCCAGTGTAGGGGGTGAAAGCAATAGTGCTAAAATTGCTCAATTATTTGCGAACAATTTTAGTGTTACGTCGCCTTTGAGCGTGAATATGCAGACGGCGGGGTCGGAGGGCGAGGAGAGTTTACGAAAGTTAACGGTGCGCTTCTCTGCTAACGACGTGGCTACCGCGATACGGGCTATGAAGAAGGGTAAGTCTCCAGGTCATGACTCATTGAGTGTGGAGCATTTGAGGCATGCAGGCGTACATCTGCCTCGTGTGCTGTCTATGTTCTACACTCTGTGTGTCGGGCATGCTTATTTACCTGAAGATCTGATGAGGACACTGGTAGTACCAGTAATTAAAAATAAAACTGGTGACGCTTCTAATGTGAATAATTACAGACCCATTTCTTTAGCGACTATTCTGGCTAAGGTATTGGACAGTCTGCTTGAAAAACAGTTAAGTAAAAATTTAATATTGAATGATGCCCAGTTTGGCTTTACCGAGGGCTTATCTACTGAAAGTGCAATATATTGCCTTAAGCAGACTGTTCAATATTATACAGCTAGAAATACTCCTGTCTTTGCCTGCTTTCTTGATCTCTCTAAGGCCTTCGACCTCGTTTCTTATGACTTATTGTGGAGGAAAATGGAAAATGACACAACTATACCAATAGACGTAATTAATATATTTAAGTATTGGTATAAAAATCAAATAAATTGTGTAAAATGGGCGGAGTCAATGTCTGCGGAATATAAGTTGCAGTGCGGGGTGAGACAGGGGGGTTTGTCGTCTCCTAAGTTATTCAACCTTTATGTGGATGGGCTGATTGCTGAGCTCAGTAGGACTATGGTTGGTTGCTCTATTGACGGGGTAATTATGAACAATATGAGCTATGCAGATGACATGGTCTTGCTGAGCCCATCAGTTGGCGGTCTGCGTAAATTGGTTGCGATATGTGAGCGATACGCCGAGGCTCATGGCCTCAAGTATAACGAAAATAAAAGTGAACTATTAGTATTTAAATCACAAAATAAGACTTATGAAAATATTCCACCTGTCTTTCTAAATGGCACGCCACTAGTTAGAATAAGTGAATTTAAATACTTGGGGCACTGGGTCACGGAGTCTATGCTCGATGACTTAGACATTCAAAGGGAACGTAGAGCTCTGTCAGTCAGATGCAATATGTTGGCCCGTAGATTTTCACGTTGCGCAAGTGAAGTTAAATTATCCTTGTTCAGAGCTTACAGTCAAACCTTCTATACGTGCAGTCTATGGGCAAATTATACGAAGCGGGCGCTAAATGATTTGAGGGTTCAATATAATAACGGGTTTAGGGGCCTGTTGGGGCTGCCGCGCTACTGTAGCGCATCAGGAATGTTCGCAGCGGCGCGGGTGGACGACTTCCACGCGATAATGCGTAAGAGGGCGACCTCCATGATGACGCGCGTGCGAGGCAGCACCAACAGACTGCTACTCGTTTTCAAAGATCGTTTTGAAGGCCCTATAATGGAGCACTGGCTTGATTTACATGGAGCGTGCTGGTCTAGTGCTAAATGACAGTACTTAATTATATAAATTTATTTTCCATATTATTTTATTGCATTTATTAAGTATTTTACCTGACACACTAAAATCTACCAAATTATTTTCAAAATTGACATGACACTGTAATTTAAATTTGATTTCTATGTTTAAAAGTGACATTTAATATTGATAATGTTCTGACATTGTAAATTATGACATTTAAAAATTTTATAACTTCGATATTAAGACTTTGTATTTTCCAAATTTGACATGCGGCTACTGTAATAATCTAATTAATTCTACTGACATTTAAATGTGATGATATATTCTTTTTATATAATTTATTACTGTATGCTTTACTAACTCTAGTTATTTAAGTTAAAATTGTTACTAACATATTATGGATTACTGTTATCTGAAATAAATGATTATTATTATTAATACGTATGTTTTCATGAATTGTTAATTTAATAATCATCGAATGCAGAGCATTAAAACTCGACTTGACGTTAAACTTTGGCTGAGTTATAATGTCATCAACGTAAACACTCACCAAAATCATAAATATTTTTTCAAAAATTTTAAATTTTCATTGAAGTACTCAACCGATTTCGATGAAATTTATATGTAACCAACTATGAAGTATCTTCTATCAAAACTAATCTTAAAAATCAATTCATAATTGTCTGAAATATCATATAACAAAGACACAAAAAAAAGAACATACAGACGAATTGAGAACCTACTCCTTTTTTGAAAGTCTGTTGAAAATGACTTTGGATCAGGCTCCCAAGCAATGGCTAAAACTACCTACGTTCTTTGTTAGTTACGCAGAAAATTATTAAACTGAGTCGTCATCTCTTGTCACCTTTTGTTACTTACGTTCCTTTTTGTTTCGGGGTAACACCAAGCGATCGACGTCAATCAACAGTCAACTGTTCCATTCGTCCGTCGATCAACGGTCGATAGATTGACATCTTAAGGGGTGGGACGAACTGCTTGCGTCTTTTTTCCTGACCACTAACAGTCCTGGTACAGTCGACCTAGATAGTCGATCCCCCTAAATAGTTCAAACAACGCTAGAAAGTTTTATAGTGTAAATCATAGTGTTGAGTACAACGCCATCTATCACTGTTCATAAATAGTCCATCCTCATAAGGATGTTACCACATAGTTATTGTTTAAGCGGAGTAAACACTACGGCATCTATCAACGGTTGGTGCGGTAGCATCCTTACGTAAAAAAAAAAACAAATAAAGTATTTTAAATAAAAAATATTCTCTTTAATTTGCAATTTCTTTTATAAAAACATAGCTATCAAAGAAAGAGAGCAAAATATGACGGAGAAAATACTCTCGGCACGCTTTTGTCCAAAGCGCCCATTACACAAATTAGTAGTTATAATTAATACTTAGTCAATTAGATGCTGAATAAAAATCTGTGTAATAAACCTACTATATATACATATAACGTTTGCTGAGTTTTCTTTTGATGTTAGCGAAGATACACCCAAACTTATAAATGTCACAAGCAAAAGCCCGAACGACGCGATGATACAAAGATGATGATGACTTTTAAGCTGCGAAATTAAAATTTCTCTTTTTTTCATTCCTGATTCATAAGAATGAAGTTCTTTGATTTAATTTATATATTTTTTAGTTTCATGCGGTGCTTACCTTTAATTGATAGCTACCACTGAGTTATTTAATTCTTGATTTGTGATTATCATGTGTAAAATTTAAAATAAAATAAATTTTGTGTTAAATTTTGTCCATACCTTATTTCGTTCGTCTTATCTTACTCCCACTTATATTATAAATGTGAAAGTATGTATGGATGGATATACAGGTTGACTGGTGGGTCACTATCGAAATTCGAGGACGTGATAGTTTTTCGATCATACATGGAGATAAAAAAAAAAAAAAAAATAATTATTTACTAAATAACCTTAACCGAAAGTTAAAGAATTCATTACGCAACGCATGGTCACACTGATACGGACGTACACACGGCGCTATCGAGTATCGACACATAATGGGTAGGCAGGTATAGACGGCTCCACGAACGGTCGTCGACCTAGTAAAACCCTTTATTTATTTACAGGGAATTCTGCTGAAAAAATAAGTACCTACCTAATTTAATTACATAATTATGATCAGAATCGAGCACAGAGTGCCCTCTTTCTTAATCTAAAGTCACTCTGTTTGTTCCTCAATCGCGGCAGATCGGCTCATCGGATTTGGATGAAAATTGGCTTACATTGGATGAAAATTAGAAAATGCGTAGGTAAAACTGCTTGAAACAGTAATTCACTGAATAAATAGAGGTTAACAAATGTAAATTTCTCTTCGAAATTGCGTATTGAATAACACAAAGAGACAAACAACAAATGGAGTACAACTCAAGGCATGTCCTGAAAGATATAAAATAAAACATTTCTGAACGTAGACATTAAACTTTACGGACCATCTCCCAAAGATATGTTTCCGATACATATTTTTGCCTTACTTTTATGGGCGCACTGATAAATATAAGATGTTTTGGGTCTTAGTTTTATTCGGGAATTTTATTTTGCCGTAATGTAACCACAGATTACCAGTCTCTGTAGTTTTTGGGCCAGCTTAACTTTCGAAGTCAGATTTGTACCGAGGCAAAAATTTTTATAAATGGCATTATTATTTAATTACCAATAAATTTGAAAAGAAGAAGCATTAAGCTTCTTTTCATTTATTTTAAAAGTTCTTTGGAACCATATATAAGTCACTTATTTAGCAATCTGTAATAGTAAGTTATAATTTGACGACCGGCTGGTGTAACGGTAACATACATTGCCTTCTATGCCAGAGGTCCTGGGTTCGAATCCCGGCGGCGGCGGATATTTGTGTGATGAACACAGATATTAGTCGTCAGGTCATGGATGTTTATATGTTTATGTACGTTACACCTTGAATTGCTGCTGCTGATAATAAATAAAAGATAGTACTTTAGGTAAAAGTAAAAATATATAGCTGATAATTAATGTCTAGTGAGTACACTAAAAATATGTATTTTACAATATGTATGTTTATATAAAGAGATAATGTGTAAGTGTCAGAAAAATTAAAAAAAAAAGTAACAAAGATGCGAAAGATGTTTCCGGTAGTTATTAGGAGGAGCGGTGCCTTCTGGTACAGATTATCTGTAACAATAATTTAAAAGGAGGCACCAGTCACTATTATTTTAAGAAATTATTGTGAAAAGAAATATTTTTTTTTTAATGCTACTGAAGCAAAGACTACATTTAGTCAACATTTCGAATTCTAAGCAATTTTACATTATCAGAGAAACTTTAATTAATAATTTCCAATAATAGCTGGTATCTTGTATAGAACTAAGTCTCAAATTTCAAAATAAAATGGTTTGTAATCATCTGAACTAGAAATAAAATAGAAAAACATAACGATAAGGCATTCCAGAAAAAATAACTGCACTTTCCATTAAATTTTAACACATGCATTCGATATTAAGCAATACAAAAGTAAGTAACAAGTACTTCCATGCTGGACTGGGAGCGACAGAAAAACATATAATGTGCCAGCTGCTTCTCTTCCCGGGCATACTGTAAAAATCAGTTAAGTCAATTTAAAGGCGTTTTTGTGGGCGATAGGCTGATCCCCTGTCACTACAATAGTCTCTCTCCATCTTTATAATACCTCCAAATTGGTCAAACGTGACATCAGATGGTCTTGTAACCTCTGGTGTTCTGCCTACCCCATAAGGGATACAGGCGTGACGTTATGTATGTATGTATGTACAAAAGTAACATATTCATGTTACATTATTTTTTATAGGTATTCAATAAAGCAATTTATTGCTACCAGTAAGTTGAATTTTGCCGAGAAACCAAAGGAGAAACATGTCTAAGAGAGTTTTTTTATATAAACCTTAATAGCTTAGATTGGTATAGACCCAACATGTTTTATATACATTGACCCGATATAAAAAAAAATGTTACAAAGGTTTAGGTAACCCTGCATAAAGTGGCTTAAAAAACTGAAATAAACTGTAAATCTACGATTTCGTTAAGTATTTCTTTGTTTCAAGGATGACTAAGGTGTCCTTGGTAAAAATGACAATTATCTAAAAAGGTTGTTTAATTTAACAGCATATCCTCGTCACGAGCCCACTGCTGGACTATGAGTCTCACCCCTGAGTGACAAGGAGGTTTAGGCCATAAACCATCTTGTTGGCCCAATGCTGGCTGGTGCATGCGGATCAATATTTAGTTTATAATTAAAGCAAAAGAGAATCTTAAGAGGAAATTCACAGACCTGAAAAAAACCTCTTTAGTTCTTCAACTTTCAATAAGTAACTCATCATTTTGTTCAACACCTATTTTGTAACGTTGAGTTTTAAAATTAACTCAAATTCGATTTACATTTTGAGTTAAAATAAGTTCCGCCTATAATAAGCGATCGTAAGCACTGTCATGAGATATTGGATTATTTAAAATTAATAGCCCACAACCAGATAATGTGTTTAATTAAAAACTTCTCATTTCACATTGCAAAATATTGAAGTGTTTAACTGAAGCAGTAAATATGAAATGCCTTATAGTAATTAGTTAAATCAGATGAAATGGCTCACATTTTGAATATACGCCTTTGAGTGTATTTGATAGCCGGTAGCGGGTTTGATAGGTTATAAATTGTGTGAACAATCGATGATGAAAAACATGTGACTTACTTCAAATGTATGTAAATCTAATCTAGGACAATCACGACAACTACATGGCCCCAAAGTAAACATAGCTTGTGTTATGAGATACCATGTAGTGAACTAGGGGGTAACCAGATACGGCTACTAGGGCTATGGTGGGGAAATGGTCTTGTGTACTGGACCATTTCCGTCGTCGGAGGGCGCTGGGCTGAGTCTGAGTGCAACCCGCCGGGGCTCACGGGTAATGCCAATGGCGGTACTGTGAGCTCCACTTATGGCGGATGAGGTACACCTGGAGGTTTTTAGTGGGTGGGTCTGGCCTTCTGCCAGATCATCCCCACATGCCCCACCGCTAACCCTTGGGCGGTCGGGGACGTGATTGAACGTTTTCCTCCAGTCAAAAAAAGGGGTAACCTGGAATAAAAACACCCAGTCACGGAACATTATTTTTTCTTGTTCCGTGCGGGAATCGTTCCCGCAACCACTGGCGTCTGAGGCAGACAGGTTTACCCCTTCGACAAAGTGAGGTAACCTGTATGCTGTCAGGATAGAATTTCGCTGTAACCTCATCCGCAGTCGCGCGTACTTTGACACAAATCTTAATGATCAAGCCTTTATCCATTTGGTAGTACGCCAAATATCATATTTTACTAATACGTGCTAACGATGGAAAACATGGAGGAGCTAATGTAATAGCTATGTTGATGGCCCAGTGCGCTATTGTGTTCCGAATAGTTCGGCATTCAAAACCCGGATATATTGGTTCGTTTGGCTTTATGAATCTGTGGAAACAGTCTCGATTTACTGGTTATATTTTGTTTGATTTCAACAGAGTCGTAGCGAGTATTCACTTCTGTTTATTGATATTGTTTTTGGAAGTGTTGATTCAATTTCGGGTGGTAATTTTATAGGTGTGAACATGATTATTGGTTAATGGTTTTGGAGTAATTGTTTGTTATGGGATGTTTTGACATTATGGTCTATCAGTAATTATCTCGGTTTTATTATTAACGCATAGACAAATAATATATTCAATTTTAAACTTTCAGATGTTCTTTTAATGTCTAAAATTGTTAAAGATGTTTTTTGAAGTACTTTATGTTTATTTACACGTATACATATGTAATAAAGTATTCATTCAAAAAGTATATGACTTCAGCAATACAAACGAGATTTGCGGTTGGCCAGTAACATCTTATTGGCGATATAAGTTTTTAAAATATCCTGCTCATAACATTCAAATTAACTTAAGAAACGGGATATTTAACTTGTTTCTTATTTATTATGACTTTTATCTTTTTTGCACTGCTGCAAGCGCCATGGTCACGCAGGTACTGAAGATGCGGGTAAGATAATTTTCTTAAGTTCCTACTTCTATCAGCAATCGTTCACGTTGAAAAATTTTTAAATTTGGAACAAATTACTGTGTTCTATAAAATTACACTACATGAAAGTAAATGAAAAAAGGTGTTAAATTTTTCACTTATTTAAGTGTAATAAAGCATTTTAAATGCAAAATCTTTAAAATATTATTAACATTGCAATGCTTCACTTTAACTGAGATTCACAATTTCTGTAAAGAAATTGGTCTCGGGTGGTCTTAGCTGCAAAGCTATACCATTTGATGAAGCTACGTTAGCAATATAACGTAAAAACAAAAATGTATTAAGTAATTTAGAGGCATACCACCAGGCCCCGGTAGCTCAGTGGGAGAGCTCTCGTCCGGCAAGCGAGAGGTCCAAGTTTTTAACACATTTTTAATTTGTTTCTGTTATTTTAGAGTAATTAAGCATTTTAAATGCAAACGCTTTAAAATATTACTACACTACATTATTCCCATATTCTAACGCGCATAAACTAAAGGTATTATGTTTCCCGGTCCGTGGAAATTTCAGAAATTCCTTCCATAACGCCATTCCTTCCATAAAAATAATCGAATATTAAAGGAAAACCGAAAAAGCAAATCTTATTGTTGCAAAATGACAGAGTGAATATTTGTTTGACGAATGTGACTTTTAAAGTTTGGAAGGAATCCCAAACTAAAAAAAATATTTTTAATGTTTATTGTTTATGAAAATATCTATGTTTTAATCTTTAAAATAAAGCACCAGTAAAACTTCTTTTGCATTGAATCACTAACCCCAACGTTGCGCAGCTACTGTATGGAGACTCCTAACGTTTTCCTCACAATTACATAGAATGACAATAAAGTTGAGACGAACATAGAATTTACATAGAATGACAATAAAGTTCTGCTTGGTGGTAGGATCCCTTCTGGGTCCGCCTGGCTAGCGACCACCCTTTATATAAAGTCTGCCGCCAAATGTTACCGCTCCGGCGGTAATGTGTTCCGGCAATATTGTATAAAGAGCCAGTTCCTTCCTAAACCTGTGTGCTTTCATCTTCGACCTCATCGTCACTTACCATCAGGTGAGATTGAGGTCAAACGCGGGTTTAGTCACTTATTAAAAAAAAAAAAAAAAAAAGAACTTGAAGCTGACGAGTAATATTTTTCACTAAATAGGTACTTTTGTCTGACTGTTGAAAAATCTCAATATAAATAGTAAGACTTAATAGAATAGTAGAATAGTTTAAACGACCGGCTGGTGTAGCGGTAACATACATTGCCTTCTATGCCAGAGGTCCTGGGTTCGAATCCCGGCGGCGGCGGATATTTGTGTGATGAACACAGATATTAGTCGTCAAGTCATGGACGTTTATATGTTTATTTAAAGTTTATTCTTATAAAAAATATGTATTTATTTAATATGTATGTTTATATATTTCTTAAGAATATCAGTTATGAAGAATCCATAACACAAGTTCTTTAAGAACTATGGGCTAGATAATGTTGTGTGAGTGTCAGAAATATTTATTTATTTATTTAATAGTGGGAAACGCTTTTATTTCTTGCTATTTCGTCGTAAATAACAGATGAAAAGAAAATGTTGAGAATTATAAAAATATCAATTTAACAAAAAAATTGTTTCTTCATAAATTGAATCCACACATCCTTCTTAACCTTCTCCTAAAATATTTTGTTCTTAATAAAAAAGACCCCATATTTATGATTGTTTTGAAATCGTATAGAAATCCACTGTAAATAAAGCTAATATAAACGAAATTTCTAACAATACTACCTCGAAGCGGAAACATTATCAGACTCGGGTTAAAAACCGCGAACAAGAGGTCGAAATAACAATTTTCTGAATACACCTAACAATTAAGTCTTCGGATACGGAAATCATCCGTCACGGACGATCCGGAAAACCGGCACGGCCGGAAAGCACGCGCTCAAAACGGATAATTTACCGGTCGGTAATTCAGTACCTTTGATTGATTGATTATTTGGGGTGAACCCGGTTTTGAGGTAACGTTCCATAAAGTTTTGAGGTTCATGAATTACTGGATACCTTTTTAAAAAAGGAAGTGAAGAGATTTTTAAAAAGGGAATAAGAGAGTTACTTTTTTATTACTTTGAGTACAAAAATTTGAATAGCTGTTTCACGATTTAATTTTTAAAAGGACTGAATGTTCTTCACCAGATTTGGAATTTAATTTAATTACTGACTTGGCCAATTAAGCTGCTGAAAAAGCATTGATATTTCGAGTGAAAAGGTAAATTCGTCTAGAAGATAAAAATACTTTCGTTTGTATTTTTAAAATTACTGTCTAGACAATTTCTTGTGGTTTTACTAAGACGGAAAACTCTGCATGGTTTTATGTATGTTGCTTTTAATCCCATTAGATTTCCATGATAACATAACACCATTAAATAACTGAGCATTTTAAATGCAAAACCTTAAAAATATTATTAAACATTACAATGCTTGAATGGGATTCACAATTTTTGAAAAGAAATTGGTGTTTAGTGGTCTTTGCTGAAAAACTATACCATTAGATGGAGCTACGTTAGCAATATAACGTAAAAACAAAAAATGTGCTGAGAAATTTTGCCAGGCCCCAGTAGCTCAGTGGAAGAGCACTCGTCCGCCAAACGAGAGTTCCCAGGTTCGTGTCCTGGTTGGGTGATTTTTATTTATCACATTTTTTCAGCTATTTAAAAATAATTGAGCATTTTAAATGCAAACTTTAAAAATATTATTAAACATAACACCCTAATAATTATTTTTCAAATTGAATTGTCTCGGAGACTAGTAAGTTGAAATGAAACAACGTCGTATTAGTATTCTGCCGTGGTAATCGAGAGAGCAGTAACTCAAAGGTGGCCATTTTTTTTGTTACTGGTTTGGAATGTACGTCAAAAGAGCTTTCTTCATATCTAGGTTTCATATTTCTACGTAAATTATAAATGCATTTTATTTATTGATAAAGAGCAGTAAGAACGGTAATATAATCTAGTTAACTACGTAAAAGAGCAGTATTTCATTGACATATTTACCTTTTCACAAGTATTTTTTTTTCCTTAACAAAATAGCAGTAAATCTCTGACATACTGCTCTTTACGTTAGTTTGAACCAAAGAACCAAATGAAGTTTACTAGTAACATGTACAGTATGGAGCTGTACTGCACTTTTAACATTGAAATTATAATTAATAAAGCTCAATAATTGAGCTTTATTATATAGGTATACATATCTGAAGTTAATATAGTCTTAAGTTTTCGCGATTCATACTATTAAATAACGAGTCCACGAGGTTTGCAAAGATACCAAAACGTCGAGTTCAAAATTTAAAGTGTAATATTTAAATTTGAAGAAGTCGTCGTGGCACCGTGGTTACTGTGCATATCAAACGATATCGCAGGTTAAGTGTGCTCGGTGCGGCCTGTATTAGGATGGGTGACCGCCGACCATTCATTTCTTACGACGACTTCCGTGCTTCGGAGGGCATGCTAAGCAGTCGGCCCCGGATGCTGTATACTTGTATACAGTAGTCGTTAGGGTTTGTCAGAAGCCATTTCGGCACAGCTGGGCCAGCTTGGTGGATTAAGGTCTAAACCCAGAGGAGAGACTCATAGCCATGCAGTGGGTTCATTTCACGGAGTTGTGATGATGATGATGATGATGAGGTACTTTTGAACCTTTCTATAATGGAAAATTTTGTGGTAAACTGCACTTAAGTTATAAATATAAAATTGATTGTCATTAAATCAATTAGACGCTTAGATCGGAATAGACAGAACTTCTATCCTTCTATGGTATTTATTCCAAAAAGTCAAACTAAGCGCTTCTATAGTTCCTTGTTGATACCGGTCGCCAAGGTGTGGAACAAACTGCCTCTGTTTTTTTCTCCTGACTTTTACACTTAAAATTACCATTTCTGGTAATTTTAAGTGTCAAGTGAATAGGTTTCTCGTGTATGACCGTCTACTACCATAGTATTTGATCAATTTCTATCAGGTGTCATGGAAGAAAAAGGTCCTATACTTATTTCACATACAAAAAATATACTCTTTGTATTGAAGGTTATGTGTGTATTGCTAGCAAAATACAGCATACAAAATAATATTCTTTATTGTTTGTTACTCGTACATAGTGTATTCTATGGAATCAGGATTATTATGAAGCCGTTTTTCCGCCGGCTTTTTTCCTCTCGGTCTACCTAGGGTTCTCCTTTCATTTCGTTTTTTAAAGCCGAAAAAGAAGTAGTAGTAGACAACACCAAGACATTGGTGGATAATGGGCAATCATTATCTTCATGAGCCGTGAGATGCACACTTCTGGACGGAGGCCTCCCTCAGGATTCGTCATGTCGTCCGGACCCGCGCCGCCCTCATCCAGCGTTTGACGTTCGTTAAGTGTATAAAATAACCTACTACGAATAAAAAGTTTTCTTTTAATTTTTCCGTGAATATGACTATTTCACGTCATATTCCAGAAAACTATAAAAATCTGGTTTTTTTCTACCGCCAGCTAACACCCAATATGTGTGCAGTCAAATGTACTGTAAAATAACCATGGGATTATGAAATAAATTGTTTGAACAGTTCATTCAGCAGAAAACCAATCAAATATTGTTTGGTGTATTTTTTTCATTTAAAAGCTGGATATTAAACACTTCACTGAATGATACGTGGCATGCAAGTAAATCAACCTTATTTATTCAAAACATTAAAATAAAATCATTCAAAGCCAAACCAAAAACTTAAGTTTATTCTTATAAAAATATGTTTTTATTCAATATGTAGGTATGTTTATATATTTCTTAAGTATATCAGTTATCTAGCATCCATAACACAAGTTCTTTAAGAAACTTAATTTGGACTAGATAATGTTGTGTGAGTGTCAGAAATATTTATTTATTTAAGTAAGCATAGCTTGTGATTTGGAATAACATTTAGCAAACTAGGGAAGAGTCTAGAGAATAAATAAACACCCAGACATGTTTTTTTTATTCCATGCAGGAATCAAATCACTGCACCATGAAGACCCTAAATTGCCGTTTTTCAATATAGTCTGAATGTTTCTTGAAAATTTATTTTAAATTAGTGCTATACACTAAGGTAAGCGTTACTAGAGGCGATCACTATATACACTGCTCCGTGCTCGTAGAAAAGAATGCTATTACACTCCATAGCTTCGCTATATGGTATAACATAAGCAAAGTAATTTTTACTTACTTTATGTTATCTGGCGCTTTTCTTAAACATTAGATTATCACTGCATGACGATATTTCACAATAATCAACGAATGCAGAGCATTAGAAAACCGACTTCACGTCAAATCTTTGGCCGACTTATAGTGTCAACCACGTAAACATTCTCTTGAATGAAAAAATATGTAAATCATCCATATTTTTTCAATAATTTTGATTAAATCTATATGGGACAAACTATGAAATATCTTCTATCATATGGACCAAGAATTTTCAAAATCGATTCGTAATTGTCCGAAATCTCGTGTAACGAAGACACAAAAAAAATACACAGACAAATTGAGAACCTCCTCCTCCTTTTTTGAAGTCGGTTGAAAAAGAATGGCTACGACGCCAATATTTTCGTCATTTTTGTATTTTCATTAACGTCTGAACATTTTCATAGCAGTAGTTTAGTTCAGATATACGCGATGAAGAAAACCCGCACCAATACCTATAAATGTTCATGTTTTTATAGTATTTTAGCTCTTTTACTTTAAGGCTTAAGGTTGTACTCACCTTAATACCTAACTATTTCTGAGGAAAGTAGATACTTACTAAAAGCTACCTATGTAGGAAATTGATTCCCGCTGGTTGTGGAATAAACTTGAACATTCTCAGTGATTCTTTTGAGATGAAAAGAGTATATTGTGGAAATAATTCACATTAGCTTTTTCACTTTGCTGTATGTTCACAAACCTTTCGATTTTTTTAAGTCGAAAGTCTATTAAACGTTTATTAAGAACAAGGATCTACATATAAGTGACTAGCTCTTACCCGCAACTTCCTACGCGCATAAATATTGTTTATATTTAACACAACCAGTCACTCATTAAAGAACCTTTATGCCAAATATCATATTATCCGTTCACTCAAGGAATAATATTTTATACAGACTAAAAAGTTCATTATTTCGTGTTCTCGCGGGAATGTCGGGAATCTCTTTCACAACACAATCACTCACTGAGGAACCTTTACACCAAGTTTCACATCGGTGCACTCAAGGAATAAGATTTATCATACAAATTAAAAAGTCCTTTATTTCCCTTTCCAGTGGGAACTTCGGGAATTCCTTCCTTATTGCACCCCTACATCCCCTAAAGAATGTATGTTCCAAATTTAAGCTCTCTACGCCCAGTAGTTACGGCTGTACGTTGTCTGTCAGTCACTCAGCTAGTAACGGAACAGTTTTATATATATTGATTGATAAAGTACCAAGTAAACGAGTTCTAAATTGAACTGGTTCTTAAGGATTATCAAAACAATCTTTACAGGGTGTCTATCAAAAAGACAAAAATATTCTAAAATGTAGTTTAGACCAGCCAACCACCAACCAGCACTAAGCCAGCTTGCTAGATTATGGCCTTAAACCTACTCGACCCAGAGGGGAGACTCATAGCCCTGCAACGGGCTCATTTCAGTGGGTTGCGATGATGATGGTAACAATGTAATTTAAGCAAACGGTTGACCATATTTTTATATACATTTAATTTGTTAGTTCTACAAAAACTACTTTTTGAAGAAATCAATTTCAAATTTAAACTGCAGAATTTTCCATCTCCGGCGAAATAATTAAAAATAACTCTTTCTTAAAATATAATAATTAGGTATAAATTCACGTCATAAAGTGATTGACGTTTTTAAACAGGATTGAAATATATGTAAAATATTTTTAATATCTGTTATTAATATAATAATAGGTAACATAAAATAAAAGTTATTATTTATCTTTCTACATTTTACTCCATTTAGTTAATTCTCGTATTTTACCGAATAAGCAAAGCAGACAAAATCTGTAGCTAAAACATACAAAACCACTTAACTGGTAACACTGAATAGGGTATCTTTTCAAACATGACCAGAATAGAAAAAGTCTTAAATTAGAAGAGATAGGGTAAAACGTAGACTTACTAAAGTACTTCTCATTATCAACCGACTTCAAGAAAATGAGGAGGTTCTCAATTCGACTGTATGATTTTTCCCTCATACCTTTTGACTGGGTAAACCGATTTTAATGATTCTTATTTCATACGATAGAGAATACTTCAGAAGTCATCACATATACATTTCATCGAAATCGATTCAAATCAAATCAAATCAAATCAAATCATTTATTTGCCAAAATACAATGTTGGTTACAGGTTTTGTTGTAGTTCATTAGGTCTCAATTGTATCTACCCTTTTTATGTGGGTGTGCAAACTTTTTCGTAATCTAAGTAGGTAGGTATTCAAGTATTAGACGAAATTCACAATATTAAAACATGTTTTTTACAATGTCAATAATCATGTCAAGTTGGGAGATAAAATAGTATAAGTAGATAATAATAATTCATATTAATTGATTTTTAAATGAAGATGTCAATTTAGAGAACGATAATACTCACTTACATATTAGTTATAACAAACACTTACAAAATAAAAATAAAAACCAGGAATGGTACGTAATTAATGTCATGTTTTAAAGGCTAAAAATTCTGTGACAGAGTAAAAATTCATTTCAAGTAACCACTTTAGGAGTTCATTTTTAAATTTATTTTGGAAATTAGGTAGTTCCCTAATACTATGTGGCAATTTATTATATAATTTAATTGACATATAAAAGGCATTTTTTTGAAAAAGAGTTAATTTACATCTTGGAATGATCAATTTATCTTTGCGGCTATTCCTTATTCCCTGGTTTATTTCAAAGTTACTTGTGAAAAAATTCTTATTATTTCTAACAAAATTGCATATTTCTGCTATGTATAAACATGGCAATGGAAGAATTTTAAATTTCTTGAAAAAGGGTTTACAACTTTCATCATATTTAATGCCAGCAATGGCTCTAATGCATTGTTTTTGTGCTTTAAATACTCTTTCTACTTCTACACTGTTGCCCCAGTTTATCAAACCGTAGCGAAGGATTGATCCAATGTACCCATGATAGGCAGTCAGAGCTTGTTCGACAGATGCTATTTTTCGAAGTCTGTATAAAGCAAATACAAATTTGTTTATTTTTTTGCACACACTGTCAACGTGTAGTTTCCAATTTATATGTTCATCTAGCGTGATGCCTAAAAACTTTGTATTCTCTACCAAATTTATTTGATTATTGTCATATTTCATATTAAGATTTATTTTTTTGGAATTTGATGACCGAAAATTTATAGCTGTTGTTTTATTTATATTAATTTTTAGATTATTATTTTCCATCCATCTGATTATGGTTGTTATTGTGTTATTGATTTCTTGTTGTAAGTCATTATTATTTTTATTTTTGTCACCCTTAAATACTATAGTAGTATCGTCAGCAAATAGAAAGCATTTATTCTTAGTTATGTCAGGTAAGTCATTTATATACAATAAAAATAGAATAGGTCCCAATATACTTCCCTGTGGGACGCCGTTAAGGATTTTTGAATAAGGTGAGCATGCAGTGATTTTAGTTTGACTGTTTATGTCTATTTTAGAAATGTGTGTACTTTGTTGTCGATTTTCTAAGTAGCTTTTAAACCAGTCATATGCAACTCCTCTTACACCGTAATTGTACAATTTTGATAATAGAAGTGAATGACTCACAAGGTCAAATGCCTTCGACATGTCGAGGAATAGAGCTACTACAGGTAGTTTTTCATTAAGGCATTCAGTTATGTATTTAATGAGTGAAAAACATGCTAAGGTTGTAGATTTACCCCGTTGAAAGCCGTATTGCTCATTTTTTATAATGTCATTTTCACTCATAAATGATACTAGCTTTTTCGCCATAACCTTTTCAAAGATTTTTGAGATAATAGGTATAAGAGTTATGGGCCTATAATTGTTAAGCTCAGAGGGATCACCAGATTTGAACAACGGTTTAACAATGGAAAGCTTTAACCTTGTTGGAAATTTACCTTGTTCGAAAGATAGATTTAGGATATGGCAGAGAGGAACAGCTAATTCTTGAGAGCAGGATTTAAGTAGTTCTGTAGTGACCTCATCATAGCCTACTGAGTTAGTGTTTTTTAAGGACATTATAATTTGTTTCACTTCTTCGTGTGTGACTGGTGTCAAGAACATGCTCTTTGTCAAATTGTATGTGTTTGTGTTCTTAATATTAGAGTCATTATTTTTAGATATGTCAATAAAGTATTCGTTAAATTTTTTGGCTATGTCATTAAAATTATCAATAATTATATTTTTAGATTTGATAAATTTTATTTCGTTATTAAAAGGTGATTTATTTATGTTTTGCTGAATTATTTGCCATGCAGCTCTGCATTTATTATTTGATTTTGCTATGATTTTGGCATGTTGCAATTTTTTTGATGTAAAAATACACTTCTGTAAAACTTTTGAGTAAGTAAGATAATCTTGACGGTATTTAATTTTGTTGATTTTAGTGGAATTTATATATTTATGATATAGTTTACGTTTTGTTATACTACATTTTCTTAGACTTTTTGAAATCCATGTCATTTTTTTCTTTTGTATGCTAACCTTTACTTTTATTTTTGGAAAACACTGATTGAATAGCATAGTGATTAAATCATGAAATTCATTAAATGCTTTTTCACAGTCAGAATAAGATAGCACTTCGTTGAAAGTTAAGCTTTTTATATAGTTACAGAACTTTGTTTTGTTTTCATTGCTAAAATCTCTTTTATATTCAAACCAATACTTTAATTTGTTAAATTCCCCTGCATAAAGAGATAATATTTGGCATGTGTCATGGTCAGAAAACGATACAGGCTTAGTGCAACCTTTTGCATTGGGAATATTACATGAAAAAATGTCTAAGCATGCCTTTTTTCTTGTAGGTGTGTTTATATTTATGTTCATGTTGTGATTTTCTAAAATTCCTCGTAAGGTGCTGCTATTTTTATTTTTGGTCAATAAATCTATATTCCAATCACCGCAAACAATAATTTTTCGACCTTTTTTATTTATTTTTGTTAGAAGTTGATTAATTTTTTCAAAAAATATTGCTATTTTAGAATTTGGGGTGCGATAGATGCATATAATAAATATTTTCGGACTAAGAATTTCGATACCGCAACATTCAAAATTTTCTTTTTCTGAGAGGCTTTCCGTGATTCCTAACGTCTTATATTTATATAAGTTATTAATTAAAATGCATGAACCTCCTCTTTTTTTGTCATCTCTGGACCAATGTGCTGCCAATTTATAATTGTTTAGAACAACATTTACTTCGTTCCCGCGTTTTATAAAGGTTTCAGTCAAACAAAGTACATCAATATTAGTTTTTTTATTTTTTAAGTCATTTAGAAAAAGCTCTAGGTCATCTTTTTTCCTTAAAATACTCGCGATATTTTGGTGTAGTAATCTGAAATTATGGTTTGGGCTAGTTTCGAAAAAAACTTTTATTTTCTTTGTTAACTTTTTTGAAGTAATGTAAAATTGTGCTTTTTTTTTGCTCTCTTGAGTTGGTCAAGTTTTGATTGATATATGTTTTATTATTGTCATATTTTTTAAAATAGTATGGGATTGTGCCCTTTGTTACCTGGGGACGCTGGCTGTTAGATGAGTGTTGGCATTGTCCAGTGTTATTGAAATTAGTTTTGCTCTTGTGATCTAGCCAGGTTTTTCTGAAATTTTTTATAAATGTTTTTGTGTATTCTTGCGATTCGATTTCAATTTTTAATTTATCACATATTGACTTAAAGGTTATATTGTAATCTCCATTTTTCTTTAAATTAATGAATTTACAATTATTGAAAAGGGAGCTTATAGTTTTTAGATTGTGATTTATTGCCGAAGATTAAGTACTTCTTGAAAAATTTCAATATGTATGATATTTAAAATGAATTCGGAGATAGTTAACCTTGACGACCTAGTTAGTACTTCAGCCAAAGTTATCATTGATTATTTGTTATTGTCTAAATTCATAAATGCGATTTTAGCTCACAACTTTTTACAAATAAGTTATAATAAGTAACAATTGGGTTGAGCATTGTAATTTTACTCTTACTAATATTATATGTACCTAATCGTGAAAGTTTGAATTTATGTATGGATGTTTTTTTCTCAATCACGGCAGATCGGCGCAACAGATTTAGATGAAGTTTGATATATTGAAGGAGAGCACTCTGTACTCGAATCTGATCATAATTATGTAATAAAAGTAAATAGTTATATTTTCAGCAGAATTCCTTATAAATAAATAAAGAGTTTTACTAGTTCGCCGACCGTTCGTGATGCCGTCTATATTTAGATGCCTATTATGTGTCTAAAGCGCCGTGTTTCAATACCAGTGTGACCATGCGTTTCGTAATGAATTCATTAACTTTTGGTTAAGTTTACTCAGTAAATAATAAATTTTTAATTTATTTTTTCTCTTCATGTTTGATCTCAAACTAACACGTCCTCGAATTTCGAAAGTGACCCAGCAGTCACCCCGTATAGTCTGGATACCACATAGGTTATTTTTATCCAGATGTTCCCTTGGGATTCGAAATTGTGCGAATAAAACCGCACAAAACAGCTATTTATAAAGAAAATAAATTTACCTACGAAAATCGTTTTAATTTACCTTGCAAAGCAGAGATTAGGATGGACTATCATATTCTTATTGGAGTTCGTAAACATTGGCAGGACGTCATAATTTTGAAGAGAGCTGCATTGCACGGACAATTTCATAGATTTCTTTACACAGGTAAAATAATGCTTCGATATGAACATTGAGCATTTGAATGCTGATTTCGATAAGACGTATTTTTTACTGTATTTTTACATTATGTACCTAGTTGTGAATAAACCGGGGGCTGTACCTTAGCCAACACTTTGAGTTCTAAGTAAGAGGTAATTCTATCAAGTTTTGAAACAATAAGAATAATCAACGAATGCAGAGCATTAAAAAACCGACTTCACGTCAAAACTTTGGCTGAGCTATAATGTCATCAACGTACACATTCTCAGAAACCATACATATTTTTTCAGAAATTCGGAATTTCCAATGAAGTACTCAACCGATTTCGATAAAATTTATATGGGACTAATTTTGAAATATTTTCTATCAAATGAAATAATAATTTTCAAAATCGATTCATAATTGACCGAAATATCGTGTAACAAAGACACACAAAAAAATATACAGAGAAATTGAGAACATCCTCCTTTTTTGGAATCCGTTTAAAAAAATCTGGGATGATAACCAAGTGACCAGCACAGAAGAACCAAGACAAAACAATGCTTATATCTACCATACCTATTTGTATAAAGTTATCCAAAATGTGCCGAATAATTGATTTTGAAAGTTATCTAAAATGTGACGTCAGACTTAAACAAGCGTCAACTTGGTAAAACTTAGGTGGGCTAGCAAGGAACTTTAGGCACTGAGGTCGTTCCAAGTCAAGTCAGGTAACCATAATGACACTTAACTTGTGGGTAAGCCGTCTAACTAAATTGTAATCAAGTCTGACGTTATATTGTTTCTTCGTGTAAGTTTTGACGCTGATTATACAAAAACTGTTCTATTATTTTATCATTTTCAAGAATGTTCACTAAAATAACTGTTTCGCGAATTGACTAACAATTTAACATTTACAACAATTTTTGCGAATTTACCTATACCTATTTATAAACATATTAATACTATTTATAAAATAATGACGCCATGTTATGTTTCTTTTTAAATTCTAAGATTAGACGACCGGCTGGTGGAGCGGTAACATACATTGCCTTCTATGCCAGAGGTCCTGGGTTCGAATCCTGGCGGCGGCGGATATTTGTGTGATGAACACACAGATATTAGTCGTCAAGTCATGGATGTTTATATGTTTATTTAAGTTTATTAATAATAATAATAATAATAAAATCCCCAGACAATCACAGCAACTACATGGCCCCAAAGTAAGCATAGCTTGTGTTATGGGATACCATATAGCGAACTAGGGGGGACCTAGAATATAAATACATAAATAGATAAACACCCAGACACGGAAAATTTTTTTTTATTTTCTGGTTCCGTGCGGGGATCGAACCCGCAACCACTGGCGTCTGAGGCAGATAGGTTTACCCCAACGCCATAGTGGTCGTCTAATAAAAGGTATTCTAATAAAAAATATGTATTTATTCAATATGTATGTTTATATATTTCTTAAGTATATCAGTTATCTAGTATCCATAACACAAGTTCTTTAAGAAACTTAATTTGGGCTAGATAATGTTGTGTGAGTGCCAGAATAAAAAAAAAATCTTAAGGTTGCCTGTAAGAGATCACTTTGAAGTGATAAGGCTGCCCATATTGCACCATTTCATGTAGCTATATTACTGTTTGTTTTCTAAATATTTCTCCATTCTATGCAAATGGCAATAAAAGTGTGAGAATTGAATTTAAGGGCCAACGAGGATCTACGCGCGATTTATAAAAACAGCTAAGTCCGTACTGTACGCGTGTACGCCACGGACGTGCAGCACGCGCTGTAGGCGTGGGACGTGTCTAGCTTCCGCATGTACAGTCACAATTTTGTAAATGTATTCATTAGATTGTATACATTTACAAAATGTATACACTATGTATACATTTTCATTGGACTTTAAACCTTATTGCTATCGAACCAATTCAATCATGACCCACCATAACCTCATTTTGGCAAACCGTCTAATTGCTAGTAGGTCGAAATTTGCTTGAAAATCGGTTTCCTTGGTGATGAACTTGTTATCATTTCATTTGACACTGACATTTACTGAGTACAGAATTCATACAGTACCAATCTAAAATGTCCGAAATGCATTATACGCGATAGACCTAACATGTTTGAGAGTTTCAAATGACCGGCTGGTGTAGCGGTAACATATATTGCCTTCTATTCCAGAGGTTCTGAATTCTAAACCCGGCGGCGGCGGATATTTACGTGCTGAACACAGATACGAGGGGTGATCCAAAAGTAATGATAATCAATAATAAACACAATGAATAAAATAAAAAAAAAAATATTTCTCAACATAGTCTCCTCGTAAGTCTATACATTTAGTCCATCTCTTTTCTAAACCTAAAATTCCCTAAGAAAAAAAATCTTTATCTTGACTCTCAAAAAAGTCCTCAACCGCGGCCATCACGTCGCTATCATCGTCAAATTTCTTGCCTCGGAGGTGTTCCTTGAGTCGTGGAAAGAGATAGAAGTCACTGGGGGCTAGATCTGGTGAATAGGGAGGGTGTTCCACCAGCTCAAAGCCCGCTTCCTGAATGGCAGCCATGGCAATTGCAGCTTTGTGAACCGGTGCGTTGTCTTGATGGAACAGCACTCCAGCCCGCAGATTGCCTCGCCTTTTCTCCTTAATAGCCTCCCGCAATCTTCTTATTTGTTCTGCATAGTAGGAGCCTGTAATAGTAGCCCCTTTTTCCAAGTAATCCACCATGATTATTCCTTCAGCGTCCCAAAAACCAGGCGCCATAACCTTCCCTGCTGAGCTTGACACTTTGAATTTCTTTGGCGTCGGTTCATCGGATCGTTTCCATGTCATCGATTGTTGTTTTGTTTCAGGATCAAAATGGTGGATCCAGGTCTCGTCCATGGTCACAAAACGTGACAGTAAATTATCCTTGTCTGCCTGAAAATTTTCGAGATTTGCTCTTGACATGTCGACTCGTTTCTTCTTTTGCTCGTCGTTTAACATTTTCGGTACCCAACGCGCGGAGACCTTTCTCATATGCAATTCGTTCGCAAGGATTCTTTGAATGCTGCCATATGAGATCCCTGTGACCTCGGCTACATGCCTGATAGTCACTCTTCGATCTTCAAATACAACTTCTTCAACTTTTTTCACATTTTCTTCAGTGAGGGACGTCGATGGGCGTCCTTGGCGGTGTTCGTCTTCCGTCGATGTTCTTCCCAGTTTAAACTCCTTACCCCAGCGTGCAACTGTGGAATATGGAGGAGAAGAGTCCCTTAATGTTTCCACTAAGTCGCTGTGTATGTCTTTTGTAGACATTTTTTTCAAGCAGAGGTATTTAATGACAGCTCTGATTTCGTGTTTTTCCATTTTGATGTTCACTCCTTGACAGTCCGTATTCAAATATCCTATAAATATCCTATAAATCATATAAATAGGCTCCGGGAATCGTGGCCTATTTATATGATTTTTTTTCCTGAACTAGTGGGTAACTGAGCAAGTGACTGATATTTTTTTGTATTTTTGTGTGCTCTAGAAATAACTGATTATCATTACTTTTGTATCACCCCTCGTATTATTTGTCAAGTCATGGATGTTTATATGTTTATTTAATAAAAAATATGTATTTATTCAATATGTATGTTTATGTGTTTTCTTAAGTATATCAGTTATCTAATATCCATAACACAAGTTCTTTTAGAAACTTAATTTGGGCTAGATAATGTTGTGTGAGTGTCAGAAAAAAAAGACGTGTGGCACTCGGAGACTGCCGCGGTAAAGCTATGGGCATTGTTCACTTTTTTTAACCTATTATTTTTATTATGTTTTATTAATTTTTAGCCTATTTTGAGAGAACAATTTGAATAGTTTTATTTTTAACTGTGTCGTTTAATTTATATTGATTTTATGAAATTAGTACGTGATGACGTCATCAGTGGCATTAAATTTATAAACATGTGTCAGTCAGTAAAAAAAAACCTTAGCTGTGTCTGTGTAAAGTCATGCTATGTCACTGTCATCCAATGGATTGTCAACAGACAACAAACCAACATTTCAAACATTGATTCAAATCAAATCTTTAAACGTCTTTATGTCCTCTGTTTCTTTTCTTTGTAGTTTGTAATAATCTATAACTATTATAATCTATAACTAAAATAATTAAATTAATTATTCTTAAAATTTTAATTGTTTATTAAACTTAGATCAATCGCAGGGAAAAATAAAGAAGCTGAGTTTGTTACGTTGTTGAGGTTACGTTAAAATATAAAAAAAAAACAAAACAACCACCATAGAGCTATAGAGTTTAGTTTGACTTTTTTTAAACAGCTTTAAGGCATAACACTTGATCAATTTGATGCCTTTGATGACGTCATCAAGGTTAAATAAAGGTCAAATGTATTTTGTTGAAATCTCTTAAACCCCAATATTTTTAAATGTTTTAAATCGACTAAATTAATCAGAAGCCTTATTCCTCGAAACGGTTTTTCGTATGAAACAAATTAAAAAAAATGAACAATGCCCATTGCATAGCATTTTTTATCAACTTATGCAATTTTAATTATTTATTTATTTTATTAATGCAGTAATGTTTGATCTAATATGAAGTTCCACAAGTTCCTAGTAGATGGCGCTGATTGTTTATTAAAGCCCGCATGTAAAGTTATGAAATCAAAGTATCACCGCTGTGCTGGTCGGAGTTGGAGGTGTTAGATTTTTTCGTTATGGAATTTCTGGATTCGGTCCCCACGCTCAAGGCCCGCGATAGAAGCTATGCAATAGCTTAAAAAGCAAAATGGGTTATGATTTAGTTGGTTCGATAGTACAACCTAGTTGCTAAGTGTATACATAGAATAGAATAGAATAATCTTTATTGTTGTTCAGTTACACAATTTTACAATTAGCTTATAAACTAAATTTCACAAAAAAATCTTAGAATAAAAAGAAATAAAATTATTATAACTAATCAACAAAAGGCGACGCCTCAGCTTAATGCTTTACTAATATATAGCAAAGCGCTGATTTTCGGACGCTGCCTGCGAGTCTTAACTAAACTGCTTATTCATCAGCATAAAATATCATACAGGTATATAATATGTATTAAAAATTAAATATAATTAAAAAATAAAAAGCCAGGAAAACGTGAAACACAAAAAAAAATTAATAAATTTAGATAGAAAAGGTTAGAAGTTTCCACTACGTTTTATAAACATTCTTGATGAGACAATAAAAATAATTTATAATGTTTTTTAAAAGTATTTTTAGATAATGGTCGTTGTAGAGGTGACTGTACTACAGGACCGTACATCAATCCAAACAGTAAGATGTTAAGTATTTCATTGATATGACAATACAAACACACTAATGAAATTTCACTAGCGAAATTGCGTCACGCGTGTTACGTCCGTACGGTAGGTATGTGTGACGCAACGTTGGCCCTCTGTACAACAATATTGCATAAAAGATACTTTCAATATTCATCCCTATTAGATAATGCTCGGAGAGTATTGAAATATTGAAACGATATCACCATTTGCAGAAAATAGAAGATTGATTAGTCCCATTCTCGAGTTAGAAGCAATATTTCATGTGATCGCGATTATTTTGATATCGGATACATCATTTTACAATCCGACAGGCATACGATTAAATTAAATAGAATAAATTTTCATTTTACTTTGGTTATAAATTGGCGCATAATATCCTACTAGACGACGACGCACGCCTCGAAAAAAAATACTTTACATCTACAAAGTATATTGTAGATATGTTATCAGCAATATGTATCATCCGCTATTCTACGTAATGCCTAGGTAATGTATTGAATATCTGAGTTATACCTATAACAGTTATAGAAATTTTAAAGATAGTAATTAGCCACAAATCCTGGCTATAATACTTTTAAGATTCTTATTGGAAGAATAAAGGTTCAAAAAATTATTGTACTTATTTATTTTTTTAAGAGAAATACGCAGCTAATTTTATCTACAAATTTTTGTAACTGAAAAAGAAAAAAAAATCATCAATGTCTTTGTGCTGATAAATCTTTATTAATAATCTTTCTTTGTTATAAATTCTTGCTCTAAATTTATAACAAGAATATTAGAGCGAAAGAAAAACATAGAATGTGCCAGCTGCTTCTCTTCCCGGACATACTGTAAAAGTCAATTAAGGGACAGAGGTTTTGTTAGCGTTTTTACGGGCGATAGGCTGACCACCTGTCACTGTAATAGTCTCTATCCATCATTATAAAACCTCCTAATTCGTCAAACGTGACAACATATGGTTTGATAGCCTCTTGTGTTCTGCCTACCCCATAAGGGATACAGGCGTGAAGCTATGTATGTAAATTTACTTATTTAATTTAGGCCCAATTTTGAATGGTCAGATAAAAGTTACCTAATGAATCAAGTATAACTCGACAACTTGATGCTCGTCTCAAGTTTATTATCATCCTATGTCAGTGTCATACAATAATAATCGTAAAACAAAATTATTCCGCCGAGTTACACTTTACTCGACAGATAACTTTTAACCGATGATTGAAAAATCAGCCCTAAAATAATTGAGTTGGTTTTTCAATAAAAAATGTTATCGTATCGGAAGTATTAAAGCGCTAAAACAAGAGATTTGTCATTTATTCTACAGGATCATGCATATTGGCAATGAATTACAAATTCGTAGGAGAATGTCGTTGTTTAGCAATTTTTCTGAATTGGAAATTGATTTTATATGATTTACATTTTATCCTGAAATTCGATTGCTTTTTAGGCTTGTAAGAACTGCAATATTATCAAGTGCCTAACCTGTGTCTTTAAATGAATTCAATCTTATGAATCTATACTAATATATAAAGCTGAAGAGTTTATTTTTTTTGTTTGTTTGTTTGTTTGAACGCGCTAATCTCAGAAACTACAAGTGGGATTTGAAAAATTCTTTTTGCATTTGATAGCCCGACTCTTAAGAAAGGTTACCCTTTCTCAAGAGTTGGGCTATCAAATAAGGTTAAAGGTTATATTTTATCCCGAAATTCCCATGGGATCAAAAGTTACGCGGGTAAAACCGCGCGCGGTGGCTAGTAATGAATAAAACGAATTTAAAAGATTGCAAATATTAGGTCATATTTAGGAAAATATAAAATTTAGATTTTAAACGGTTTCGTTGCGTTTGATAATAATGCGCTAAATTAGACATAACATTCTCTTATTTTAAGCCTTTTTAATGCTGCTGTTAAACATGCTCTAAAAAAGCATGCTTAGGAGCAGTTTACATTTGATGGACTAGCGCGGGCTGAGATGATGATGAAGCATGCTAGTTTTAAGTATGCTTATACAAGGTACTCTTTTTGATATCCCATAACTTTGAGGTTTCTCTCAAAGTTATGGGATATCAAATACTAATATCGACCTCGAACTCGACTAATATCGACCTCAATAAAAATAATCAACGAATGCAGAGCATTAAAAAAACCGACTTCACGTCAAAACTTTGGCTGAGTTGAGAATATCATCAACGTAAACACACTCCGAAATCATTTTCAAAAGTTTGAAATTTTCAACGAAGTACCTAACTGGTTTCGATGCAATATATATGGAACAAAAATTTTCAAAATCGATTCATAATTTTCCGAAATATCGTGTAACATAGACACAAAAAAAATACCGACGAATTGAGAACCTCCTCTTTTTTTGGAAGTCGGTTGAAAAACCACAATAAAATCGGTTCACCCCTTTGGGAGCTAAAATGCCACAAACCATATAACACCCCTCGGTTACATCGAAGATTAAAAAGGAATATGACATTTATTGCTAATATTTTACGTCCTCTTTAATATAGTGTGAAGGTATACACAGTTCATCAGACAAAATCCAATATTCTAGAGTTGTAACCTAATAAACACGACCAAAGGGGATTTCTTAGGGAGACATTCTTGTTAATGTCAAATAATCAACGAAGGCAGAGCATTAAAAAACCGACTTCACGTCAAAACTTTGGCCGAGTTTAGAATGTCATCAACGTAAACATGCTCCAAAATCAGACATATTTTTTCAAATGTTTGAAATTTTCAATGAAGTACTCAACCGATTTCGATAAAGTTTAAATGGGACCAACTATGAGGTATCCTCTATTATTTTGATCACTTCAGTCCTGGAACTTTTAAGTGTCGAGTGGATAGGTTTCTCGTAGATGAACGTGTAACACCATAGTCTTCATGCGCACTTTCCATCAGGTGGCATGGAAGACAAACGTCCTATCCTTACTATATAAAAAAAGACTATTGCAGTGACAGGGGTCAGTCTATCGCCCACAAAAAATCTTCTAACTGAATTTCACAGTATGTCCGGAGAGAGAAGTAGCTGATACATGTTATGTTTTTCCTTTGCTCCAAATCTAGCATTTATGTTCGACGAATTTCGTCTTATTCACAATAAAATAGATTTGGCCGTTTAGGGGCAGCTTAGAATAGATTTGCCACCTCTGAATAATAAAGGCAACTACTCCGTGTGATCTCAATTTGGTAATAGGACCACCTCAGTTCGATTGGCTTGCGACCAACTTTCACCTTTCATTTACGATCTTCCGCCAAAATTTACTGTTCCATCAGTTACATGTTCCAAAAAGAAAGAAGACCCAATCCCTTCATAAACTAGTCTGCTTTCGACTTTAGACTCATCTTTCGTTACTATCAAATTAGATTGATGTAAAAAGCAGGTTAAGTCCTCGATAAACAACAGGATCATAGGATTTATTTATCAACAGCAGCTTGTCCACTGCTGGACATAGGCCTCCCCCAGTGTTCTCCACGTCACTCGGTCTCGCGTTGCCTTCATTCAGCGTTTTGATATATTGTAGGATTTCATTCAGGGGCTTTTTTTTCATTCATAGTATCAAAATGCACGAATTAGACGACCGGCTGGTGTATCGGTAACATACTTTGCTTCGTATGCCACAGGTTCTGGGTTCGAATCCCGGCGGCGGCGAATATTTGTGTGATGAACACAGATATTAGTAGTCAAGTCTTGGACGTTTATATGTTTATTTAAATTATTCTAATAAAAAAATGTATTTATTCAATATGTATGTTTACTTATTTCTTAAGTATATCAGTTATCTAGTATCCATAACACAAGATCATTAAGAAACTTAATTGGGGCTAGATAATGTTGTGTGAGTATGAGAAATATTTTTTTTTATTTATTTAAAAGAATTTATTTAATTGTGTCTAATACAAACTACATTAACTGTAATGCTTAAACTAGGACACACCCGTTTCCGCAAGAGAAATCAATTATTACTTTGATAATATATAAACAATTTATACGAGGTCGTGCTATTAGAATCCCAACCTTCAGGGAATTTGGTGCAATTATAGTGTGTAAATATTGACAAGATCTTACTCCCAATTCGGCTATTTGTGGTATGTAGCTTGTCAGGAAATTTAGATTTTAGTTCAGGTATGGTTGGATAAAAATATTAATACAATATTTCAACTGGAGATTACCGCGTGTTTACACGTTATTACACAAAAAAATTGAATTAAAATGAATGAATGAATGAAATGTTTTTTCACAGTCAAAAATTGAATTTAAATGAATACGAATTATAAAATACGCAATAGAGTCATGAGCACTGAATATAAAATAGTTTTATAATAACCTACTGATTCTATGCAAGGGCGTCGTTTGAGGTTATAATCAGAGTGAATATTTTTTTATGTAAAATCTGCTGTAAAATTTTATAGTATAAACTTTCTCTAACTACTATAATTTTAATAACTACCTATTTTCATTTTAATAATGGATTTTTTTTCAACCGACTTCCAAAAGTAGAAGGTTCTCAATTCGTGTATGACTTTTTTTGTATCTTCGTTACATAATTTTTGGGACAATTATTACTCGATTTTAAATAATCTTGTTTAATATGATAAAGAATACTTCAGAGGTGTTCCCATACAAAATTAATAATAAATAATGTAAATGAAATTAACAATAATGAAATATTTGAATCAGAGGCTATAATTCCATCTGATGTTATGTTTGACAAAGTTGAAGGTATTAGAACCATAGAGAGAGACTACTGCAGTGACAGGGTGGTTGATACTACCCAGCAGTGGACTGTATGGAAATGTGGAGGTTGGGCAGTACCAATGGGATCTTGAAATAAAACGTCGTGGTGACTTGATAATAAGTTGGCTTCGTTGCGGTATTTTTCAGGCAGGCAGTATGAAGAGCACGATAGAAAGTAAATCTTGAGTTTGTTAATTGAAGTCAATATCAATCTCTCAGACTGCCGTTAAGACTCCAAAACTGAGCAATACCGTAAGGAGAGCCGCAGTTTAAATTTTATTTTAATTCGTTTTTCTCTTACATTCTTAGTTATTTCTACGATTGTCGTTATGTTTATAACTTATATTAAGGGTTATGTATATTAAAAGATGGACAGTTTTAATTGCTACAAAATGCAAGAAAGCCTAAATTAAGAATATTAACTATTTAAATTTAAAGATCTTAAAAATAGTCAAGTTTACAATTATCCCCTAATCAAGTTTACATATTTTGTTATTTATTTTATATTTAGCCTTATATACATAGGATTTTATTACTAGAGTTTAAAGGCAATCCTATGTGCTACATAATTATATAAAAAATCTTATCAATACAAAAAGGTAACATGGTGTAAAAGCCATAAACATGTGAAAGAGAAGTTAAAATAAGACAAAACTACGGGTAATAATAAGTTAGTACCTATGGTACATTAATTTTTAGAAAGATATAAAAATAGAAAAGTGAAAAACAATCAATTTACAATTAATCTTACATACCTATTAAATAACTTTGGATAGCTTGCCTAAAGTTAAGTTTAATTATAAAATTTACAAATAATTAATATTGATTGTTGATATCTTTCTAGATTATAGTACCTAGCTTACTTCAGTCTCCCCCTCGTGCGCAAGCACCGTTTTAGTTTGTAAGCTAGGTCGGTCGAGAAGAATAACAGGGCGGCGAATCGATGCCGCGGACGATCTGACTTTAGACGTCTTCTTTCTTCATGGGAGGATTCATTTTGACATCTATGAAGTAATGTTCTTTCGGCGATAAGTAAGTGTTTCGTTGAAACATCTCTTGTTCTTGACTGTGATTCTCGTAGCCTTCGGGTTTTAAATACCTCAGCTGCGAGTAGCAGTCTCGCCGTAGCACGCAACATTCTATTATACGATGGAAATCGCGAGGGATCGGGTAAGTGATCGTACGTTTTGTTAATTATGACCGTATTAACAGGTTTAAGTTTCTTCTCGGTTGACTCGATTTTTGTTGACATTCGTATATCTGACCAGTCTGTAATGTCGGCCACAACTGCTACTTGGCCTTCGCGGAAACGAATTAATACGCTGAAAAGTAACTGCAATAAGTCGGGACCCGCTACCAGTGCGTCATTTAAGCATTTACCGGCTGTTCTACACGCGGCGTCAAAGACTAGCCTTACTTTACCCTTTTGTGGGTGCGTCACAGCAAAGTGTGGTAAATACCATAGACGCGGTGATGACGACGGTGCCTTGACTATTTCGGCGTAACCTTTTTCGATAAGGTTTTCTATCTGTTTACTATACTCCGCTTTTAAAGACTTGTCTTTATCTAATTTCTTTTTGAGGTTATACAGACGGCTGAGGGCTTGTTTGCGGTTATCGGGCATTACCTCATCGTCCGATCGCCATAGCAACCCTACCTCGTATCTATTCTCGTTAGGTAACTTCGCGCATGTAGAATCTAACAACTTTAGAGCCCGTACCTCGGGATCTTTTTCCGGTTTGCGCGGTTCGATTCCTAATGATTCTATACTAAAATGCTCTTTAACGAGTTCTAATACGGCATCCTCGTTGGTCACATGCCTAACGTGGCTTACCGTACCTAGGTACCTACGCGGCTGTGAGTTCTGTCCGTGTAGAACCCAACCTAATTTAGTGAACGAGGCTACGGGTTGTGTTTTGTTTCCAATGCGTAATTGGCGCGAAACTATTAAATGCCAGTTATCTTGGCCTATAATTATGGTTGGCCTGGCTTGACTATAACACAACTCGTCCTCAAATTCTATGAGATGTTCACACTGCATTATTAATTCGCGGTTTATTTCTTGCGGAGCGAGGCTCAAAGCGCTTATCGTGTGCGCGGTCATGGTTTCTAGCTCGCGGCTACATATGCCTCGGATGTTCAGCTTAACCCTTGTTGACTCCGAGTCATTTGTTTTACTACCGCAGACAGCTTCGATGGTGAGCTGTTCCGGCCTACCGGGCGACACTACTTTGTGAGCCACATCCCGCTCTATCAACGTCATTGTTGACCCTTCGTCTAACAAGGCGTGTGTGGTGACAGTACCTAACGGCCCACTCAGCTCAACCGGTAAAATCTTAAGGTACGTGGTTGACGCGCTAACGTGGTTAACTGAGTTTATCGTCGCATCCGCAGTACCCGGGTTCGATTCCTGCCCGTGATGTAGAAGGCGATGATGCGACGCTTCACAACTATTTATGCCGCACGGTTTATATTTGCATCTCATTATGCGTTTGTGTGCTTCATTTAAACATCTAAAGCACAGCCTGTTGCTCTTCGCTGTTTCCCACCGTTTTGCGACGTTTAATTTGGCAAAATCCGCACACTCTTTTATCAAGTGAGTACCCCCGCACAATGCGCACTTGCCCTTATCGACTTTATCGTGGCAAGGTGTGGCTTGTGGGGGTTTCGAGTTGCGTTTTTTATTTAAACTCTTTCGGTGAGCCACTGCAGCAACGGTTGCCTTTTTCGGTTCGCGCTCGTTTTCCGACGGGCATGATGAGTCGCTACTGTATGAACGCGAGCGATGTTTGTATGTTTTCACGGCGTTAACCGGCCTCGGTTGCCGACTAAAGGCGCGTTCTTCCCTATTTGAATTGTATGAAAACATAGCACCGCACTGATCTGCCATTTTGTTTAAAAATTGTGACAATAAAACTAATTCTGGTATGTCGGCATACATTGATTTAAATTCAAACCATTTATATTTTAAAATTACGCTCAATTTATCTATAACTCTACTTACTAACTCTGGTGAGTATAAATATTGAGGTTGATTTAAGGTTTTAATCGAGGCGACGGTGTTAGCTACCTTGCTAGCATACATCGTAATATTTTTCCCGTCTTCTGACATGCGGGGTAGCTTTTTTAAAGACTCTAACTCCGATAATATCAACATTTCCGGCCTACCGTAACGTCTTTCTAATGTTTCCATTATAGCACTTGGTTCGATGCTAGTGTACATTAAAGACCGCACGGTTTCTCTAGCATGGCCGCGGAGCGCCTTACGAAGCCTAGCTACGTTTTGAACTCCCGTGTACGAGTTCTGAGTGTCTATAAACACGGATTTAAATGGAATCCACTCGGATATGTTGCCCTCGAAATAGGGCAACTCTTCCATAAATTTAGGTATTGATTGACTGTTTGACTTACTAAGATTGACTGCCTTTACTATCGCGTCGGCTAGCGCCGACATGCCGCTTTCATTACTAACATTTTCGCGACTCTTAACTGGGTGAGACATCTGAACGTTTACACACGGAGGTACGCTAGCCGGTTGTGCCCTACATTCCCGTTCGCAAATTACTCGCGCGTTATTTTGATCATTGATCCAACTATGAACCCTACCGTCAATAGGTTCGGGGGTGACATCCGCCTCGTTGGAGTTTTCAACAGTTGCCAGTTCGAATCTGGCTAACTCCAAACGAGTCTCAGCATATGCGGTTGCCGCCCGCGCCCGTTCTAATTCGGAGGCCCTAAGTTCTAACTGCGCCTTAATCTGAGATAATTTACTAGACTGCGAAGTAGATATATCGATTCCGGGCCTATCACTCGCGACAGGCATACCTACAACCGTCCCGGGTGCACTGTTTGCTAACGTTTGCACTAACACTTCCGTTACTTCTATATTTCCGCTCGATTCTGTCACCTGTTCGCTACTTTGTTGCGTGCTATTGCGTGACTGCTCTTCTGTGCCGGTCCCATGGCTCCACGTATTGGTCTCTGTGGTTCCTGATGTTTCACTGTCCAATGGTGTACCGGTTTTCTTGCCTGACCTTAGCTTCTTTCCGTCCGACATGGTGCTACGAGGGGGTTCCCTAATCTAAATATTCACTAAACACAATAAAAACCCTAACTTATAATACCTATTTCCTAACACTAGCAGTTCGACTGACTTCCTAGCGTGATGACGTCAGCCGAGGGTGGAAATAGGATAGGGCGGGTAGGGGAACCACCTGGCAGAGAGCGCTACCACCTTGGGCTGCTCGGAGAAGGGTAGGAACAACCCAACTCGTCAGCTTCCTCGAGGCCGTAAAACAGCTCTGAGAAACCCTCAGTAATAGAACCTTACCAGCGAGGTCAGACTATTGAGTCCTGTGGACTCGTGGGCGCGTCTGGTAACCCACACTACCATAAATGGCATTAACGCACGCTGTTTGATGGCCGTTTAACACCGCTAGGTGGCCGCGTGATGGCTTCTTTCAGCGCCGTCCGTCTTGCCTCTCGATCTTCACGGCTTCACGACGACACCACGACGGCACCACGGAGACTGCACACGACGGCTCCACGGAGACTCTTCGACGCCACCACGAAGACTGCACACGACGGCACCACGGAGACTCTTCGACGCCACCACGAAGACTCCACGAAGGCTTCACTAGGTTTGACGCAATCTTCAGAGATCCGGCTCTCGAAGGACCATTGGTTGATACTACCCAGCAGTGGACTGTATGGAAATGTGGAGGTTGGGCAGTACCAATGGGATCTTGAAATAAAACGTCGTGGTGACTTGATAATAAGTTGGCTTCGTTGCGGTATTTTTCAGGCAGGCAGTATGAAGAGCACGATAGAAAGTAAATCTTGAGTTTGTTAATTGAAGTCAATATCAATCTCTCAGACTGCCGTTAAGACTCCAAAACTGAGCAATACCGTAAGGAGAGCCGCAGTTTAAATTTTATTTTAATTCGTTTTTCTCTTACATTCTTAGTTATTTCTACGATTGTCGTTATGTTTATAACTTATATTAAGGGTTATGTTGTAACACTTTTTTTTTAGGGCCCTCGTTCCCTTGTTATTGATTGTTAGTTTTTTATATAATCTATGCCACCTTTTGGGCTTTAGTTCCGAATCTCTCCACCTGAGTGAGCGGGAGTGAACGAGACTGGGGAGCGTTCGATAGATATCGGTCGCGGCCATTTGGCTTTTTTTTCGGCTCGCAAGATTGGAGCAAGGAGGAGTGCCGGAGTAACCCCGTTATGTGAGGAAATTCGGTCCTCATTAGCCAGTGGGCTATCTTTTTCATTAATTTAATGCATTATGCATTGGTAACATTTCCCTCGTTTCCCACAGGAGCGATCCGTCGCCATCTTCCCCATGGTGCTATAAAGTAAAAAGGAAACCCACTTCGTTGGGTTTTCTATTACGCCTACAATGTTTCCTGTGATGGTTTTCTAACACAATATTCTCTGGAGTACTTTCAACTTCACCTACAGTGTTCCCCTACAGTATTTCCTTTTTGTGAACAAGGATGGTTTCCTGAATCTGCAGCCTACAATGTTTTCGTGAATGTTCTGTGGAAAAGTTCATAAAATCTTGGCCTGACGACGCCATTGCCGAGCTCTCAAACTTTTATCGGAAGCAGGTCCATATTCCCTAACAAACATCTAACCCAAAAGGAAACAAAGGTATGCCCTCGTCATCCTTCTTTTTACCGTTAGAATAACTATGCCTATAATGTAACCTCTCACCATTATCTAGTGTTAATCTAGTATAATTGATTTTCAATAAGTGCTACTTAGTGACTGAATGTAATTTTCAATAAACAACTGTGTTCTGTATTCGTTGTTTGATTTCTTAGTATATCTGTCTTCTCGTTTGTATGTGGAGAGGGACTGGCGCTCATTATTCATAAATTTTGTCCTCTCTCCCATCACTGAGCCAAAACGGTCCCACGACCTGAGAAAGAGCTAGCCGACCAACTATCTCAGGCACCTCTATCTGCCGTGGGTTCAATCTCAGCTGGTGACAAGTGGCCTGTAAGGACCCTAGCGCCCACACCCACCAAAAAAACCGTATTACAGTGGCGTACCCAACGTGTGGCTCAGAGAGAACAGATATCCTAGGAAGTCTATAGTAGCTTTCTTTTGTTCTATAATGAATTTTATAGTAAAACTTATAAACTAAGTCTCATAATTCCAAAGAATTCTTTATATTCTTTATCTAATCGTAATTTACTTATATCGATGGCACTCTTATAGTCCATATATCATTTTATAATCGTAACTTTGTTATTCTAATGTCCAAGCGACTTGTTTACAACAATAACTTTTAAAAGAATGTTCTGTTAAAGTCATTCATTTAGTTTGCATTAATAGTAAATACCACTTTACTACCTCTTATATACTACTTGTATAAGGGGGCAATTTTTTCTTCCTGAAGTAAAAACATTAATTTGTTTATCAAATGTTAAAAATAGGTTTTATCCTCGGCAATTTTTAATTGGACAAATCCTTTAAGTTGGAATTTATTGTTTGTTGTCATAGTAGGTCAGTGAAAACTTAATTTGTTTTAATAATAACTTTTAATGTGGTGTTATTGCAATACAATTTCTAAAATAAGTAAATAATTACTAATTGTTTAACCTGGTAAGTCTTGATGTTAATATTTACTTAATAATCTGGTTGTTTTGTGCACTGTTGTTAGTAGCACTGATATTGTTTATCTGAGTTTTTATAATTCAACTTAAAATTTTAAATATATAAACTAGGGAATATTGTAGGTGCTATTTAAACTAACTATTTGTTCAAAATTAGAGTAGTACCAGACTCCAATACTTGTCAATGTTTTTTTTTTGAAATAACAAAATACTTATTTGTTTTGTTTTCTTAGGTTCTTTAATGGGAAGTCATAAGTAACTAGATACTGCAATCTTATAAACTTGTAGTCTGCATTTGCAAATATATTCTCAACAATTCAATAATACTACTTGTTATACTTAACTACTTATTAATTGGTGAATTAATTCTTTTACTTTTGTTTGTGGAGTCTGATGTAGCTTGGTAAAATCTGTCTATAAAATAAAACTGTAGGTCGCTCCTGGAGGTTTTCTGTTAAACTTTAATAATGTCATAATTCTTTTGTTTATATACTTGTATGGCATACAAATATAATTGAATGTAGCCTTATAAAGCTATCATTACTTTTGAACTTATTTCATGCAAAGCTTAGATGCCATATTAGTAACTTTTATACCTTTTTATGTTCTTATAGGACATGTTTATATGTTTATTTTGTTTAGAATTTGTAATATACTCTTTGAAGTGTTAAGTTAAGATACTTGTGTACAGTCTTATAAAACTGTATGCAACTTGTTTTTGATAATTTTGTACTATAATACTAAATGGTAAATAGGAAGTATAATTCTTTTATGCCCTTGTTAGACATACCTTTTATGTTCTTTATTTAAGAGTTTTTGATAACTAAATACCGCAGTCTTATAAACCTGCAAGGTACTCGTTAAAATAGTTTGTGTGATTTCCATTGTTATAACAACCCTGCGCTTGTATTGTCACTGCGTGTGAGATATCGTTAATTGAAATAACTACATAATACTGTTAATGCTGTAAATTTAAATACCGGTCTAAATTAAATTAACTCTAATATTAAACTATATTTGCATATATAAGGAGAGTTGATACTCATCCTAACTTAATTAACTCGGCCAAGGAATACCTTTGTTTTTTTTTTGGGTTCTGTTTGTTTGACCATCTGTTTCTATACCAATTTCAGAATGTCGATCGGTTGCGACGTGAACTTTTTATTAAAGGATGAGCTAATCCATGAGCTTAATATCCGGAATATACCAGCTAGTCCTGTTGATACATGTGATGAGCTAAGAAGATGCCTTAGAAAATCAATAAGTTTGGCACGGCGAGGTAGTATCAGGCTTTCACCTGGTGTAGTAGTAGCAGATCCTGATAGCGAACTCGAGGCTCTGACCCCGAAGGTAAGTGAACTCCTTTCCTTGTTATCTTCATGTGACCGGACTAAGCACACTCGTTGGATAGGTAGGGTAAATTACCTGCTGGAACGCATAGCGAGAATAGAGATATAGTTAGGGCTATTGCCTCATACGTGCGTTCTGACCATCGTAAATGGGATCAGAACATCCATGAGATACAATGTGCTTTAAATTCTTCTGTTCACGAAAGTACTAAATATTCACCTTTTTATCTGAATCACGGTCGTGAGATAATCATGGACGGTTCTATATACGGTTCTCATTCCCCTTTGGACGGTTCTGCAGTAGTTGTGAGCTCTGAACCTTTTGCTGCTGAATTGCCTAAATTCAGAGATATATATGAGAAGGTTCAGTTCCATTTACACCGTTCCTACAGGAGAAATGAGCAATTTTATAATCTGAGAAAAAGACCTTTACAGTTTGAAGTTGGTCAAATTATCTATAAAAGGTGTTTTCCTCTCTCTAGTGCACCTAAATTTTTCTCAGCTAAATTATCGCCTAAATATGAACGGTGTGTAGTTGACAAGAAGTTGTCACCCCTGGTTTATTCTTTAAAAACCTTGGAGGGAAAACCTCTAGGTAATTTTCATATTAAAGATCTCTTAGATAGAGATAAACATGGTACTTGAGTTGTATGGCTATGTTCCTCCTCAGTACCCTGGCCCTGTGTTTTCTTACACGGCGTGCTTTAGAGCCCCTTGGTGTGGTTCCTTTTTTTTCCTTGTATGCTAGTTGACTTCGTTCACCTGCAAGGTGCCTGTTCCACTGAGGTATTGACTTATTCTCATGGACATGGTTTGTATAAGCCCTGTGTGCTCATCCACAGTGTGCGTTAGTCCATAGTTGACTCTTGTTTGATACCTGAGTGTATGAAATGCTCATCCTCAGGATCCTAGCCCTGTACCTTGTGTTTACAGGGCATCCTTTCTAAAATCCTTGATATGCTTGATGGCACGTTCGTCAGCAAGGTGCCTACTCACTAGAGGAATAAGTTTATTCCCATGAGGATGGTTTGTATAAAATAACCCTGTTTAACAGTTTTTTTTTTTTGGAAATCCCAAGTGGATATGTAAATATTCATATACTTGTTGTTTATGCCATGAATCTGAAAAGGTATTAAACCAGGTATTTGTTTTGTTTTGTGCTGCGCAGCATTAGAATTTAAGACTATGTTGAGGATTAGTTTTGTTTCCGGAATTAGAATTAAGATGGTGTTTAGGATAGGTTTTGTTTATGGTCTAGCTTAGGTCGTGTAGGTTATAATGGGTAACTGATAAGTTGGTGTAGGTATAGATTTGGGTTGAATATGAAGGTGTGTGTTGATGTTAAGTGTTTAGTTCTACAAGTTATGTCGTAGTTCCGTTGTTGAAGTTTTTCCACCTCTTTTTTTTTCCATCATGTTGCGGAACTGGCAGAGGTTTTTCATTCTTTTTTTTTTTCTGTTAAGAGTAGATGACGGATAAGGTCATTTTATCTCTATACATGTGGAGCAGGTACTGGTTTAGGAGGTAAATCCTGTCTCTTTGTTTGTTTTACATGAGTAGATGACAGTTGGTCATTCTATTTATTTATTTTTTTTCCTTTCGCTTTCCCATCAGCTTGTGAACGAGCAGGTGCCCAGTCTAGAAGGTAAGTCCTGTCCTTTGATAGCTGATGACAGATAAGGCGTTCTGTTTTTTTTTTTCCTTTGTAATAGTTGTTTATTGCATCTTTGGTTTAATAGTCAGTTGGTCTGCACGACCAAACTTGTCGTTGTTATTAAACTCATAATGTAGTTTATTTTTCCTTTTTGCCATTGAACCAGAGATAGGATATACTAGTTTTCCGTCTCGTTGAGTATTGGTGAGTTTGCAAGGGGACTTGCAGAGAAAAATTTTCAATCTCAAACTCCGTTTCTCAATTTAAAATTTTTCTTCCGGAGGAAGAGGGGTACTGTAACACTTTTTTTTTAGGGCCCTCGTTCCCTTGTTATTGATTGTTAGTTTTTTATATAATCTATGCCACCTTTTGGGCTTTAGTTCCGAATCTCTCCACCTGAGTGAGCGGGAGTGAACGAGACTGGGGAGCGTTCGATAGATATCGGTCGCGGCCATTTGGCTTTTTTTTCGGCTCGCAAGATTGGAGCAAGGAGGAGTGCCGGAGTAACCCCGTTATGTGAGGAAATTCGGTCCTCATTAGCCAGTGGGCTATCTTTTTCATTAATTTAATGCATTATGCATTGGTAACATTTCCCTCGTTTCCCACAGGAGCGATCCGTCGCCATCTTCCCCATGGTGCTATAAAGTAAAAAGGAAACCCACTTCGTTGGGTTTTCTATTACGCCTACAATGTTTCCTGTGATGGTTTTCTAACACAATATTCTCTGGAGTACTTTCAACTTCACCTACAGTGTTCCCCTACAGTATTTCCTTTTTGTGAACAAGGATGGTTTCCTGAATCTGCAGCCTACAATGTTTTCGTGAATGTTCTGTGGAAAAGTTCATAAAATCTTGGCCTGACGACGCCATTGCCGAGCTCTCAAACTTTTATCGGAAGCAGGTCCATATTCCCTAACAAACATCTAACCCAAAAGGAAACAAAGGTATGCCCTCGTCATCCTTCTTTTTACCGTTAGAATAACTATGCCTATAATGTAACCTCTCACCATTATCTAGTGTTAATCTAGTATAATTGATTTTCAATAAGTGCTACTTAGTGACTGAATGTAATTTTCAATAAACAACTGTGTTCTGTATTCGTTGTTTGATTTCTTAGTATATCTGTCTTCTCGTTTGTATGTGGAGAGGGACTGGCGCTCATTATTCATAAATTTTGTCCTCTCTCCCATCACTGAGCCAAAACGGTCCCACGACCTGAGAAAGAGCTAGCCGACCAACTATCTCAGGCACCTCTATCTGCCGTGGGTTCAATCTCAGCTGGTGACAAGTGGCCTGTAAGGACCCTAGCGCCCACACCCACCAAAAAAACCGTATTAGAATGTATATTAAAAGATGGACAATTTTAATTGCTACAAAATGCAAGAAAGCCTAAATTAAGAATATTAACTATTTAAATTTAAAGATCTTAAAAATAGTCAAGTTTACAATTATCCCCTAATCAAGTTTACATATTTTGTTATTTATTTTATATTTAGCCTTATATACATAGGATTTTATTACTAGAGTTTAAAGGCAATCCTATGTGCTACATAATTATATAAAAAATCTTATCAATACAAAAAGGTAACATGGTGTAAAAGCCATAAACATGTGAAAGAGAAGTTAAAATAAGACAAAACTACGGGTAATAATAAGTTAATGTACCTATGGTACATTAATTTTTAGAAAGATATAAAAATAGAAAAGTGAAAAACAATCAATTTACAATTAATCTTACATACCTATTAAATAACTTTGGATAGCTTGCCTAAAGTTAAGTTTAATTATAAAATTTACAAATAATTAATATTGATTGCTGATATCTTTCTAGATTATAGTACCTAGCTTACTTCACAGGGGATCAGCCTATCGCTCACAAAAACGACAACAAAACCTCCGTCCTTTAACCGAATCTTAAAGTATACCTGGGAAGAGAAACAGCTGCCACATTTTGTTTTTATTTTATTTACTCTCAGTCCAGCATGGGAGCAAATTTTACGTTTTATAGATAAAACACCATGCGACCCGCAATTAGGTTCAAGTTTGAGGCTTATAAAATGCAAAAGTCTTTAAAATTATATTTACGTTGATGACCTTATATTTTAACCAAAATGTAGACAAGGATTTAAAAATTATAGTGAAGTTGCTCTGCATTAGTTGATTATAATGAGTTGAAACATAATCCGGCCCCTTGGAAACAACCCTGAGTTCATACTTGATTTGATTTTCATAGCTCAATGGGCAAATGTTACGAGCTATTGAATACTAAATGGACACACATACTGAATTATTTATATGGTATCACTGTGAAACCCTACTGAAACAATAATAGAATGTATAGAGAACATATTAACTGAAAACCACACTGGAAAGTTAATATTAACCTAGTAATAATGAAAATGGCACCAATTGCTCTTAAGCATACCTACGCAGGCAAATATTGGATACTGTTTATCTTATGAATATTGAATAAACTTGAAATACTCGAACATTTAGCTAAAGTTGGTATTTCTCATTGCCACTGGAAGACGCCCACAACTTTGGCCCTAACCCAAGGTTCTTTACGTCACTCGGTCTGCCTACGCTCTTTCAGTACACCATTTAAGAATCTTACTACTCAAGTGTTGATCCGTTCCGCGAGCTATGAACTTTGCCCACTTCAGCTTTGCTAACCTTTTGGATACATACATACATACATAACTTCACGCCTGTATCCAGAACATGTATCTGTATATGGGGTATATCTGTATATGGGGTAGGCAGAACACCAGAGGTAATAAAATCATATGATGTCACGTTTGACAGATTTGGAGGCATTATAATAGTGGAGAGAGACTATTGCAGTGACAGGGAGTCAGCCTATCGCCTACAAAAAAGCCTCCCATAACAAATCGGTCCCTTAACTGACTTTACAGTATGCCCGGGAAGAGAAGCAGCTGGCACATTCTATGTTTTTCCCACGCTCCCAGTCCAGCATAGAAGCAGCATAGAACCTTTTGGATTTATCCACAAAATTGTCTCGCATGCAAATTTACTCATTTCCCATTCGATCCTGCAGAGAAACTCTGAAAATTGACTTTTTCATTGCCCGCTTAGCGACTTTCATTTTTTCTAATAGGGCCTACTAGTAAGGGACCACGTATAGTATTACTCCATACACTAAACTATACGAAACCTGACTCTTCTACAGACTCCCATTATAAGCACTCATTACCAACAAAATACATTCCTAAGTAAAATCGGCATTATAGAATCAATTAAAGGAAAAATTCATTTTTATTGAGAGCAAGAGCGTTGTATGAAAAATGTGCTTCATTACTTTATTCATGTAGGTATGAACAAACTGAAACCTCTTCAATTGTACTCATATTAGCAGTAAATAGCAGGTTGACACTCTGCTGAAGTTCAACTATGTTTGTGTACGAGCGTACAAGTGAACTTGTCAACCTTAAAGGAAATATTTTTGTTATGAATGGAAATTCTCATACTTATCATTAAATCAGTAAAACTATCACTTCTACTGGGATTTTACCTTAATTATCAAGCTTTACGATATCAATATCACGTGATTAAATAAAATAATAATAAATAATAATAAATAAATAAAATCCCCAGACAATCACACCAACTACATGGCCCCAAAGTAAGCATAGCTTGTGTTATGGGATACCATATAGCGAACTAGGGGGGAACCTAGAATATAAATACATAAATAGATAAACACCCAGACACGGAACATTTTTTTTTTCCTTGTTCCGTGCGGGGATCGAACCCGCAACCACTGGCGTCTGAGGCAGATAGGTTTACCCCAACGCCAAAGTGGTCGTCAACTAGTAGGCCTTTTAACGTGTTCCAGCTTAACAATATCATCCCTTGTTAAGCTGGAACACGTAGCAGTGCCACTGCTTCGTATATAATCTCTACAATCCTGTGTGAGCCCCAAACATATGAATTATTCATAAACCCTCACATTTGTTTAAGCCATCAAGCATAAAGCATCGATTTTTACCTTAAATGTTACCATGCTCGACTGGGAGCGAAAGAAAAACATTGAATGTGCCAGCTGCTTCTCTTCCCGGGCATACTGCAAACGTCAGTTAAGGGATGGAGGTTTTATTGGCGTTTTTGCGGGCGATAGGCTGCCCCCTGTCATTGCAATAGTCTCACTCCATCATAATAATACCTCTGAATTTGTCAAACGTGACATCAGATGGTTTTATAGCCTCTGGTGTTCTGACTACCCCATTAGGGATACAGGCGTGAAGTTATATCTTACCTTAATTTTATCTCAAATAATTAAAGTAATGTTATAATGTACTGGGGGACGCAGTGTAGATAGGCCTCCCGCAAGGTGGATGGACTAACGTGTCATCGTCGCTTAAACGCTGGTTGAAGCTGGCGAAGGACCGATTTGTGTGGAGAGCCCTGGGGCAGGTCTATGTCTAGAATTGACACTGGCTGAATGATGATATTAATGACCAATCTGCCTGCGTCTATTTTTCGTGACCACTTCATTCCTGGAACTTTTAAGTGTCGAGTGAATAGGTTTCTCGTGGATGGACGTGTAACACCATAGTCTTTATGTGCACTTTCCATCAGGTGGTATGGAAAACAAACGTCCTATCCTTACAATAAAAAAAAAAAGCGTCTAATTGGATGATCATCTGCGGTATAAGAGGTCCTGAATAGGAACCCCAGCCAGGTTATTTTGGAGAAAAAGGAACGTTCCTAACTGAATGTTGTGATAAGATGTAGTGATTCCTTATTTGTAATAATATACTAAAGCTGTAGAGTTCCTTAAATATTCTTAAACACGGTAAACTACGGTAAAATAATTTGCATTGGATAGTCACAGTATATTTGATTCATTTGCATTCCAGCAGGATCAAAACTTAACTAATTGAAATTTATTGTCTTACTCGTTACTTCCAACATGATTTTCCAGGGGTGGCAGGGCTGTTCTCACCCTAGGACTATGACAACAACTTTCTTCTAACCTTTCAACATTTTTGTATGTTTAAAGTGCATGTGTGCAAAGGGCAAACGTACGAAAATAGGAACAAACGGAGTTCCGACACTGAAACATCCACTTCACTGTTCGCCTAAAGCCGGGCTTCTGTCACACCCAAATCATGAAGAAAGCGTCTAAAATACTGAAGACAATTCAAAATTTATACCTATTTAACTTCTATAAAATGAAAAAATTATGTGAATACGATAAAATCCGATCAATACAAATTGACCATAGGTAGAATAATTGAGCATTATAAATGCAAAAACTTAAATACATTATTAAACGTTGCAATGCTTCACTTTAACTGGGATTCACAATTTCTGAAAAGAAATTGGTCTTGGGTGGTCTTAGCTGTAAAGCTATACCATTATAAATGCAAAAACTTAAAAACATTATTGACCATAGGTAGTCGGTAGTCATAGTGTCTCTAATTATCATAAACCTTTTTAATGAGTAGTCTGCCTCTTGACCAATGAAACTTTTTAGATGGTACAACAATGAGCTGACCTTAAAACTTATTGGTGGTCTCAAATAGTGTAAGGGTCAAAAATTGCCTTCATGTAATCCGTATATGAGCCCACTGCAGAGCTATGAGTCTCTCCTCTGGGTGACGAGGATGTTTAGGCCCTAATCCACCAAGCTGGCCCAGTGCTGGTTGGTAGATTTCAGATATTTCAGGGTGCCGAAATGGCTTCTGACAAACACTAACGACTACTGTATACAAGTATATAGCACCCGGGACCAACTACTTAACGTGCCCTCCGAAGCACGGAAGTCCTCGTGAGAAATGAATGGTCGGCGGTCACCCATCCTGATACCGGCCGCACTGAGCGCGCTTAACTTGCGATATCGCTTGATATGCACAGTAACCACGGCGCCATGACGACTTCAATTGCCTTACTATATTTTAATAAAATATCATAAAGGGTGTGAATTTTCATGTTGTCAAATTACTATGACAACAATTTTAAAAACATTTTTGTGTAATTATTGTATCCAATGAATGTGAAATGAGGGCCACGTGCAATATTAAGATTATGCCTCAACAGTTTACTGTATTATTTGAATTGTTTTTTGTTTTTTTTTCTACCCAAAATGTGAAAAAAAATTAACGACGGTCATAGTCCAAGATAGTGACGAGAGCCATTCAAGATAATTCATCCCTAGACGTCCCTTTATTTCTTCATACAAACCTTTCGGTGTAAATGCGCACACCGTAAAAAAGGTCGTGACTGGCGCTCAACAAAACTACCGGGACATGTAACGTTTACGTTCGCAGGTGAAAGAGATGAAAAGCTTACGGCTTTAAAGTTCATGGGTTTTTGATCCTAGAATAGGAGATTTTTTTAATAGCAAAAGAGAGATGTGTTTCGTTATTCAAGTCAGAAAATGTTGCAAAAAGTATTACATACTTTCTCTATAATTTATACGTTAGCCCTTCGTTGGTCCTAATTGGGCAATGAGAATAAAGATCCCGCCAAAAGTCAAGTCAAAGTCAAAAGAATCTTTATTTCGTAAGTATTTAAATACATTTGAAATAAGTCAAACAATTTACAAATTGAACTGAATCTACCACCACTTCGGAAAGTCGATCTGTTGAGAAGAAGTGGCAAGAAACTCAACAGCAATCATCTTTTAAAAATAAGAAAAAAACACAGAATAACAATTTACAGCCAGGGAATCCCATCTTCTTGCATCCGGATATCTTATAGTAAAACTTTTAACCTAACACTTATCTTTAAATCTATTGAAGGGTAAACCTTAAATATTTTGGAATTTTATTACAAAAGCGTATTGACCCGTGAACGAGTTGTTGATCTTCTGGAGTCTATTATTATATTTATACATTAGGCAATAAACTTCTAGCCAGAAACGTAGACATAGATATATAGGTAAAGATAGCAGTGACAGATGAAGCTATAAAGGTGAGAGAGAATACAGATAATGAGGATGGAGATGAGGACAGAGACGGGAAATAGACACGGAAGTGGACATGGAGATGGGAAAGTCAGAGTCAAAATTTTTAACCTTATGTGTTTGAAAGGAGCAAAAACCAATTAATTTATCAACTAAACACGGTACCTGACGGTGTCGCTTGTGATTATAAATAGTGAAAATTTTAGACAATACAAGGAAGTTTAGATTGCAAAACATCAAAGTGACATAGTTACTTTGTTTGTAATTAAATGAAAAACCACTAATCGAATTTTAGAAGCAAATACATTCATTAAAAGTATGAGCCATAACTACAGTGGTATTACTTAATTTACTAACCAGCTGTTGGTAAAAGGGAATAAAAGCTTGGTTTTTAGTTTTCACTGAAATTTTTACTAAAATATATTTGTATTAAAAGAACATAGATTTAATAAAATCTATAAGCTATATCCAAAACTCACCCACTTTGTAGACAGGAAACGCACAGAATTTATTCCATAGAATATAGTTTTCTTTATGTATACTATGTAAAAGTTGTGGCGTCAACGCTTCGAAAGCCTTTTCCGGAAGTGACGCCACAATGGCGTCCCATACCCCAAGAAATATAGACAGGGACGAAAATATTAAATGCAAAAAATATGAGAGAGAAGGCTATAGTGTGTTAAGATAAAATATCCTGGACTTAAGAGAATTCTAAATATCAAATTTTAAAACACTTATTAAAATCTGAGTGGCTAACCAGGGTTAAGTGACTCTAGGTTTGCGGTGTAAATTCAGAGCAATTTATAGCATACCTGTTGAAGCAAAACAGTTTCATTATAATCTATACTAATATTATAAACAGGAAACCTTTGTATTTTTGTATGTTTGTATTGAATAAGCTCAAAAACTACTGGACCGATTTCAAAATTTCTTTTACCATTACTTAGAGGAATTCTTCCGAATCCGTATAGGCTACTTTTTATCCCAAAAATCCCGCGGGAATCGTAATTGCGCGGGTAAAACCGTACGCAATAGCTAGTAATAAAATAAAATAAAATAAAATCAAAGTGGCATACGATCACGGCTATCCCTTCAAACATATTTCTTTCAGTATGACGTATAAAAATACATAAATATTTTAGCGGCGAGTATTTTCTTGTTACGTGCTTTTTAGAGCGTGTTTTTAGTAGTCGGGTTTTAGTTTATAAACTTTTTTTTAAATTTTTAACCTCTTTAGCTTTTAACACTACGTTAGATGGAGTAAAACGCGGGTTTATTCACAGATACGTAAAAAACTAATATTTTTTAGGAGTGCCTCCGAAAATCTGGCTTTGAAAGTTTTATTTACCAGCGCATTTTTGAATCCCAGGAATATCGGGATGAAAAGTAGATTATGTGCCATTCTAGACTTTACACTATCACTATGTCAAATTTAATCCGAATCCATTGAGCCATTCTGCCGTGATTGAGGAAAAAGCATCCATACATCCAGACAGTCATACGTCCATCCATCTAAACTTTCACATTTACAATATAAGTAAGACAAGTAAAATGCCCTTATATTTAATATATATAACGCTTAACTTATTTACAACTTAGATCTAAAACGACTGAACAAAAAGTTCTAGAAAAGCTCAAACTAAACAAGTAAAGTCTAGAAATAAAATCTAAAAAACAACTTTTCACACGTACGTCGTTAACAAGAAAACTCCTCGTCGCTCTGCAAATAAAAAATCGCAAAATCTGATCTTTAGAGTTATACAAAAGTCGGGAAGTATTCAAATATTCAAGAAGTCTTCAAACGCCCTGGTATCAAAGGTTGAGAGACATCTGCGCGGAAAATGCTGAACTAAATTGTGGAGAGATAAACTTGTGTTAAGAGAACAGAAGTCCAAATATCATTGTTTTATATTATTCTGTACAAAATGACAAACTTTGTACTAACTTTCCGTAAAATATTAGTGAAAGTTCCACCGTGGAACCAAGCGGGTGTCACTCGGGTGCCATGTAGTTATCATTGTTCCTTGTCATTTTTGTACAGAAGCTTTGGAATTTCTACGCAAAGATGTTATAAAGTTCCCTTTACCCACAAAGAATGCCTAACATTAAACAAATATTGAAACAAATACAAACTGAGGCGTGGTCGCTAACTATGGGCCTTATAAATAAGCTTAAAGTAACTCAGCGGGCAATGGAATTGCTATGCTCGGATTTTCCCTGCGAGATCGCATCAGGAATGAGAAGATACCAAAGTCACCGACATAGCCAGAAAGATTGCAAAGCTGAAGTGGCAATGGGCAGGGCACATAGCTCGCAGAACAGATGGTTATTGGGGCAGAAAAGTTCTCTAGTGGCGGCCACATACTGGGAGATGCAATGTAAGCAGGCCGCCGCAAGATGAACTGACGACCTGGTTAAAGTCGCCGGTAAATGCTGTATGAGGGCGGTGCGGAATGCCTATACCTGGTGTTCTCGGCAAGCTGCATGTTGAGGGTTCTGCGCAAGCGGATGGCTCCGGCGGTTTCGCGGTTGAATTCTTCGGTTTGCCCGTGATCCTGCCACTCAGCGTTTTAGTCGGTTAAATTCCAGACATAACTTTGTCACTACCCGAACGTCATCGTATCCATGGAGGGTTTCCCCAAGTAAACAAAAAAGGCCTTTGTCTTGTCTTCGTGGGTGTCTTCCAGTTAGATACGATTGACGTTAAATTAATATGACCATCGTAGTAAATTAATGTGACTCTATATTTAGCAGCTCCGAGTGACATCTTCAGATGTATCTTACTCGAACGGTTACAGTGACTATGTATGTGACTTTTGAGAAACCTAGTTTTGTTAAAAAGATTTTTGTAAGAATGTCAAGTCACCATTTCTCAAGAGCTGAAGAAACGTAGATTGTGAATTGTTTTTAGAGTTTCTGGAATATTCGAGCCTATTTGTTTTAAAGTAGTGATATGAGTAAACTGACAAGTATAGATTCTGTTGATTTCTTTGCTTTTATATAGGTTGTAGATACTTGATAATGTTTTGCACATTAGTTTTTGTTTGCGAATCTTTTTATTAATGTCATTCTGAGATATGTAAACCTGTATTAAAAATTATTCAGCCAATTATTTTCTATTCTTATTCGGCAGTCATAAGGTTCAAATTTCAATGAAAATATATACATATTATTGAACGTGACTGTACAATATAAGTTCTTAAACTAAAATGGCCATAAATGTTTGAAATAACTGCAAAAACAGGATGTTGATCACGGAAGTTGTAACAAAAAAAAACCTTGGGATGTTTTCGTAGATCATAAATTTTGTTAAAACAAACCTTAATATTATACAATTATGATGAACATTAAATTTATCTCTGGTGTCACACAAATGGAGACACAAACATTAGCTTTGTACGAATATCCAAAATAACAAACCACATTATTTGTATAAGAAAATGAATCGTTTGATTAAAAGCTTTACATTCAAGTGACATGGAATTAATTATAGTCATTAGTACCGTTTTGACGTTACGCTGTTTATAAAAGACAACTTAAGTATTGGTCTACAAAATGATTTAGAAGAATTTACGTCTTTTAGAATATAGTTTTACGCGTGTAAATTTTTGAATGTCTTAGATTTATTCTATTTAGAAAATTGGCGCCCAGCATGGGGCTAGTATAAATAAATAAATATTTTTAACATTCACACCACATTATTTTGTTCAAATTAAGTTTTATTTAAGAACTTGTACTACGGACACTAAAAAAATTTTTTTATAATTTTTTATATTTAATTAATTTTATTAACTAATATTAATATTAGAAATACACCAAAAAGGAACTTATACACACCCATGACTTGTCGGCTAATATTTGTGCAATTCACACAAATATCCACTCAACCGGCACTCAAACCCAGAACCGCTGGCATAGGAGGCACACACTTTTACCGCTACACCAGCCGGCCGTGTATAAACATGTGTATTGGACCGAGTGTCGGTGCGTTTCACTCTCGATATTGATGAACTAATAATTAACGCATGCAAAGCATTTAAAAACCGACTTCAAGTCAAAACATTGGTTGAATTATTACGTCGCCAAGGTAAATATTCTCTGAATTCAGACATGTTTTGCAATTTTCCATAAAGTTGTATACCATAAAAATTCCGTTATGTAATAAAGTAGGTTTCAGGTATAAAATAAATCTTTAAATTGACAATATTTGAAAGATAACGACAAAAATATAAGAATGAATTACAACAAAAAAAAAACATAGGAAATAATTAAACATGTCAAATAAAGGCTGGAAAATAATGCAATCTTAATATAAAAAACTTTTCCGTTACTGACTGAGTGACTGACAGACAACGCACAGCCAAAAGCACGCAGAGAGCTGAAATTTGGAACATACAATTCATAGAGGACTTATAGGAGCACTTTAAGTTTCTTAAAATTTTTTAAGAAACTTTATACTAAGTATCGTATCTGTGCACTCAAGGATTAAGATTTTTCATATAAACTAAAATGTCCAATAATTCCGGTTTCCGTAGGAATTTCGGGAATTCCTTACGGGCTAGTTGTTTTATGAAAGGAATTCCCGAAATTCCCACGGGAACGGAAATATAGGACTTTTGAGTTTATGCGTGTACGAAGTAAACGCTTGTTGAAACGCTTGTTGAAAAATAACATTCAGTTTTTAACGTAGCAAACGACAGGATAATTAAGTACGAAACTTAAAATCGCCAAAAAAGCCAATTTGTTTGATAATGTGGGTAGGATAATTTACAGTGTGATTCAGAGAAATCAAATCCCCCTTGACTCGTTAGATCAGAGTTTTTTACCAACTTTAATGCCTTAAGTTTAGCTAGAGAATGTACTGTAGTTTTTGTTTGATCCTGATTCCAAGTCAATATATTAAGAATTAATGGAAAAATTCCAATTAAGGGACAGAGGTTTTATTTGAGGTTTTTTGTGGGCGATAGGCTGACCCCCTTTCAAAGCAATAGTCTCCTTCCATCGTTATAATGCCTCCAAATTTGTCAAACGTGACATCAGATGATTTTATAGCCTCTGGTGTGCTGCCTACCCCATGTGAGATACAGGCTTGATGTTATGAATGTATGATAATGATAAATAAATAAAAAGAATATAATTTTCAGACAATCACACCAACTACATGGCCACAAAATAAGCAAAGCTTGTGATATGGGATACCATGTAGCGAACTAGTGGGGAACCTAGAATATAAAATACATGTATAGATATACGCCCAGATCTGCGACATTTTTTTACTTGTTACGTACGGGAATCAACTCGCAACCATTGGCATCTGAGACAAATAGGTTTACCTCATCGCCAAAGTGTTCGTAAGAAATTTATTTGTTTATTGGTAACTAAGCCCGCGTTTGGGCTCAACCTCACCTGATGGTAAGTGAAGATGAGGTCGAAGATGACAGCACACGGGTTTAGAAAGGAAATGTTTGTCAATAAAATATTGCCGGATTACATCACTGCAATAGCGGTGATATTTTGCGTCAGATTTTATGTGAAGAGTGTTCTCTAGCCAGGCTGACTTCGAATAGGTCCTACCCACTACCAAGCGGTCGGTAGGGATACTCTTAGAGTTGCCAACTATACTGTTTTTAACAGTATTATACTGTTTTTCACTACATTATACTGTTGAACAAAAATAAAGGATACTGAATACTGTTTTCAGCATAAAAAGCTAAACACTTTATATATGCTAGATTTTAATTGATAATTTGTGTAAGAAGCTCTAAAATTATGCGTTTAAAACCTTAAATAAATTGAATACTGTTTATTTTTCCAAAATACTGTTTGATATTCTGTTCAGACTCAAATATACTTTATTTTTTAAAAAAAAGACGTGTGGCACTCGGAGACTGCCGCGGTAAAGCTATTGCATAGCATTTTTTATCAACTTATGCAATTACAATTATTTATTTATTTTATTAATGCAGTAATGTTTGATCTAATATGAAGTTCCACAAGTTCCTAGTAGATAGCGCTGATTGTTTATTAAAGCCCGCATGTAAAGTTATGAAATCAAAGTATCACCGCTGTGCCGGTTGGAGTGGGGGGGTGTTAGGTGTTTTTCGTTACGGAATTTCTGGATTCGGTCCCCACGCTCAAGGCCCGCGATAGAAGCTATGTAATAGCTTAAAAAAAGTTGGCAATCCTAGATACTCTTAGATATACTACGCCATAGTATACTATTTTTGACATCGAAAAATGATAAGTATTTACGGATCTTACAAGGACTTATAATAACAAGAAGTTCAGTATCTGTAAATCCTGAACTATGGATACAGTGCAGGAATCAAATAAAAAAAAATTAAAGTAACTCAATTTATTTAAAGACAAAAGTTAACGAAAAAGACAAAAATGCTTTATTAATCTCTAATCCTTGTGTCTTGCTACAGTAAATTCGTCTGTAATAAAACTTTCGTCGAGCGTCAGGAAGTTTGGCGAGTATTTAACATAATTATTACTTTTCCTTGATTTACCAAAGTTTTATTCAGTTTCTTCGAAGTCATTGTTTTTTTGTTTTCACCCATGTTTTATTTTAGATTTGTTGACTTTAATTTAAGAAGGTGGAGGATATAAATTCAACTGTATGTTTTTCTTTTGTTTGTTTCTAATAGATTTGCAATTTCTTAATTTCTCAGATGTTGTTTCCCATCATAAATTTTGTATGCGACAAGCTTCAGCACTGCTTTTTAATTAAGAAACCAGTAATAGTTTTGTATCATACCTTTTTTGATATTAGTTACTTAGCCAAGCGCAGCTGAGTTAGATCGCTTGTTGATTACAAATTAAACTCAATACGTGTACCACCTTAGTCTTCATGTTCACTTAACATCAGGTGGCATGGAAGACAAACGCCCATCCATATTTTATAAAAAAAAAAAACAAAAATCTCAAAGCCTTAGAAACTTCTAATATAAATTGACTATAGTGTGGATAGCATAGTAGTATGCTATCCACACTATAGTCAAGTTGTAGGTTATACTGTATACAAGATGTTACTTTTGATATCCAATAACTTTGAGGTTTTGTTCCTTACCTACTAAAAAAATATATACTTTTTGCCACAGACTATGTTAAATCTTTTTAACATTAACTCAATAGACGCGTGTCACTGAAGCTGTAATAAACAACAAAAACATTTTAAACGTTGATTACAACGCAAAAATGTCACGTTGTCATACTTCGCATATAGGTGTTTACATGATATGTTTTGACTTAATTCAATTATTTTGTACGAAAAATGAAAACAAGAAAAAATATTAAAATTATTCACATGATATTTGATTCTATTACATGGTCCCATTAATACTCTAGAGTTATGGGAAATCAAACGGAACCTTGTATAAAAAGAACCTACAACTTGACTATCTATCGAATAACACGTAAATTTTTACTTTCATATTCTACTAGCAGTTTCGCGGGGTTTTACCTGCGGGATTCTTAATCCCGTGGGAATATAGGGATAAAATGTAGTCTATGTGCTATTCCAGACTATACCGGTTTACTATATACTATACCGTTTGACGACCGGCTGGTGTAGGGGTAACGTACATTGCCTTCTATGCCAGAGGTTCGAGTCCCGGCGGCGACGGATATTTGTGTGATGAACATGTTTATTTAAGTTTATTTTTTAATAAAAAATATGTATTTATTCAATATGTATATTTATATATTTCTTAAGTATATCAGTTAACTAGTATCCATAACACAAGTTCTTTAAGAAACTTAATTTGGGCTAGATAATGTTGTGTGAATGTCAGAAATATTTATTTATTTATTATACGCTCTATTTATGGCAAACATCCAAATCCGTGGAACTATTCTGCCGTGATTTAGAAACAAACATCCATACATCCACAATTATAATTATAAAAAACCCCAGACAATCGCATCAACTACATGGCTCCAAAATAAGCATAGCTTGTGTTATGGGATACCATATAGCGAACTAGGGGGGAACCTAGAATATAAATAGATAAACACCCAGACACGGAACATTTTTTTTCTTCTTTCTTGTTTTTTGTCTGACCACTGGCAGATAGGTTTGGCTGCCAAAAATAAATAAGATAAGATTCGTATCACCAACATTTACTAAGTAATAACAGTAGCAGTTACTTTTGACGTAAGCCCAAATATACTGCTTTATTACATCCCTTGGTCAATAAAATATGGAGACTTATTTTCTGTTTTTAAATAATCATTTATTAACCTTATTTAAAAACCAATACCTATATTCAAAAATCGTCTTAGTGTAAATAATTATACAGTCTAAAACCCTGTTCGTTATTAGCGCTTACCTCAAAAGCAAGACACGCATTTAGGCATTTAATTGATCAAAGGGATTAAACCTATGATCGTCAATGATTCCATTTCACACTCAACTGAATAACGTTAAGTAAATTTACTACAGTTTGTGATTTACTTCAAAACATGAGGAAATCTTAAAAGACGTATTTCAGATCTTAGATCCTGTGCGTTGTCATCTTGAACCAGTGAATATACAAAGAAAAGTTAACAATGTATGGTTGTGCTTAACATGAGAAGAAGATATGCCACTGATTTAATATTCTTTACTATAGTTGAATTGTTTTCAAACGATTCCTATGACACTGACAGTAATTTCCACAACATAACCTTGTAGTGCCGTCACCGTTTCATTAGAATCGTATTGGAGGCTTCTAAAAATGGCATTTATTTATTTAACGTAAGGTATGATTTAAAAATACCCAACGAAGTAACTTTTGCACAACGTAAACGTAAAGTGTGAATTAGATAATTTCTTGCAAATGTTATGAATTGTTATAATTCCAACGGAATATCATTTTATTGGAATATAGCTACGTAAAATAAATAAATGCTATTTTTAGAAGCCTCCAATACGATTCTAATGTAACGGTGACGGAACTACAAGGTTATGTTGTGGAAATTACTGTCAGTGTCATAGGGATCAAGGTTCGCCGCGCCGACTATAATACTTTAAGTTATACGGATACCTATTTTATCAATTCATATACATATAAATATACAACGTATAACATAATGAAGAGATAATACTTAAGGGGATTGTATGTTTGTAACATAAAGTTATCCTTACGGTTCGGCCGCAAAACAAGTTCAAAATTTAGATCAAAGTATCAAAGTTTTTAGGGTTGACACAAGTGTCAACCCTAAAAACAGCTGTCAGCTTTTGATGAAATCTATTCGATAACAGATGGCGTAAAAATAAAGTGATGGGTTACTGAGAAAGATACTACAAAGTTCAGCCGGTGCGGAAAAGGTCATAAGGTCACTGCGGCACAAGTCTTGTTTTAGTTTATTGGGTTGACTAGAGTTGTCAAAATATTTTGTTGTAAAATAATTAAATATTTTTAAGCTATTGCATAGATTCTATCGCGGGCCTTGAGCGTGGGGACCGAATCCAGAAATTCCGTAACGAAAAAATCTGCGCTTTTATGCGGGCTTTAATAAACAATCAGCGCCATCTATCGAGAGGCATCCATTCTAGGCAACATGACAATTTTTAGAGTTGACAGGTAAATAAACAATAGTTGGCTTTCATAACAAATCCTTTATTTCGCTAATCTGAGTAAAACGATGAGTGGTCGAGTGGTAACGTCAAGAGGTTCCCGGTCAAGAGTTACGAGTTCAAGCCCTGATAAATCGCATTGACATGAATCCTTTTTTTATGTTTTCTTTTCTCCTTTTAAAATTATAAATACATTTTTTTTTTTGTTTTTTATATTGGAAGCTTACTTTGTTCTAAGAGGATTAAATAAAAGAAAAGGCAGTTCCAAACTAATTGATTGAATGACTAAGTTAAACAGAAATGATGACACCAAAATACGACATTAAAAAATTTGACAAATGTAAAAAGAATATATTGAATAATGAAAACCTGAAATGTATAATGAATAAAATAATGAAAACCTAACCTGAAATTGTAAATTAATTTATCACATAGAATGCGAAAATATTTCGACTCAAAGGTTTTATAATACCTTAACAGCTGAGCACAAAAAAAAACTGATAATTTTTTCCCGATCAACAGTTACGAGTTCAAGCCCTGATAATCGCATTGACATGAATTCTTTTTTATGTTTTTCTTTTCTCCTTTTAAAATTATAAATATTTTTTTTTAAAGTTTTTTAAATTGGAAACTTACTTTGTTTTAAGAGGATTAAATCAAAGATTTAAATCCAATCTTTGGATTAAATAAAATAAAAGGCAGTTACAAACCAATTGATTGATTGACTAAGTAAACAGAAATGATGACACCAAAAAACGACATTAAAAAATTTAACAAATGTAAAAAGAATATATTGAATAGGTAATGAAAACCTGACATGTACAAATTGTAAATTAATTTATCACAAAGAATGCGAAAATATTTCGACTCAAAGGTTTTATAATACCTTAACAGCTGAGCACAAAAAAATGGCAGTGCATTAAATGTATACGGAAGTGCTCCAAGCCAAGAAAAAAAAGATAAAGCTAAAAATAAGCCGGGTACATCAAATAGCCAGATAAGTACCGTCACTACTAGGAGGAAAAAGGCTTAAAACCTCCGGCAGCCAAGTCGCCTAGCATCACGCACACACATTCATGTGAATCCCTGGATCACAATTTGTCTCTATACCCGGCGCGGCGAACCTTGATCCCTATGACACTAACAGTAATTTTCACACGTAACCTTGTAGTGCCGTCACCGTTACATTAGAATCGTATTGGAGGCTTCTAAAAATGGCATTTATTTATTTTACGTAGCTATATTCCAATAAAATGATATTCCGTTGGAATTACAACAGTTCGTAACATTTGCAAGAAATTATCTCGAATTATCTCGAATAATCAAAGAATTAGTAACTTTTGCACAACGTAAACGTAAAGTGTGATTGAGATTGAGATAATTTCTTGCAAATGAATTGTTATAATTCCAACGGAATATCATTTTATTGGAATATAGCTACGTAAAATAAATAAATGCCATTTTTAGAAGCCTCCAATACGATTCTAATGTAACGGTGACGGCACTACAAGGTTATGTTGTGGAAATTACTGTCAGTGTCATAGGGATCCAGGTTAGCCGCGCCGACTATAGACACTATTGATCTTGAGTCTTGACACAGCTTCAAAAAGTTTTAATTTATCGACTGATATAAGTGCAGACCAAACTTGAAATAATTAATTTACAGAGGCAGTTTGAAAGCACGTAGGTACATGGAAATGGAAAATATTATAATTGAAAACATTGGCTTAAAAAAAGAAGTTAGTCAATTATCTCGACAAGTGCACTTACTCAAAAATATGTGCACCAAAACGCTTGAAACTAAAAACTCTACGAAACAAAACAAAAAGACAAAAAAGTCGTCGGCAGACAATAGCTAATACACACAATGAAAACGTAGAGTAATTACAATCATTGCCACCATCACCATCGTACTCACTATCATCACCATTGAAGGAGAGTAACAAGGATTGTCTACGAGTGGAACCGGAGTCCTCACTACTAAAAACAAAAAAAAATATCCAGGCAGTGGAAGAGGATAAGGTATTGGTGACATCTAAGAAAAATAGACATGAAGAACACAGAATCTTTGTAATTGGTGGACAGCAATGTAAAGGTAACAGATTAGTAAGATCAAGATTTAATAATCCTTACGAAAAATATGAAGTTATATCTTTTACTATACCTTACGCAAGCACTGAAGAAATATTGACGATGCTTAAGAACCAAAGAAAGAAAAGGACAAAATAATAAAATATTATTATTATTAATCATTTACTAAGTATCATATTAAGAATAAACATTCAAAGGTTAAAAAAATATACATTCAAGTGCAGATTATAAATATAATTCAACTACTACTCAGGGTGTAACTAAAAAGGGAACAATTCCGTAATACCTACTTTTTAAAAATGACTGAAAATAAAATAGACATAAAAATTGGACATTCAAATGCAAACTATAAATCTCATCCGAATACTACTCAGAATATAATTAAAAAGGGGACGATTTCGTTCTACTTTCTTAAAAAGACAAAAAATAACTTGGAAAATAATGAATTAAATTTTTTTCGTAAATAAAGTAAATTTAAATAATAATAATGATAGCAACTCAAATCAACTAAAAATATTTCAACAAAATATTGCGGGTCTTTTGTCTAAAACTAACTTGTTGGAAATTACCTTAAATGAATTACGGAAAAATCACAATATGCCGAATGTGCCTACTTTGAGACTTTTGTTAAATTTAACAATAGTAATTTATATATGCATGCCCTAAAAAGGTAAAATATGTATGACCTATTTTTATAATTTTAAGTCCTAAATCTGTACCATATTTTATGCAAATAAATGATTGATTGATTGATTCATAACTTTACATGCGGGCTTTAATAAAAAATCAGCGCCATCTACTAGGAACTTGTGGACTTCATATCAGATCAAACAATACTGCATTAATAAGTAAATAAATAATTATAATTTCATAAGTTGATAAAAAATGCTATGCAATAGCTTTACCGCGGCAGTCTCCGAGTGCCACACGTCTTTTTTTTTTATGAAAGTCTATGGTATAGAAGCTAACCCTTATGTTTTATATCTCCATTTTGTTGCACGTTGTATATATGTACACGTCAGTCAAAAGTCACAAATATAAGCGTCTATGCCGTGGTGCAGTGGTATAGACAATACTGAGCCAATCGTGAGTTCGCGGGTTCGATTCCCGCACAAAACAAAAAAATGTTTCGTGTCTGGGTGTTTCTGTATATGTATTTATATTCTATGTCCCTTCCTAGTTCGCTACATGGTATCCCATATCACAGGAGTGTAATAAACTAACTTTTACCCGACTGATGCTCTCGATTTTTTGTAGATTGCGGCATTGCCGATCATAAAAGCAAGCAGTGCAATAAAAACAGCAAGTAAACATTCGGAAAACTTCAGGCTGCAAACTGGATGGCAGTGACAACGGCGCGGGCAGCGACGCGGGGAATCTGGCTCGTTCTCGACGGCAGCGGGCGTGAGAGCGATTTATCGCGGTTTTATAAAAACTCAGTACTTTCTATCGTGTCGCGAAAATCACTGCCCGCGCCGCTGTTGCTCTGGCTTTCGCTGTCGCTGCCGTCCAGTTTGCAAACTAACCCGGGCGCCACACTTAGTTTCAAAGATTTGCACAAATGTTTGACGACTTTGCAAAGTCATTTGAACACATATTGACGTAACCTGCCAGACTTGCTTCGCAAACACTTTTCTCCACAGTATGCTAGTAGACAACAAACAAGATGGACAACGATTTTGTAGACTCAGTTAGCCTGTATTATTTGTATATATGTAATTATATTTTTTTATTTGTTATTTTTCGGGTTCCATGTACATAGTTGCCCCTGTAACAACTCTACAAATTCCAGAACGCACTCGCTGCCCCAGTCCATTATATGGCCGCATAAATACATAACATGCACACAACCGTCCCGCTCAACAACGCTCGAGCAACTGGACACTGAACAAGTGTGGCAGGCCACGCAAACATTTGCACACATTCAACTTTGAACGCTTTGATGTATAGAAAAAGACCGACACCGGATGGCAAAGTGCAAAGCTTTGTGCAAACGTTGAATACATATGCAAAGTCCAGCGCCACACATTTGTGCAAACATTTGTTCAAACATTTGAAGCTAAGTGTAGCGCCGGCTTAACGCCTGAGTTCAGCAATTTCTCTCAATTTATAATTTCTTTTGTGTTATTAATCACTGCCGCCTATTAAAATTGTAACTTATATCGCAAGTATTTTGTAATGAGCCCATGTAGGGCTATAAGTCTCACCTTTTGTTAAGAAAGTGGTTCAGGCCGTAAACCACCAAGTTGGCCCACTGCTGGTTGGTGGATACAAATCACAGGAGTATTTCAGGGCTCTATTAAGCCTAACAATTACAGTATTATACAAGTAGCAGTATACACACCTTTAAAAAAACTGTAAAAGAACTTTTCATATCCCAACAAAAAAGTTTCCAACTTAAGGTACATAGTGTCTGAGCTGTCTTATATTACTTACCTATATTATAATATCATTGTGTTTTTTTTTTGTAATTTGTAAACTTATTCTGTGTAATGATATTCTTATCCTATTTGTTTTAATTAATGTTTTCCTGTGTTCGTTGTGTTGTTGTTTTATGTAATTAACTCGTGTTGCATACGTGAGGTGGAAGTATCCTCTTGCAGGCGAAGGAAGAATTATCAGCGTTGTTGTTGGATTGAATCCTTCAATGACATTTAGCTGAGCCTTAGCCTTTTTGTTTACTACGTATTATGTAATTATTATTGTTTAATTTAATTTTGTCTGTAACTATGTATAATATAATGTAACTATAATATATTTATATGTAACTGTCTGTATGTAAACAAATAAAGATTTCTTATTATTATTATTATTAAGTATACAGCTGCAGCCAGGACCGAGTGCTTAACGTGCCCTCCGAAGCAAGAAAGTCACCGTGAGAATTGACTGGTCTGCGATCACTCATTCTTGAACCGACCTCGCCGAGAGTTGCTGAGCATGCAATATCGATTGATATACAGAAGCAATCGATTGATATACTTACTTAAATAAAACTATCATGCATTGCATTGACGGTCTCCATGGTTCAGTGGTATAGTCGCTACTGTGCCAATCGTGGGTTCAATTTCCGGACAGAGGTTTTTTTGCGGGCGATATGCAGACAGGAGGTCACTGCAATAGTCTCTCTCCATCATTCTAATGTCTCCAAATTGGTCAAATGCGACATCAGATACTTTTATAACCTCTAGTGTTCTGACTACTCCGTGAGGGATGCAGGCGTGTATCTATTCTAATATATAAAGCTGAAGAGTCTAATCTCGGACTCTGCAAGTGGGATTTGAAAAAATATTTTTGCATTTTATAGCCCAACTCTTGAGGAAGGTTATCAATCAATATATATAAAACTGTTCCGTTACTGACTGAGTGACTGAGTGACTGACAGACAACGAAGAGCCGTAACTACTGGGCGTAGAAAGCTGAAATTTGAAACATACATTCTTTAGGGGATGTAGGGGTGTACTAAGGAAGAAATTCCCGAAATTCCTACGGGAACGGGAAATATATGAATTTTTATTTTGTATGAAAAATCTTATTCCTTGAGTGCACCAATGTGAAACTTGGTGTAAAGGTTTATCAATGTGTGTCTGGTTGTGTTATGAAAGGAATTCCCAAAATTCCCAAATTTCATTCCCTTCCGGGTTGGACTTTTTAGTTTGTATGAAAAATCTTATTCCTTGAGTGTACGGATGTGATACTTGGCATGAAGGTTCTTCAAAGAGTGACTGGTTGTGCTACGAAAAAATTCCCAAAATTCCCACGGGCACGGGAAATATATGATTTTTAGTTTGTATGAAAAAAAAACTTATTCCTTGAGTGCATGGGTGTGATACTTGGTATAAAGGTTCTTTCAGTGGGTGTCTGGTTGTATAGTTTCTGAAATTTCCTCGAGGAGGGTAGTTATGCGCATACGAAGTTGCGGGATAAAGCTAGTAGGCTATATTTTATCCCCAGTTCCGTTTCATCGTTCGCGCGCAGTGGTCGTGTTTATCGTGCTCTCAGTGCTCTCCGTTTCGTTCGATAAGGGACTTGTCGACTCGGCAGGACCCTTATCGTTATCGTTCCGTTTTACCGCTTATCGACTCCGAGGCTCTCCGGTCGGTATTGCCGCGTATTAGTGCCGTTTTGCGACAGTGGCGCCACTTGCGTGCTAACGACGCATTCGCGAACTTCGCTATCCTACTACTTGGAAGTTTGAGTGATTTTCGTGCTGAAAAGGACGAACTTTAAACAAACTTCCAAGTTCCGCGTTTGAACGAGTTGATACCTTACGGTGACAACGAAGCTCGTTAGCGTGGCCCCGGAACGCTATTAGCTCTCCAGGGCTAACAAATCCGGCAGACCCGAACCCATTGCACTGGGCCTTTCCCCGGGGGACGGTTAGGTGCCTGCTCGAGTTAGGAGCACGCACCTCTTCTTTTCAGTTTCCGCGCCGTTCATCGGCATCGGTTTTTTGCTAGTTAGTTCGCTCGCCGTTCATCGGCACGGTCAACTTCTTTCAGGGGGTACTCCATCATGGAGCCCTCTAAACAAGCTAGGTTTGATGCAGCAGTTGAGGCCCGCGTGGCCGAAGCTGTTCAGGCAACTGAGGCCCGTCTCTTTGCCACTTATCACGTGCATGAAGCACGCCTCATTGATCAAATAACGCAGCTTCAAAGCTTGCTGAAAGACGCTCATCTGGAAGCCGCCCAGGCTCGTATGGCGGCCACTGAGGCTACCTCTTTGGCTGTCCGAGCTCTGACCCCTCAGGTCCCCCCGGGTTTCGATGCCCAGTCCCAACGCTCTACGGTGTCTCCTGGCCCCTCAGAGTACATGGACGGCATCTCCGAATAGGAATCTTCCGTTTCCGAGTCTGCCGAGTCCTCCGCCCAATCCGCTGCGTCTAAACGCAAGGCTTCGCCCGGCAGTGCGTCCCACTCGGATGACACTGTTACGGATGATACTCAATTCACCCCAGTCCGAGGTAAAAAGTCCTCTAATAGGAAAAAGAAGAATACCGCTTCTTCCGCTCCTCCCACGCCCTCTCCAGCGGCGGCTCCCGAGGCGGTAGCGGCCCCTAAGGCGGCTGAAGCCCCTAAGGCGGCAGTAGCCCCTAAGGCGGCCGAAGCCCCTAAGGCGGCAATGCGCCCCAAGGTTGCCCCGCGTTCCAAGCCCGAGGGTCCTCCCCCGAGCTCTAAGCCCCCTCCCCCTGTCTTCCTCCGGGATAAACATCTTTGGGGACAGGTGTCGACCCTCTGTTCGGGGGGTCTGACTGCCCCCAAGATCAATTACAAGAAGGCAACCAACACCGGTGCCTTCATTAAGATCGAGCCATGTACTCTGATCGACTTCAGGAATCTGACTTCCCTACTAACTCAAAGGCAATTCGCCTATCACACTTACGCTCTCCCGGAAGAGCGTAAAGCCCGCGTTATCCTTAGGGGCGTGCCGTTCGAGCTATCGAACGATCTTATCGCCGAGGATCTCAAATCTCAAGGCTTCCCCGTTGAGTCCGTGCACAAGTTGCACAGCAAACGGGGCAAACAGTTTCCCCTTGCGCTTGTTATTCTCACGAATAACAAAGCTGGGAACTCCCTAATTCGCAATGGGGCCCGCACTGTATGCGGCCTCTCGCAAATCCGAGTTGAAAAGCCTCACAACAGAGGTCACCCCGGTCAATGTCACCGCTGCCAACTCTATGGTCATGCAGCACATAACTGCTTCGCCAAACCTAGGTGCGTTAAGTGCCTAGAGGATCATTCCACCAAGGAGTGCTCCCGCACCCTTGAGTCCCCGACAGATCCGTCTTGCGTCCTGTGCGGCCAGTCCGGCCACACGGCGAACTATCGCGGGTGCCCTAAGGCGCCGCGCTCGGTCCGTTCCAAAGCGGCGGCCGATCCCCTTAATTGGAGACACCGCCCCCAGCCCCCTAAGGGCTCCCCTCAAGCTAAGGCCCCTCAGGCCGTGGAATGCGCATCGAAACCCGTTTCGAACGTCACTCCTACCGCTTGGGCTGGGCGCGCGGCCCGCGGTACAGAACGCGAAGGTCAGTTTTGATCGCTTGGCGTTCTGGGTCACCGTCGCTCCTATCGACGAGATTCTTGAGCTCGGCGTTGCACTCAACGCCAGCCAGGATTCTCTCGCCGATGCTCTCCCCATCCTATCCAAGCACGCCTCCCTCGTGAGGAAGCTTCAACAAGCCAACCGGTTCTAGGTTGTTCTTAACAATTAATTCACACAACATGTGTTTATAACTCTTACGACGTCGTTTCCAATTTTTTTATTGTTACAGATTCGGTCCTGCGATAAGCTTTCGTGACGGGTTGTCTCTTGGGACGCCCGGTACGCAGCCTCTGACTCCAATTGGCTGTCGTTCAGATGAGGAGACACGCCCAACTCGGGATGTCTCAGCAAAGGGGGTGTTTAGCGGGTATCGCTGGGTTCGGTGAGTCCCGCACTGTTAGGGATTGGCTGATGGGGTAGTCCCCCAAAGGTCCCCTCTTCGTGCATCAAGCATTCACCTCCTCTCCTTCTGTGGCTCCCTTAGGGGCGTCAAGTCGGTAGTTAAGCTTTCTGTGGCGGAAAAAAAAAAAAAAAAATTATCCCGAAATTCCTACGGGATCAAAGGTTACGCGGGTAAAACCGCGCGCGGTGGCTAGTACAATGTATGTACATAAACTCAGAACAAAATGCATAGGTACAAGATAACACGTATCAAATATCGTAATTCTGTGTAGATACAATCGCAATTGTGAAATATAATTTAAAATCTTTAATCCGTCGGAAACAAGTGCCATTTTCACCTGATATTTTGTGTTTAATTAATCCTTTAGCTACCTTCTGGGAAAATAATCTGAGATATCTGGAGTTGATTGCGTTTTGTTTAGTCATAGCGTAAATAAACGCAAATGGGAAACATTTTTTTATCACTTATTAGCCTTGGATTTAACCTGAGGGATTGGACCTTTTTTTTATTAAGGATGGAACGTTTGTCTTTCATGTCCATCCTATGTAGAAACCTATTCACTCGATAGTTAAAAGTACCAGAACTGTACTGGTCAGCGAAAATAGACGCAAGCAGTTCATTTTAAACCTTGGCGTCCCGTATCAAAAAGGCACTGTCAAAGCGCTTAGTTTGACTTTTTGGAATATCTACCACATGCCCATGGAAGTTCTGTCTGCGACTAGTAGTTCGATAGTAAAAGGGTTTTGTTTGTTCAAACAGAGCACTTCCGTACTCTCCAAAATGTATGCTGATGGTATTCGCATATGAGACCGAAGATGACTGGGCAGGCGTCGGAACACGAGGAAATATACAAAAAATACCCCAAAAAAGGGCCCTATAGCGCTGTCAAAAGTTGCAATGTTCTTAAGTGGCGTAAGAGATCCCAGATCAGAGTCCTAGGCGGACTAGTTTAGCTAAATTTCTGGGTGTATATAAAATAAAAAAGAAATATACAAAATATAGTTTTTTTGGACTGTGTGTGTTGCACCCACAGACATACATCTACATAGATTAGGCAAGTGTCACGATGTGTATTGAAACCAAGCGTGCCGAATTTTTAACACCTACTGTGACGTCGGTGTAAAAAATTCTAATACCGACGTCACAGTAGGTGACATTTGATATTTAGTGATGGGAACTGCAGATCGATTCAAAGACACCGCGGTGCCACCGATGAAATCGATTATTGAGAACGATATCGATATTGTAATATCCATTTTCTAATAGACATACATAAGCGCGGACTGATTCTAGCGGTGACCAACTGTGACGCTTGGTCGGGGTTCGGTCACGCGAAATACATGAATTTGCGTTGTCTATGTAGATGTATGTCTGTGGTTGCACCTAATTAACACAAGCTTGTATGAAAAGCTTACTTTTGGTTATTGTGTCAGTTTGGGTAGTTCAATATTTTTAAACAAATTGTGATATTTACTTTTAAAAATAATTTCTTTTTAGTCCTTGATACGAATCTTTTAGATTATTTAGATAAAGGTTCAGATTATTCTTCTATCCACCCAGGCTAAAAATATATTATTAATATTAAGATAATAATTGAATCCTCATAATAAAATATTTATTTACCTTTAATCTGTTAAGGCAAATAATTGCGCAAGATGGTAGAAATGGAGAGATTTGAATTGACAGTCCACTCAATGAGAAAATAACGAAGAATATTTATCGAGTTCAATGACTTTATACAGGATTGATTTTTAGTAACCAGCTAAATTTAAATGTTAGTTTCTTTGATACGATATAAACGTACTTGCATATTTATTTTAGCGTCGCTCAGTACAAAAAAGTAGAAATATGGAACCACAAACTTTTAAAAAAATATTCGCTGTTGATGAACATAGCTACTACGATGCAGCATTTCATTGATAATACTACGACGTAGTACTACAAGATGTGTTGTAGTAGCGCGTAGTCATCTTTATTTTAATGGTAATTAAGAGTGACCAAGCTTTGCTTAATATGTTAGCGGATATATTAATCCTTGTTAAACAAAAAAAATTTTTTTTGCAAAAATCGTTTCTATTAATGATACTTATTGTGTAAAAAAATTTGGCCGGTGACTACAAATGAACCCTGTATATTTTTAGTTGCTTATGTTAGTCTGCCTTCTAGATGATTATATTTTCCGAAAGAAGCGCCTTGTTTAAGCACCGTGAATATGTGTAATTTATAATTGATATATTCATGACGATTCACGACCACTATGGCGTTGGGGTAAACCTATCAGCCTCAGACGCCAGTGGTTGCGGGCTCGAACCCCGCACGAAACCAAAAAAAAAATGGTCCATGTCTGGGTGTTTATCTATTTATGTATTTATATTCTAGGTTCCCCCCTAGTTCACTATATGGTATCCCATAACACAAGCTATGCTTACTTTGGGGCCATGTAGTAGGTGTGATTGTCTGGGGATTTTATTATTATTATTTGTAATACCCAAACAAAATTCATATAAAATCAAAAATGTTCAACTGTTTCCCTAGGCTATGGTGTTCCCGAGAAATGAAGTTAATCATCATTAAAAACCAATTTATAGGTTTTGTTTTCGGTGAATTTACTCAAGAACCCTTCGCCCAAAATAATGGACCTTGATTGAGGGCCGCTATTAATTAATCTTTCAAAAATTGAAAGATGGATCAATGTGGACTGATTGAATACAAGTCTTGTGGATTTTACTTGACTGCTAGGGAAGGTAATTTTTTTGAATATTTATAACTTTGACAGATTTTTACCTCTCGGGTAGAAAAGTAAGCTTAGTTAGTTAATTTAAAAGCCATTTTTGTTACAAATTTCAAAAATCTATTCCTTTTTTCGTAGCTTGCTGTCCGGATTGAAGTAGGTATTTATTTTATTTGGAAACTCAACAGCTTACTTTAATAATACATTTTATATTACTATTAGTATTTAAAATCAAAAACAATAAAAAATTTCACACTACCTACACATAAATTAATAAAAAGTAAAAAAAAATATTTGCTGTATCCATATAAAGATAATGAGGCACACATATAACATAACAAAATAGTTCTATGAACAAGTCAGGCTAAAAACTGGACAGCAGCGACAGCGAGAGCGACAGAGGAGCGGGTAGCGGCGCTGGCAGCGATTTCTGCGACACGATAGAAAGTATTGAGTTTGCATGAAACCGCGCCAAATCACTCGAGCGCCCGCTGGCGTCGAGAACGGCCCAGATTCCCCGCGTCGCTGCCTGCGCGAAGTGTCTCTCTCACTGTCGCTGCCGTCCAGTTTGCAGCCTAAATAAATGCTTTGCAAATCATTAATTTATGGCGTGTTTTAATTTCTTTGGAATGTACGGGTAGTAATCAATATTGGATGCTTTATACCTACTTGCATCTAGGACCTAGGTTTGCTGGGCCTGATAAGCCAGACGTTAGCGTGGCTGAATGGCTCTTTTAAAAGAGTTGCAATTATGATGAAAGAGTAACAGTAAATAAATATTTTTCACATTTACATCCGCTTATGTAGTCCATATAAAGATTGTCTATTTTAAGATAATAACATTTTTATCAATTTCCATGCTGGACTGGGAGCAAAGGAAAAACATAAAACATCTGCTGCTACTTTTCCCGAGCATACTGTAAAAGTCAATTAAGGGACAGAGGTTTTATTGGGGACTTTTTTGCGAGCGATAGGCTGACCCCTTGTCACTGCAATAGTCTCTTTCCACCATTATAATGCCTCCAAATTTGTCAAACGTGACATCAGATGGTTTTATAACCTCTGGTTTTCTGCCTACTTCATAAGGTATACAGGCGTGAAGTTATGTACATGACAATTGCACAAATTACATGGTATCAAAGTAAGTAAAAATGGTGTTATGAGATACCATGTAGCGAAGTAGGGAGAACCTGGAATATACACATACACATACATACTTCACGCCTGTATCCCTTATGGGGTAGGCAGAACATCAGAGGTTATAAGACTATCTAATGTCACGTTTGACTAATGAGGTATTATAATGATGGCGAGAGGCTATTGCAGTGACAGGGGGTCAGCCTATCGCCCACAAAAATTCCAATAAAACCTCTGTCCCTTAACCGATTTTTACAGTATGCCCGGGAAGAGAAGCAGCTGGTACATTCTATGTTTTTCTTTCGCTCCTAGTCCAGCATATAAAATATAAAATACTTTTAAAGATAAACGCCCAGACCTGGATCATTTTTATTTCTTGTTCCGTGTGGGAATCAAACCCGCGACCTCGCGATTGGCGTGGTAGTGTCTAGAACACCGCAGCGCGGAGACTGTCAAAAACGACGCAATACTTTTGTCTTCGGTGAAACGACAGAAATTTATTTAAGAAGAAACTGTGTACATTGCTATCGCAGCGAGTAATAATTGCAGGCTCAAACGCGGGCGTCTCATGGCGCCGGACTGAGAGAGATCGCTCACAGTTCTCAAGATCTATTCATCTTGTCAGTATTGTAAATGCGCTGTATTCTTCCGTCTGCATACGTTGTGAAACCATTTACAAGTATAACTTTTAAGGGTTTTATGTCAAAATTGAATAGTAGGATGATATTTTTCCTTTTAGTGTCGGAGATTAAGTGCCCTACTTTTAGAATACTAGCCTAGTCTTAACAAAGGGCAGTTAGTACAGTTTTATTTTATACATACGTTTTACAATACTTTTACAAAACATTTGGTAGTATGTATATTTAGATATTTTTTATTTTGTTTTTATGTACAGAAAAATATGCATATATTCATTATTATATTCAGCACCACCTGTGGACAACTATATCTTTTAAGAAATTCCAAAAATAATTCCTGTTAATACGCAAGGTGAAAAATAAAACCACAAAATTTGGTATATTTGACTACCATTATTTCTTAATAACAAAAAGATAATATAATAGAAAAATACCTTGATTTACCGCGTATATATTTAAATTTAATTTCAAAGTTTTAGTACTTGGCAGACCCCGTTGTCACGAGTGATTTCTAATTCATGAAAAGAATAACACAATTTTATGACCTTTTATGTATTCTGTGTACTTTCAGAACCAAAAAATTATGAATATTTTACACAAAAAGGAACATTTATCCCCCGTGCCTCCTGGCGGAAACTGCTAAGTAAAAATAAGAACTAACATGGTCAATAAGTAAGGTATCCATGAGAAACCTCATCATCGTCATCATCCTCATCACAACTCTTTTTAATGAGCCCACTGCAGGGCATGAGTCTCTCCCCTGAGTGACGAGGAGGTATAGGCCATAGTCCACCAAGCTGGCCCAGTGCTGGGTGGTGGATGCCAGAATTTTCAGGGCGCCAAAATGGCTTCTGACAAACCCTAACGACTGCTGTATACAAGTATACAGCACCCGGGACCGACTGCTTAACGTGCCCTCCGAAGTACGGAAGTCGTCGTGAGAAATGAATGGTCGGCAGTCACCCATCCAAGTACCGGCCGCGCCGAATGTTGCTTAACCTGTGATATCGTATGATACACACAGTAAACATGGCGGCGCCACGACGACTTCAGAAACCTATTCACTCAAAACTTAAAAGAACCAGCACGACTGTATTGGTTAGGAAAAACAGACGGAGGAAGTTTGTTCCACACCTTGGATGGAAACCCGTTTGAGAGGAATTGTCGAAGCCCTTTTTTCGTTTTTTTTGGGAATTCACTATATTGTATGTATAACGAATAAACCCCTTATTAAAATTGAGACATTTAGAACTCCTCAGTAAGTTGAAATGAGCATTAATATGTGAAATTATGCAGGTGGGACTCCTGCAGCGATGGATTGGGCTATGTGCCCTTAAATAGTTATATAATAAATTAATTTAATTTTAATCTCTATTTTGTGCAATTTAATTTTGATTTTACTTTGTAGAATTTGCATTTAATTTTGTGTAGTATTATTTCAATTATGTATTAATTTGTATTATATAATAATTTGAATGTTATTTAATATCATTGTAATTTTTTATATATATCTTAAATAAATGTTATTAATGTTATGCCTACTAACACTAGTCTTAAAGTTTCTACACTGTTTTCAAACAAATAATGGATCACTGGTCTGTAAATAAACGATTTATATTATGTTATATATTATTTATTGCTATTGAAAAACAAATTTTCCGAATTCTCGTGTTTTGCCTTACAAATAATACCTAACAATTTTACTAAAAACATTTGTAAGAAATATTAAAGAACTAGCCACCGCGCGCGGTTTTCCCCGCGTTACTTTAGATCCCGTGGGAATTTCGGGATAAAATATAGTCTATAACCTTCCTCAAGAGTTGGGCTATCAAATGCAAGAATTTTTCAAATCCCACTTGTAGTTTCTGAGATTAGCGCGTTCAAACAAACAAACTCTTCAGCTTTGTATAATAGTATAGATATTGCGGCAGAAATCTTGTTGAAAAGTTATCCTACTTACTGCTTATCTTTATATATGCCAAATTTGAGAATTGTTTGTCAATCACGGCAAAATGGCTAAAAAAATATTGATAAAATTTTGCATATACATCGTTTATGGACTGGATTAGCATAAAAGACACTTTTGATCCCAAAAAGTTAAAGTTACAACCAAGATTTCAAACGTTATTTGATTTCATTTGATTCCATTCTATGTAACTAGATGGCGCTGTTAGTATTTCAGATTTTGTTTTAATTCAACCTATAATTTTTTTCATCTGGTTATGAAAATATTATGTGCCTACTACATCAATAAATTATTATTCTGTAATTCATTCTGCAAGGACGCATTTGTATAAATACCCCTGCACTGAGCTGGAAAAAAATGCATTACATTAAAAAGGAGTGCAGTACGAAAACCAGGAAGTGCTATCATAATAGAGTTAGAATTTTATGTTTTATAACACATAAGAATGAAAATGCTAAAGAGCTGTTTATCGTATAAGTCTGTTCCAGTGGTTTTGTTGCGATAAGAGTGCAAGACTATACGGTTATGGTCAGTTAAGAATCGTCCAGTTTTAACTGCACTACGAAGACGATCATTTTTTTTTTTTTTATAAATGACTAAACCCGCGTATATATATCCGATCATATTTCTTTCTTTAGATAAAAGCTCTATAAAATAAACTATGCCTCAGTAATATCGCATAAATAATAAACATTATGTATTCTTATTCAATTTAAAATATACAAAAATACATTAAATAATTCTTCCATGCTGGACTGTTTTATTGGAGTTTTTATTGGAGATTTTTCGTGGGTGATAGGCCGACCCCCTTTCACCGCGATATTCTCTCCCCACCATAATGATGCCTCCAAATTTGTCGAACGTCCGTATCCCTTATGGGGCATTATAATGGTGGAGGGAGACTATTGCAGTGATAGAGCCTATTGCCCACAAAAAAGCCTCCAATAAAACCTCTGTCCCTTAGCTGACTTTTACAGTATGCCCGAGAAGAGAAGCAGCTAACACATTCTTTATTTTTCCTTTGCTCCCAGTCCAGCATAGAAACAAACTTCAGAATAAACAAAATATGACTCCACAGTGTCACAGCTCCCTTACTAAAAACTGGGTTCACGTAAGTGAAGGGCCTCTTCACTTTTTCTAGAAGAAAGGTTTAATTCATACGGCCTTTTACATTAATTAGATTACAGCTGGCTCTTTGCGCTACGTTTTTTTATTTTTAGAATGTTGGTTTAGGTTTCAACAGGGAATTTTAATTTAAAAATGAAGTTGCTATATTTTATGTCAGCTTGAAAATGAACCTCCTTGAGTTGTCGGAATGAAGTTCAAGTTTTTTTTTTGCAAAACAGAATGTTTAATGATTTTTTAAAATTATATCTTTAAATTATTTATTCATATCGTTAAAACTAATCTTCCATGCTGGACTGGGAGTAATGGAAAACAAATAATGTGCCACCTGCTTCTCTTCCCGGGCATAATTTAAATGCCAGTTAAGGGACGGAGGTGTTATTGGAGGTTTTTTGCGGGCGATAAGCTGACCCCCTATCACTGCAGTAGTCTCTCTCTACCATTATTATGCCTCCAAATTTGTCAAACATGACTTCGGATGGTTTCATAATCACTGGTGTTCTGCCTACCCCATTAGGGATACGAGTGTGAAGTTTTATGTAGTAAGTATGTATGTAGTACTAATTTAGAAAATAAATGAAGGCTTGTAAATATTCAAATTTGTTCTCAAAAAAAATTTAAAAACTTAAATAAATGATCGCTAGCAGTATTAGAAGTTCCACGTTACCCCCACTTGCGGACATGAGACAGTGTACAGTATCTACTTAGTAGATACACAAATACTACAATGTTAGTTTGTATTAATAATAATAATAATAATATAATTGCTGGATACTGCCCGAATAGTTCGCCGGTTTCTGTCCCTCTTGCCCTGATCCCCGACCGACTAGCGACTGGTCAAATTGTCGGGTCTTTCCGCCGAAAGGCGTGTAGCTGTAAGCATACGTATTAATAATAATAATAATACTCATTTAATCACTTGAATGTTGTACAATTTTTAGACACAAATACAAAAACAATTATATGACAATAAAAAATAAAAAAAGTAATAAAAAAAAAGAAAGGGAAAAAGATTAAGCTATACAAATTATACAAGCAAAAAGGCTCAGGCTCAGCTTCATGCTATTACTAACACTAGGTCAGCAACAGCGCTGGTAATTCTGCCCTCGCCATCAGCGGACACCCCTGTATATTGTTTTAGCAGATTAACAGTAAGCAGTATTAGAAGTTCTGGGGTTGAGTCCCGGCCAGGCCAGTTTACAAAACGTACTTTTCTCAACTGACATGGCTCTGGGTGTTTTCTAAGACACCCCTTTATTCTAATAAGTTAACTTATTCTCCACAGGTTATTTCCAAATACTGAAATTAAATCATCATGTTAGCTGCTTGGCTGTGACATGATATTAGCAAGGACGAATACCTGTTTTCTGTTTGTTTATTCATGTCATAGAGCAGAGCTGTATTTCTGCCTAATTGTACCTATAGGAAGACTTTTTACAAAGAGTGCCAGAGTTTTTTTTCCGCCGGCTTTTTTCCTCTCGGTCTACCTATCTACTTTATGTTTTTTTTTTTAGCCAAAGATGTAGTAGTAGACAACATCAAGACATTGATGGATAATGGGCGATCATTATCTTTATGAGCCGAGAGACGCACACTTCTGGACGGAGGCCTCCCCCAGGATTCGTCATGTCGCCCGGCCCCGCGCCGCCCTCATCCAGCGTTTGACCTACACAAAGTGTATAAGCATACCTTCTGTGAATAAAAACTTTTCATTTTCAAGCTTTCTTCAATAACACAAGCTCATCCATAGAGTTAACTTTAGGGCCACATCGTTGGTACGTACATACAAAGATTTAAAAATCTTTGCGTACATACATAACTTCACGCCTGTATCAATTATGGAGTAGACAGAACACCAGAGGTTATAAAACCATCTGGTGTCACGTTTGACAAATTTGGAGGCCATTATAATGGTGGAGTGAGAGGGGGTCGGCCTATCGCACAAAAAAAAACCTCCAATAAAACCTCTGTCCCTTAACTGACTTTTACCGTTAATTTGGTACGTCAGTTTGGGTATTTTATTTATTTATAAACAATTCTGCGATATAACCTGCTGGGTTCAGTAACAACAATATTGAAAATTATTTACATTACTAAATATGCTGACAAATTGTAACAAGAATTTAATTTACAATAGTGGAATATCACAATTCAAAGCATACTTTCGTTTTATTCGCTTTTGATTGCTTTTAAATTAAATTACGAAAGAGCAACCAAATAAAAAAAAAAACTCATTTTTGTACTTCATAATTCAAAATAGTTTTAAAAAATGGAGACAAAAAAATGGAGTTTTGTGATAAGTTTTCGCGATTCATAATATCAATTTGTGACTTCGATTTTGAAGATTCCTACCAAAATTTCGAGTAAAATGTAAGATTTAATGATTTCTTATTAAACACAGTTTAAAATCCGATAAAATTTAATTGATTGAATCAGGCGTTACTTTGCGGAAATCCATGACAACTACTATAAAAAGTTATTTTGCTAATTCCGCGACTTGTACTTGCACTAGTGATGCAGGATTTTCATGCGTAGGTTCACCGCCCCCCGCCCTCAAGCAAGAAGCAAGACATGCAATGAACACACACCTGGAAGGGTGCAACGACCAGCAAAATAACTTTTTATAGTAGCCGATAAAATTTAATACTAACAATGTTCAAAAATGTGGTCTTCATTTAGAAAGTTTTGTTTTCAATAAATTCTATTGCATGTATAAAATAATAATCATTACATCGATGGCTCCCACGTTAATAATCGTAAATACAAAAAATCTATTTTACACCAGAGCAGATTTAAAACATTTTCGTTCATAATTTATGTAGTTTTAAAGTTAAAAATTCTAAATTTTTGTAAGTCGTATATATTGACCGGTGTATTAGTATGGTTTAGCGGATTGAAAGAGGATGTAGTGACTAAGATTGAAAAGGGTATGCTACGGTGGTTTGGACATTTGGAAAGGATGAGTGAAAGTAGATTTACGAAAGAGGTGTACAGAGCAAGAATGGATGGTGTTGTTGGAAGGGGCCGGCCTAGGCGAAGGTATGGCAATCAAATTTGCGACATTTTGAAAAAGGGCCTAGTCAAAAGTACCCGGTACCGGCGATCATGTTTGAAAAGATTGATGAACGTGGAAAAAGCGAAAGAGGTATGTTTGGATCGCAGCAATTGGTGTTCCCTTGTCTCTGCCTACCCCAAGGGGAGAGAGGCATGAGGTTATGTATGTATGTATGTAGTGTCAAAACCTGAAATTTGTCTACTTTTTGAAATATTGTAGTGACACTGTTTTACGTCGTCATTCAATCACGTAAAAAATCGTAAATGTTACTTTTTTTTTATATAAAATATGGATGGGACGTTTGTCTTCCATGACACCTGATGTTAAGTAAACATGAAGACTAAGGTGGTACACGTCCATCCACGAGAAACCTACATATTCACTCGACGCTTATATATATTACAATGCCTTAACTTTTACATAATTTAAACATAAAAAGATATCAGGTAGTAGTAAATAAATAGGTACCTACTATCAGTAACTACAAAATAATTTTCAAAAAATAATCAAAAAATAATTTATTGCACTTAATTTAAACGATTTATTTCAGATAAATTTGCTTATAACTTATGGCACTCTGAATTCTTTAAGGCAATTGTTTTATTTAATAATTTTTATTACAATTACCTTATATAAAATCTCAAATATTATACGATGGATGGATATCACTCTGTTACATAGGCACTGACTTACGTTAATGACACATAATAATGAAAAAGAGACTGACTGAAAAAGAGTGCCAAGAGTTTTTTCCGCCGGCTTTTTTTGTCTCTTGGTCTACTGTAATATCTTATTTCACAACTATCAACAACTAGGTAGTTAAAGACGAAGTACGTGATGACTGACTTCATCAAGTGTTTTATGCCCCAGCCTGCACACCCTTAGAGACGAAATCGGCCAAGCAACTGGTTACCTCGTTAGCTTCTCTTGAATACTTTCTATCTTTGATCATTTGAAATCTTTTCAGGGCATTTCATACGACTTTTTCATGGCGATTTCATAGTTTTCTTGGGATTTGTAACACCACTCCAGCTAAGATACGATTTACCCAGATTTTTGGTGGTGTTTTTTTCGTGTCAATCCACTCAGATTCATGTTTTTTCCTAATAAAATAATAAAAAATATATCTGACACTCACACAACATTATTTAGCCCAAATTAAGTTTCTTAAAGAACTTGTGTTATGGATACTAGATAACTGATATACTTAAGGGCCTACACTACCTCAAACACGCTCCGAATCCAAATTTTGATCTCAAATATCTATCAGAGTACTGAACTAATAATTTTAGAAAAAACATATAGCAAAGTTAAGAGTATGAACTAAGAACCATATGTTTTGAAAACACAATTAATGAAAAAAATCTCGATAGAAAAAAATCACAAACTTACCTCTAAAATTAAAAAAGAAACCTTATTACTTAATTAGTACTTAACCTACACTAATGTAACTTGGTATTTTGTTTCAAGGTATGACAATACGTGTACTATATGATCTGATTTTAAAATAATTTTATTATTTTTTTTATTATAAATCTTAAATCTAAAATAAAGAACAAAATAAAAATTTTGAAATACCCACGACGCGACGTTTAAAAAGTAATTGAAGAAAGAATAAAATAATTTAAAATCCCCCGACTGAAATGATTTATGTGACGAGAGATAATTAACGTGAAAAGCTTTTTTAAAAGTTCACTTGGTCTCACACAGAGTCGGTCATATTATGAACAACATACTATTCGTTTTCATAGCACTTCCCTACGCTTACCTATTCGGTTCTTGAAGATGTAGATGTCGCAATAACATAGGTATTCAACTCCCTATGAACTTTATGAGAAGAGCAAGAAAATCCGTCGAGGGCTGCCATCAATATTTTAAATTTCAATATAAAACTACAAAACGAATTCATTCAATGGGGCTGGGGCTTTGTTGTAACGTAACTCGATATCATGTAACATTATACCAATCAAATCCAAAGCGATGATTGATAACGGCATTCAAATCGGACCAATGGTTTGCAAACAAATATTTACTGCAGCGCCCCCTGGTGAGTTGTTACCGTAACACCTATCTCAGAACATGCGCTAATCAAATCCAAAGCGATCACTGAAAACAGCATTTAAATCGGACCAATGGTTTTGCAGATAAACGGTAACATTGGCTTTTACAAACAAATATTTACTGCTGCGCCCCCTGGTGAGTTGTTACCGCTACACCTATCTAAGCACATGCATCAATCAAATCCAAAGCGGTTACTGAAAACTGCATTAAAATCGGACCAGTGGTTCTGGAGATAAATGGTAACATTGGTTTGCACAAACACCCTCTCACCCCAAACGCATATACCGTCTCCGTTCCGTCGTGGGTAATAATGTGTTTGACACCTGCGCCCGTTCAAGGATTCAGTTCACGGTGTTTTCACTAAATTTCGTTAGTATCACTAAGATATAGATGGCGCTGTTTATAATTTATAAAATTAGAAAAATGCCATAGACAATGTCTCTTTCATCCTACTTTTCATTCTTCGGTTCATTCAATCAATCACCTAACCGACTCCATTAAATCTATCTTCTATCTATCTATAAAAGTTACTTTATGATTCAGTTGTGCTCCGGCATTCGTACGAGGAACCTGTGTCGCTTTCACGCTTGCCGCCGCCGCTACAACATCACGTAAATATCGTGTTTTCCATAAATAAATTTGTGGTGTGTTTTATTTCAAAATGGGAATGAAAGAAATAAGATACGGAAAAGGCAGAGTTGGAGAAAACAGAACGCAAGTGAGTAAGATAGCTCCGACGTGCGTTGCGGGGTGCTTCACGGCCGGGCGGTGAGGTGGGGGCGAAATTCAGATTCTAGCTGGAGTAGTATGGGCTCTTAAGAAATATATAAACATACATATTGAATAAATACATATTGTTTATAAGAACAAACTTAAATAAACATATAAACATCCATGACTTAACGACTAATATCTGTGTTCATCACACAAATATCCGCCGCCACCGGGATTCGAACCCAGGACCTCTGGCATAGAGGGCAATGTATGTTTCCGCTACAACAGCCGGTCGACATTCTAACCCTTTTAGTTATAGGTCTGTTTAGTAGATTCTGTTTCAGTGCAAAAAGTTGACAGTGGTGTATTAGCTAACGGTGTTGCATAGCTGGAAATCTTTGATTAATTAAAACAGTTCATGATTAATATTCCAACGAAGTATGGGCAAAAGTCATTTGTGCAATTTATATCTAAATGATCAATAATACTGTCAGAAGACGATGGATGTGGAGTGCCGTTGTTATTATTAGAAATAATGAAGTGGCTGGGGGTAGTATTACGACTTACAGTATCGTCTTGCTACTGATAATTTAATATAGCCGTTATCGTCTCGAAATTTACCAACTATATTATATTTTTGCAACGATACCTTCGTTGTAAGGATTCATTAATAATTTTAAATAGATACATAAAAGTTAAATCATCTTATTAGTTTTAGTTTCATATTAGTTTGTAATAAGCTGTAGTATAGTAACACTGTATCTTATTTTATTAGATAAAAGCTAATGTACATAATTAAAGCAATCAAATTACAGTGCAAAAACATAATACATTTTCACCCTAATATTATAAACCGTACCTAACACATACATAGTCCAATCATAAAAAAAACGTTTGATTAAGATTACAATTTTCTCGGAAGTCTTAAATAAGTTTAAGCATTAAAATGTTAATTGTATAGAATTTTATACTTTATAGCATTCAAATAATAACTATTCTTTATCACAAGTAGACAGTGTTAAGTATTGTTAGTGCCTTACCGGATAATTTCTCTCCCAAAAGCTCAGAAAGTGCGGAAATTTCTAATAAATCAGCCCCAAGTGGTACCGGACATACTGAAATTATAAAAAAAAAATACTTATATTTCATTTTTATGAGATTTCATCGGAGACTATCGTAATTGATACAATACAACAATCAAATCAGCACTAGCAATCAAATGTAAGATTTTCTTAACCACGTAAAAAATCGTAAATGGCACTTACAATACATTTTAAAATACAATAAATAACGTACATACGTAACGTATAGTCTAAAGTAACTTTGAAGAAATAACCTAAGAATCTTTATCAATATTATTAACAATATAAAAAAACAAAAAATTACTTACCAAACAGTAAGTTTTCAATGTGAATTTCAAGTACAGTACATTAGCTTTCATTTAAAGCACACAGATTTCCTTCCGGGGGTAAAAAGTTACATTCGTCGTGTTCTTTTTACCCACGACGGAACGGAGACGGTATATGCGTTTGGGGTGAGAGGGTGTTTGTGCAAACCAATGTTACCATTTATCTCCAGAACCACTGGTCCGATTTTAATGCGGTTTTCAGTAATCGCTTTGGATTTGATTTGTGTATGTTCTTAGATAGGTGTAGCGGTAACAACTCACCAGGGGGCGCTGCAGTAAACATGTGTTTGTAAATGCCAATGTTACCGTTTATCTGCAAAACCATTGGTCCGATTTAAATGTTGTTTTCAGTGATCGCTTTGGATTTGATTAGTGCATGTTTTGAGATAGGTGTTACGGTAAAAACTCACCAGGGGGCGCTGCAGTAAATATTTGTTTGCAAACCATTGGTCCGATTTGAATGCCGTTTTCAACTATCGCTTTGGATTTGATTGGTATAATGTTATATGATATCGAGTTACGTTACAACAAAGCCCCAGCAAAGTTGAGTTGTAAATACTTATTATAATACTTCACTATATATTTAAATAAACTACATGGGTTTTCCAGCGGTGGAGGGGACATTAGAGGGCTGATGAGGAACGAGGTGTTGTGTAATGTAATGTATGGTACCTATATTATGCTCTTTTAAAAGTTTGAAATAAACAACAAAATAATAATTTTGAAAAACCCACGACGCGACGTTTAAAAAGTAATTGAAAAAGGATAAAATAATTTAAAATCCCCCAACTGAAACGATTTATGTAAAGAGAGATAATTAACGTGAAAAGCTTTTTTAAAAGTTCACTTGATCTCACACAGAGTCGGCCATGTTATGAACAACATACTATTTGTTTTCATAGTACTTCCCTACGCTTACCTATTCGGTTCTCGAAGATGTAGATGTCGCAATAACATAGGTATTGAACTCCCTATGAACTTTATAAGAAGAGCAAGAAAATCCGTGTAGGGCTGCCATCAATATTTTAAATTTCAATATAAAACTACAAAACGAATTCATTCAATGACAGCCCCAGACGTCGCGTCGTGGGGTTTTTCAAAATTTTTATTTTGTATTTTATTGTGTCGAACCACATGCCATTTCACAAAGTCTAAGTGCTCTTGAATATTATCTCAAGGTGTTTTTTTTTATTACAGTTACTCATCATTTAAATTAAAAAAAACTCGCAACCAAATTAAACGAATGCGCTTGACCTACCCACGTAAAGAATTAGAACTGACCATACGATGCTCGACGAAGTCGTCGTGGCGCCGTGGTTTCTGCGTGTATCATACGGTTAAGACAGGTTAAGCAACGTTGGGCGCGGTCGGTACTTGGATGGGTGACACATTCATTTCTCAAGGCGACTTCCGTGCTTCGGAGGGCACGTTAAGCTGTGGGTCCCGGGTGCTATATACTTGTATACAGTAGTCGTTAGGGTTTGTCAGGCACCCTGAAAATTCTGACGTCCACTACCCAGCACTGGGCCAGCTTGGTGGATTATGGCCTAAATCTCCTCGTCGCCCAGGGGAGAGACTCATAACCTGCAGTGGGATCATTACAAAGAGTTGTGATGATGATGATGATACGATGCCTGCGCCCTTCCCTCTCTTCCACGTATACACTCATAAGAGTCGATACCAGAGCTTACGCGGCATATGTTACTTACTTTTATTTACGTTTGAAAACTTCCTAGTTTTTTGAGATAATTATTATTTTGAATTCGGGATTGATGTGAATTAATTATTTAATATCAATTCCAGCCATCGACATCTATTCAGTTCTGAAAATGTTTAAGAAATAGTGTTTATGAAGCAACCTTCTTTATTTTACAAAATATTATTTCAAGAGATCCATCGCGACAGTATATCTCAAGGGGAATACGTATATATCGGAAATGGGAGATCGCTTGGGTTTTTAAAATGGGCAGAACCGGCAACCCCATCAGGGTTGTCAGTCCTGCTAGGCGATTGACTCATATTAAAGCTAGTTATGTTAGAAAACGTCTCAGAAGGGTCTCACTCAATCAAACAACTTATCAGTTTAAGTTTTCTATTTATTATAATCTACCACCACTTCGGAAAGTCGATCTGTTGAGAAGAAGTGGCAAGAAACTCAACAGCAATCATCTTGTAAAATACAAAGTAACAGTTTACAGCCAGAGAACAATAAATAAGTAAATATCACAATCTTAACGACACTGACCTTTATCACAAAGCGGCTCTTTCTCCACTCCGCCATTTTTAACCCAACCTATCCGGAAAGTCAAAATCCCCCCCAACTCTCCAATGCAAGGCAAAGGCCGCCACAAAAGTGACGCCTTCTCCATCTTGGTTTTCGTACCGCCAAAACCTTCTACTGTCTGGTCTCCTATCGGCCGGATTCTAGCCAATCAGAGACCAGCCAACAGAAAGCCGGTGGTCATGACACATACTGAATAATTCTTTTTATCAACATCTTCTATTAACAAAGCAATTAACAAAGCAATAGGAAACATCTTAATTATTTAAGCTTAATTAAAAACAAATCACATAAGTAATTGTCACAATAACAAATATTGAACTTACTTTAACATGGTGCTTGACCTGTACTAATCTTTATCTTTAGTAAACACAATTACTTATTAAAACAAAACACTTATTACAAACGGTATTTGTTGATTTGAATACTTATCTTTTATGATTAGATTTAATAATTTTACTTTAAAGCATTCTCAAAACATTACCATGAGAAACCAAAATAATCAATAATAAACGTTGGATTGTTTTGCTATCCAAACATCACAGATAATAAAGGATTCAATATGTTGATTGATAGCAATAGTTCGATTGATAGACCTAATATTGGATTACAAATATTCAGAATCAATTAATTTAGATTTCTTAATTTGAGCTTACAGCAAAACGATTCAATAATTTACGATAATCATTTCGATGAGGCTCGGCGAAGCCATCGCGGCGACACGGCCATACTGATGGACGCTGCGTGCTCTGCAGCGCAACTTCCATCACGCTTTATCTCTTCAGAGTTGTTCTGTAAGAAAAAATCATATGAGAGTATAGGTGCTACTTCCACAGTAACCCTAAAGTAAGATAAGCTAATGCATAATGTTATTGAATGCAATTGCTGCTGTTCATTCCACATGACAACAGCTCAGAAATATTTTCATATTTTGTATAGTGAAACTGCTCACTCCACGTGACAACAGTTTATAGAAATATTTTGATATTTTGTATACTGAAACTGCTCACTCCACGTGACAACAGTTTAGATGTAATATTTTAATCAAGGGAAGGATAGGCGTAGAAAAGGTCGATGCTGTAATTAAACAGGGGTCCTAAGGAATATTGGGAGAGGTCGATGCTGTGCTCTGGGCTGTCCTGTTGGCCGTGGTACACAGGGGATTTTAGTTATTCATTTTCTTTTTCTTTTCTTTTCTTTTTTTTTCTTTTTTTTTTTTTTTTTTGGGAGGGGATTTGTCTTTTTGTAAGACTTCTTGTTATATGCCATTATACGTCTCCACCCGTATACAGCATTTTTTTTTAATTATTATTTTGTTCTTTTTTTCATTTTTTTTTTCATTTTTTTTGTTTTTTTTTTTTTTTGTTTGTTTTCTCTTTTTTTTTATAATAAATAAAATTAATAATAAGAGTTATAGCATGAAAGGAGCTCACCGTATTTGGATCAGCAATATCACCCAACTGGAGTTGAGCTACGGCTACAATGCCCGATGGCCCAGACTGCGATTCTTCATGGGGCGACACGGCCAGCTGCGCGTCCATACCAGGTCGAGGAGCTCGGCGAAGTTGTCGTGAGCAACCTTTCGCGACCGTCCGTGATGGGCAACGACCTTTATCACGAGGTAGCGGTCGTTTTCAAGAACTGTTAACTTCGAGTAAGGAGGTTCCTAAGAAAGTCCGTATGTTGCATCCGCTCGCCCATCCTGTGTTCTAATTTAATTTTATGGTTGGGCTGCTGCAGAAATCGATCACTCATGTTCTGCATCATCTTCATCATTTGCATGAAGAACTCGTCGGAAACATGGCTTGATTGTGATTGCAGCAGCGAGGCGGATGAAGGCAGTATATTCGGCCTGCCATTATCTGAAACAGTAACATGACCGGCAGTATCGGATCGCTCAGGCGATCCCACTTCTGATATCGGAAATGGGAGATCGCTTGGGTTTTTAAAATGGGCAGAACCGGCAACCCCATCAGGGTTGTCAGTCCTGCTAGGCGATTGACTCATATTAAAGCTAGTTATGTTAGAAAACGTCTCAGAAGGGTCTCACTCAATCAAACAACTTATCAGTTTAAGTTTTCTATTTATTATAATCTACCACCACTTCGGAAAGTCGATCTGTTGAGAAGAAGTGGCAAGAAACTCAACAGCAATCATCTTGTAAAATACAAAGTAACAGTTTACAGCCAGAGAACAATAAATAAGTAAATATCACAATCTTAACGACACTGACCTTTATCACAAAGCGGCTCTTTCTCCACTCCGCCATTTTTAACCCAACCTATCCGGAAAGTCAAAATCCCCCCCAACTCTCCAATGCAAGGCAAAGGCCGCCACAAAAGTGACGCCTTCTCCATCTTGGTTTTCGTACCGCCAAAACCTTCTACTGTCTGGTCTCCTATCGGCCGGATTCTAGCCAATCAGAGACCAGCCAACAGAAAGCCGGTGGTCATGACACATACTGAATAATTCTTTTTATCAACATCTTCTATTAACAAAGCAATTCACAAAGCAATAGGAAACATCTTAATTATTTAAGCTTAATTAAAAACAAATCACATAAGTAATTGTCACAATAACAAATATTGAACTTACTTTAACATGGTGCTTGACCTGTACTAATCTTTATCTTTAGTAAACACAATTACTTATTAAAACAAAACACTTATTACAAACGGTATTTGTTGATTTGAATACTTATCTTTTATGATTAGATTTAATAATTTTACTTTAAAGCATTCTCAAAACATTACCATGAGAAACCAAAATAATCAATAATAAACGTTGGATTGTTTTGCTATCCAAACATCACAGATAATAAAGGATTCAATATGTTGATTGATAGCAATAGTTCGATTGATAGACCTAATATTGGATTACAAATATTCAGAATCAATTAATTTAGATTTCTTAATTTGAGCTTACAGCAAAACGATTCAATAATTTACGATAATCATTTCGATGAGGCTCGGCGAAGCCATCGCGGCGACATATATTCTTCGCAGACAAACTTGTTACAAAGTTGTATCATAGGATTTTGCACATGTAGGTATGCGTATCAAATTGAATCATTGAAATTGGTAACTGTTTTGATACGTACCTACATCAATTAAAGTTTAATTATGTTACGGCTTTGATGGTGCGTTGGTCTTTTTAACTAATTCAATGCTGCAGAATGAGAGGTCCTGGATTAGAATCCCATTGGGGCCAGTTTTGGAGACAATCTATTTTTCGGGCCTGAGACTTCTTTTTAATACATATATAACTTCACGCCTGTATCCCTTATGGGGTAGACAGAACACCAAAGGTTATAAAAACCATCTTATGTCACCTTTGACGAATTTGGAGGTATTATAATGACGGAGAGAGATCACTGAAGTGACAGGGGGTCAGCCTATCGCCCGCAAAAATGTCAATAAAAGGAACCTCTCTTCTTTTTAACTAACATTTAATATTTTTTTCACGCTATATAACATTAAAATATGTAGAACTATAAGCATTATTAAGAACTATTTGTACACATTTTTTCTTATGTATACTAAGATACTCCTAAGTTCCGCTGTGGAGTCTCCATAACACAAGCTTAAATAAAAGCTTACTTTGGGGCCACAAAGTCAAAGTCAAAGTCAAAACATTATTTATTTCATAGGTATACAAACAACAAGTCAAACTATTTACAAATTAAACTGAATCTACCACCACTTCGGAATGTCGATATATTCAGAAGAAGTGTCAAGAAAGTAAGACATAGTCGATACGTCAATGTGGGTTTTCAAATATTATTATTTATTAACAAAAAAATGTTTAATTTGAGGAGTAAAGAACTAGTTCTTATGGTTATCACTTCAATTTTCACATACAAATAACTTTTTATTTTGCGCGATAAATGAATTCTAATATCTGACATTATTTCCAAACTCTAAAAATCTCAATTTAAAGGAAGTTGGAATAAAAATAAAAGAAGATAGAATGCATAAATAGAGAGCCATGCCACAGATAAATTTTCAGAGGAGAATGAAGTTTCTGTGTAAACAACTAGATAGATGTACCACAGAGTTAAAAATGAATAGAGATGTTTGTTATTGTTATTTGTATAAAAATATTTCACTAGTTATTTTGTACATTAATAATAAAACCATAAGTTATAGGTAAGTAAAATCATTACCAGCCAGCATTATAGTCTTATTTATGAATTTATTTATTCAGCAATTTATGTAGACACAAGTTTAGATACAATATAAAGAAACATAATCAAAATAAGTACAAATCTACAGCTTATATCGATTGAAATCTCTTACAGCAGACCTAAGACTGGATAGTTAGTTCAAAATGCAATCATATATTTTTTTTCATTGTAAGGGTAGGACGTTTGTCTTCCATGCCACCTGATGGAAAGTGCGCATGAAGACTATGGTGTTACACGTCCATCCACGAGAAACCTATTCGCTCGACACCTAAAAGTTCCAGGACTGTAGTGGTCAGGAAAAACAGACGCAGGCAGATTGTTCCACACCTTGGCAATCCGTACCAAAAAAGAACTATCGAAGCATTTTGTTCGACTTCTTGGTAAATCCACTATATAGGGGTGGAAGTTCTGTCTGCGTCTGGTAGTCCGGTGGTAAAAAGGGGTGGGTTCAATTTGGTCAAAAAGAGCACTCGCACACTCACCAAAATGTAGCCGATAAAATACTGTCAAACAAGCAACCTTACGACGATGCTCCAGGTAATTTTATTTAACACTAGCTGACCCGGCAAACGTTGTTTTGCCATATAAATAAAAAAAAAATAGATGTTGGCCGATTCTCATAGATACCGGATAAGCACAAAAAAAATCATCAAAATCGGTCAAGCCGTTTCGGAGGAGTATGGCAACGAAAACTGTGACACGAGAATTTTATATATTAGATATTATACTTTTAGTTATTTGGTAAAACAAGTCTTTATTGGCTCTACAGGATTTATAAGCTCTGTGACTCCCTATCAATGTTGGTCGTTCCTTGTTCACCGGTGACTCATACAGAAACCTTTTCAAAACTCTGGGAAATAATATTTTTCAAAGTAGTGGAAATTTTAGTTTACATTCTGTCTTGTGGCGTGAAATATACGCGTCATTTATAAAGTTGAATTTAAAAATATAATGTTTTGTATTCAAAAGTTTTGAAAATGTACAATGTTCTAGAAATAAATCGGAGGAACAAAGTTTGTTAGCGTTTTGAAATGTGCGGATTTTTCTTTTTCTTTTATTTAAAAGAGAAGTTAACTGGAGTCGAATACTGAAAAAAGATCGGTTTTATTTTTAGTTCAAAGTATGTTTCATCAACTTTATAATTAGCTTAGCATGCACACATGCACTGTTGTAAAAAGGTTTCCTCTAAGGATCTACAAGTACAAAAATTATTTTAACTTGACCATATCGTCAGTTCTTGTGGTATATCAAACCTTCGTCATAGATTTGATAAATTATGTCCTAAAAACTGTTTATGTTTCAAATTGTATTTTATTTAGTCGAGTGAAAGCTGCTAACTTCGAATTTGTAGGTCACTTTATCCGATTTAACCATGGAAAACTCACTATAGTAAGAACTATAACTTTCTCTCAATAAGCCTCAATAGTTTTTTATAACGCATCTCCTTTAGTCACATACTTTATTTTTTTGTAATTTTGATTATATTTATTTATTTACACTTTATTGTCAACCTTATATTATAACAATTTATAATACATTCAAAGTGGCTGAGATTACACAATTGGCGGTCTTATCGCTGGGCAGTGATTTCTACCAGACAACTATGTACATAGGATAATCGTAAAAAGTAGAATCTGTAAAACATAGACTACATACCAATATAATTAAATTATAAAGATGTTTAAACATAAAAATATACACATAGATGAACAAATAACATTATACTCGTGTTTCGTCCGAAGAGATAATCTGAAAGAAATTATTATTTCATTTGTACTTGTAGTAGTGTACCTAGCGACTACCACATCACACTATCGTTGAGATATCTTCACTCTAATGAAGAATGAATGAATGAAGCTTTTTAACTCCTGGTCCTTTTCCCATCGTCGGTTCCGCTGCGATCCTACGTCATTGTTGTTCTTAGTGTCTAAACACTCACACGCTTAGCTTCTTACTTCAAATTATTTTTTAAGTAATTACTTCAAAGTCTTAAAAATGCCTAAGAGGTCAAGTGAAAATAAGTTAGTCAATAATTTCAAGAAAGTTACTAAAAATCGAAAGACGTTTGAAACAAAATGACCATCCGCGTCGTTCTTGAAAAAGAATATTACGAATATCATCGTCGTCATTTGAAGATTCCTGGAATTCCCAGATACACAGAACAGTAAGTACTTTTAAGAAAATGTAGAATTTTATTCAATAATTTGTTATCTAGATAATAATTTTAAACAACGTATGTTTAAAATGATTCTCAATCTACCCTCATCTTCTAGTTAAATTATTTTGATAAAACCAAATATTAAACAAAACCATTGTGCATCAGGACAGTTACAAGAACTGATCCGACGCATATTGAACATTGCTAATTGCACCAGGACTGCCACAAGGGCTGCTCCGATGCTTACCGCAAATATAAACTACTCTGTGTTCAGGATATATTGCAACAGGACAGCTTTAAGGGCTGATCCGCCGCATATCGTACATTGTTACTTGCACCAGAACTGCCACAAGGGCTACTCTGACGCATACCGCACATAAACATTACTCTGTATTTAGGATATATTGCAACAGGGCAGCTTTAAGGGCTGATCCGTCGCATATCGTACATTGTTACATTCACCAGGACAGCTACAAGGGCTGCTTCGCCGCAAAGCATACGTTGGTACTTGCACCAGGACTGCCACAAGGGCTGCTCCGACGCTTACCGCACATATAGACTACTCTGTATTCAGGATATATTGCAACAGGACAGCTTTAAGGGCTGATCCGCCGCATATCGTACATCATTACATTCACCAGGACAGCTACAAGGGCTGCTTCGCTGCATAGCATACGTTGGTACTTGCACCAGGACTGCCACAAGGGCTGCTCCGACGCTTACCGCAAATATAGACTACTCTGTATTCAGGATATATTGCAAAAGGACAGCTTTAAGGGCTGCTTCGCCGCATATCGTACATTGTTACATGCCCCAGGACTGCCACAAGGGCTGCTCCGACGCTTACCGCACATATACACTACGCTGTATTCAGGATATAATGCAACAGGACAGCTACAAGGGCTGCTCCGCCGCATAGTTAATAATAAATTGATGATGTTGCGAACGATAGCAAACTACCTACTTACATTTATCGTCTATTAACAAAAACTTTAATGAATAGAGTATTATAATACTAAAATAATAATATTATAGGAATTAAGTAATATATTATAGTATTACGATAAAAAAAAAAAAAATTGAAACTAACAATTAAAAGTGCAAATTAAGTATTTTTTCTATTGTTAGGTAATTTCCAGCTGGGAAATCATCGGCTCTTCCGAATGAAGCGAATGTGGATTCAACTTTATTGTAAATAGATAGCGAAACAGAAAAACAGCGTTTTGCAAGTATCATCACGTCACTAACAAAGATAGGTGCTATATCAGAATGTAAATCCTGTGAAAACTAAATTCTATTTTTACGCCCTAAACAAACGGATAAAATGAGATTAATTTAAAAAATCTAAACTTTATTAGCCATTTTAAAATTGAAGATTTTTGAACTGCTTTAAAACTAAGTAGTATCTCAGAATTGCTATATATGGCCATGATTGATATAAAAGATGCTATTTGACTGCAAATGTAAAGGTATCAAAAATGTTGATAAATTAAAATACTTAGGGCTCATTATTGACAGTAAACTAAGCTGGAACTTACATATACATCTTGTATGTGATAAACTGAGATTTAAACTAGGAAAGTTTATCATTTAAAGCATGTATTAAATAAAAGGACATTATGTATGATCTATCATGCACTTGCTGACTCAGTTTTAAGCTATGGATTAAGTAGTTATGGAAGAACCTGTAAAACAAATCTTCACAAAGTTATATTCTTGCAAATCAGATTGCTTAAACAACTAGATGATAAAAAAAAAAAAGGAAAAACCAGTACAATAAACTGTTTAAATTTTGTAATGTACTTCCAATTCATGATAAACTTAAATTCTTAATAGCGCTTGAACATATCATTGTTTGGATACCCTCCAAGTATATAAGCCATATGCCTGTCTAAGACAAAGCATAAGAAAATCAATCATCATTGTGCCAAAAACCTGTAACTATTATGGTATTAGAAACAGAAGTATATAACGCCATAAATATATAATGAAAGAAAAAAAAAAAAAACACTTAACTGTAATAGATAATAGTAAGCTTAATTGAGAATTAAGACAAATAAGTAAGTAGAAGAAGACAGTTCAAATGTATAAGTAATATCTCGATAAAGAAATTGTAAGAATCTTTAGGGTTCGTAATTAACGAAAGTAAAAGTTGTCTTACACCATCTACATCCTGCTAATTCTTAGGATATTATGTAGTAAACTCAAATAAATAAGAGATTTCTTGGCCTCCAGAAAAAAGAAATCTTACTAAATCTGAATGAATCAATCAATATTTCTCTCAATACAACGTTGCACCATTACAAAGTTTGCCTACCTGGTTGGTTTGTTAGTCATTTGAAAGTAATCTGCTGGACCTGCCATCGAATTTTGGTGGCTTTACATAAAACGTTTCGAGACGTGCAAATTTCTAAATTTAAATAGAACCTTGACTATGACAGTAACATGGATATTTCAAAAAATTACTGCCTGATCTTCAATGGTGGTACAAAACCATTAATCATTCTGTACATAGAATCTTGGAAGAGCAATACAATTTAGAAATTTACTCTGAACCTCAACTTCGGGGTGGGGGGCAGCATGCAATGGTGAGGTGGCTAGTGGACTATGGTCTATTGAATAATAATAAATATTTCTGACACTCGCACAACATTATATAGCCCAAATTAAGTTTCTTAAAAAACTTTTGTTATGGATACTAGATACCTGATATACTTAAGAAATATATAAACATACATATTGAATAAATACATATTTTTTATTAGAGTAAACTTAATTAAACATATAAACTAATATATGTGTTCATCACACAAATATCCGCCGCCGCTGGGATTCAAACCCCGCCCGTCTGGCATAGAAGGCAATGTATGTTACCACTACACCAGCTGGTCTTCGTTTTGAGGTGCGTAAAGCGTAAAATGCACATTAATTATTTAGAACTGCTTGCTGCGTTTAAAGCTCTTAAAATATTTGCAAAAAACTATAATAAGTGTCAAATATAACTTAAAATAGACAATTCCAATGCCGTTTTATATATAAATCACATTAGAGGTGTCCAATTACCTTACCTCACTAGAATAACAAGAGAAATTTGGCAGTGGTGCGAATCGCGAGAATTATTTTTTTGTTTACTCTTCATATATCCGGTCTAAGGATAATATGATTGCCGATGCTGAATCCAGAAGTATTCATAAAGACATTTAATGGGAATTAAGTGAACAGGCTTTTAAATTGATTACACTCAGTTCGATTCCCCTAATATAGACTTAATTGCTAGCCGCGTAAATATGAAGTGCTCACTATAATAAATAATAAATAAATATTTCGGACACTCACACAAGATTATCTAGCCCAAATTAAGTTTCTTAAATAACTTGTGTTATGGATACTAGATAACTGATATATTTAAGAAATATATAAACATACATATTGAATAAATACATATTTTTTATTAGAATAAACTTAAATAAACATTTAAACATCCATGACTTGACGGCTAATATCTGTGTTCATCACACAAATATCCGCCGCCGCCGGGATTCGAACCCAGGACCTCTGGCATGGAAGGCAATGATGTTACCGCTACACCAGCCGGTCGTCATAATGATCATTGCATATAGACCCTGATACATATGCTATAAATGCATTTACTATTAGATGGTCCACATTCTATTTTTATGCCTTTCCTTTTGCAATTATACTAAAATATTTAAAGAAAATAATTGCTGATCAAGCTACGGGTATAATTATAGTCCTTCATTGGGAGAGCCAGCCATGGTAATCACTATTTCAACGATTACTCGCACCGAAATGAATTAGTTATAGGCATACACATGATAACGGCTTGGACATGTATACAGCAAGTGTGCCTACGATTCTCTCGTTCCTTTCAAAAATATTCCGTAATGGATCTCAATATGGGTCACCCTATAGCTATAGAGCTGCTTTATCCTTGCTTTTAAGTAACGAAGTAACAAATGATGGTAACATCAAAAGATTTTTCAAAGTTGTATTCAGACTTAGGCCTCCTCGTCCTAAGTACGATGTTATCTGGGACACCATAGTTGTTTTAGAAACCATATCAACTGGTATCCTAACGACACGTTAAGTTTAGAAAAGTTGCCTTAAAAGTCAGTTACGTTAATAGCAATAATAACTGCCCACTGAGTACAAACTATATCGAAAATTTATGTATTAAGTTTAGAGCCATCAGAATTACATATCAAAATAAAAATTCCGGATTAAATTAAAACATCAAATAACATAAAAATCAAGTCATACCTATATTCCTACTTAAAGAAAACTAAAGAATTGCGCCGTTCTCATAAAAACCTTATAATAAATAAGCTTCAGAAAACCACTTAGTATAGGTAGTGGACAAACAATAGCTCGATGGATTAAGGCAACTCTTGCAGATTGCGGCGTAGATGTCTCTTTTTTCACTGCACATAGCATACGCCACACTAGCATCTCCCGAGCTAAACAGCTAGGCCTAGATCTTGACGCTATTCGTAAAACTGCGGGCTGGAGTGAAATAAGCACTGCTTTCGCCAGGTTTTACGACCGACCAATTCAAAATAACGATAGATCTTTGGCAAGCTTGGTTCTGCCGGATCAATAATATTTTCTTGCAGCTTTTTAAAACGATATAATATCTTACACTCAGAAAAATTTCACGTAGTTTGCTCCGGCAGTTTAAGAGATACCTATATCGAGAAATCTCTAAAAAACACCTCTTTTTGAAATAAAAAAAAAAAAAAAAAGTATGGAACAAAAATTTGAAAAAGTACAATTTGCTTAACACAACCACAAGAAAAAGATATGAATAATCATTCCTCTAAATTTCGTAAACATCGAACTGCAGTACAATAAAGCAGATCACTTCAAAGTCATAAGATTTTTGAAAGCTGATTCATAAATTGTGACTGTGTAATAATAAAAATACATATTACTTTAGAAATTGTTTAATAGATATTTCCTCGACTAAAAAACTCATCTCTCAAAGTCTACAAGTACAAATGAAATAATAATTTCTTTCAGATTATCTCTTCGGACGAAACACGAGTATAATTGATGATTAAACGAACTTACTGTTGAAAATATTCTATGTGATATAAACGCAACCTTGTAGTCTGTGAATCAATCATTGTACAAGTGTCATCTGTCGCAAAGACATTAGGCTAACGTCAAGTCATATTAACTTCCTGTTCCGTTGTACTCCTCTATGAACAACTACTGTGATTGTGCTGTGCTGAACTGTGCTCAATAAATCCTTCGAAATCTCTGCAAAGCTTTTTTCTTTCACCGATTCTTTCCAACATGGTAGCAGAGCTTGGTTGGAAATAGTGAAAGACAATCGTATTTTGAGAAAAAAGAAAAACGTTGTATTTATAGTTGGAATAAAATTACCGGCAGACAACGCGGCACCCGAGCACAATGGCTTCAACGGCGATTGGACAAAACTGCATCGAAAAACTAAAAGGTGCGGAAAACTACTCCACCTGGAAATTCACGATGCGTATGCTGCTCATCCATGAAGAATTATGGCATTACGTGGAAGCAGAATCCACTGAAGATTGCGACAAGAAAAAGGTCGACAAAGCTTTGGCGCGAATTGCGCTTTCAGTTACGCCGGCGGTAATCCCATATATTCGCACAGCCAGAAGCGCACACGAAGCGTGGAAAACACTACAGAAAGCATATGAGGGACGTGGCTTGAGTAGAAGGTTGGGTTTATTGCGAAGCCTCTTCAGCACAAAATTAGCAGAAAATAACTCCATGGAATCTTACCTAAACAAAATAAAGGAAATATCTCACCAGCTCAATGAAATTGAATCGCCGCTAGACGACGAATTTGTCGCAGTAATTATGTTAAGTGGGCTCACACATGACTATGACCCACTCATTATGGCGATTGAGCACGCAACCTCCACGTTGACTACGGAAATCATCTCAGCAAAATTACTTCAAGAAACCCAAAGGCGGGAAGAAAAGACTGAAGGTGAGACAGCACTGATTGCAAGGAAGCAGCCCAGGTGTTACAAATGCAATGCTAAAGGACATATTTCTAGAAACTGCCCAGAGAAGAATTCCACTGTGAACAGCAGCTATATACTGAGCCGCCCTACAAAGAAGTTACATAAACATGTTCCTGTGAAGAACAAGGCACTTGTAGCGGCTCTCTGTGTCAAGGTGAACAGCAATGTATGGTATATAGATTCTGGAGCGACCAATCACATGTGCAATAATAAAAAATTGATGGTGAAGTGCCACAGTGACAAATCTGTAAATGTAAATATAGCAAATGGTGAAACATTGTCAACAGCGGGCTTAGGGGAAGTTCAAGTGAAATTAAAAGACTGTGTAAGGACAATAAGTGATACTTATTATGTGCCTAATTTAAGTACTAATTTATTGTCTGTAAGTGCTATGACTAAAAAGGGGTATGTTGTAACATTTGATAGTAAGTCATGTACTATTTATAATAAAAATGAAGTTTTGGCTACAGGCACTCAAATTAATGGTGTTTATCAGCTCGATACTGTGTCAGACAGCGGCTGTACTGTGGAAGAGGAGTGCACTATGATGGCATCAGCAGTGACGGACATGACATCCCAGGAGTTATGGCACAAACGTCTTGGTCATCTAAATTCGAGAAGTATGCAACTTCTTAAAAACGGTATGGCTAATGGGATTTCTTTTAATTCTTCTATTTTTCAGCAATGTGTTTCCTGTGTTGAAGGAAAACAGAGTAGACTTCCATTTCCGAAAAAAACGCATAGTAGAGCTACAGAAGTGCTAGGTCTCGTTCATACAGACCTCTGTGGTCCCATACAAGTACCATCACTTAGTGGTGCTAAGTACTTTCTTAGTTTCATTGACGACTACACAAGAAAGCAGTTTGTTTATTTTTTGAAATCAAAGGATGAGACTTTTCATTATTTTAAACAATTTAAAGTTCTTGTAGAAAATGAAACAGGAAAGAAAATAAAAGTACTTAGAAGTGACAGAGGTGGAGAATATATAAGTTCTGATTTTCAGGATCATATCAAGGCATGTGGAATCAAGCACCAGAAAACCATACCAGATTGCCCTCAACAGAATGGTGTCGCAGAACGAGCCAATAGGACTGTCATGGAAAAGGTCAGATGTTTGCTGCGAGATGCCAAACTTGGAATGAAGTTTTGGGCTGAGGCAGTGAATACAGCTGTTTACCTTAAGAACAGAAGTCCTACAAAGGCCGTAGCTGGAATGACTCCTGAGGAAAAATATACAAATAAAAAGGTAAATCTTAGCCGTTTAAGAATTTTTGGTTGTATTGCATATTCTATGGTAAAGAATAGAAAGAAACTTGATTCTAAAAGTAAACCATACATATTTGTGGGGTATAGTGAAGAGTCCAAAGGATACCGATTAATTGAACCCTGTAATCCTAAAAAATGTATCCAGTCTCGAAATGTTGTCTTCTTGGAAGATAAATTTTGGCACAAAAACATGTCACATGATGATAATTCTAATCAAAACATAATTGTTGACTTTAACAAACCGAATGTAGATAAAATTCAGCAATCAGAGTCATGCACTGTGAGTTCTGATATTTCTGATGACATGAGATTATCACAGAATGAGCCAAGAATCAGCACAATCACATTGGATGACTCTGACAGTGAAAATTCAGGTAGTGACACAGAGAATTGTGCGGACATAACTTATGTTCCAGGAGAAGAAACAATGGCTGAGGCAGAGCAGTCGGACACCTCCTACGAAGAAGCTCCTGAGTCTCCTCTAATGGCCAATTTTGTGGGAATTGTGGACAGCAACTCAGATGACCCTCAGACTGCAACCGAGGCACTAAATGGACCAAATTCAGATAGTTGGCAAAATGCAATGGCTGATGAGTATAACTCTTTTATTAGAAATAAATGTTGGACTCTGTCAAAACGTGAACCAGGACATAAGCCTGTTCAATGTAAATGGGTTTTTAAAAGGAAGTATGGTGCTGATGGTGAACTTTTGAAATATAAAGCTCGTTTAGTTGCAAAAGGTTATACCCAGAAATATGGTATAGATTACCACGAAACCTTCTCACCTGTAGTCCGCTACTCTACAATAAGAATACTGCTTGCACTGGCGGCAGAATATAACTTAGATATCGAACATCTGGATGTAAAAACTGCATTTCTCAATGGAGACCTCGAGGAAACAGTGTACATGGAACAACCAGAATACTTCAAAGTCAAAGGAAGTGAAGAAATGGTATTTAAACTTAATAAGGCTGTTTATGGTCTTAAACAGGCCTCCAAATCTTGGTATGATAAAATAACCAAGATTCTATGTGAAAAGCTGAAGTTTAGTCGCCTGACTTCTGAGCCCTGTGTTTACTTCAAGTTTGATAATGGATCAATATTGATCATAGCATTGTATGTCGATGATCTCATTTTATATTCATCTCCAAACTTTCGAGATAAGAAAAATATCAAGAAACAATTACAGGAGGAACTTGATATTACAGAACTAGGGCCTGCTCAGCATGTACTTGGAATGAAGTTGATGAGGAAAGGAAATAAAATTTACCTCAATCAATCAAACTACATACAAAAGATATTGAAGAAGTTTCGCATGGAGGACTGCAAAGCTGTTGGAACACCCATGGAAACAGGCCTAAAACTAGCCAAGGAATCTAAACAGGATGAAACCTGTGACTATAGAGGTCTGATTGGTTCACTTATGTATGTAGCAGTGTGCACCAGACCTGATATAAGCCATGCAGTCAGCTACCTTAGTCAGTTCAACGATTGCTTTGGCGAAAGTCATTGGAAAGCTGCCAAGAGAATTCTACGTTATTTGAAAGGTACAATTAATTTTAATCTTGTTTTTTCTAAAACAGGTATGGACATTGCAGCTTATGCTGATGCTGACTGGGCATCAGATAATGTAGACCGTAAATCATACACAGGCTTTGTTTTTACTATTGGTCAGTCTGTTGTCTCTTGGGAAAGTCGCAAGCAAAGGACTGTAGCTCTATCTAGTACTGAGGCCGAGTACATGGCGTTGTCTGACACATGTAAGGAAGCTCTGTTCATTAGACAGTTCATATTTGAAATATTTTGTACTATGCCTAAAATAACAATTTATAATGATAATCAATCTGCTATAAAACTATGTAAAAGCTTTATGTTTCATTCGAGAACAAAACATATTGACATACGTCATCACTTTATTAAGGAAAATGTAAATAAAGGTATTATTGAAATTAAATACTTGTCAACTATAAATATGTTAGCAGATATATTAACCAAAGCACTTTGTAAAGAGAAACATAGTAAGTTCGTAAGCCAGATGCTCACTATCACTTAAATAGTAAACTTAAATAGTAAGGTATGTGAAAATTTGTAACATTCTGTAGAGTATCTTGAATGTAAATTAAACTGATATATATGTATTGTGATTGATGTAACTAAGTTAATACAACTTCTATTTAGTTTGTTAAAATTTGTCACATTTTTGATATATATTTTTTTGACATTATGATGTTAAAACAGATTTAACTGTATAATTTAACTAAGTTAATTAATGGGATGTTAGCCACAATGTAAATTTTGTTTGGATCTTTGCATTTATTGTAAATAATGATAGGCTTGCGTTTAAGGGCCAGTGTTGAAAATATTCTATGTGATATAAACGCAACCTTGTAGTCTGTGAATCAATCATTGTACAAGTGTCATCTGTCGCAAAGACATTAGGCTAACGTCAAGTCATATTAACTTCCTGTTCCGTTGTACTCCTCTATGAACAACTACTGTGATTGTGCTGTGCTGAACTGTGCTCAATAAATCCTTCGAAATCTCTGCAAAGCTTTTTTCTTTCACCGATTCTTTCCAACACTTACCTGTACGTGAAGTTCGATCATAATTATACGAAGTGTTTCGTCCGAAGAGATAAGCATTTATTTCCCGCCCAACCCTCCCAATTTAGTCTCGAAAATATCAAGACTGGACTAGTCTAGGTTACTCTGAACTAAATGACGTAGGATCGCAGCGGAACCGACGATGGGAAAAGGACCGGGAGTTAAAAAGCTTCATTCATTCATTCTTCATTAGAGTGAAGATATCTCAACGATAGTGTGATGTGGTAGTCGCTAGGTACACTACTACAAGTACAAATGAAACAATAATTTCTTTCAGATTATCTCTTCGGACGAAACACTTCGTATAATTATGATCGAACTTCACGTACAGGTAAGTTCGTTTAATCATCAATTATACACTAGTTAATTGAAAACTTTTTTGTCTCCTAAATATTTTTGTATCAATTCGAATTTATTCCTGTTGCAATCGGCGGCGGCGGACACAAACAATATCAATTTTTAATAAAGTGTTGAACTTTTAAGTAATAAAAGCACATTCGAAAATAGATACCTACCGATAAAAAGTCATATTTTTGGAATTTATCAACAAAAAATTTATGGATACATATTATATGGAATATGTTGTGAAATATTTGTCGACCTTCAGTACCTATAGTGATAGAATATTTGTCAGTAGTTTGCGAGGTCATGGGCTCGAGTATTAGCCGCGTTTTTACTAAGATAACCTTAGTTTCAATACTTTAGTTCTAACCCTCTAGTTCCTATCTGTTCTTGTTCCTATTGAGGTATACCTCCTAGTTCTGGGGTGTGCATTCTTCTACATAACTTTTCAACTCCTAAAGTCCAAAAATATTTCTCATACCATTTAAAATCATAATGATCATTCTTCATAAAAAAATTAAACACTGAATATTAAAAAACATTGACAGTCATAATATCACTTTCATATACATCGATTTTACTAATATTTGTTTTAATATATTTTGTTATACTGATGATCAAACTCATAATCATTCGATAAAGAACTATAATACGACGACCACTTTGGCGCTGGGGTAACACTGTCAGCCTCAGACGCCAGTGGTCGCGGGTTCGATTCCCGCACGGAACAAGAAAAAAAAAATGTTCCGTGTCTGAGTGTTTATCTATTTATTTATTTATATTCTAGGTTCCCCCCTGGTTCGCTTCATGGTATCCCATAACACAAGCTATGCTTACTTTGGGGCCATGTAGTTGGTGTGATTGTCTGGGGATTTTACTTTACTTACTCTTTATATTCGAGCGGTGCTGTGGCAGCGGCCGGAGAAGCGCCATAATCCCTAAAGTGTCAGGTTGGTCACCACAACCCTGATATGGTCAATACGATAGTCAAGCGATAACTAATCAAGACAAAAAATATGATAATATTTTCTGTTATAAAGCAAGCTATTCCAAATAACCACATTATGACTTGACGTTTTTAATCAAAGCAATATGACCATTAAATGCTAGGTACAAAGAAAAAAGATCTGAAATATAAAATTTTGAATTTGAACTGGTTCTTGGTAGCAAAATTATGAATAAAATAAAAAATGATCACAAACTGTTACGAGCTTCGTTGATAGTACTGAAAATGTATAAAAATAAAAGTATGAAAAATAAAATTATGAAGAGTGACAGTTATGAACACAAATCGGTAGTAAGACAAAAATAGAAATAAGAATTTTATGTGACCCGATTTGGACACCTAGTTCTGCTGAGTGGAGGAATGTTCTGCCACATCATAAATTTAAGTGTTAAATTGGGTGTCCACTATGTTTGCGCTCCAGCAGCGCACCTGCAACTGCTCCAATGAATAAGTACGTCGCGCGCACTTCTATATGCAACATGCCTGCTCCTCGCGCTTTAGTTTCCGCGAACTGTTGAGCAAATACGTCATCCCCAGAGACAGTGGCTAGCGCACTGATACACTGTTTCAGTATATATGCTATATCGAAGACTTTAAAAACCTTCCCCGATTAATAGTAAAATCTTCATTTTATTTTTCAAACACCGCAGGATAAATCCATGGCTCTTCCAATTTCAGTCCTCTTTTGAACTTTAAGTATTTTTCGTCTTTCGGATCCCACAGTACGGCATAGTTTTTGTACACTTCAATAAGTGCCAAATATTTTTCTTCAGACCACTCATACTGCGTGATGCGCGTTGCAGGGTACACACTCGATTCCACACCCTTTGTGTTCGCGCTAAAAACCGACAAGAGTCGGAGCGCCTTCCGTGTTTGCGCACGTACCCACTACTGGGAGCAGCTGCAGGAGCGCGAAGTGCTACTGGAGCGCGAACATAGTGGATTGGGTATCCACTATTTTACACACTTTAAATTACTTTAGAGACACATAATTAGGGTGTCCATTACAGTAATTTATTTATGTATTTACACATCTTAATTCAATGCCAATCCTGCAATAGCACATTAGCAATGCAGAATAAGCTATTAGTTATGATATTTAACAACAGATTTTATTAGTTTAATGATGGTCGATACCCAGTTGAACCCCGAAGAGGTCCTATCTACCTAATAGGAGTATTTCAATTTATTTTCCTTTAGCTAACCTATTCATAAGCAGTGTTTAGGTATATTCTAAGCGACTTTTACAATGCCGTCTATAACCACGTTTAATAAAAGATTAACTGCGCCCACAGAATAGATCAGTCCATGACCATCAATATCTTAATTCCCAGCGTGAATAGGCGAAGCGAACAAAGCCTATCCCTACACTGAAATCGCCATTGTCCTTTCGTGATATATCGTCTTCCTTCCCAAAGGCTAACTTTCTATGAACATTTGAAAAGTACGAAGCTATTAATTGTGAAAGAGAATTACTCAGTAACATTTTATTAATGTCTTTTTTATGCATAGTTTTTAGAGGTCCTTCTTTTGTGGGTTATAAATTAGCAGCTTTGTCAAATTATACTTGCAATTTTAAGTTTGGATCTCATCTTTAGAATTTTTAACCGACTGCCAAAACAGGAGGAGGTTCTCAATTCGTCTGTAAGTTTTTTTTTTTTTAATTTTTGAATCAGATAAATTATTAAAGTTCGTATTCAATTAATTAGTATCAATTCATTTTTGGCATAAATTTACTATAGGTAGTAATTTGGATGGAATAGAAACAAGAATAAGATGGCGTTTATAAAAATAATTTAGACATTTTTAGTGTGTCGGTTTTTAGAAGACGGTTCTCTTTTTCTTAAAAATAAATAATTAGTTTGCTTTCATTTTGAATCGGGTTTTATTTATTGTTTATTAATACTCTGCATACATTTATTATAGCCCTCAAATATTACCGATGCGGTGGTAATGTACTCTGGAAATGCTTTACGAAGAGCCACTATGCCTGTGTGGTATCATCTTCAACCTCACTTTCACATCATTAAGACATATCAGCTCAGATTGGAGTTAAACATGGTTTTTTTTTGTCGAAAAAAATCTGAGTAAAATAGGTACCTACAATACAATACGAATACACTTCATTGCCAGAATCAAACAGATGTACACACTTAACATATACACAGAGAGGAAAACAGGATTCATGAGAATATAGGCGGCCTTGCCACTCATGAGCGATCTCTCCCAGGCAACCTTGGTTTTACAAAAATAATAGAACAAATAATTAGTTGGGTTTGCATTGCTTTAAAAAATTTAATAATTAAAAATATCCTAAAAAATACTAATAATATAAATAAATATACAGGGTGTAACTTTTTGAGGAGTGGGATTGATCTCAATCCTACCAAAATAAGCCCCATATAGTTGCGATTTTATGTTTCTTTTTTGAAAAATTAGATTCTCAGAGAAAATTTGGAACAACTGCCTAACTTCTTGGCTTACGGTCGTGATTTTTAGTCCTAGCTTTGTTTAATAGTAGGCCTTTAAAACCACTGTAAATCATGGCCTTTTACAGATGGAAATAATGTTGCAACAAATCGATTATTTCAGAAAATCTGGATAGTTGCTTCTATGCTGGACTGGGAGCAAAAGAAAAACATAGAATGTGCCAGCTGCTTCTCTTCCCGGGCATACTGTAAAATGCAGTTAAGGGACCGGGGTGTTTTGGGAGGCTTTTTTGTGGGCGATATCCCATACGGGATACAGGCGTGAAGTTATGTATGTATGTATCTGGATAGAACGTTAACTTTGAGGGATTGAACTTTTTTTATAACCTATCTTTAAAACTACTAGTAGTTAAATATTATCTGAAAATTTCATTTGCCTAACAACAACAATGCCGAACAGTAAGAAAAATGTACTCCAGTAAAAGACGTAATTATTTCCATTTACGCGACCCTATCTAATTTCGAGAATCGCTACTTGAAAAGTCTTTTGTTCAGGTAACTAACACTATTTATTCTTATTGTTCATGAACTTAAAGTCGGTTTATGCATAAAGAAGGGAAATAAATTGAAAAATTGTTGTGTTGTTATGTAACAGGCCGTGGTTTGCTTCAGGAGCTGACTATCTACAACTTTTGTATAACTCTTTAATAGTTGGTCGTCTGCCCTTATGAGTACACTCTGTGTACTCTTTGTCTACTTCTGTGTTTTGCTTAATCCTACAAACTTGGATATTTTAATGGACTCAGATTTTAATCGGTGAAGCCTGAACGGGTCCTTACACCAAAAAGTGATACTCGTGAACGGGTGTTGCTAGCGGTACCAGGTCGTTTTGCTGATGATACTATGACAATTTTATTCCATTCTTGTTTAAATACTCTGGTTTCAGTTTGTCATGTTCTTGTTGTGCATTCATACCTCAATGCACTTACTATGTATGTAATTTGGTTGTGGCTTGACATTGGCTCTAACAATAAGCTGTCTTGTATTTGTTTTTTTTTTCATGTCATGATCAATATGTACTGTACCTATTTGTAATAATTCATATAATCCTGACTGAAAAAGAGTGCCAAGAGTTTTTTCCACCGGCTTTTTTTGTCTCTTAGTCTACTTTAATATCTTATTCAATAACTATCAACACCTCATTAAAGCCGAAGTACAAAATTGTGACTTCATTAAGCGGCCATTTAATGGTCTTATGATGAATAAAAAAAAATTCACTTCATTCCAATTATACTTTTCTCAATGAAATATCTAAGTAATTGCTAAATAAATAATATTTGTTTTGTGCAGAATTGAACGCTTTAAATTCAAAGGTGTTTCTTTCACACAAGATGAAACACAGTTCTACGGAGTATTTTTCTATGGGCTTCGACTAGAATAAATATTTTTTCAGAAAAACCTACATACGTTCTTGAATGAATTGTCAACACATTCACCAAATAATCCTTAATTTATTCACCAAATAATCATCGTTAGGTTACAATAGTTCCACCAATTTCACCTTGTGAGGCTTTAAAGCCAAATCCTTACGCAGAATTCGGCATGTGGTTGTTGTAGATAACCTCAATTGCTGGGAACGTCGAGGAGTTGACAAATTCGGATCTTCTTCAATACTATGCCTCAAAGCTCTATGTTTTCACATGAACAACCTGGTCGAATGCTTTCATGTTGACACATTGTGAACGGAGCCTGTCAGCTCAAATTTATCGACCAAATTCTTGATAGCTGTTTTAGAAGGACGATTATATTGACCAAGAATATACGGAATTGTAAGAAAAGTTTACCTGTATAAATTCACCGTATTTATAGTGCTTTTTTACTATTTTCGGGGCTTAGCGATCACTGGCGTCTGAGGCAGATAGTGATACATACCTCATCCCCAAATTGGTCGTATTAATTATAGTAGTTTCTGATATAACGGGTTGAAACAAACAAGTTTATATCTTGTAATATAAAATTTTATAGGAAATCCAACTTTTTTTGATCGAAGAATAAGCCCCCGTTTGACCTCAATGGCACCTGATGGTAAGTGAAGATAAGGTCGAAGATGAAAACACACGGGTCTAGACACATCATCGCCAGAGCAGAAATATTTTATATGAAGGATGGTCGCTAGCCATTCCAACCATTACCAGGATTCCTGATCCTACCACCAAGCGGGGGTCACGATTATCCAAAGGCAGTAGTTTTATTTTAAGCCGACCTTATACGGGCAAATCTTATCACGCTTCTACAGCTAACTATATGAGTGTAGATAAATAGATTTTCTGCTCCCGGCAATTCTATCTGACGACTTCCGTGATATTTCAAGATAAGAAGCATCTTGTATCGGATTGCAGCGCGCGTTGCAGACTGCCGCTTTGAGGATTATAGGGTGGTGTAGACGGGCAATTTTGCGCTTGGAATAAAGTGAGATTTTAGGATTTTATTATGAATTGTGACTTTTTAAGGGAGTTGAGTCTGTTTTTGGTTTTGAAATGTTTTGAATACAACAATAAATAACAATATTATATAATACAACTTTCATGCTGAACTGGGAGCGAAAAAAAAGCATAGAATATGCCAGCTGCTTCTCTTCCCGGGCACTCTGTAAAAGTCAGTTAAAGGACAGAGGTTTTGTTTGATAGATAAATAGATGTAACTTTTATTGATACTAAAATTACATTACAATCACAAAAATACTAAATCTAGGTCAGTGCGTGGTATATAAAGGTTAAGAGGGTTTTAAAGGACGATAAGCGGACCCCCTGTCACTGTAATAGTCTCTATCCATCATTATAATACCTCCAAATTCATCAAACGTGAGATGAGATGGTTTGATAGCCTCTGGTGTTCTGCCTACCCCAAAGGAATACAGGCGTGAAGTTATGTATGTATGTATATAATACACGGCTCGGTATAACTGAAGTCATTGATATATGAATTAAACTGTTAAACTTTTCTATTTTAAGTCATGTGGCACTATTATCTTATAAAATTTATATAAAGTCTCTGTAAATTATTAGTTATAAGATTACTGGAAATAAAGCCTTTTTATTTTATTATTTTTTTAATATAACAATATTTACTAATCAATATTTTATTTAAGGTTCAATAAAGAATTATTGCTTAAAATAATAAATAATAAATAAAATCCCCAGACAATCACACCAACTACATGGCCCCAAAGTAAGCATAGCTTGTGTTATGGGATACCATGTAGCGAACTAGGGGGGATATAAATCCTAAAATACTATTTATGTATTTATATTCTAATACCTAAAATATAAATACATAAATAAATAAACACCCAGGCATGGAACATTTTTTTTCTTGTTCCGGGCGGGAATCGAACCCGCAACCACTGGCGTCTGAGGCAGACAGGTTTACCCCATCGCCAAAGTGGTCGTCTGAAGATTTCCTGTGTTAATAAACTACATACATACATAAACTCACGGCTGTCTTCTTTTGGGGTAGGCAGAGATAAGGGAACAGCAATGGCTACGATCTAGAACTACCTCTTTCGCTTCCTCCACGTTCATCAATCGTTAATTAATTATATTTCTCATATTTTTCTATTTATATTGAAATCAAGAATATGAGATTGTTTTTTACCTAGGTATCAGGGCAACTACATGGATATTAATTATATAATTGTTAGGAGAAGACGGGCGTAAAAGGAGTTCTTCTCAGTACGTCAATTCACACCACGTCGATTCCCAATATGTAGACTCAATTTTATGTCATATACAGGTAAAAAAAAAGATGTTTATATACAACTTTTTTTTTTTTAATTTTCCTATTAAAATTTAATGAATGATTTAACATTTTGTTATTTTTTTACTGTTTGATGCAATTATGTATATGGCTCTATTAGGAATGAACGGAAAATATCTAAAGAAAATAATCAGTCTTGGAGGTATGCATGGCTTTGGAAACGTCCCCATACTTAGCCTCAACCTCATTATGGGAGTGTCTCGAAGTCGTAACATAAACTTCTACGACCTTCAACGATTACCGTTTGCTAATTCTCAGTGCTACCCTTTGTAAAATGCACTCGTTTTTTTACGGAGGCTTTGTGGACGAAAAACCGGACATCACCTCTTCGCATTAATTGGTACGCTTGGAAGGCGGGTTTGGATTGTTATGGAAAATTTTGAAGGTAATCTACTACTGCCTATACCTCGGTTGTCGGTTAAGATCTTTTGCTTCAATATTGTCGATTCAAAACGTTTGCTCCTTATAGAGTTTACCTAAAAAATATACAAATTTACATTAAATTTTTCAAACAACTTTGGTTTCTTGATTATGCTCTGTTTGCAAAATATGATATTAAGAATTATGTATCTTTATTGTTTTGTATACATATCTCGTTTAGGCACTGCTTATTTATTTTTTAAAGTCCGATTACACCTTAGTATTTAAATTAGATATAAAAAAAACTTTTTACCTATATATGACATAAAATTGAGTCGATATGCCAAGAACCGACGTAGTAGGAATCGACGTATTGAGAACAACTCCATAAAAGAGCTATAATTTGGAAGAGACACCCTACATATACAGTGTACATATTTATTTATTTATTTATATATATTTTTTATTTATATAAAATGTAGTAATAGGACTTAAAGAGCATTATTTTTACACAATTTCATCGACAAAAATACCCCAGTTGGTCAATTCCCAAACCCTTTCATTGTGAAGAAACTTTTATTTCAGTTGCAGCATCACCTAGATTTGTAAAACAAAAGAACTTGTAAAGCAGTCAAAGTTTTAGGTCTGGCAGAGGCTCCCTATTAATAATAATTTTAAGACAAAGGTATAAGCAAAACATAACATAAAAAATAGGAAAAAGTTTTTATGTTTTTGCCGATTTGACAAATTATTTTGTACAGTCTATGCGGACATTTAGGCGCATAATTCTCAAAATCTGCGAAAACTGCACTATTTACCCATCTTCTTTTCTTATCCTAAATCAATGAAGGTAAACCTTAGCTAATAACGAAAAACTCATAATACTATTTTTATCTTTCATCTAATTTATAAATTTTCAATGGCCCTTTAACAAAACCTAATAAATAAAAGATAGATGAAATTGCCCGTCTGCACCACCCCATTCGGATTCAATAACGATCGGACCTGATAAACAGGATGGGAAGCCATTACAATTTATGGCTGATTTGCTCTATCTGTCCGGAGCTGTGGCTGAATCAACTAATGTGTCATCAGTGGTTATCTTGGTATAAGTTGCTCGTGTGTGAAGAATGGCCATGATAGATCTGTGGTGATTAGGTAAGATTAGAAAGTGATGGATTTTGACAGATATTTATGTGTAGTTTAGATTATGTGATACCAACCCCTAGAAATAGCTTTGGGCGTAAACTTTATGTAAGATATTTTGTTTTTTTTTTGACATAATAATAGTCTTAATTGTTATTAGATTTATGTTTTTTTAATACGTATACAAATAATGAAGCTGATAACTTTGTTATTTGATTTGAAACTCCTAGTCAGATTTGAAAAAAAACTTTTTGCATGATAGCTTTAATTTTAAGGAGGCTAGATTTTAGTTACAAATATATACGTCATTGAAAATCACTTAGTCATCATCTATATGTGAGCACTCCACCACCAAGCGGGTTTTGCTCAGATTAGATGTTTTTGGGGAGAGGCTTAATGTATGGAGTAAGTTTTGTTAAGGTAATTGGACATTTGCAGTTGTACAATGATCGTAAACCTCAATAAAGGATGTTTAATAAAATAAAGAAAAAAGTACGTAAGTTAAACAATAAAGTACACACCAGTTGAAAACGTGAAAAAAGGTCTTTTTCTTTAGGAACGATACAAAATGGTTTTTTAACGTTTGTATTTTAGAATATTGAAAGCTAGCAGCTGCGTTTGGTTTTACTTACTTTAAATTTAAATATAAAAAAAAAAACTAATGTTTACTTACAACACTAATTGAAACAACTCAACAACTCACTTTATATTACACGTAGTTTTTATATTGTAGGAAAACACTTTACTTATGAACAAATTAACAAACCTTAAAACACGTATCCATATGTTTTTATTTGTATAATTTATGCGCGATTCAAAAGACAATCAGCGCCATCTAGTGCTTCAAGTGGAACTAAACAAAGACAACCATAATTTAATGAAAGCAACAATAGCTTCTTTTAAATATCATTTAAAAAACTTCTAGCCCTCAAACTTATGTCATATTATATAGAATCTATGTTAATACAAAGTATACTTTGTTCTTTCTACTTATATATTTATTTTTAAATTAATGTTTGAATTTAATATATATGTATTTCATATTATATTATTACACCTATTTTACTATACTACTTTAATTAGTACCATTTATAAAATAATAATGCCATGTTTACGTTTCTTTTTAATGTATTTTAAGATAAGGTTGCCTGGAAGAGATAACTTTGAAGTGATAAGGCCACCCAAATAATACATCTAATGTCAATACTGTATTTTTATAACTATCCCATTCCATGAAAATGGCAATAAAGTGTTGGAATTGAATTGAATTGAAAGCAAGTAGGTATAGCTTCAACAACCAAGCAAGTAATACTTAGATCAAGAGGTTTCGCTTTCCTTTGAATATCGCTTAGGCGCAACTAAGTTTGATTACTTTTCTAAGCTGCATAGAACTTTATCGACTCGGATCTTTACGAATGTTCGCATAGTATGAAGACGGTTTGTAAGCAATAACTGAAGTCTATCCATCGCCGCACGACCAGCTTAAATAAATGTGTGCCTTGTTAATTTTGAATGTTTGTAAACATGTTGTCCTCTTAAATAACTACATACATACAAAACGTCACGCCTGTATCCCTTATGGGGTAGGCAGAACACCAGAGGTTATCTGATGTCACATTTGACTTTGGAGGTATTATAACGATGGAGACAGACTTTTGTAGTGAGGGGGTCATCCTATCGCCCACATAAACGCCTTTAAAACCTCTGTCCATTAACTGACTTTTACAGTATGCCTGGGAGGGAAGAGATGCAGCTGGTACATTCTATGTTTATAACTGTGGACACAATGTCACTAGATACAATTTCAACCGACTCCATACTTTACGAATATTCGTTAACATACAAGTGGATAAAGTTCTGTGCTCGCACCGCTGGCTGGTTCGTGTGTAAATTAGAAAATCACCTACTTTTGAAGTTAAAGCTATTGAATATACTTTAATTTAAGATTTTTATAAATCCCAAATCCTATTTTATACATGCGAAAGTTTGGATGTATGTTTATTTGTTCCTCAATCACGGTAGAACGGCTGAACGATTTTTGATGAAATTTTGCAAATAATTTTAGAAATAATTTAAAATTTATAATAACTTTTCATTTCGAAATATTATGAAATTCTCACGGGACAGATATTTTTGTAGAAAAAAAAAATGTTTTTTCGACACGACAAGACGCTTTAATCTTAATCTTTTTATAATATAATTTTATTTTTTATAATTATACATATGTACATAATTTCACGCCTGCATAACTTACGGGGTAGGCAGAACACCAGAGGTTATAAATCTGATATCACGTTTTTTGATGACTGAAATTTGGAGGTATTATAATGATGGAGAGAGATTTTTGCAGTGAAAGGGTGACCCCCTTCGCCTATCGCCCACAAAAATCCTCTAGCAAAACCTATGTCCCTTAATTGACTTTTACAGTATGCCTGGGAAGAGAAGCAGCTGGCACATTCCATGTTTTTTCTTTGCTCCCAGTCGAGCATAGAAGAATTTTTTTATAACACTATCTAAATTATATGACGCGAACAATGTCGCTTACTATAGCTTGTATTCACAAAACCTCATAAAAATGCACTATGCCAAGTGATGCAATCTGCAAATGATCTGAACCACAGCGCTCTTAACCTAGATTCTACAGTTCAACTAAATACTAAGATAGATTTATTAAAGTTTGTTCGCTTAAATCTCTAATTTATTTATCCAATTTCTCACTCAAGTCCGCGTCTGTACTTCAACCCTCTTAATTCTTACAAATTAAAAGAGTTACGTAATGAGACGAATTATTTATTCCTTTGTCTTTTCTTGAATAGAATTGCAACTTTTCAACTTTGTACGGTATATTTTATTTTTTTTGAACAAACTCCTGCTAATGATTCCTCTTTCAATTATAATCTAACAGCCACATCAAAAAAAATGAAAAGCACTGCACAGGGGAATGCATTATAAACGAACCAAAGTCACCAACACAAGCTGAGACGTTTCAAATATTTTGAGATAGTAATAAAAAGACACTCGAGTAGCAAACCACAAGGTGTACTGCAGTGCTAGCACGAAGACGGTTTTGCACGCAATAATTGAAATCTATCCATTGCCGCACGGTCAGCTTAAATAAATGTGTTCCTTGTTAATTTTGAATGTTTGTTAACAGGTTCTACTCTTAAATAACTGTAAAATAAAAAATTACATTGTTACTAAAAACTTGCAACCGACTCCATACTATACGAGCATTCGTAAACTTACGATCGACAAAAGAAGATCCGTGCTAGCACTGCTGATAAGCTAATTCATACTGTTATTCTGGATGTGGGATGCCAGAACTGTCTTGCCTGACGTAATTTTGTCACAAAACATTATTCTGCCCTAATTTATTTTCTTTACGAACTTATAGATGCTAGAAAGCGGATAAAATTCATAATACAGATATAATTTTTTATAATGAGCCAAATGTGTGACTATAATTGTCTCGTGACAGACAGCTTAGGTCATACACCACTTTGGTAGCCTAGTGTTATGGATGACAAAATTTTCAGAAATGGCTTCTGACAAAAGATTACTAAACAGCACCCTAAACCGACTGCTTATCGTACCCTCCGAATTACAGAAGTCGTCGTGAGAAAGATCGAAGATTTCTTCGTAAGAATGATCCTTGTAGCGACCACGTCGAACGTTGCCTAACCTGCTATGATAAGAGATCCACATCCAGGTCGCGGCGTCATGCCAACTTCATTTGCAGGAACAAAAGTGTCACGATAAAAAAATAACTGCAGTTTGGTAGGAATTTCAACATTGAGATTAGTGTAAAATTAATCACAACTAACCAATCCATTAATCTTGATAAAAAGGCAGTAAAATTGGGTCAATCCAATATGGAAACTATTTTAATTAACCTCTGAAACCGTGCATTTGGTTAAATGAAGATTTTTGTACAATTTTAGGAAAATAAAATGTTTTTGTACAACTTGAACTATGATTTTGCTGTTAAGTAGATTTGCATGTAAGTGTTTTACCGACGTTTTAAAAATAGAGTCCATTACTAGCTCTGTCTGTATCATATCCGATTCAAAATACTCTCCTAATATTATTATTATGTTATTGTAGTCATATTGCAACGAAAGAGAAAAAATCCCTAAATATACTTCCGTCTTCAATCTATTCAATCTACGGTGGTTTGGACATTTGGAAAGGATGAGTGAAAGTAGATTTACGAAAGAGGTGTACAGAACAAGAATGGATGGTGCTGTCGGATGGGGCCGCCCTAGGCGAACGTAAGCCGATCAAATCGGCTACGTTCTTAAAAAGGGCCTAGTTAAAAGTACCCGTAACCGGCGATCATGTATGAAAAGATTAATGAACGTGGAGGAAGCAAAAGAAGTATGTCTGGATCGAAGTAATTGGTGTTCCCTTGTCTCTGCCTACCCCAAAGGGAGACAGGCGTGAGGTTATGTATGTATGTATACTTCCGTCAAAAGATTTCAGAATATACAGGATATCAACACATTAGAACAGTTTCAAGAAAAAATTGCTGCTAAATAAAGTTAGAATTGTAGAGCCATACAGAAGCACTATAAAGAAAAGTTGCTCATACCTAAAAGTTAAATTCTTGGAGAGTAATCTTGTGCTATTTTATTAACCATAATCTACTTATTGCGAATGAACTTCTCAAGAGTTCCGAGTAAATTTGAGCAAAAGACACTGTTGGCGTTTTAAGGCATTCATTACGCTTCTCAATTTATGTTACCTTTCACCGTGATGTTTCGGACCCCGTGATCACTCGTGAAGAGTAAACACGATATAAGAAACGTCATTCATGAAATAAAACTAATTATGTAAACTTGAATAGTATTATTTCATCGTTTTTAAATGTAAAATATTATGTTATTAGAAATGTACATTGTACCTATAAGTATTTTTATCAAGACAGTAAAATTTGATTTTGTGTCCAATTCTTTGCAGATTTCAAAATTTTATATCTCAGTGTCCTTGCTACTAATTACGCTGGAGAATTGTATGATACAAAATTAGATGATAACAACTCAATGACAGCAGGAGCATACCGATCGGTATTTCCAATAATAATTTATCCTACTTCAAGAATGTAAGAAGAAGACAACATTTTGTTTCTGTTTATTTAAGTTGTGGTGATTGTATTTATGATAAATATAATGATAACTATCAAGCCCTAGCTCCATCTAACACCAAATGACATTCACGCTTATGGACATCATTCATGGTGGTAAAATGATGCTACAAACTGGAAAAGATTTTTGATCATGGTCAAGGTAACCATTTATGACCTCAATCTCATCTGATGTTAAGCGAAGATGAGGTCCAAGATAGTACAAGGTTTTACATAGTAACAAATAAATACTCCGAATAATGCCTGAAAACATCACCGTTGGTACTATTCTATTATATGGCAGTTTTGAACATGGACTGAGGTTGGTAGGCAGACAAACTCTGAAGGAGTCCTGCCACTTACAAGAGTCGATCCACTTAGTCGACTTTTACGACAAATTTCAACTTGTTTTGGACATATATCCAATATTGGATGTATATTTTGTCATCTTTGCCAGGCTCTGATATTTCTAATTTATTTTATTTTATGTAACTTTCCTACTTATTCTTGATAAAATAACGGTAAACTAATAAGTGATGCTACGGATACGGACATTATTTTATTTTTTTAATTTAAAGAAAACAAATATTCCTTGCTGCAGTTTTATTTTAATCATCTTAAGACATAAATGATTATTAATACTTGCTTATTTTTTAAGAACAACTAGCAAGATACCAAACATTGCTAAAAACCAGAAAGAAAATGGTAATTCTGGTATTGAAAATTTGAATCAAGAAAAAAATAGTGATGAGGTCTATTTTGAAACAACTGATACTGACAATAACTCAGGCCCTGATGTGACGGAAAATGATATGGTTGAAATTAAGGATGACCCAGTTACGCCAGAATATGATGTGATATATAAAGCGAAAAATGCAATGCAACCAATACCAGATACTGGTAAACAAAATGAAATTACTAAACAGTCTACCAGACCTGACATAGAAGACCAAATAAACTCCGATAAAGAAATAAGAGGATCTACAAGAATTATGACTTTAGATGATAATGAAACAATTGAAGTATTGCTAACAGAACCCTTGACGAAAAAAGCAATAAGACCAATGAAATTGTCAACAACTACACAAGGCGCTAAAATGTTAAATCTAAAACCAAACATCGGTCGAAAAAATCAAAATCAGCAAGGAAACAAAATAAATATAATATCTACTCTTAAAAAACTGAGATTTAAAGCAGTAACAGCAAATCAGACAAATCAGACTTCATCTGCTTTATCGACTCTAAAAATAACAAATGATGATAAGCATCAGAAAAAAATAAAATACAATGGTAATAAAGTTCGACAAGTTAAACACAATATAGAAATTCACTATGCTGATGACGTCATATCTGTGTTCCCTCCAAATATAGTGAATAAAACCAAAGGGACAAAATCCCCGATCGTCAAGGAGCTAGGTAAGAGATATGAAGCAACAACAAGAGACATTATTTTCCTACTCACCTCATTAAGTCCTCCAAAAAATTCGGATTTCCCTCCAGGTTGGGATACCTATGCAACGACTACATCGAAAACCAATAATAAAAAATTGAGCTTAGTCACGAAGAAAATTACTAAGAAAGTAAGTGTCGTTTCTAGAGCTCTGGATGAAATGAACTCAACTAAGCCTCCTATATGTATATGTTCAACTGTATATGAACCTGTTTGTGCTTCTAATCTGCAAAACTATAATAATGTTTGTTTAATGGAATGTGACAGAAACTTTGAGAATTTAAAAGTTCTTCACAACGGAATCTGTAAGATAGAATAAACCAAATACTTAATAATATTTTTTTTTATTTTGCAATTATCATTTAACAAAAAATCGTGAACGTTCTCCAAAAAATATTTTGCAAATATGTTTGAGCATTATATCATTTTCCCGATAAATAAATATTAAACCAACAGACTACAAGGTTATTTTTTTTAAACCTATCATTATAAATCATACATAATGATAAAAAAATATAGGGTCCGTTTAAAATAGTCAATAATATTTTAGTAGCTGAATAAGAATGATCGACTCGGTCTGAATTATAAAAGTTTTTTTTTTAAATATTTTCTTTAATCAAAATTTAAGTTTAATCTGTTGTTTATGACTACACAGCAAGTAACAAAACCGTTTCTATCTAATTGTATGTAGTCATAAAATGTAGATAAAATTTAAATTTTTCTCAAAAGATGAATTTTGAAATTTGAATTTAGGAAAAAATTTCTATTCTTTTTTTTTTGATTTCACATCCACTCATCATTGTTAATCTGCTATCAAAATATTGTTGGGCTCAAAGGGCTTAAATCACAGTTTAGGGCTTATTGAGTTAATAATACCACCGTATTCAGTTTTTAATTCTCTATCGATTGGTATATGATATGAAGTTGTGAAATTTGAACAAAAATTTTATTTACCCTCCCGTGTATTTTGGGGTGCCGAACCAATATAAAAAAGAAAACCAGACTTTAAAAGATTTTGCAACTCAAATTAAAAATATCTTAGGTTGTATACGAATCCAATGGTGAGTATTAAGGCATTTTAGCGCATTAATTTTTAAGTGTGTTCTTTACTATTATTCCACAGAACAATACCTGTACTATACTACCTAAAAATAATAATAAATACATAAAAGTATTCCCTAAGTTTATGGTGTAATGCACATTACATTTGAAAAACTATTCTTTACGCCCTAAATATTAAATAGATATAAAATTAAATGATCCTTACTACCAAAAAGAACAATAAATGTAATGTTTGTGATGCATTAAATGAAACGAATAAAGATGATTAACGAAGGTAATAATAATACTAATGAAGATAAATAACTTTAATATTACTTCATAATGTAGCCGGGAGAGGTCTCATAGAGACATAGGCCTCCCCCCAAGTTCTCTACACAGAACCCTGTCCATCGCCACTTCAGCTTTGCAACTCTTCTGGCCACGTCGGTAACTTTGGTTCGCCTGCGAATCTCCTCATTTCCGACTCGATCACGCAAGGAAACTCCGAGCAAAGCCCTTCCCATAGCTCACTGAGTGACTTTGAGCTTGTCTATGGTCTTTTCGGAAACCGGCTTGTTCAGGAGGTTAGAAGTCGTCAAAGCTACGCGCGAGACAGTTCGCAATGACCCTTAAAACACCCTATACACATGGCTCAACAAAGTAATGGGTTTGAAGTTCTTAAAGAATGTTTTGCCACCCTTTTTGTAGAACAGTACTACTATGCCTTGGTGCTATGGTTTCGCCGTTTTGACCTCGAGGATGATTGAATTGAACAGCCTCTGAAGAGTCTTAAGCACAGGTCTGCCACCAGCTTTCAAAAACTCGGCTATGATTCCATCGTCTCCCGGTGCCATATTGTTCCTAAGTTATTTAAGGGCCATACTGATCTCGTACAGGCTGACGTCCTGAACATATTCAGAAAATACACTATATGTCGGGATAATTTGGCTCTTGAATCTTTTGCCTGTTATCGTGTATAACTACCCGTAGAACTTCTCGACTTCTCTCAAAAGTTTGGGCTTAGACAAAACAACTCTGCCGTCGTCCGTTTTTAGCCTCGTCAATTGGTTCTGCCCTATAGCCGTTAAACAGTTTTTGTTACTTTGTAAGTGATCAGAAGCCTCCGCTACTAGATTATATCAAAAAAAAACCATGAATATATTTTTTAAGTCCATATGTAATTTTCTCCTAAAAATATTTGGATAACAACGCTATTTAAGTGTTACGTTGTCAGTGATGATAATAATATTGATGATTTATCACAAAACGCTAAACCCTTTGAGCTTGTTAAACAAGTTACTGATACAAAAACAAGGGGGGGTCGAGAGTTCACTAGAACATAAAATAAGTATAAATATTTAACTATTATGTTCAGTAAATAGCATTTTAATAGGCTTCATACAACAAAAAGTAAATCTTTGTCACTACCACTTTTTGCTTTCTGAAACTAGAGGAGTTATGAAAGATTCTAAATGTAAAGTTTTCTTGCGATACACTTCATGGTATTTTTGTTTAGTTATACCTATTATCATCATGGCAACTCTTTATAATGAGTCCACTATTATGAACTTAAAATCTCGCCTCTAGGTAATAAGGAGGTTTAGAACGTAACCTACCAAGCTTGCTCGGTGCTGGTTGCTTAGTACAAACCCTGAGGCAGCAACAGCGAGAACGCGCGAGCGGCGCGGGCAGTGACGCGGGGAATCTGGGCCGTTCTTGACGCCAGTGGGCTTGAGAGCTATTTGTCGCGGTTTCGTACAAACTCAATGGTCACACACTCAAAGGTTTCAAAAAACTTTCTATCGTGTCGCGGAAATCGCTGCCCGCGCCACCGCCCGCGCCGCTATCGCTGTAGCGGCCGTCCAGTTTGCAACCTAACGTCTACTATATACAAGTATACAGCACCCGGGACCGAAAGCCTAGTGTGACATCCAAAGCACGGAAATCACCATGAGAAATAAATGATCGGCGCTCAGCCATTCTTTTACCGACCGCATCGCTTAGCCTGCTATATTTTATAATGTGCACAGTCACCACGAGCGCCACATCGACTTTAAACAATGTAAATAAAGTATTCACATTTTCACAGGATTTTTAAACTTAATACTATCGAATAAGTTGTAAAGTGTATACATTTTATTAAACGTGACTTAAACACTACACAACTGAACTTATCATACCGTGATACTTTTCTAAGTTTTTTTTTTTTTTTATAAATGACTAATCCCGCGTTTGACCTCAATCTCATCTGATGGTAAGTGAAGATGAGGTCGAAGATGAAAGCACACGGGTTTAGGAAGGAACTGGCTCTTTATACAATATTGCCGGAACACATTACCGCCGGAGCGGTAACATTTGGCGGCAGACTTTATATAAAGGGTGGTCGCTAGCCAGGCGGACCCAGAAGGGATCCTACCACCAAGCAAAAGTTGATTTCATATACATAGAATAAAGAATATAAGAAATTAAGACAGGACCAATTTTAAAATATAATTCTAATCATACTTTTCTTTTCATGTCAAATTTTATCTATATTTTAAATAGAATACAAAATAAAATAGACAACTTTATTATTTATAGTGTTCTAAACAAAAACATTCTTATAAATTAAAATGCGATAAATTTAAATGCGATTTTCTTTGATACAATATAAACCTGCCTGCACATTTATTTTAGTATCGCTCAGTACAAAAAAAAATAAGATACCACAAACTTTATTACAAACTAGCTTTTGTCCACGACTTCGTACGCGCATAAACATTGTTTATATTTAACACAACCAGTCACTCATTGAAGAACCTTTAAGAACTCAATGAATAAGATTTTTCATACAAACTAAAAGCTTCAATAATACCCGTTCCCGTGGGAATTTTGGAAATTCCTTCCTTAATACTCCCCCACAATCTCTAAGGATTGTATCTTTTAAATTTCAGTTCTCTACGGTCAGTAGTTTTGGCTGTACGTTGTCTGTCAGTCACTCAGTCAGTAACTGAAGAGTTTTATATATTAAGATAGTCGCTGGTGTTGAACGCAGCTACTACGACTAGGCATTTCATTGAAAATGCTACAACGTAGTACTACAAAATGTTTTGTAGTAGCGTGTAGTCGTCTTTATGTAACGGTATACATTATACTAGCGAATAAACATATTAATGGATTTGTAAAAAAAAAAAAACTTTTTTTGCAAAAATTTTTTGTGACTAAAACACAACCCTGTATACATGTATACAAATTAAAGATGTATCTACCTACATACATTGATAAAAAACAAAGGATTTTCTCAAAATAAACGATTCAAAAAGATTAGACGTATTAATTTTTCAAATATTCTTTTTTTCATATTTAACAAATGACTAAGTTTTACATTGTAAAGAAAAAACACGGCACAGATAAAAAAGTTCTTTAAAATTTTCCAAAAGAAAAAAGTTACTTTAAAGATGATTCTACTTTTTAAACGAAACTCCAAGCAAACTTACTTAAAAAAAACTAAGGCATTGGAGATTGAATTAAGACGAAACGGAAAGGGTGCAAACTTTATTAATTAAGAGGGCACTGAAAAATTGTCCTTGTTAAAGAAATTTATTACACTCTGTTTGGCAGTTCTTTCTTAAAGATTCTTTATGAATTAGCGATCATGTAGGGCGAATGTCAGGAGATGAGTAAAACCAACGAATGTAGATATATGACTGAGTTTATTATACGCAGACAGACTGCGGAACCTTAGTTTAAGGGTTCAGTTTTATCCTTTGCAGTCGGAACCCTAAAAAATGTAGGACTCCAGGACGATACGAGTATTTGTTCGTGTTTCCTAACAAAGAGAAAATTGACAAAAATTGATACCATATTTAGCACTGCTAAAATATTACAAGCCAAAGTAGATGACTTACAACGAGAGGCGAAGGGTAATGGGCTTTCCTCGGAAGACCTAATAAATATGGTTCTTTACATGACTTTTCTGATCATTCTAGGAATGTGCATTTATCTGGAAGCATTACATTCTTAGAATAATAATAATAAATATAAATAAATATTTCTGACACTCACACAACATTATCTAGCCCAAATTAAGTTTCTTAAAGAACTTGTGCTATGGATACTAGATAACTGATATACTTAAGAAATATATAAACGTACATATTGAATAAATACATATTTTTTATTAGAATAAACTTAAATAAACATATAAATATCCATGACTTGACGATTAATATCTGTGCTTATCACACCGATATCCGCCGCCGCCGGGATTCGAACCCAGGACCTCTGGCATAGAAGGCAATGTATGTTAACATTACACCAGCCGGTCGTCGAATGATGACCTGAATTAATGATCTTAAAAAAAGGCCATCGAAATTAAAAAAAAACACACCTCAATAGAGGAGATGGTTGGAAACTATCACCGATATAGAACCCTATACTGAAGAACATTACATTTAACATCTAGCAAGCTGCACAATTTAAAACTCAAGACACAGTCTGCTCGTTTTGTTTCAATCCAGAGCACTACGCTCGAAGACTGAGAAACAGATGGAGGTGATGATGTATAACTTTTACCAATGTCAAGACGCCTTGACCTGCAGACACCGATACGTCAAGTTAAAGTTATATTATACGCAATACATCCAGTCAAAAAGTGTTTTATTTAATCGCGAAAACTTATGACAATATTAAGACTTTTGACAATTAAATAATAAATAAATAAAATTCCCAGACAATCACACCAACTACATGGCTCCAAAGTAAGCATAGTTCGTGTTATGGGATACCATGTAGCGAACTAGGGGGCAACCTAGAATGACACGGAACATTTTTTTTCTTGTTCTGTGCGGGAATAGAACCCGCAACCACTGGTGTCTGAGGCAGACAGGTTTACCTCATCGTCAAAGTGGTCGTTGGTGGTGATCAAATTTCTTATGTTGAAGGAATAAGTATACATTTACAGTTTAGATCTTGCTAAGTGATCTATAGTCCATCTATCCTAAGAGCAACATAGCTTGTGCTTAATTTCTTTGCATGATTAATGAAAAACGACAATCAACATTGTCCAAAATATTCATAATTAATGCAAATTCATAACAAAACCCACCCTCTCGCAAGTTTTGAATAGGTCATGAAAATTTAAACTATACAGTCATAAAACTGTTTAAATTAATTCATCAAAAACCAACGTACACTTAAGAACAAATTTCAAGTTAGCAAAAAGGGCAATTTCACACTTTTGCAAAGTGACAGCTCTGCGTGATAATTAGAATCGTTTTTACGACCGAAGTTTCTCTCCCATCCAGCCATTATTTTAGGTTAGAGTCCGTGTTTCTGAATTTATAGCAGAGTCATAGCTTAAGTTCGCTTAATTGAGGTTAAGTTGATGTCTCCATTTTGACAGACACTTTTTAGTACGATGCCTTTGAAAAGTACGATAATAATTTCAAATTGTTTTTCTGCTGTTAGAAAAACATAGAATGTGCAAGCTGCTTCTCTTCCTGTTAGTGAAGGGACGAAAAGTTAGTTAAGGGACATAGGTTTTATTGGCGTTTTTGCGAGCGATAGGCTGACTCCCTCTCACTGCAAAAGTCTCTCTTCATCATAATAATACCTCCAAATTTGTCACACGTGATATCAGATGGTTTTATAGCCTCTGGTGTTCTGCCTACCCCATTAGGGATACAGGCATGAAGTTATATATGTATGTATGTTTTTTTGGGACAATCTAGCTTCATTATACATATAAATGATTATGAGAAGATGTAAATTATTAAACTCGGTAAATACCTTTTTTATTTAAATCTAATAAAAATAACCGTGTAAAACGCTTGACTCTGACATAGCGTAAGAACGCACGAATAACAGTCCTGGTTTGTTTCATTTAGAAATAAAAAACATTATCTTTTAACAAATAAGCGTGTTCAGCAAAATAGTGTGAACAGTTTTTTTCCACCAGATTCTATTTTCCTACTATTTCATCGGCTACTGATTCCAAGAAAGTCGTCGTGGCGCCGTGGTTACTATGTATATCAAACGATATCGCAGATTAAGCAACGTTCGGCGCGGTCAGTATTTGGATAGGTGATCGCCGACCATTCATTTTCTCACGACGGAGAGCACGTTAAGCAATCGGTCCCGTTTGTACTTGTATACTTGTATTTCGGCGCCCTGAAAATTGTGACATCCATCAACAAGCACTGGACTAGCTTGGTGGATTATGGCCTATACCCTGCAGTGGGCTCGTTAAAAAGAGTTGTGATGATGATGATGGTGATTCCGGGACTCCAAAAACACGGGCTGCACAGCCGTGCAATCTTTATGGTATAAATATTAATCATTTTCACAACCAAATGCTTTCAAATTAATCTTCCTGTTCTACTTTATTGTTTCTACAATATTTTATTACTTACTTAAAAACTGGCATAAAACAGTTGACATTAGTATAAAAAAAACTCCTAAACGATTTTATATGACAATTTAGAACAACAGCTCAGTATTATTTCATCGTTACCCTATATTGCCATCGTCCTACACAAAATATAATAATGATTTATTCACAACCATATGAATGCGACCTACAGGGAGTGAAAAATATGTTGCTGTAATCCGGTAAACGCGCTCTACACACACAACGTTTTTGTGATCACTGAATAATACAAGATTTAACGAAGTTCCAAGTGAATGAATATCAATTGCTGTGATGGAAGTCTTTTCATCGAAGTTCGTCTATCATTTATAATCACGTTATAAACTTAAAAGTTTGTGCAGATTCAATAAAGATGGCACTGTCAAAATATTCATGCTTGATTGTTTTAAAAATATTCGTCATCATCATCATCAACAGCCTGTAGACGTCCAGCACTGGACATAAGCCAAGGATCTCCACGACGCTCGGTCCCGCGCCGCCCTAATCCAGCGTTTACCGGTGACTTTGACCAGATGGTCGGTCCATCTTGCCTGAGGACCGACCATCTGGTCAAACGGGGGCCTGCCTACGCTGCGTCTCCCAGTACGTGGTCGTCACTCAAGAACTTTTCTGCCCCAACGGCCATCTGTTCTGCGAGCTATGTGCCCTGCCCATTGCCACTTCAGCTTTGCAATCCTTTTGGCTATGTCAAAGGATAAATATAATTTTTTATATATTTTTCTAGAATTTTCAAAGCGGTACTATAATCATTATAACTACCTCTCAATATGAGCAGTACGACTAAATAGCTTTTGGACTAATTCTCAATATGATGACATCATATTGTAACAAGGTTACGTTTGTGCTACATACTATAGTTAAATCTAGTTCTCACAATAACTAATGATATTTTACATTTTCTACACTAACATCTTCTAGTTCCATATATTAAAATAGGGACATAAGTGTTTATAGCGCCTGGCAAACAATTTATAATAATTGTCTCTGCCTACCCCAAAGGGAGACAAACGTAAGGTTATGTATGTATGTATGTTTATAGAAATTCAGTACTTCGTCTTCGACGTAGTATTGCTATATCGCTGGAGCATTCTTTGTCATTTTTTGTCTCGTGTACTTATCCCAAGTTTGACCTCAACTTCACCTGATGGTAAGTGCAGGTAAAGTAAAAGAAAAAAAAAATGTTATAATTCTCCATTATTCTTAAATTAATATCTAAAAAGTATACTAAATAGAACTCTAGCCTGCCAAACGGGTACTCTACCAAATAGTATATATTTTTTAGATATTTAAGAAAATGCCTTCATAAAAACTTTTCCGGAAATAATCATGACCTGAGCTATGACTCATACTTGGCTGCAAACTTTATACCAAAGGGTGATATCAGTAGCCAGATGGAAACTGAAGGGTTTTGACTGCTCGCTTTTAAGACAAGTTTATATGGGATAACTAGTTATACTGCAGGCCTTACACGGCTATCATCTGCATTCACTTAAGGTAGTATACTGTTAGGTAAAATACTCTTAGCGACGTCAAACACTGGGTAAGGTGGTAAGAAGAATCTTAGGTTAGGCCTCTTTTCAGCAGCTGTGTGAGTCTCTCGGGTCACAAGATTATGACCGTATATGAAATAAAGTTAGAACCCTAGGTATACCGAGAGGAAAAAAGCGGCGGAATCAAAATTCTCGACACTCCTTTGTCAAAAGGGTTTAACATAGGTACAATTTGGCAGGAATACAGCTCTGCTAAGACATGAGATTTTAGATATTCGTTTTCAATAATAAAATCCCCAGACAATCACACCAACTACATCGCCCGAAAGTAAGCATAGTTTGTGATATAGGATACCATGTAGCGAACTAGGGGAATCCCAGAATATAAATACATATATAGATAAACACCCAGACTCAGGATTGGCGCAGAAGTGTTTTTACCATTGCACCACGGAGACTATCGGAGTTTTAAAAGCACTAACGCGCAGACGAATCAATATCAAACATGTAATACCAGAGATCTAAGGCTGCAAACTGGACGGTAGCGACAGCGGCGCGGGCAGCGACGCGGGGAATCTGGGCTGTTCTTGACGCCCGCGCCGGCGGGATTGAGAGTGATTTGTCACGGTTTCATACAAACTCAATGGTCACACACTCAAAGGTTTCAAAAAAACTTTCTATCGTGTCGCGGAAATCGCTGCCCGCGCCGCTGTCGCTCTCGTTGTCGCAGTCACTGCCGTTCAGCTAGCAGCCTAAAATTAAAAATAAAAATCTTTTTCTTTCATCTTTAACAAGGAGTTTTCCAAACAAACACAAAATTTTCTAACAGCGTACCATAGCTAAAACTTCAGCCATGCTAACATTTAAACAAACTTAATTGAATTTCATGAATTATTAAACAGCTTTTTCGCAACGTTACAGTTTATCTAACGTTATCAGTTAGAATGCTTCTATATTATTCACGAATGTCATTAATTTAGTTACAGGAAAAACAAAATACGATAATGTGATGTACTATTTTTTATGTTTCTTTTTTGAAAGTTTTTTTTTCCCTCCTTTAATATACATTAATTAATTATGATAAAGACACATTGAAGCGATTGTTTTTTTTTTAAGTACGCATGGCATAGTTATTGAAAGGCTTTATTTATTTATTAAAGAAACGAACAGCTTACAATATTAATTATAAACAGAATCAACAATAAATATTGGCATAGGTTTAATAATTTTGAGTATTTTTATAAACCAATCAGTTAAGATTAAAAAATATTACATTAAACTGCTCGGATGGTAATAGTTTTCGATATTTTTTTACCAACAGCTAGTTTTTTTCTCATTCCGTGTGTTGCCATATTAATCCTTATCTACATTTCCAATGAAAGACACTGCGATCACGAGAGTTTATTAAAACGCTGGAATGTCTATTTAAAACGTGTTATCTTAAGAAATGCAATAAAAAATCACTTAAAAGCATATTTTATTGCGTATAAAACGACAACATGAGAAAGCTATGAATAAATTGAAAAGATTTTTTATGAGTATTATGAGTGTTTCCAAAAACTTATTTGAAATTCCTGTAAACTTCAAAGCTTATTTTAAGGATTTTGTTAACGAACTTGAGTATAGCTTCAAGAAGATATTCCTTTTTAGTTTACAACCTCTGGAGACATGCCAGTTTTACATCTTAAAGAAGTTATTCTTTTGTTCAACTGTTTTAAAATTTAGATTTTTTTGTTTCTTGCGTTTATGAAATGCCTTATTTTGTAAAAAAACGTTTTTAACCGGTTATGTCGCCTATAGTTAGTGCTTTATGATTTGTTGGGCAATTATGAATCGATTTCGAATATTCTTGTTTCATATGATAGAGGACGTCAAAGGTACAAGTATAAATTTAATCAAAATTGACCTAGAAATGTTCGTGACAATAATTAAACTTTTACTTTAGCCAAAGTTTTTACATGGATTTAATTTTTTTTAAGTGAAGTCCGTTTTTGCTCTCCATTCGTGGGTTAAAGGGATTTAATTACCTTAATGTAAAATAACTGTTTACATGTCACAGCAAACGTATAATTGTTTATTTAAGTCAAGCAACTGTTTACTTTGATAAACACTTGTATCCTTTAATTATGTTTCAGGTATAATAGTCTCTTTTATTATACGTTACTGAAGCGCCCTGTGGTAAAGGTTATATTCCCATATGGGAATAATATTACAAATTCATGATAAAACAAATAAAATTCCAAGCTGGACTGGGAGCGAAAGAAAAACCTAGAATGTGCCAGTTGCTTCTCTTTCCGGGCATACTTTAAAGTTAATACGTTAAATTCTGTTTTTTTTTTTACATAATAAGTGACGATCTTCCTCTTTGCCAAAATTTGATAAAATATGTTGATCTATTCTTCAATTCACTAAAGTATATTAACTTGAGGTAAACTTCCATTCAGAAACTCAATTAAGAGATCAAATTAACATTAAATGAAAAACACGAATTTGAGGAAATGCTATTATAAATATGTTAAACTTTACAATTCCTCGTAAGCTACTCTTGAAGAAAACCTCTGCTTTTATTACAACCTTACGAAGAAATGGCAAATACAAATAAGCAATAAAATTCTGACATCCACCACCCAGCACTGGGCCAGCTCGGTGGATTATGGCCTAAACCTCCTCGTCACCCAGAGGAGAGACTCATGCCCTGCAGTGGGCCCATTACACGGAGTTGTGATGATGATGATGATGATGAGGAATAATATTTTATTTAAAATTAAAATTATTTATAAAAAGCCTACGTATTTTTGTCTATAACAAAATGTAATCATTCAGTGAATTGTAAGTAGCAAAAGCGGAAAAATTAATAATGCTGAAAGATTAGTTCTCTTTAGTTCACTCTAGATGTCTTGGAAGAGAAACACGTCATCATTATTTTTATTACAAAAATATTTATAGTTGGATGGCCGTTGGCAGGCTGAAATGAGACCAAACACATGTGAAGCTGCAGCAAGTTCCTAGCTAAAATGACGAATTGAATAAAAGTTTTCTTTATCTGTTTCTTGAGTTAAATTCATATTTATGATATGTTTTTTTATTTAATAGAATGGATATTTTATAGTAGTTTTAATAATGAAAAGAAAATTCATTCTAATGATCACTAACATAAACTTTGTTATCTAATGACATATTAGCTGTTTCGAGTTGTTTTACCCGCACAATTTCTAATCCTGCCGGAACATCGGGATTTAAACTAGCATATGCGCTATTCCAGGCTGTACACTAACAATCCGTTTAGTCGTTCTTCCGAGATTGAGGAACAAACATCTACATATTCATTCAAACTTTCACATTTATAATATTAGTAAGATTAGAAATCTTCTATTTTGAAGATATTTTTTATATGTCTTTTACATATTTTTAGATAAAAGATTATAAGAACAAACTAATATTTTTTTAGCAAAAATTAAATAAAGACAGCATACAAAATAGCAAGCTCTCAACATTATTCTTACGTTTGAAATTCGTGTTTGAAAAATTATGCTACAGGATTCCAAGCAGATTATATTTGTTGCTAAAATTGTATCGGGCGTTAAATTTAATCCTGAGGATTAAAAAGATTTCCCACATAACGCTTGACAAAACCAGTTCACCAACACATTTTTTTCCGTTCGAATGGATTTATCCTGGACCAAAGATTAATACTATCTAGAACAGTTGATATGGAGCCACATGGTTTGCGGATCAGTTTGATTAATATTTATTATGGTTTTTATCAAATGCAGTGTTGTCAAATATTTTGTGGAAATATTTTTCAGAAATTTTTGAACCTGTAATTCATGCCATGAGCAATTCCTTGCGGCAACGAATCAGACATGAGGAGATTCGCAGGCGAACCAAAGTCACTGAAATAGCCAGAAGAGTTGCAAAGCTGACGTGGCAATGGGCAGGGCACACAGCTCGCAGAATGGATGGCAGTTGAGGCAGTAAGGTTCTCGAGTGGCGGCCACGTACTGGGAGACGCAGCGTGAGTAGGAACCTACCCCGGAAGATGGACCTACGATCTGGTCAAAGTCACCGGCAAACGCTGGATGAGGGCAGCGCGAGACCGATTTGTGTGGAGAACCTTGCGGGAGGTCTATGTATAGCAGTGTACGTCTCCTGGCTGAATGATGAATCCATGCTTACATTAAAAATGCAAAAGTCTGCCAGTCTGTTGATCGTCGTGTATGTCGTTACTTGGCTATAGCATTACACCGATTTGGGTATAATATGGTGTGAATAGTTGAAAACTATGGGATAAACATAGAGTACTTTTCTTCAAAATCAACCCCGAAACGTGGATGACAGTTTATATGAAAACTTCAAACCGCTGAATCTGAATGTGCGAAAGAAAAAAGAAAAACATGAAACGTACCAGCTGCTTCTCTTTCCGGACATACTCTAAAAGTTAGTTAAGGAACAGAAGTTTTATATGTTTTTATTTGCAATAGGCTGACCCCGTGTCACTGCAATAGGTTTCTCGGCCGGCGTTCGGCAATGCTCGGTTTCTGACGGCTGAGCGGCCTTGACGTAAGTTCACCTTACCGTCACTTCACCTTACGCATCCGCGAACGACTTTATTTGTAAATACTATCTAAATACCAAATTCTGTACTCCTTTAAATTCAATAATAACCAGTTTTACAGTCCGCTAGTTTTAATCTACAGTCCCTACACAGGACCCTAACATTCACTTTCCATCATTATGATACCTTCAAAGTCAAACGTGACATCAAATGGTCTTATAACCTCTGGTGTTCCGCCTACCCCATAAGGGATACAGGCGTGAAGTTATGTATGTATGTAAAATATGCATATAAATGGTATCAGTTAGTCACCTCTCGCTTGAAGCGATATTCCAGTCTGAACACGTAAACAATAAGTTTCTTAATTAAAACTCGTTTCTTCGTGTTGTCGATGTTCTTTTGATAAAAGTTTGGTGGTTTTCAATTAAATGTTTGTTTGTTTTACTATGCAGGTGTTTATTTTACGATTAAATCGTTTCATGTAAGTGCAGCAGTTACTTCTGAATTTTACTTTAAAATATATTGAAACCCAGATATAATGCTCTAAATGCTCTGTAAGTATCACCCTACTTGTCATGTTGGCTAAAAATACTTTACATATGAAGGTAATTATGATTGCCGATGGATAAAATATATTTCTGACCCTATAATTTAAAATTGTAAAATGTAATCTACCTATCCTGCCCTGCTATGCAAAATGCAGAAATGTAGAAATACACAGCTAAGATTAAAATAATATGACAACAAAATACTGCGAATTTGTTCCATTATACTGTAAAAATATCTCTAAAGAATATTCACAGCATCAAGAAATAAAAATTCTATAATAATATACAAAAAAAATATTTAAAATCCTACGATTACTTAATACGCTAAAAGAAATCTACACATATTAATCTTTGTTTGTTTTTTTGCAAACTAAATAAGTAGCAACGGAAACAACCCTTTGATTACCACTGCAGAATTGTATATTACAACCGACAAAACATATGTCTTAATTGTTGGTTTTGCAACTAGCAATTTAAAAGCACCCTTTATAAACTCAATGGTGGAAACAGTAATAATAGTACAACAACAATTCATATGTTATGCCAATTATGCTTATGTAATGACAGGTTTCTTTATTTTTATTTAATTACGTTTACTGTATTAATTTTTGTGTTCTTTCATCATTAAAAAGCTGCTTTGGGTTAAGTACTTTTGAGTCAGTTAGACTTTATTAGTCAACCTTTAACCTTTCTTCAATATTGGCAAAAAAATGAATTCTATAGATTAATGAACGTGGAGGAAGTGAAACAGGTATGTCTGGATCCTAACAATTGGTGTTCCCTTGTCTCTGCCTACCCCAAGGGAAGACAAGGCGTGAGGTTATGTATGTATGTTTGTCTATGTAGATTTTTGCCATCAGGAGAGACTAAGTTAAATGCCTGTTGGTAGTCCCCCTGAAGGGTCCGTCTCGCTAGGTGAAGTCTTCCAGCAATCTTAGCCCGAGTGCTGTCAGTTTTGACCTTATCTACTCTTACCATACGGTTAAACGAAAGTTTAGTCACTATAAAAACAAATAGACATAACACTCCAGTAGCTCACATGTAACTCACAAAATGCTATGTCAACTCAAACTCATATTAGGCCAGATGTCGAAAAAAATTAAAATAGGGAAAACTTATTGGTCATCTCTGCAGTGTCAAATTTTACGACATGAAACGTGACAGCCTCATGACATTTTTTTTTTCTCTTTTTGTCACAGCATTAAGAAACACTTAAAGTAAAATAATTCCATGTCGAATCGGGCCTATTGGGTGCTTTAAAATTGGAAAAAATATAATTGCTTTAATTTGTATGCAAAATACTGGACGTGTGATTGAGTAGAAACTATTTTTTTCCTAATTTTAAAGGTAATGTTAACTTTTGTGTTCGACTTTACACTAACATTTAATGCATTGAACCAGTTCAGTTGGCTGTGTTGGGTAAGTTTTTAGAGAAAAGAAATAAATAAACTAACACATTAGTAACAGTTACTAATGTCTTATTTTATATATTTCTTTTAGTTACTAAGCTCAGTAAAAAAAACGATTCTCATATAACATTCATGGTTTACTCGTCTAACTTTTGGTTATCGTAAAAAGCTCAGCATTTTAAACGAAAGTTTTCTTTAGATTTACTGTAGATTAACAACATCTTCCTTTAAAGGTATGTTACCTTAAAATAAAGCGTCATGCATTATAACTAAATAAACATTTTTGAGTAAAATTTACTTTCTTTTGTCTTAATACTTTAAAAAAAATAAAGATGGCAATACTTCTTTCATATTTTTTTAGTAATCTAGTTATTGTCCTTGATACGTTAGACTTTCAAAATAAAAATTAAAAAACTACTATAAAAAGTCATTTTGCTAATTCCGCGACTTGTACTTGCACTAGTGATGCAGGATTTTCATGCGTAGGTTCACCGCCCTCCCTCCCTCAAGCAAGAAGCAAGACATGCAATGAACACACACCTGGAAACCCACACCACAAGCTATCACCGACACGTGTTTCGCTTCAACCAGAAGCATCCTCAGGGTGCAACGACCTAGAGTTCGGTGGTGGTCGCGGAATTAGCAAAATAACTTTTTATAGTAGTTGTCATGGATTTCCGCAAAGTAACGCCTGATTCAATCAATTATAAAAATAAAATAATTATAAAAATTACATTCTAGGAACACCTACGGTGGTATCTGCTTGAATGCTCTGAAATCAATCTTTATTTACCATATTTCACTAGGTTAGCTGCTTGTTAAAATTCAAAATGGCAGCCAAAACAGATTTCACGTTACGCCAATTGTTTATGTTAAAAACTCGGCAGTTTCCAACTATTCACTGAAATGTTAACGACTAAACTTGTAGGAAATTAAATTTTATCGAATTTAACTTACAGTCAAAGTTTCACTTTACTGAAAATAGTTTTGCAATTGAGCCAGTGGTATTTTGTAATTACTAATCTTTATTGCCAAAAGTATGGTTAACAATGGTGGTGGTAGTCATGATATAAAATAAGTATCACATATTTTACCGAAATTATTACAGTATGCAATATTCTAATGTCATTCTTTATACAATTTTTTGATTTATTATGAAATCAATCAAAAAATTTTCGAATGATAATTCCCTTGTAATGGTGCGTACAGATTGCTTGTAATCGAACCTGTAATGTAATATCCAGCGCTCGATGCTGCGCTCGGTGTATTTGTACGTGTATTTCGCACGAACTGAACATACACTACGAGCATCCTGAGACAAAATGTTTCCGTATTTCGTCGCGAGCACGGTCCGTCGACACGCGTTTTTTTCTGTCCGCCAGACTTCAGAAAATTAATAGATCACACGAGACATGGATTGCGAAGACCAGTTAGTTGGTAGAGATCGCGCTAAACATTGCCCTCTGAAGTTGTTGCGGGGATTTTCGCGCGGGTGTTTTACTTACAAAAAACCTTTTATAAGTTGTAGTAAGTACCTAGTCCAAATATACGCAAATTTCTAAAAAAAAAACACAAAGAACATAAACTTCTAAATACTTAATACCTAAAGTTTGCGCTAATAGATGAATTTCTATTAATCAGGTTAAAGAATTTTTATTTCTCATAAAGAATTTACAATAATGAGAATAACAATATTTTCGGGACGTATACATAAAGGTGGGTAGAACGAAAAAACTAATAAATAAATCCGTGCGAACAACCATTGGAACCGTGCTAGCAGCGCTTGCGAAAAAAACAAAAGAGTTATTTTTAGATATAACGCGTTGCCATACGGAATTAGAACAACTAGATGTGACAACTGTATAGTTTTGGATTGGTATGGTGTAGTAAGTTATATTATATTTTTTTTTTGTTTAAATATGTTAGATAATTAGGTTAGTTTAGTTAAGTTTATTTTATGATTCTTGTAAATATTGATTTTTGTTTTATTATTTTGCATAAATATCTATTATTTATTATATCTATTATTAATAACAAACATATTCGAAATACAGATTTATAACAAATCATAATTCTTGTCAAATGAAACAATTCAATCGATTTAAATCCAAACGTAAAACAAGACACCTACTTATTCATTTTCTCTCAATAGGTAGGTATAAAGGTTAACTCTCACATTTATTTAGAGATACACTATTGGAATATTATAAATATGAAATAATCACAATACCTTTCTATCGTAATAACCTGCATAACAACTCGACACGATAAAACAATATCAAGTAGGTACCTACATACCTTCAATCAAAATAAGACATATAACCATCTATTTAATTGTTCCAAGAACAACGTAGGTAGTAAGATTTTACCGCGTCGGCCATAAGATTTAACAAGAATATTCTAGATATATCAAACAATATTAAAAAGAACTCAGTTTACAGCTTTACAGCTACCACATTATAACTAAAAATATAGGTTCATACAACATTGGCTTCTCGAAATTTCTACTAGGTATCTCAAATTTCCGAAACAATTGTTGATTGAGCTTTACATTAATATGCGGATTTTTTATACTTTAAAATGTAACAATACATCTTTTCGTGCGTCTCAGTCGAGGCGCAAGTATTTTTCGGTCGCTAATTTATAAGACCAATTTGTTATTCAAACGTAAACATGATTTATGACACAAAACGTATTTTTGTTGAACACTTCCTATTCAAGTTACAAAGTTTTTTATTTGTTTATATAAAAAAAGTATATTTGCAGTCATAAAATTAAATGGAAGTAAACACAAAGTAGGCAAATGTAATTTAAACGCTGAAGGCGGGCAGCCCTATCACATGTGAACGGACCGCGGCGCTCTGTAGGCATTTATTTCAATGATGTGGCCGAGTTGAATTACTGTAGATATCTGTACTGTGGTGTAAGTATGATATTGAACTATCACGTCCTCGCATTTGGAAAGTGATCTACCAGTTACCCTACATATATGAAGTTTTACCACAGCTAAAGTTTACACGAGGATTTAAAAATGTTATTGAAGTCGGTTTTTTAAATACATCAATATATAATGATAAATCATCAATTCATAAAAAAAGTGCTGAAGATCTAGACGTTGCCGCGTTGGTTGCGGCGCACCACATTTTATAAAAGGAGAAAAGGCAGAGAATTGCTTACAGTTGATAAAACAAAAACTTTACAAGTTCTGGTTTGTTTACATCTTTACCATAAAAATTAATTCTAATTTATCTCCTAAACGATTAAACTGATTAACATCATTCAAATGGGTAAATTGGTTTTATGCCTAGAGCTTTCATTTGACATCATAATCATTAAGATAACTTAACAAACAAAATATCACACTTTGAAGTTGCTCTCGTAATTATCCAATATTTATGAAATGCAAAACAATAAAAAATAATTCAATATGAATTGCAATCCGCGTCCCTTTGATGTTGTCCAAAAAACCGACAATTCACGGATAGCGTAGAGCGCGCTTCGAGCGTCACTACACAGGAGCAAGTCTCACGCACACAGGCGCAATTCCTGTTCGCGACCGGTGCTCGCGCAATGTGAACGGGCGCGCGAACGCCCGTCCACATTGAGCATCGAGCATTTTTTGATGTTATTCAAAAAACAGAAAATGTACGGATAGCTTAGAGCAGGCCACGAGCGCGCACTACTGCGGCTCAGTTCGCGCTCGAGAGGCGTACAAATCATGGGAACTTTTTTTGTAGATTACATTACAGGTTCCATTACAAGCAATGTGTACGCTCCATAATCATAACAAAATTTCAAATTATAATACTATTGCAGCATTGTCAATAGGTAATTAAAAATGTCACGTTTATCAATTAAAAATTCATTGACTGAACAAAAACATTTTATCCTTAACCATGTAGTCAATTCAACTATGAGTTTGTTTATTGTTATTAATTGAAATGTTTTTGGTAATGAATTAAATTTTTTTACACACATTGCGTAACATTGGTTGTGGTACAGTTTGTAGGTGGAGCATATCATTATAAACAAGCCTTTCCCCATGTCGTGTTGCTCTTGTGATGTTTCGTGCACGAATAAAATATTGAGCATTACATTTAACAAACATGATTGCGTCTAGAATGTACATACAAGGCAGTGGCAAAATACTTAGAAACTTGAACAAGGGTCTGCAAGGTTTATATGGCGCCCTACCCAGCATTGCTTGAGTACACTTTTTTTGTGTGATAAAAGTTTTGTCTATATCTGTAGATTTCCCCCAAATAAGTAAACCAGATGGAGAAGAAGACCAGAAGAAGAAAAAAATATTTCTTAGATTATAGTTTATTTAATGTTTTTTCATTCGTAATATTTGACTTCTGTTATTTATACTGAAATGAAAAGAAAAATTTTATTCATCATAAGACCATCAAATGGCTGCTTAATGACGTCACAATTTTGTACTTCGGTGTTAGCAAGGTGTTGATAGTTATTGAATAAGTATTATAGTAGACCAAGAGAAAAAAAAAGCCGGCGGAAAAAATCTCTTGGCACTCTTTTTCAGTCAAGATTATACGAATTAATACAAATAGGTACATACAGTACAAATTGATCATGACATGAAAAAAAAACAAACACAAGACAGCTAATTTTGAGAGCCAATGTCATGCCACAACCAAATTGCTTACATAGTAGGTGCAATGAGCTATGGATGCACAACACGAACATGACAAACTGGGACCAGAGTATTTGAACAAGAATGGAATAAAATAGTCTTTGCAACATCAGCTTTAACTCGTGACTACGTTTGTTCAATTTCCAGACTTTTTTATCGATCAGCAAATTTTTACTTAAGCTGCACAGCCGTTTCAGTGGTATAGCAACAAACAGTGGTCCTAGATCACCGGACTGTTTTTTTTTGATTTCAGACTTATGTTAGTGTATTTTAAAATATATTTTTTCCTGAATTAACATTATCACAACCATTTGTAATGTGCCCACTGCAAGACCGTGCGTCTCGTCTCTGGATAAAAGTGACGTTTAAGATGGGAACCGTCTAGGTGACCCAGTGCTGTTTGATGGATGATAGTTTGAGGGTGCCGGAAAGGCTTGTAACCAACCGTAATGACTATTTGTAAATAAGTATGCAGCAACTGGAGTCGACTGCTTAACGCGCCCTCTGAAGCAAGCAAGTTGTTTTGAGAAATTAATGACCATGAAATTATTTTTATTCTCATTAGTAAAACTACATACATACATAACTGTATGCCTAATGGGGTAGGCAGAAGCCCTAAGTGGGTGGTAAACTCCATCTAAGGCTAAATATTACCGCGAGACCGATAGCGAACAAGTACCGTGAGGGAACACCAGAGGCTATAAAGCCATCTGATTTTACGTTTGACGAATTTGGAGGTATTATTATGATGGAGAGAGACTTTTGCAGTGACCGGGGCCCGCAAATATGCCATTGTAAAACTTCAGTCGCTTTACTGACTTTTACAGTTTGCCCGGGAAGAGAAGCAGCTGGTACATTCTTTGTTTTGCTTTCGGTCCGTGTCCAGCATGGAGTAACATTATTAAAATTATATCAATATATTCTGTAATTTTATATCAACCACACTGTACCTATGCATAATAATAATGATTAGTAACCCATTAAATAATAACAGTAACTGACATAGTTACTACTAACTGTATCGCATTGGGGAAAGCAAATTTAATTAATAAATGTCAAACATATGTAAATTTAACTGTTTGCCGTTACTTGATGACGAGTTGTGTCGCTCAAAGTGTTATTATTAATATCAGTAATAGATTCGTTACTATTATGTAGATATTAGGTATGTTTTGTGAACGCAAGATAATCTTAATTTAATTAAACTATCGCTAGAAGAAAGTTACCAATCTTTCATTTTGTAACGGAAACCCATAATTTTAAAGACAAGATTTCTATCACGATGACTATGTCAATAATAGCAATAATCATTTTCAAATAAATGAAAAATGTGATAAACAAAAATAACCCGACCAGAATTCAAATTATTTAATAATAATTGAGCATTTTAAATGCAAAAACTTAAAAACATTATTAAAACATTGCAATGCTTCAGTTTAACTGGGATTTTTAATTTCTGTAATGAAATTGGTCTCGGGTGGCCTTAGCTGCAAAGCTATACCATAAGATGGAGCTACGTTAGCAATATAACGTAAAAACAAAAATATGGTAAGTAATTTCGAGGCATACCGCCAGACCCCGGTAGCTCAGTGGAAGAGCACTCGTCCGGCAAACGAGTGGCCCCAGGTTCGTATCCTGGTCGGGTAATTTTTGTTTATCACATTTTTCATTTATTTAAGAATAATTGAGCATTTAAAATGCAAAAACTTTATTTTAGGGAACCTCGTTTGGGACACGAGATAATGTATAAATCAACGAATAAAATATTGAAACGTACACAATTGAATAATTTTATTTTTCAGTTACTTCAAATAAGCTTATTTAATGGCAACCATTATAGGCAACTACTGGATTAATTTGAATTAAAACATCATTTCTTGCGGGCAGCTCATTATTTATAAATTTTATTCGCTCTCACAGCAGGCCATCCCACAATCTGAGGAAGAGCTAGCCTCGCTACCATCTAAGACACTTCCATCTGCTCTGGGGATAATCCGGCCTGGTGGCAAGTGACTTCCAACTTCAACGCCATCACCACAGCCCAGAGAAGACTGCCACAGTGGCTCACATACACTGTTACAAGGTTGCTTTCAAGAGGTGATGCGATAATTAAAATTAACCCTTTATACAAGGTGACTGGTGGGTCACTTTCGAAATTCGAGCACTTGATAGTTTGAGATCATATATGAAGAAAAAAAATAAAATAAAAAATACATATTAATTATTTACAGGGAAAACTTAACCGAAAGTTAAAAAATTCACCACGCAACGCATGGTTACATTGGTACGGACGTACGCACGTCGCTATCAAAACAGAATAGGTAGGGACGGTATAGACGGCTTCACGACCTAGTAAAACTCTTATTTATTTATAGGGAATTCTGCTGAAGAATTAATTACCTACTTTTATTGCATAATAATAATCAGAATCAATTACAGAGTGCTCTCCTTCACCTCCAGTAACCCTGTTTATAAAAAGACAGTGTCCTAAACTTTTTTAGGATATTTTGTGTCCCGATTTCTATTAAAATATATGGTGCGTCTTACCAAACATATCAACCTGCGGGAAGCTGAGTGAAATAGCAAGAATTATTGCCAAGTTCTATCTACGCTTTTGACGAAGTTGCATGCATACTCTTAAACGATTTGGACAGTCTAATAGGATTTCCAAGTCTAGTGTCGAAATAAGTTATAGTGATGAAATAGGTGTGTCTTCACTTTATTACTATTATACGACTATCTGCATTGCTATTCTCGTAAATCAAAGCAAATAAATATTTATGACTAGCTGTGACCCGCGACTTCGTCCGCGTGGATACCGGTTGTTGAAGTTGGATAAATACTATTATTATATCCTCCTTGAAGTTTAAAATTACCTTATTCAAAATTTCTTCAAAATCGATTCAGTAGTTAAGCGTTACTGATAGATAAATAGACAGAGTTACTTCAAAAACTGTTACAACAAAGCTGTGATCCGCAGTTTCACCTACGTGTTTTGTGAAAAAGTATAGGTAGCCAGGTATATTACATAGATGATGCCCGCGACTTCGTCTGTATTGAATTAGTATTTCGAGTAGGTTATTTTGTTCTCCAGGGTCCTAATTATCTTTAATAACAAAAATAAAAATGAAGAATCTTCGCCCATATAATATGTATAACTCCTAACCATAGGTAGGTAACTATCTATTAGGTACATTGCAAGGCACATAGCGTTATAAACAAATCGGGTGCCAAAGTGCCTTAAATTTTGATATGGTCTTAAGTTTTCGCGATGACTATTATGTATGACTATTAAATAAAACACTTTTTAATCGGATTTATCGCGTATATTTACATTTTAAATTTTAACAGTCGCTCGTGACCACGTCGAGTTAAAATGTAAAATATAAATTATATTAATTATACGTCTTGCGCTCCGCCCTCCAAGCCCAGCCTTGTTGTGCCGGCGGGACGCACAGGCGTCACGGAACCGAAGACTGTTTCACCGCTGCTTTCACCTAGGACGTCTTTGTCGAACCCTAAAAGTATGGCTGACATAGTAAAGGAAGGAGAATGGAGGAAGGAGACTAAAAATGAAGAACGGATTACGGTTTAAAAAAGGAGATTAAGAAATCGATTTGTTGGTAAAAGAGGTACATCTACGTTACAGTGCGAATCCAACTTTAAAGCAGCGGATGTTAATGTACCCTTGTATATATATAATGTATCGAAAGAAGTGTCAGTATGTGATATAACGTCTTACATTAAAAATCGAACAGACGTAAGCTTCATCATTGAGAAAATGAATATGAAAGTATTAAAAGATTATCAATCTTATAAGATTTTTGTACCAAAATCAAAGCTTTCTTTATTTATGCAGGATGATTTCTGGCCCGACGGTATAGCGTATCGTCGGTTTTTCGATTTCACACATAGAAGGATAGACACTGATAAATTGGTAAACAAAAGTGCAATATATAAAGAATGACAATGGGAACTGTTAAACTAATAAGCTTCAATTGTAAAAATGTGGTGAGATCTGTGGATTGTATAAGGAACCTTTGTGGTAAAGCGGACGTCATAGCACTCCAGGAGACGTGGCTGCTGCCGCATGACCTGGCGTACCTGGGCACCATCCACCCCTCGTTCGCATTTACCGGATCCTCGGCGGTCGACACCAGCGCGGGAGTACTCAGGGGAAGACCATACGGCGGTGTCGCTTTACTGTGGAATAAATCAGTTCTACATACAGTTAGTGTCATAAAGTGCTCTAGTGTGCGGCTTGCGGCCATTAAAGTATCTCTTAGTGAAAGTGCGGTGCTTATAATTACTGTGTACATGCCTACTGACTCGAATGACAACCTTATAGAGTTTACTGAATGTCTTAGTGAGTTAAATGCTATTATTGAAAGCTGTGATATAGAAACTGTATTTATATTGGGAGATTTCAACGCACATCCAGGTGAGTCATTTGCGACAGAGTTATTAAACTTTTGTGCCGAGCAATCGTGGATTTGCATTGATATGGAAGTGTTACCACCCGATACCTACACGTTTATTAGTGACGCGCATGGATGTCGCAGATGGCTCGACCACTGTGTCGTGACCTCGGCAGCCCGTCAATCTGTAGTTAACTGTAGCGTTTTATATAATACTTATTGGTCGGATCACATGCCTATTTTATTAGAATGCAATTTGAATTCAGTGAAATCAAAAATTAGTTTGACAAATTATAATGTAAATAAAGTTATTTGGGGTGAACGGGATTATGTGCAAATAAATAGGTATCAGAATAAGTGTCATAGTCAGTTGCGTAATATTAATTTCCCATGTCAATTAGGTAATTGTTGTGACGGGATGTGCAATGACCTTAGCCATCGACACATTTTAGACGAAATGTATGACAATATCGTGTTAATTTTATCGGAAGCAGCCAAGTATAGTTATAATGTGAAATCTCGACGTATGAAACGTCATTATGTAACAGGTTGGAATAAGTATGTGCGCGGGGCGCACTAGCAGGCTCGGATTTGTTATGAAACGTGGTTACTACATAATAAACCTCCCTCTGGTTATGTTTTCAGTAATATGCAAGAATCGCGCAAACTTTTTAAGTCTAAACTGAAATGGTGCCAAAATAATGAACAAAAAATAAAAATGGACATTATTGCTGAACATCGCTCAAATAAGTCATTTCACAAATTTTGGAAAGCGACCAATAAATTACATCACAAGCCGAGCCTGCCTGTGAGCGTCGCGGGAGTGCATGAGCCCGTTGACATAGCCAACTTATTTTTAAAATCATTTAAAGTCGAGTCATCACAACCTTCAGATCCTGAGCAGGCGGAGCCGCTGATGCTCGGCGCTCGGTCTCGCGTTTCGGAGCGTAAAGTTTCATTTACCTCAAAAGAAGTTGCTTCTGTTATTAATAAAATGGTAAGAGGTAAGTCTCCGGGGCACGATGGACTGAGCATCGAGCACCTGCAGCACGCAGGTGAGCATTTACCGAGGGTACTATCAATGTTTTTTAATTTATGCCTAAGTCATTCTTACCTACCGGATAAACTAATGCACACTATTGTAGTACCTGTAATTAAAAATAAGACTGGGGATCCTTCTGATCCAACTAATTACAGGCCGATCTCACTGGCGACCGTCATTGCAAAGGTGCTGGATAGTATGGTTGATAGGAACTTGGAGCGGCACTTAAAATTAAACGACGCGCAGTTTGGTTTTAGGGCCGGCTTGTCAACTGAGAGTGCCATCCTCTGCCTCAAATATACTGTCCAGTACTATACGTCTCGGAAAACACCAGTGTACTCGTGTTTCCTGGACCTGTCAAAGGCGTTCGATTTAGTTTCATATACTATACTTTGGCAAAAACTTCTTGAAACGGATGTACCTCTTGAAATAACGGCTATGATGAAACATTGGTATGAACACCAGAAAAATAATGTCAGATGGGCTGGTGTGCTATCGAGCGACTATAGGTTGAGTTGTGGTGTGAGGCAGGGGGGGTTGACTTCGCCGCGGCTCTTTAACCTGTACATTAATAAACTGATTGAGGAGCTCAGCCGTACGCATGTAGGTTGTCACGTGGGTGGTGTTTGTTTTAATAATATCAGCTACGCAGATGACATAGTGCTGCTGAGCCCCTCAATTGGTGCTTTAAGGAAACTGGTTGGTGTATGCGAGGCTTACGCGATAGCTCATGGACTCAAATATAATGCTTCAAAAAGTCAAATTATGGTATTTAAACCTGCCAATAAAAAACTTATCAACATACCTCAAGTCACTCTTTCTGGAATCCCCTTGAAAAGGACTGATAAATTCAAGTATTTAGGCCACTGGGTTACTGAGGACTTGAGGGACAACGAGGACGTGGAGCGGGAACGGAGGTCGCTGGCCGTTCGATGTAATATGCTGGCTCGCAGGTTTGCGCGGTGTACTGAGCAGGTGAAGGTCACGCTGTTTAAAGCGTATTGCCAATCCTTCTACACGTGCAGCCTGTGGGTGAGCTATACGCAGAGGGCGTACAGTGATCTCCGAGTCCAGTACAATAACGCGTTCAGGGTGCTGATGGGGCTGCCGCGGTTTTGCAGTGCATCAACGATGTTTGCTATTGCAAACACCGATAGCTTCGAGACCATCATGCGCAAACGGTGTGGCTCTATGCTTCGCCGCATTCGCGACAGCCCCAACAACCTCCTGAATGCTATAGCATATCGCTGGGACTCTCCTATGGTCGCTCGGTGGATAAGACTGCACGCAATAAAATAAAATAATATTTACGAATGTGATATATATTTTGAAATTATAATTATGTTTAATTTAAATATTTACAATTTTGACATGAATTTTTATAGTGTTGACATTGTTTTTAAATTTGAATTTATGATGATTAAGTAATGATAAAATTGATTTGAATGACTAACATTAGTATTTAAGTTCGCATTGTTATAGATAGTTCAACTCAGTTGTGCGCGCGGCCCTATGTGTGGGTAAACCTTGTACGTATACAGTGACTTTGTGTGACTTGTCATTATTCTATGTGTGCGTACAGTGACGATGACTGCAGCGTCACTGCCACACAAATAGAAGTTGTATATTTACTAGCGCACACACCCATAGGGCCACGCACCCACACATAGCACCGCGCGCACAACTGAGTTGAACTATCTATACTAACCTTTAATATGGATAATTTCTGAAATAAATGATTTATTATTATTCTTTTTTCAAATATATGCTCTCCGAGGAGGTTAATAAGTGTACGGGCCGAAGCCAAGTACTAATAATTAATTTATTAGTACTTGGCTATATATTTATTATTATTATTCTACATTTTTTATTTATTCTCGGCAATAGCCGGTTATAACTGTGTTTACGGGCTGACGCCAAGTAAATCACAGTAAGGTGGTTGATGAGGATGGGATGGTTTCATTTTCTTCAAGTTGTAAGAATTTTCGAACTATTCTGCAAGTATTTAATATTGACGCTTTTTGAAGACTGATGTATATATTTTTGTTTAGGTCTAGTAATTTCAGGTATTGGTGAAGTTGTTTTGGGATGACTCCGGTGGTTGAAAGGACTATTGGTATAATATATACTTTATTTTGTTTCCAGATTCTTATTATCTCCTCTTTCAATTCTGCATATTTATTTATTTTATCAGCTGTTGACTTTTGAATGTTATGGGTGTTAGGGACTGTAATATCGATTAAATACGTAACTTTATTTATTTTATCTTGTAAAGTTATGTCGGGTCTATTATAATGGATAGTTTTATCAGTAAGAATGGCGCGATCGTAATAAATTTTGTGCGATTGATTTTCTAATACCGTTTGCGGTTATTATTATTATTATTATTAATCCGGTTAAAAAGTGTTTTATTTAATACCTTCAATTTTACTTAATTCATGCAATATCTTCATTAATTATACTTAGCTTATTGTTATTCTAGGTAAAGCTAAGTAGTTTTTGCGTGAAAGAATAGCAAAAATCCATCCATCCAGCCATTATCAGTTCATCAGTTTATCGTTCGCCTCCCGCCTTTTTATACCCTACCGCCGCGAGCCGCGTCGAGCGCGGCAACCGTTACGCAAAAATAATCCTTATATCATTCAGTAGGTATTCACGCGCGATGGGTTATTAGCGTATTTCATGTATAAGTTTGGTGTTTCTATACCGATTTCTATGATTCTTTTTTATTGAATAGGTAATAATGTTAGTTTTTTTAATTAGGGATGAGTGAAAGTTTTATAAACGTAAGAGTAAACAAATATAATCAGAAAGTTCCGAACTGCTAAGCTATCGGGATTTACACGTGTTATTATGAGTCAACCATAAAATATAGACATATACTGTAGTGGGATATTTTTTATATAATTTTATGAAGAATATTTCTGTCATACATGATTTCTATGTAGCGTTAACCATTAAGGCTGCCCACGCGACGGAAGCTTAAAAAATGAAGTAACTTCTCCCGTTTTTCCAACATTTCCCTTCACTGCTCTGCTCTTATTGATTGTAGCATGATAATAAGTATACTTTAACCTGCCCAGGAGTATGAAGAATAATTTTACCAAGTTTCGTTAAAATCCGTCGAGTAGTTTTTGTTTCTATTCCTTATCCATACAGACAGACAGACAAAAATTTTACTGATTGCATTTTTGGCATCAGTATCGATCACTAATCACCCCCTGATAGTTATTTTGAAAATATATTTCATGTACAGAATTGACCTCTCTACAGATTTATTATAAGTATAGATATAGATTATGAAATTTTATTGCATCCGAAACAAATGCAGTAAAAAAAATATATATAAAAAAAACTAACATACATACATAACTGCACACCAGTGTTCTTTATGAGATAGGCACAACACCTGAGGCTACGATTGCCGTCAGCCTATCGTCCACAAAACAACCTCCAATAAAACCTCTGTCCCTTAACTGACTTTTACACTATGCCCTGGAAGAGAAGCACTGGCATATTTTATGTTTTTCTTTCGCTCCCTGGCCAGCATGGAAGGTAAAAAATATATTATGTAGCTATCCAGTAACTGTAGAAACATATTATTATGCTACGTAGATAAACACTTTGGCGATGGGGTAACACTATCTGCCTAAGACGCCAGTGGTTGCGGGTTCGATTCCCGCACGAAACAAAAAAAAATATTTTTTTTACGTGGTACTCCATATTACAAGCTCAGCTAAGTTTGGGGCCATGTAGTTGGTGTGATTGTTTAGGCATTTTATTTTATTTATTAAACAGATAAACATCCAGAACATTGTTGTTTCGTGCTTCTAGCGGGGATCGAACTGGCGAGCTTACGATTCAGGTCTTAAGAAGTGTCTTACTACGCCACAGAGGTTGTCAATACGTTAACTCAAACATGAAACAAATGCTCAGAATTATAAAAAATATCTACTTAGTTATAAAAATAAAATAAATAAATTCTCCAAACAATCACACCAACTACACGGCCTCAAAGTAAGCAAAGCTTGTGTTATGGGATACCACGAACTAGGGGGAACCTAGAATACAAATAGCTACCTACATAAATAGATAAACACCCCGACACGTAACATTTAATTTTCTTGTTCCGGGTGGGAATCGAACCCGCAACCACTCGCGTCTTAGGCAGACAGGTTTACCCCATCGCCAAAGTGGTCGTCAATATAATATAACTAGTAATGTAACATTCTGCGCACGTTGCGTATTACATACACCATTACTACACCACTGAGATTGTCAATACATATAACTTTAACATAAAGCAAATGCTTAGACCTCTGTAGAAATGAATATGTGTGTAAAGTGTATTTAGTAACTTTAGTATTTAACTTTGTCAATAGATGGCGCTGACAGTATTTTAAAGCCCGCATGTAAAAATTTTAATGATTTAGATAAGTAACGCGGTTGATGTGACTTGACAACAAACTTACACCAAATATTTTTGTGCTTTTCGTTGAACCTGTCCTTGTTATCTGGGCTGTCTTTGTTCAACCTCTTTAAATAATTTCTCTGCTTAGGTTCGCAGCATAAGTAAATTCCGAAATAAAGGATTGAGACGCACACTAAAGTTTTCAAAGGAATTTCATTTGTAGGAATTTCTTTTGCTTACGATGATACCCTTTGAAAGGCCCGAACGACGCGACAGTGACTAGAAATGTAGGCACACTCCTTTGGTGATTATAAAACTCTTTTAAAATGTTTTTAAAATATAAATATTTTCAAATAACCGAAAAAATGTGATAAATAAATATTATACAGGACTCGAGGCGATTTCGAGGCGTACCGCTAGTCCCCGGTAGCTCAGTGGAAGAGCACTCGTCCGGCAAACGAGGGGTCCCAGGTTCGAGTCCTGGTCCAAAAACTTGAAAACATTATAAATATTTTCAACCAACTTCCAAAAGGAGGAGGTTCTCAATTCGCGTGTATGTTTTGTGTCTTTGTTACACTAAACGAAGACACAAATATTCAAATGTTCTTGTTTCATATGCTAGAAGATATATCAGAGGTCGTCCCATATAAATTACATCAAAATCGACTGAGTGCTTAATGACAAAATTTAATTTAAAAAAAATATGTATAAAGTATATATCTATACATATTTTTTCAAAAATTGTATAAGTACAATATACGTATAAATATGAGTACGGAGAATATTTACATTGACGACCTCAAACATCAGCCAATGTTTTGGACGTGAAGTCGGTTATTTACATACATACATATATAACTTCACGCCTGTATCCCGTATGGGGTAGGCAGAACATCAGAGGTTATAATAGGATCTGATGACACGTTTGACTTTGGAGGAATTATAATGATGGGTAGAAACTATTGCAGTGACAGCGGGGGTCAGCCTGTCACCCACAAAAACGCCCATTTAATCTCTGTTTCTTAACAGACTTTTACAGTGTGCCTGGGAAGAGAAGAAGCTGGCGCATTCTTTGTTGTTCTTGGGTATTTGGTTATTGGGTAACAACGTTTCTTATAGGAAGAAGTCCGTGGAGCCGAGTTGTACTCATAAATCGGAAGGTTGTGGGGTCTATCGGAATAAAAAAATATTCTCTGGGTCTAGGTGTTTATGAATTTAAAACGAAAATGCATAAGCTCAAATTTTTACTCACCTACAGCGAAGCAAATAGGAGGGTTATGATTTTTGACCTATATGTATGTATATGGGTACGGATGTTCATCTGTTTCCTCATAACTACTAAACAAACAATCACATAGAGTCGGTTTAGAATAACCCTAACATGCCTGAATAGGCGTGTCATGTGAGACGATAAATTGGCTTAGAAAATGATTGTAATATTTATTTTATTAAGAAATTCTTACGGGAGTTTAAAGATAAGATTTACAATTTCACACATATATGCATACATAGCTTCACGCCTGTATCCTGTATGGGGTAGGCAGAACACCAGAGGCCATAACACCACCTGATGTCACGCTTGACAAATTTCGAGATATTATAACGATGGAGAGAGACTTTTGCAGTGACAGGGAGTCAGCCTATCGCCCGCAAAAACGCCAATAAAACCTCTGTACCTTAACTGACTTTTACAGTATGCCCGGGAAGAGAAGCAGCTGGCACATTCAATGTTTTTCTTACGCTCCCAGTCCAGCATGGAAGCCCAAAGATTTACAATTACTTAGATATCTAATATATAAAATTCTCGTGTCACAGTTTTCGTTGCCATACTCCTCCGAAACGGCTTGACCGATTTTGATGAAATTTTTTGTGCTTATCCGGTATGTATGTGAATCGGCCAACATCAATTTTTTTTTTATTTATATGGCAAAACAACCTTTGCCGGGTCAGCTAGTAATACATAAAGCTGTATTTTTTATTTCGTTCACTTTAAGGGTCACCACACCAAACGATCAACCAATGATGGCGTCGATTGATGGACGAATGGAACATGAAACGACGACCTTTTGTGTTAACACTCACTTTAATTCTTCTATATTTACAGCTTTAATTGCCAGCTCTTCAACACTGTAAGTAATAGCAACGCTCACACTTTGTAGCTAAACCCAAATCAAATTAGAAATCAACAAAAAAACACGGTAATTACTTTTCCTAAAACATGTTTAACAACTTCTTCGAGTGGGGTAGACAAACAGGATGCTAGTTATGCTCAATCTTGACCTTCAAAGTACACAATTTTTTACGGTCTCCGTGGCGCAGTGGTCTAGTCTAGATTCCCGCTCGGAACGAAACAAGATGAACACCCGGGTCTGTGGGCCTATTATGGATCTCAAAACCATGCGATGATATCATGAAATAGTTTTGACGTAAAACATATCCTGCGTTGATCGACGCCGTCGATTGATGGACGAATGGAACAGTCAACGTCGATCTATAGATTTTATCACGATTTTATAGATTTTATCACTCACTTTAATTCTTCGACATTTACCGCTTTAATTGCCAGCTCTTCAACACTGTAAGCCGCTGCGTGCAAAATAGCTTAAATGATTGATTGATAAGGGGTCCCGTAACGCAAACGGTCAGCTAATTAGTGGGTGTAGAAATATTGGGGGAAAGGGTTTAATTAGTTGAGAGCCAGACGAAAATATCTACAGATTAAAAAGAGACAATTCGTCGTGTCAAAATAATAGTAGTTAGAATTTGACAGGGTTAATATGAAATAACTTTAGAAACGGGATATTTTTCCATGTTTTTCATTTATTTTGAGTTCTCGATATTTCGGCACTGTTACAAGCGCCATGGTCAGTAACAGTACCGTCGTGATCATGGCGCTTGTAACAGTGCCGAAATATCGAGAACTCAAAATAAATAATAAAAATAAATGAAAAACATGGTAAATATCCCGTTTCTAAAGTTAATTTAAATGTTAATGACCATGCCAGTTTAAAAACTTATATTAATATGAAATAGTTGATGGAAGCGTCAATATGTTTTTTTAATTGTTTCAAAGCCTTTTTCATTGCTGGCTGTATCAACGCATGATCTAATGACTGAAATTAAAGATATGAAGGTATGCGTGCTTGGAAAGGAATCGGGTTAGAAATAAAACATACACAAAAAACTTCACACCTGTATCTTAAATCGGGTATGCAGAATACCAGAGGATAAAACCATCCTGATGTCACGTTAAACAAATTTGGAGGTACTTATATTGATGGAGAGAGACTATTGAAGTGATAGAGGTCAGCCTATCGGCTAAAAAAACGCCAATAAATTGATTTTTACAGTACGCCCGAGAAGAGAAGCAGCTGGTACATTCTACGTTTATCTTTTGCTGATAAACTGGGAGTTCATATAGAATATAAACAAATATAGAGAGAAATGACCAGACCCGGGCGTTCATCTAGGTTGGCGTTTTTGGGAGCGATAGACTTACCCCTGTCACTGCAATAGTCTCTCTCCAGCATTATAATACCACCAGTTTTTTTTAAGACGACACATGGAAATGTTTTTTCTTAAAATCTTAGCACCTTAACACGCCAACATAAGGTCGCGTATTGCATAGAAATCGCCACCATCGACACCGCTCAGACATTGAAATCGTTTCAAAAATCGATAAAAAAATAACGGTAAATGCTATGTAAATTTTGAGCAACGAAAGTCCGAACAATAATGTGAGGATTGAATTTAAGTAAATTCTAAGCATATGGATTGCATAACTACGTAGTAATTTTAACAAAAGTATGTTTTTAGACGTGTTTTCGAAAAATAAAACTATCGAGTCAAAATCATCAAATCATGTTTTTGAGCAGGCAAAGTATAGATAAAGATATGAATTTACACATATCAAAATGTCAGAACCACTCGTCATGTCATATTTTCATAGTTTGCGATGAAAGTCAATGCATTTTTTCAATATGTCGCCTTATCACCTCTGATATTCTGCCTTCTAACCCATAAGGAATACTGGCGTGAAGTAATTGTATTTTAAATTTTCAGGAATGCCACACTTTGTTTTTCATAAACATCAACAACATACGAGCGAGAACTGGACTGCTACTCAATCATACTAATATTATAAACTAGCCACCGCGCGCGGTTTTACCCGCGTAACTTTTGATCCCGTGGGAATTTCGGGATAAAATATAGCCTATAACCTTCCTCAAGAGTTGGGCTATCAAGTGCAAGAATTTTTCAAATCCCACTTGTAGTTTCTGAGATTAGCGCGTTCAAACAAACAAACTCTTCAGCTTTATATAAAAGTATAGATTTGAAAGTTTGGATGGAAGAATGTACTTATGATTTGTTCCTCAATCAGAAAAGCTAAAACATATTCGGAAGAAATTTGGCAAAATGATAGTATATAGCCTGGAATACCACAAAGGTTAGTTTTCATCCCGATACACGCAGGGGTAAAACCGCGCGTAACAGCTTGTTACAAAAATTAATGTATCGAAACTTGAATATTTAATGAACTAATTATTCATTTTCCATAAAACAAAAACTACAATTTGATTACGAAAACAACTTAAAAATAGCCCATTTTTTAAGTGAGTGTGTCTGTCTGTTTTCCCATGATTAATGATTTATGAAACGGTTCGTTAACGGTAAATTTAAGTGTCAGAGGTTATTAACGAGCCGTTCTGTTAATTAACCTGTGTAAAAGCTGGTTATAATTGTTTACTGTATCGTGGTTATAATGAATATGGTGTTATAAATTTAGATGTCATAACTTTAACGTTCTGTAATTTATTGGTCGGTTCTGTAAGTGTTGACGTTAGCTTTAATTTCGTAATAGTCAAATTGCGCAATGTAACGTAATTTTTCTTTTTCATTTATATCAAGATTAAGTGCCTCGTTGATATTTATACAGGGTGTCCCGCCAACCCTATATAAAACCTTCACGGAGGTATTGTAGTACCAATAAGGATTACAGAAAAAATAGAAAAATTCGAAGTTGATTTTAAAATTTTTGTATGAATGCAATACATTTCGATTTTTTCTTTCATACAAAAATATAAAAACAAATTTAGATACAATTTATAATACCTCCGTGAAGGTGTTATATAAGTTCTATATGGTTATGTTATATTAGTTATACATGAGTTATTAGGACTGGCCGATTTGATATACTCTTGCAAATAATTCAATGCAGTAAACTGACAGTTAGAAATGTCAAATACAAAAATAATGATACCAGTTAAAAACTTCGCAGTGTAAATACTGAGAATGATTGAAAACGAACGAGTCTTTGTCATTCGTTTTGCATTAAAGGGGATTGGCGGCCACGGTATTACTTAATTTTAGAGTTTTCAAGCGTATCAAAACCGGGCTATATGTAGTTAATAGGTCAATATGAGACACGTTTTTTCCAACATCTATTGTTGTGATAGTTGTTGGGAATATTTAGAAATACAATAAAATCAAATCAAACTTGCCGAAAGCACATTTTTTAATTTCCCGGCAATAAAAAATAATAGTTGTAAAGTCCTACTGTCAAACTTGAATTAAGCCGCCCGCGCCGCCGCCCCGTTTCAAACCTCTGGATTGGTTAATACCTGCTAATGTAATGTAATGGTTTCAAAATACGACGCCATGTTAGAAAAGACGGACTATAAATTCCTGTAATTTTTAGGTTAGATTATTGTTTTGACTTTTTATTCCGAAATCTAATAATTATATTCTGATTACTCGTCATCTAAGCAATAAAACGCACATATTAAGTTTGAGGTACGTGAATGCTATGTGAAATGAAAGCGGTACTGACAATGTATGGGACCTTGCCATTCTTCTTTTAAAGAAATTTATAAATAATTGATTTGAGGTTTGTACTTTAATTAAAGTAACTTTAATGAAAATAATTAATTACCAAACATACCTAGTTTTTTTGAATGGTTAAAGTAGAAGTAAAATCAACTTGATAACTTTTTATACCCATATAGAATCCCTAAAAGTTAGAATAAGGAACCTCAAACATGTTTTCTTAAAACTTAGGAACGTTGCAGAACAAGACCTCATTCGGAATATTTATATGGCTTTATGCAAATCAATTCTTTCGTACTGCATAGTGGTGTGGGGATCTGCATGTGGGTCTAAACTGTTCAAATAGGAACGTGCTCAAAGAAGTTTATTGAAGGTATGATACAGATCTTTTAAATAAGGACTGCAATCTGCTTAGGTTTAGACAAATTTTTATCATGACGACCATTCTTCGATTCCATTCCATCTCACTAAAGCAAAAAAAAAAACAAAAGAAACATTCTCAAAGATACCTAAAATGGGAAGCACCTCTACTCAAAACTTCTTTCGCTCAAAGATCCCACTCATTTTTGGGTCCTTTTCTCTACTCTTTTGCCCATTCAAAGTTGGATTTAGTTCAAAACCATAAAACTCGGTGCAAAAGGAAACTAAAAAACTGGTTAAGAGGGTTCAATTATTTGCAAACTGAAACTTTACTGAAATATCAAAAATAAAAAACAATTATTCTTTCATATATGTACATACTTTCCCAATATTCTAACTCAATTCCTGAATATGACTCCTCATAACTCAATTACAACATGACACTTCACACCTTAACTACATACACACATACATACATGTAGTACATACACACCTACGATATAAACTGTAATAATTGAAATATGTTGCAAAGAAATAGCTAACTTCACTAATTTGTCAGATCGAAAATGTTTTGTACATATAATATTTTTCATAAGATTCAGCCCAGTATACTACTGTCTTTATATTATTAAATTCTACCCTCATCATTATAACTAATAAAATTACAAATTGAAAATATTCAAGATCGATCGAATGATTTGAATTAATAAGCTTATATAATTTATCCCATACTTATATTATTTATTTATTTTATTTATTTATTTATTTTCTTATAGACGATTTACAAGTTAGATGGTGATCAATAAATTACACAATGGTTCTTAATATTTAAGATGAATGAAATATGAAAAATAAAAATAATTCAATAAAAATAATGCGGAAGAATTGTTGAAAGTAATTTCATCATACTATTAAACATGAGAAAAAAAAAGAAAGTTGATTTAATAACAATTAAAAAAATGGTAATGTGATTGTCAACATTTACAAAATACAAATAATTAAATAATAATAATATGTTTGTCATGATTCAAAATTTGAAAATTAAAAAATTCTAAAAATTCACAGCAATGTATAAGGAACAAAAATGGTATAGACTGAGTGTAAGATGTGTAGTGGTGTGTGTTTTTTGAAGTGTAATCAGTTATTGAGGGCTTTACTTACTTTACTTTTGAAAGTCCTTTTGTTAATTATAATTATATTATACTATACCATATTAAGAATTTGGATTGGCTTTATTGTTCATTGTTTTTTGTGTTGCCTATTTAGACGACTTAACAATTTTATTAATGTGTGCTATGTTTATTATCTCTTTGGATTGTTTAATTTGTGTCAATTTTCATGTCGTTATTTTAATCATAATTAGTACTGCAATCTTAATAAATAACTAGCCACCCACAACACAGGGAATCCTATTGTGGGGGCTAGTGTGATCAAGTAATTAAAAAACAATAGGTACTTAACTAGTTATAAGTTATAAGGTAAATACTGTTTTCTACACAAACTTAATTGGAGAAATTGAATAAATTATTATTATTTTTTGATTAAATATATCAATCAAATATAAATATAATCAAATATCAAATATTAACTTATTTTATCGTAAAAAATTAAATTTCAAGAATAGTTTCCATTTACTAACAGCACCATAAAAAAGGAATACCTTGTCAGCCAAAATATTTTTTTTCCCTATATTACGATATTATTATTTAAAAAATAATTACAATCCTCGACTTAAACCACATCGCTAGTTTTTTTCTTCCCTAAAGTGGGCACACTGGAACTGTCAATTTACTGCATTGAATTATTTGCCAGAGTATAGATTTAGCGTCATCAAATATTAAAGTTTGTTTGATACCGCTTTTACTATATAAAAAGTCAACTCATTTTATAAACAGTTTTCTCAATATAAGGATAAAAAGTATGAATTTATATTCACATTTTGCTTTTCATTCCCTTCATGTTTATGAGGATATCGTGTGGTTTAACAATAACCAGTAGAGCAATTTAAGTGAAAAATATCGCCCATTCTGTTTTAAGTAAGTGTTTTTTCATAATATTTTTAACAAATCATTAAGACTTAAAACAATTATAGCCTCTTTTGAATAGTGAAATATAACTTTTAGGAATTTTAAAAGCTTTCAAAGTTATGCATGGTTTATGGTCCTTCATGTGGAAACGATTTTAGTTCCAATATTTCGTAGCATACGTTACGACGATACTTCAATTGAACAACTTCGGAATTGTAACCATTAAAATTTGAACGTGTATATGAAATTGTGTATCTATCTGCAACGATATGGCAAAGGTTTCTTCACGTAAATGGCAAATATTTATACTCAATTTACAGAAGTGCTTGATGCTGAATTATTTTTATATTTTTACCTATTATAGATCAAACGGACAGGCGCAATATGCACAAAATATTCAATTGTTTTTTTTTTTTAGAAAGTAAGGATGGGACGTTTGTCTTCCATGACACCTGATGGTAAGTGAACATAAACACGACAGGCCACGAAAAACCTTTTCACTCGACGATTAAAAGTAGTAAGTCTTCTATGCTGGACTGGGAGAGAAAGAAAAATATAGAATACCAGCTGCTTCTCTTCCCGGGCATACTGTAAAAATCAGTAAAGAAACAGAGGTTTTATTGGCGTGTTTTGTGGGCGATAGGCTGACCCCCTGTCACTGCAATAGTCTCAATCCATCATTGAAATACCTCCTAAGTCAAACGTGACATCAGGTGGTCTTATGAGCTCTGATGTTCTGCCTACCCCATATGGGATGCAGGCGTGAAGTTATATATGTATGTATGTATGTATATATTTAAAGTAACAGGACCGTACTGTTCAGGAAAAATAGACGCATTACAAACCAGTTTTGCTGTCCGTCCTTGCTGGGCTATCCAGTAAATACTATAAACCAGGTAGGGGAGAACGGGTATGGTTATCTTACGGGTTGGTTGTCACAACTTTTATGAAACAAGCGCCTAATAAGCGCAAGAGTGACAACTCCCTCACCTCTCACCATGGAGTACTGTAGTCACCTTTGGGATGGTTCTGCCAAATACCAGCTCGAAGCGCCAGACTCTATTGACCGAAGAGCCCGTAAACTCATAAATAACAACAACCTTACAAATAAAAAATTGCAGACGCTGGAGCACCGTCGTAAGGTTCCTTGTTTGACAGTATTTTATCACCTATGTTTTGGTGCGTACGCGAGTGCTCTTTTTGACCAAATTGAACCCACTCCTTTTTACCATCGGACTACCAGACGCAGACAGAACTTCCATCCCCATATAGTGGATTTACCAAGAAGTCGAACAAAACGCTTCGATAGTTCGTTTTTGGTACGGATTGCCAAGGTGTGGAACAATCTGCCTGCGTCTGTTTTTCCTGACCACTACAGTCCTGGAACTTTTAAATAATAAATAATAAATAATAAATAAATAAATAAATATTTCTGACACTCACATGACATCATCTAGCATAAATTAAGTTTCTTAAAGAACTTGTGTTATGGATACTAGATAACTGATATACTTAAGAAATATATATGAACATACATATTGAATAAATACATATTTTTTATTAGAATAAACTTAAATAAATATATAAACATCCATGACTTGACGACTAATATCTGTGTTCATCACACAAATATCCGTCGCCGCCGGGATTCGAACCCAGGACCTCTTGCATAGAAGGCAATTTATGTTACCGCTACACCAGCCGGTCGTCAACTTTTAAGTGTCGAGTGAATAGGTTTCTCGTGGATGGACGTGTAACACCATAGTCTTCATGCGCACTTTCCATCAGGTGGCATGGAAGACAATCATCCTATCCTTACAATATAAAAAAAAACCTCTGTGTCTGAGGTGAAGAGCTTGTGCGCTTCTTCGGCGCTTGTTATTGAACTGATTCATTCGTTCCGTTTAGTTTTCTGACAGTTGTGACAACCAACCCGTGAGACAATTATAGCTGTTCTCCCCTGTCTAAGTTAGTTTTTAACAGAACCCAAAATTTACATCACAGCAAAATTCTAGTTTAGATTCGTGATTATCTACAATCCGCCGCAAAATATTAATTCTCCATCTAAATTGATCATGAAATATCACTTTAATATTTGAAATCTTATGTTCATTTACAATCCACTTACTTATTTCTCTTCGAAATTTAAATGAGACGGTCGCATTAGATTTCGCGTTTCTCCATAATTTTACTTCTCTTCATCTCAATGGAAAACAATAGTACATTTACCTTCTATTTATCAAAATCTTTAATATTCGAAAACAGTCTAACTGAAGCCACCTGTGCATAGTGCTCTTCTTTAACAACAAATCCTTTACAGGCTGACAGACAATAAATTGCTCTTCATAACGTAAATGGTGTAGAATCTCTTCTAGCGTATAAATAACGTGGCAGTATTTATTCATATTATTTTTTATATAATAACTGCACTGCCTCCACTATGTTGTTTTACTCTAGACAGCTCACACAGTCTAGTTAAAATTGTTTTAGCTTCTGCAAATAAGTATGTAGCGACATGCGACATCAGCATATTTTGTAAAACCTAACTTAAACGTCTACAGTGGGCACTGGGCAGTCGTGTCCCTCACCCGCTCTGTAACGCTAGTGTTGTATATATTGTATATCACACACGTCATATTTTAATACAGTGAATATTATATTTAATTGATTTTAATTTCACGCACCCAGTCTACATTCTTCTGATGAACTAGAGTTACACCTTTTTGCTTGGTGGTAGGATCCCTTCTGGGTCCGCCTGGCTAGCGACCACCCTTTATATAAAGTCTGCCGCCAAATGTTACCGCTCCGGCGGTAATGTGTTCCGGCCAGGGACCGGAAAACCCCTTTATTTGATTAAGCCTATTGATAGGGTAACCCTATCAAAATCTTACCATATGGAAGTGTAACCCTATTGATATGGTAAGCCTATCGACGTGGTAACAATTTGAATAAAGTTAACTACTTTCGGATGCACTTACCCTGTGATAGGGTTGCCTATTTCTATCTCTTTTCCGCGCATGCTGTTGAATTCGGAAGTATAATTCGAAGTGCGAGATTGAATAGATGGGGATATTTTTGATAATTTGATATTCTTAGAGATTAAATTTGCCTGCAGGTTTTAAAACCCTATTGAATCGGTAACCTTCAATAGGGTTTTCGATAGGCTTACTGCTTACATGAAGCTAACTCTATTGATATGGTAAGCCTTAAATTAGGGTAAGTCTTCGATACGGTTACCAAATTGATAGGGTTTTTTAAAACAAGTCTATGAAAAACCCAATCAAAAACCTCTTTAAGGGTAAGCGGTTCCGGTCCCTGGTTCCGGCAATATTGTATAAAGAGCCAGTTCCCTCCTAAACCCGTGTGCTTTCATCTTCGACCTCATCGTCACTTACCATGAGGTGAGATTGAGGTCAAACGCGGGTTTAGTCACTGATAAAAAAAAAAAAAAAACCTATGATCGAGTGAATTAATGACTATCAGTATTTACTGATATGAAATACATACCGTATACAAAAGGGTAAATTGGTGACCCCGACGTGATTTATGTGACTTGGAACTTTTTTCAGTTAATTTGAACTTTAAATTAGTTATTGGACGCGGCTCAGCAGACAGCGTTACAGAGCGGGTGAGGGACACGACTGTCCACTGTAGTCGCTTAAGTTAGGTTTTACAAAATATGCTGATGTCGCATGTCGCTACAAGTATATCTAAGTTGATAATTATTTGCATTTTTGAAACTCTATTTAATAATGTTAAGTAGAATTTCAAAATTCAATCTTTATCTCCTTTTTTGGACCCTTGAAAATTCTAAGATTGAAAGAGATTGCATACAACAATTCACTATCAGTAAGTAATATAGCTAGAGACATTTAAGTTTCAGGACACTTTATTCGCCTAGCGTGATTTCATGCAATAACTGCTTTACAGTTTTCGATGCAGAAATAACACAGCAATTGTTATTGCGCGAGCCAAATAACTTCGGTATTCCACAGGAAGAAATCGCAAGCATTGACTAGTGTATTTTATATTATTTATCGCCCAACTCTAAACGATTATTAATGAATGCAAAGGCAAATAAAATTATAATTTATGGCAGTCTGAGATAGAAATAATACCTATAAATCATGACTTTAATCTTGCACATTGAGCTGAATGTCGCTGCCACGTGGTCTGCAACACTTGGAGTATATTTAGGAATTTATGCTTTTTTGCAAACTTCATTGTAAATAAGCCTGTATGATAAAACAGTAATAAAAAAGTTAGTTTGCTTAAATTTAGTTCTAAAAATAGTACTTGGATTAAAGAAAGTGCTGGTTTGTTTATTTTATATTTATTTATTTCACAATTTACACTAATTAAAATTATCATGAAGTAAATAAACCCAACAAAAAAAGATGAGAACCGTATAAGTAGTTTTTTTCAGCGTGTACTCATGGAATTTGACGTGATATAATTTAAATATGATAGAATTTGAGAATAATTAAATTTATAATCTTAATATAAAAAAAGACGTGTGGCACTCGGAGACTGCCGCGGTAAAGCTATTGCATAGCATTTTTTATCAACTTATGCAATTATAATTATTTATTTATTTTATTAATGCAGTATTTTAGCCGCCTTTGTGCTAATGTTAAATTAAAATGTATTTTATTTTTAAATTTGTACTTTATGTTGGTGTACAATAAAGGATTATTATTATTATTATTATAATGTTTGATCTAATATAAAGTTCCACAAGTTCCTAGTAGATGGCGCTGCTTGTTTATTAAAGCCCGCATGTAAAGTTATGAAATCAAAACATCACCGCTGTGCCGGTCGGAGTGGGGGAATTTCTGGATTCGGTCCCCACGCTCAAGGCCCGCGATAGAAGCTATGCAATAGCTTAAAATTCTTCCGTTACTGACTGAGTGACTGACGGACAACGTACAGCCATTACCACTTGGCGTAGGGATCTGAAATTTGGAACATACGTTCGTCGGGGAGTATAGAGGAGCACTAAGTTAGAAATTCCCGAAATACCGACGAAAACGGGAAATACAGGACTTTTTAATTTATATAAAAAATACTATTCTTTGAGTGCACGGATGTGAAACTTGATATATAGTTTCTTTGATGGGTGTCTGGTTGTACCTACTATGAAAGGAACTTCCGAAATTCCCACGAGAACCGGAAATATTTGAATTTTTAGTTTGAATGAAAAATCTTATTGTTTGAGTGCACGGACTTGAAACTTTGTATAAAGGTTCTTTCAATAGGTTTTTGGAATTCCCGTGGAATTGCGGGACAAAGCTCGTGTTCAATGAAATTAAAACGCTGGACCGGGGGCAAAGAAAAAATCATAGCATGTACCAGCTGCTCCTCTTCCTGAGCAAACTGTAAAAGACAGAGGTTTTATATGCGTTTTGTGGGCGATAGGCTGATCCCCTGTTACTGCAATAGTCTTTATCCATCATTGTAAGACCTCCAAAGTCAAACGTGACATCAGATGTTCTTCTTACCTCTGGTGTTCTGCCTACCCCATAAGGGATACAGGCGTGAAGTTTTGTATGTATGTAGAAAGTCTCTCTTCAAAAGTTTCCTCAGATTTTGGCTTTATTCCATTAATTTGAAACATAAGTACGTTATTACAGTAGGTAGTTAAAAAGGGCTCCAGTATCTACCTAGACGGCCCTTAACAAAAGGGTTACAGGTGTCACTGAACCCTGTGGTTTTATCTATTTGAAACTTCATTCAAAACGCATTATTTCTTAGATACAGGAGTTTAAGGAGAACTGTAAATCAAAAGCTTTACTGTAACTCTCTTAATAATGAACATTGTCTTGAGTGTTCACGATTCATTTTGTTGACACAATCATCCTATTATTTTGTTGGAATATTCATTCATTCATTCATGACTTCACGCCTGTATCCCTTATGGGGTAGGCAGAACACCAGAGGTTATAAAACCATCTGAGTGGAGAGAGACTTTTGCAGTGACAGGGGGTCAGCCTATCGCCCACAAAAAAGCCTCTCATTACACCTCGGTCCCTTAACTGACTTTTACAGTATGCCCAGGAAGAGGAGCAGCTGGCACATTCTATGTTTTTCATTCGCTCCCAGTCCAGCATAGAAGTTTGTTGTAATAATAGGATGATTGTGTCAAAAAAGTAATGACTAATTCGAGTGGCTTGGCAGTAGGACTTTTTAGAGCCATAGCGACCACCCTTTATATAAATGAATTTGCCATTAAATATAACCGCTTCTAGGGCGTGTGTTCCGGAAATATTGTATGACGATTCCCGCTCCTTCCTAAGCGCGTGTGCTGTCAATCTTCGACCTCATCTTCACTTACCATTAAGTGAGGTTGAGGTTAAGGTTTACTCAATAATAAAAAAAAAATGTGTACCCAAAAAAGACACTAGCTCACGTCATAGATTGCTATGTCTGCTTTAGTTGTTTAAATAACTTAATGAAATGCAGTATTAGTATTTCCTTGTGGGAAAGCCCCCAAAATCCTAGCTAATTTTAACCTCCGAAGCAAAAGAGGGGTGTTATAAATTTGACACGTGCGTTTGTCTGTGTCATCTTCCCAACTGATGAATTTTATAATTGAAAGTCTTGCCTATTGAGATGTTTTCTAGCTGTAAATAGATTTGAATACCTAGCTTAAATAAAAATCAGAAAAATGAAGAAGTTTTTATTAACTGTAGGTAAAAAGTTTACACTTGGTGAAGGTCAAATGATAGATGAAGTTGGCGCGGGTCCGGACGACGTGGAGAATCCTGGGGGACGCGTCCGTCCGGCAGTGTGCATTTCTCGGCTCACGAAGATAATGATCGCCCAATATACTTCAATACAAAGTTTGATTATTATATAATTTTGTTAAATTGATTTTATTTTCATTATTAAAAAAAAATATTTTTATAAAATTATCTATTTCATTATTTATAAAAAAATTTATTTTAATTAAGTTATTTTTTTCTAGTAAAAATATCTACTTCTTCGGCTTCAATAATCGGAAATCTAATCAATCCAAAGGAATATTGTCTTAAGTTTTCGCAATTCATACTATTAAATAAAACACTTTTTAACCGGATTTATCGCGTATATTTCATTTTAAATCCGACGCTTGACACCTCAGTCGCTCGTGACCACGGGGTCTGCAAAGACACCGAAACGTCGAGTTAAAAATTTAAAATGTAAATATACGCGATAAATCTGGTTAAAAAGTGTTTTATTTAATCCAAAGGAACGTTTTAATTTTGTCAACTGAGATCTTTTCACAATAAAGTGGTCCTTACAAACCTTGCAGATACATAATTTTAAGTGAATCTTAGAGAAAATGCTACTTTTTTTTTATTAGTGACGAAACCCGCGTTTGAGCTCAAAATGAGATACCTTTTTAACAACCAACCTCACGTAGCTTAAACTGAAATTCTCAGCTTACAATCTGGCTGATGTACCTACTTACAATCTTGAAAACGAAGGATTTGATTTTCATCAACCATCAAAATCATCTTAAAAGACAATCAAAAACTCGCAATCTAATCGGTTTATCCATCAAGGAGATACAATACCACACACTTACATGTACATCCTTCGTTTTTCAAAAGTTATAAAATAAAACAATCCATCGCAAAAAGGGAGACATGCCAAATTAGACAGCAAACTATATTAGGGGACTTACTAACAAATACCGCAATAACTCTCTTAATAGGCCATAACAAGAAACTCGAGGGTGGCGATTCATTTTAATTTTAAATCACACTTAAGCTCCGCGAATGACTGACTAAAACAGCAGATGGCGGCTTAAATCTTTACAGAAATAGTTTTATTTAGAAAGATATGCATCAACTGTCAACATTGATTTAGTTTTAGCGTAAATAGAGACTTATTTGAGAGATTCCAAATTATGTTGATGTTTCAGTAAAAAGTTGAGACGTTGAAATAAATATAATTTTTGTTGACTGCAAGCAAATGTGAGCGTCAACATTTTTTGTGAGTTAGTTTAGTTTTCGTTCTGTTTAAAATAAAAATAGTTGACGTGTTTATATTTTGTTTACTATTTTGTATTTACTTTTTCCAAATGTTTTCAGACCACGTTTTTTCGTTGTGTTTTATATGTCCACGATTGTTTTAAGACTTCATCCCATTCTTAGGGTTTTTACATAATAAGGATAGGAACTTTGTCTTTCATAACACCGTGTGAAAAATGTTTCCAAGAGAAACCTGTTCTTCTCGCTTAAATGCAGGACCAAGACTAGAGTAGCCACGAAAAACAGATAGCGTAGACAGATTGTTCCACACCTAGGTAACCCATACCAAAAAGCAATTATCGAAGCGTTTTGTCCAACTTTTTGGTAAAGCCACAATACAGGGTGACTGGTGAGTCACTTTCAAAATTCAAGGACGTGATAATTTGAGATAAATGAAGAGAAAAAAATATACTAATTATTTACTGAGTAAACTTAACTAAAAGTTAAAGAACTCATTACGCAACGCATGGTTCCATACGCGTAATGCAATAGATACTTAGCGGGTGGTGGTGTGCGTGTGGCGGGAACACTGCTGTGTGCGTGTTGATTAAGGCAGCGCGTCGGAAAAAGTGTAGTAATTTATTATTTAAAGGGATTTCTGGTAAAAAATTAAGTACCTTCTTTTAAAACAACTATGACCAAAATCGAGTACAGAGTGCTCTCTTTCAGTATCTAAAATTTGTCACTGTTCACCCGGTATAGGATAGCAGTTCTGTCAGCATGTGGTAGTTTTAAAAAGACAACCTTCCAGACGAGAACGTAGTGATCATAAGAACAGATGCAGGCAGTTTATTTGTTTTAAATTTGATGGGTGATTTTAAGTTAAACTTTTGTATCGGAGAGGAACTTACCTTAAAAAAGACGGAGTAATGATCCGAGCTGAAGATGTATCAGTTAGCTTTAATTTCACTATTCCATAACTCAATCTGAGCTCTGTTTGCTTTGAAAGGATAATTAGTTTTCATCAAATTATGATTTCCTTAAAGATATTCTTTTTTTTAGAAACATAACGATTAGTTCCTTTTTACAAGTTCATAAGTATTATTATAATGTTTTATGCAACGATACTTTTGCATTAACACTTCCTCAATTTTCAAGAAACATAATTGCAACCTTAAAAAAGTGAAATCATCCACATTTATAACTCTATTATATTGTATTATTATAATCTATCATATTATTTTCCGAATTTTATTGTTATTGTATAGAATATCATGTATTTTTTCTATCAATTGTAATAAGAATATATTCTGCTCTTAAATGTGTTATTTTACAGTGGAAACTTTATTGGCATATGTAATACTTATTAGTTTAAATTGTGAGAAATTTTGTTATGCTGTTTGTTTTCCGAAAATATAAATAAATAAATGTATTTAAACTCATATAAGAATCCTTAATACTATGGTTCATAAATACAGTCCACATATCGGTTAAAGTACTCTGATACATCTATAAATAGTTTTACAATGTTACTTAGAAAAACATATTTTATGGTTAACATCTTCCACACGAATCGAATTTCTTGACCATATGTTTGCAGATACATGAAGGAAAGTTAATATCCGAAACGAAGTCAATGAGCAATAATATTTTATATTTGACCCAATTCCGCGCTCGTAAAGCGTGGTCTTTGAGAGGGTTTCGCTCGAAATGGTCCGGTTACAAACTCTCTTTTCCCGAAGAGCAATAAAAAATATTCTTTGAATTGGTGCAAGATGTTAGTTTTTGCTTTAAAAGCTATTTTGAGAAGTTCATGTTTGAGTTGAAGTTAACTTGATAGAGAAATTAGTTCTTAGAGTATTTTCATTAACCTGAGTTTAAATACGTATAATCTCATAATGATAATAATTTCGATGACTTCAAAATTCAAGGTCATAGGTGTAGTCAGGAGCTAACTCTTCACAAAACTGTTTTCGCACTCATCAAGAAATGATGATGAAAGGTGCATGAACTGAACGGAACCTACAACCAAGGAGAGGTCTTTACGACACGATTATCCAGCATCGGAAATATTAGAAACCGACCTTTCAAAGACAAATTTTATTTCTCTAAATATAAAAAAAAATCTTTTTTCACTTTTAGAAACATAATATGAATAGAATCGCGAAAGTGAAAAACTTTCGTAACGAACCACGCAACATAAGATTAAGTGCCAACGCTGCGTCACGCGTTCGAACGCGCGTTTCATACAAAAATACATAACTGCAACTTTCGTACCACACGCGAGTACGATACGTACGTTCGGAATGCGCCAAGCGCCGCGTATGATACGCACGTACTGTATGGAAAATGATTTTTTTTCTGACACTCACACAACATTAACAAAAACGTACATATGGAATAAATACATATTTTTTATTAGTCTAAACTTAAATAAACATATAAACATCCATGACTTGATGACTAATATCTGTGTTCATCACACAAATATCCGCCGTAGCCGGGATTCAAACCCAGGACCTCTGGCATAGAAGGCAATGTATGTTACTACTACACCAGCCGGTCGTCAGATTAATTATTATCGTATTAAAGTTTGTATGTTTGATTCTCTTTTAGTATTAGTAGGTGTTATATAAATCTTTGGTTAGGTGTGCCTATTTGAAGATACGGTACGACGTACGGTACGCGCTTTCGAAGGCGTAACGCCCCGTTCACACATGGTACGTTTTACTGGATACGTTTTACCGGATATGTTTTTTTTTTCATCGTTGGCGTATGGAGTTGTTGGGCGACTTCACATATGGCACAGTATTCAGTATACGTATTTTCGTTACAAAAAAGGTATCCAGTAAAACGTATCCAGGAAAACGTACCATGTGTGAACGGGCTGTAACGCAGCGTTGGCACTAAAGGTCCTTCTGCCAGTGTTTCGATACGCTGCACGTTCTACCCTACTAAACTAAAACACAGTAAACCTAAATATAGCGGTGGAAATAAACAGAATCCTGCTACTTATTTATAGAGCAAGGCATGCTTTGCAAAGCGGTTCTACCAATAGTAGGTACATTATCTCATGTATAAAAAAATATATAAGAATATTGTATATTTTTACGACCACCTGTTTGCCTGAGTGAGACGCCAGTGGCTGTGGGTTCGATTTCCGCACGGAACAAGAAAACAAAAAGTTCCGTGTCTGGGAGTTTATCCATTTATGTATTTATATCTTACCCTAGTTCACTACATGCTATCCCATAACACAAGCTTACTTTGGGGTCATGTAGTTGGTATGATTGTCTGGGGATTTATATTTATTTATATCTTATGCAAAGCAATTTCGATTTGTAAATGATTACGTTCGGTGTCTTAGTCTGGGGATTTTATTTATTAAAAATATTTAGGTATTGTAAATAAATTGTCTAGTCATGATTGGCAACATTGCCACCAGCAACAGTGGCGAAATATCGAGAACTTGAAATAAATAAAATATTAAATTAATGACCATGATACTTTATAAATTTACGAGTATCAATCATTGAATCATATTTATTGCTTCAATGTATGATACAATAATATATACAAAAAGGGATAAAACACTACGAATAAAACCTGATAAAAACGAAAAGTAATGATAAAAAAATATTTCATAGAAAACGGATAGAGAAGTTGTGTACTATAATGTTAATTTAATTATAATGTTACGGAAAATCACTCAAGTAAGTGAATCTGTGATTTTTATATGGGTAAAAGGTTAAATTACAAATATTGTTGTGACTAGTGAAATAAATAATTATCTTATGTTTATAGTTTATTTATTATTTGATTTTTCTGCCCTCTGTCAGAGAAAAACATCGCGACGAATGTACTAAAAAATAAGACTGTGACGGATTCACACACATTTTTTGTACATACATACATACATAACCTCACGCCTGTCTCCCTTTGGGGTAGGCAGAGACAAGGGAACACCAATTGCTTCGATCCAGACATACCTCTTTCGCTTCCTCCACGTTCATTAATCTTTTCATACATGATCGCCGGTTACGGGTACTTTTAACTAGGCCCTTTTTAAGAACGTCACCAATTTGATCGGCGTACGTTCGCCTAGGGCGGCCTAGGCGAACGTAAAACGTACATTTTTTGTTTCTATGACAAATTTACTTTATAACGAATTTACAATAACCCCTGAAAATGGACATGACTTTTTCGTTTCAAATGAGATAAATCCTACTTTGTATTCAATTCAAGAAATCAAAATCAATAATATAATATTCGTCCCTATTATAGAATCGTTTATAATACTCACAAAATCCTAAAATTCGTGACTTATTTTCTTTTTTTTTTTTTTTAAATCCATTCATATCGTGGCGAATCCTACAACCCAAAAACGACTTTAACACCGATAATTCTGACCATTCATTCTACACAACACAGACCTTCTAATTTTCATATTAATAGAACACCCCAAATTTTTACACCCCTAACAAAGGAACGCTAACAATAGAAGCACATTATTAGTTGCAACCGAAAACCCCCGAAATAATCTTAGAGGATTAATACATTGTAACATGTGTCCCATTTAATTTTGCATAGCATTTAGGGGAACCCCTACACGGAATAATAGGTATTAGTTTTAATTATATATTATGTTATGTTAGTGTTTTGTTCTTGGAAATGTTAATCGCTGGATCCGTTGCATTAGTACGTACAAAGAGGTATATTTTAGCTATTATCAATACTTATTATTAAATACAGTTTGCGCGTATGTAAATCCGTCTAGTGATTCTTGGGTTGGGCGAGCGTAATTGTAGTGGATTTTCAACCGTATTCCAAAAGGAAGAGGTTTTAAATTCGTGTGTTTTTTTTATTTTTGTAACGCAATTATTTGGTCTGATATGAACTGAGTTTGATGATTGGTATTTCATATGATACTTCAGAGATGGTACAAATTGAAAAAAAAATATAAAAATACGAAAATCTGTGTACGAAAAAGGAGAACTGTATTCGTATATGACCTTATACTTTAGCCAAAGTTTTGTGAAGGATTTAAAAATGTTTGTAAAGTCGGTTTTTTAATGATCTGCATTTGTTGATTATCTACGTCGACTATTAACGACGACCACTTTGGCGAAGGGGTAAACCTATCTGCCTCAGACGCCAGTGGTTGCGGGTTCGATTCCCGCCCGGAACAAATAAAAAAAAAATGTTCCGGGTCTGGGTGTTTATCTATATAGGTATTTATATTCTAGGTTCCCCCTAGTTCGCTACATGGTATCCCATAACACAAGCTATGCTTACTTTGAGGCCACGTAGTTGGTGTGATTGTCTGGGGATTTTATTTATTTATTTATCTTTATTGTATCTCGATTTTAAATCAACATTTTTTCATACAAAATCAAATATGTAATTTCATTGTCATAGCAACGTGAAAACATTGAAGTGTTTACAATAAAGTATTTTGGATTGAGATTCGATATAAAATCCACTGTTGGACAGATGCAAGGGGGCGGGACACGGGGTTTCGTTTTAAACTCCCTAAACAAAAGAGGGTTACTACAATTTTTCCATAATAGGTGTAATTCTGTTTGAGGTATTATTGTTTTCAAATGGATGAACCCTTAAAATAGTTGTAGTTTCTTTTTCTTGGACTGCTTTGACTTTGAATAAACACAAAATGAAATCAAATAAAATGAAATGAAAATTTTTATTCATCATAAGAACATCGAATGGACGCTTAATGACGTCACAATTTTGTACTTCGGTTTTAACAAGGTGCTGATAGTTATTGAATAAGATATTACAGTAGACCAAGAGACAAAAAAGCCGGCGGAAAAAAACTCTTGACACTCTTTTTCAGTTAGGATTATACGAATTAATACAAATAGGTACATACAGTACAAATTGATCATGACATGAAAAAAAAAAACAAACACAAGACAGCTAATTGTGAGAGCCAATGTCATGCCACAACCAAATTGCTTACATAGTAAGTGCATTGAGCTATGTATGCACAACGCGAACATGACAAACTGGGACCAGGGTATTTAAACAAGAATGGAATAAAATGGTTAAATTATCATCAGCAAAACGACCTGGCACCGCAAGCAGCACCCGTTCACGATATAAGAGATAATTATTTCATTTGGCAGATTTCAGCCATTTTGGATTTTGAGTATTAAAATGCATGCATGTTTACTTTTGATAGCATTTTTCCACCTCCTATAGCAAAAAAAGGGTTTTTTTTTAATTGTTTTTTAAACATAAAATGTTTCCAATTTGTAATTATTTGTTTGTTTACCACAGCTTGATTCGTGAAACCGGACAGAGTAAACTTTCATTTCGTTATCAAAACTTTGTCCGAATCGCCTCTCATTAGAAAATACCTACATTATAATTACTCTTTTTGCTATATTTATTACTCATATTTTATAGAATTGATATTTAATTTATAACCTATTACTTGTATAAAATTTAGTAAATATTTAAATACTTAGCTTACCAAGAGATGGCGCTAGTTGTTTTAAACAGTGTGTTTTGAGTTATGAGTCTAGTAAATAGATGAGTAACAAGATTTAAAATGATACTTGGATTTAAAATAATGAATTATAAATGCTTGGAGGTAGGACGAGGTCGTTAGACTAAATACCTTTGAAATTGATCAAATTAATTTAAACAACCGAATAAATTAGTCGTATTTTATGGTGATGGTGTGAATATCCGCTCAGATTCATTTTGTCAGGAATCTAGACATGATATGTAACAAGACTTCATTTTGGAAATTGCAAGTAGATAAGGTACCTAAGTTCAGCAAGACTTTTGTAACGCAAACGCTTATATTTTGTGGATCTAAATAAAACTACTTTTTAACCGCATTAATCGCGTATAATTTATATTTTACATTTTAACTCGACGTTTCGGTGTCTTTGCAAACCCCGTGGTCACAAGCAACCGAGTTGAAATGTAAAATATAAATTATACGCGATTAATCTGGTTAAAAAGTAGTTTGATTTCAATTATGAATCGTGAAAACTTAAGATAATATTATTTTGTGGATCATTATCAGGCTACACAATAAAAATTAGATCAATGTTAGTAATAGTTTACTCACAGGAATGTTATTTAGTTATTTTTTAGTTTACTTTTAACACTTTATACCTTCCCGGTCACCTGAACGTAAGTACTTTAGGCATAGTTATCTAAGGTTCATTAACCTCTAAATGCAAAAATACTCCTACTCTTTTGATTATTTTACCTACCTACTTTAAAAATGCAGATAATATTCAAGCTCGTATTATGAAAAGTATACATTCAATGGACTTTTAACCTAATTACAACGGAATAAGTTGCAAAGTGTATACATTTTAGAAGAGACTGTATATGTGTGCTCAAAACGCAAAAATACTTCAACGCGCACATACGTCAGATGGTGTTAATCTTCCATGACTAACTAATAGGCCAAAGTTCCATAAATCACATTTAACCAACCACTGTGATTGTCACGTGTGGCGGAAGGAGGAACTAAAATTGATTTATTACGAGGGCGAGTTTTAGGAATATTTGAAATGGGTTTCAATATTATTTTATATTATAAGTTTCGTTGTTGTACACGTAATGCGAAATTGGCTACGTTTTGTCCCAAATCTGAGTTTTGCGTAAAGAAAATACGTTATTAAACCTTTTAAGGTATTTCATACAATGCTATTTCGTATTAGGAATTGTTAGTCAAGTTTGTTTTCGTTTAAAACGATAGCTAACATACAAATATTGTTCTTCGCAAACTTCAACTTTTAAAATATGTGAAAAAATTAATAAGTTATAATTTTATACGAAAGGGCAACCTCCACAAAATTATAAATCGCATAATTGTAAACGGCGAAATAATCTATAGATATTTTTAACTCTTAATTTTAACGTGAAAATTTTATCAAATATGTAATTTGGAGATCGTTTACCTTGACGACCTTATACTTCGGCCAAAGTTTTGAAGTGAAGTCGATTTTTTAATGCTCTGCATTCGTCGATATTAATGTTCAGTAATTGGAATTGTTTTTTTTTTTATTTTTTTTTCGTTGCGTATTGTTTGTATATTTGTTTCTATTATAAAAGTAAAATGAAAGTCTATAAATGTGCATAGTTTTCTTGTTCTATCTTTTTTCAAGAAATAATTTAAAAGAGCACATTGAGGTAAATTTATTTCTGCTTTAGATTTGAAATTTTTAAAACGGACTAGATATTGTTCACGTAGCGACATGCTATTTCATACAGTTTGTTCAAACATTCAGTCAGTTGATTGAGAACTCCTGTCAATAGCAAAAACGGTTGAACAACGGTGTAGGTAGATAACTGGCCTACGGCGACGCTATTCCTGAGCTTCATAAAAGGTATGGGAAATATTTTTTTAAATTTATTTCTGTTTTGAAATGAACTGAATCACAACATATTATAAACATGTAATTCAGAAGGTATTTAGTTTAAGAAACAGTGTAACCGTAACCACTTCAGCATTATGTCCTAGCTAAGCTTTGATTCTGGTTCTTAGGGTCCGTACCCAAAGGCTAAAAAGGGAATAAATAAAAAATATAATAATAACAAAGCATAGAAGAAGCTGCCATCCTCTGTCGAATAGTAAGAAAGTTGCTGCAGCTTGAAGAGTAGGACAACCACCACATTCTATAGTTACTTAGCATAGACCCGAAACTTAACGAAAAGAATAAATCATTTATTTGAGGCAACTTAAGAATAGTACAGTCTATTCTGAGATAGTTAGACATTTGAAATTATTACAAATGGTGTATTTCTGTTGCTGATGTAAGGAGACATACTAAAAAGTTGAAAAGAAATAAATGTTTAAAGGGACATTTATACAACAGACACACAACTATTTCCTGCAGCAGTTACAAGATCAAACCCAAAGATCACATCAATTCAATTCAAATTAAATTCAATTCAATTCAATTCAATTCAATTCGAATCATTTATTCATAATCATAGGTAGTTACATTGTAGAGATGTTACAAATATTATGGGCACGGCTATGACTCGCCATATTGGCATAATATAAATTTTAATATATCAACTAAAATGTCAACTTTTTATTATACATTTCTCTAGATTATTTTTAAGTCAATTTTACATTTCTTTCAAAAGTCATATAAGATGAAATAAACTAAAATCACAATTTAAATGTTAAAACTTTAAAAACTACAATTATCAACTAAGGTTCAGTAATAGTCATCACATCAAAGCGCGAAAGTGATTATCTAGTTACTGTCATCTCCCGTGCTGGATTGGAGCGAAAGAAAAACATAGTATGTGCCAGCTGCTTCTCTTTCCGGGCATACTGTAAAAGTCAGTTAAGAGATAGAGGTTTTATTGCTGTTTTTGTGGGCGATCTGGCTGGCTACCTGTCACTGCAATATATTGTACAGTGAAATAGTATGTTTGTCTTATTTAATGAAAGTAATTTATGTTGTGAGAAGTCATCGTGTCTCCTGTGTAAACTAATCGATATCTCAGGTTAACCCACGGTTGGCCGGATCGGTACTTGGATGGGTGACCGCTGACCATTCATTTCTCATGGCGACTTCCGTGCTTAGAAGGGTACGCTTAGCAGTCGGTCTCGGGTGCTGTGTACTTTTATACAGCTGTCGTAAGAGTTTGTCAGAAGCCATTTTGGCGCCCTGAAAATTCTGAAATTCACCAACCAGCACTGGGCCTGCTCAAACTCAAACTGTAATATTCTTTATTTCGTAAGTATTTAAATAAATTTGAAATAAGTCAAACAATTTACAAATTGAACTGTATCTACCACCACTTCGGAAAGTCGATCTGTTGAGAAGAGGTGGCAAGAAACTCAACAGCAATCATCTTTTAAAAATACACAATAACAATTAACAACCATAGAATCACATCTTCTTGCATCCGGATATCTTATACTAAAACTTTATATTACACTTATCCTTAAATCTATCGAAGCGTTAATCTTAAATATTTTGGAATTTTATTATAAAAGCGTACACATTGACCCATGAACGAGTTGGTGATCTTCTGGAGTGTACTATTATATTTATACATTAGGCAATCAAGTACAAGACAGAAACGTAGACATAGATATAGAGGTAAAGATAGAAGTAGATAGATGTAGCAATAGAGGTGAGAGATAATACAGATAATGTGGATTGAGATGAGGATAGTCGTGGACAGAGACGGGACACAAAAACGGACGTGGACATGGGATGGGGAAGACAGAGTCCAATTCAAAAAAGTTGCTTCGTGGACTATGGCCTATACCTCCTCTTCACCCAGGGGAGACTCATAGCGCTGCAGTGGGCTCATTACAACGAGTTGTGATAATGATGATGATATATTTTCCAATAAGTGTGATACTAGACGTACGCAAAAAAAACCCTTTGTTCGCGACTTAAACTTTTATTTTTAGTTCGAGTACCCATATGCGTATTATTTTCTGTTTCCCCTATTCTAACCCGGGCGCTACACTTAGCTTCAAAGATTTGCACAAATCTTTGACGACTTTGCAAAGTCATTTGAACACATATTGACGTAACCTGCCAGACTTGCTTCGCAAACACTTTTCTCCACAGTATGCTAGTAGACAACAAACAAGATGGACAACGATTTTGTAGACTCAGTTAGCCTGTATTATTTGTGTGCATGTAATTATATTTTTTTTATTTGTTATTTTTCGGGTTCCTTGTACATAGTTGCCCCTGTAACAACTCTACAAATTCCAGAACGCAGTCGCTGCCCCAGTCCATCATATCGCCGCATGCAGTGTAACATGCACACAACCGTCCCGCTCGACAACGCTCGAGCAACTGGATACTGAACAAGTGTGGCAGGCCACGCAAACATTTGCACACATTCAACTTTGAACGCTTTGATGTGTGGAAAAAGACCGACACCGGATGGCAAAGTGCAAAGCTTTGTGCAAACGTTGAATAAATATGCAAAGTCCAGCGCCACACATTTGTGCAAACATTTGTTCAAACATTTGTTCAAACATTTGAAGCTAAGTGTAGCGCCGGCTTAAGATAAAAAATAATACTTTCTTTATCAATAAATCACCTTTAGGCACGCGTTTCTGCAAATAATCTTATCATGCCCGCAAGCTATCACGTATTATTCCAAAATTCACAGCGTTCTTGTTGAATCTAATCTTAATGTGGGTGACACGTGGCGGACGCATTTTGGGGTACAATTATCAGATTGTACAGTATTGACGATTTTTGCAGCTTTTAACGCAATTTCAAAAGCGTTTTGTTTTTTTTTTTTTGGAGAAACTACCGCACGATTTCAGAAATGTTTTCGAATTTATTAGCATAACTTTCTAGGGAAATCATATAAAAGCATTAAAAGGTACAGAAGGCAACACATCAAGCGTTACAAATTGTTGGAATTAAGGACGCAAAATATTAAATAATCTGTGTTTATTTAATCTGTGGTATCACTGTACAAATAATAGTATTATATGATGTTCTACTCTTTGGCCGCTATCTTGTCTTTGCTCTCTTCTTTTGTAAAAGGCCATTGCTTACTGTTGTGCAATTCCTCTATAAAATAAATCCAAGTTAATCAAGTCTTGCTCGCGTTTTATTCCATCAGGTTATGGGCCGTCCCATGCCTAAAATTATCATATTATATTGAAAGTAAAGTGATTTTTGTAAATATATACTTTTTCGGTAAAATCAAATTACGTACGTACATAACCAAGTCAACCCACGCGGCCGGCCGGCACCGTATTTCTCTTTCAGCTTGAAAAATATTGAAAATGGCTTCAAATAGCATTATGAGCATTGAAAAGCTAATTGGGAGAGAAAATTATGCTTCATGGAGTTTTGCAGTGAAAGCATATTTACAACTCGAAGAATTATGGGATTGTATTGTTGTCGGGTCGCCCACGATCGACACAAAGAAAGATGTCAAAGCTAAATCTAAATTAATATTATTGATTAATCCTATTATTTATGTACATATTCGAGAAGCTAACACAGCGAAAGAGGTCTGGGACAATTTATCTAGAGCATTTGAAGATTCAGGATTGACCCGTAAAGTAGGATTACTGAAAGACTTGATAAACACTTCATTGGAAACAAGTGCAAGTATAGAGGATTATGTTAGCAAAATTATGACATCTGCACACCGTTTGAGAAATATTAATTTCACAGTAGATGATGAATGGCTGGGAACTTTGATGTTGGCGGGCTTGCCGGAGAGTTACAAGCCCATGATAATGGCTATGGAGAGTTCTGGAGTTAAAATATGCACTGATTCAATAAAAACAAAGTTGCTACAAGAGGTGAAAACAACTGAGACAAGCGCATTTTACTCAAACTCTAAAAATCAACATAAATGTTATAATAAGTTTCAAAATCAACAAGCACAAAAGTCAAAGGGGCCTAGATGTTTCAATTGTAATAAATTTGGCCACCTAAGCAAGAACTGTTGGCATAAAAAGAATAAACCAGAAGTTACAAATAATAAGTGTGAAAATAAAAACAGTGGGTTTATTGCAGCTTTTTCAGCGACAACAACCAACAACTCCTTGAACTGGTACATTGACTCTGGTGCATCAATGCACATGACAATGCACAGAGATTGGTTGACAAATGAGACTAGACCACCTGTAAGTAATATCCGAATTGCTGACAACAAAGTTCTCAATGTGGTATGTTGTGGCAATATAATGATCCAAGTACCAGATTCACAAGGACACAGCAGTGAAATACTAGTAAAAAATGTATTATATGTACCTGAGTTGTCGACTAATTTAATATCAGTGAGCAAAATAATAAAAAGTGGTTGCAAAGTTGAATTTAATACTCATGGTTGCAAAATATTGAATCAAAATGGAAACTATGTTGCTAATGCTGACTTAATAAATGATATGTATAGGCTAAATACCTTAAATGAAGTTCATGCCCTGCCAGCTATAATTGAAACTGACACCTATCTGTGGCATCAGCGAATGGGCCACTTGAACTTTACTGATGTGAATAAAATTCCATGTTGTACAACCGGAGTAAAGTTGACACCATCTCAGAAGAGCATAACATGTGTATGCTGCATAGAAGGAAAGATGACGAGACGGCCTTTTCCAAGTGAAGGCTCCCGGGCAACCGAGTTGCTAGAGCTTATCCACTCCGATGTATGTGGACCGATGCAAACAATATCGCTTGGAGGCGCCAGGTACTTTGTCACTTTTACTGATGATTTTTCTCGAAAAGTATTTGTATATCCGATTAAAAGTAAAGATGAGGTGCTTGAAAAGTTCATTGAATTTAAAAACAGAGTAGAAAATGAATTAGATAAAAAAATAAAGAAGTTCAGAAGTGATAATGGCAAAGAGTATAGAAATAACAATTTTGATAAATATTTAAAAGGCTTTGGAATTTTGCACCAATCAAGTAATCCATACACACCAGAACAAAATGGTTTGAGTGAACGTATGAATAGAACTCTTATTGAACGAGCTAAATGTATGCTATTAAATACTGAATTGCAGATGGAGTACTGGGGCGAAGCAGTGGTCACAGCGGCGCACATAATCAACCGCTCACCAACACGAGCCCTAGGTGACATCACTCCAGAAGAGGTGTGGACAAATAAAAAGCCTGATTTAAGATATATGAGGATTTTTGGTTGCAAAGCAACGGTTCTTATACCTAAAGAACACCGAAGGAAGCTTGATGCAAAGTCACGTGAATTAATATTTGTTGGATACTGTGATGGAATAAAGGGCTACCGTTTTTTAGACCCAAAGAGTAAGAAATGTACCACAAGCAGAGAAGCTATATTTCTTGAAGCCAATGTCAAAAGAAATAAAGTTGATGTTGAAACCAATGTATCAAAACCTGAAAAGGAAGAAAACAAGATTAAAAATAATAATAAAACCAAAGAAAATAAAAATAATTTAAATAAAAAATACTTACAATTAACAAACATAATTGACTCACCAAAAAATGGACCCGAGGATGACGGAACTGAAAGGAATGATACCATTTTTGAAATTTCAAGTGATGGTTCAAGACAAATAAATTCAAGTGAATCATCTAATTATTCAGATCCAGAAAACTCCTTATACATACCGGATGAAACCATTGATGTTTCAGATCACCGAATGGTTCTGAGACCAAGACGGCGAAATGAAATATATGAAGCTGAAAATGACTGTGATGAAGGTACAGTCTCTCCTGCTGGTTTCATGTGTAATTCTGAGTCCACTATGAGCTATATAGACAGTGATCCACAAAGCCTATCTGAAGCTCTGAATAGTACTAAAGCTGAAAAATGGATTGAGGCAATGAATGAAGAGTATCAGTCACTGATACATAATAACACATGGACTATGGTTGACTTACCAAAGAATAAAAAGACACTATCTTGCAAATGGGTATATAAAACCAAAACTGACGAAAATGGCGTAATAACACGATATAAAGCAAGACTTGTTGTTAAAGGTTTTCAGCAGAAGAAAGGAATTGATTATCATGAAATCTATGCACCGGTCATACGATACACATCTATGAGATACATGATTGGTCTGGCAGTAAAATATAATCTGTGTATTCATCAAATGGATGCAGTAACTGCATTTTTGCAGGGTGACATTGAAGAAGAAATTTATGTAACCCAGCCACCATTCTTCGAAAATGGTCAAAAAGTTTGTCGACTAAACAAATCAGTATATGGGTTAAAACAAGCTAGCCGTCAATGGAACAAAAAACTGAATGCAGCTCTACTTGAGATTGGAATGTCACGATCAAGAGTTGACCCCTGTATTTACTACAGAATCATTAATGAAAATGATATATTACTTATAGCTGTATATGTCGATGACCTTATAATATTTTTCAATAATGAAAACACAGTTACTATTGTGAAGAAACAATTAAATGAAAAATTTCATATGAAGGACCTTGGTCGAGCAAAATGTTGTATTGGCTACAGAATCATTCAAAATGAAGATAAAAATGAAATTTCGATTGATCAGTCTTTGTACATTGAAAAAATACTCGAACGTTTTAACATGAAAGACTGCAAATCTGTCTATACGCCGTGCGAGCCAAATTTATACCTAAAAAAGACTGAAAATGAAGAAGATATAATAAGAAATGTCCCATATCAAGAACTGATAGGATGTTTGTTGTACCTATCTCAAGGGACTCGGCCAGATATAGCATATGCAGTAAATACACTAAGTAGATACAATAATAAACCAACTGTTCAACATTGGGTTGCTGTAAAAAGAATTTTACGCTATCTGAAAGGAAGCATTTCTAAGAAACTGCTATTTAGAAAGAACAGCAGTAATATTGTTGGCTATTGTGATGCTGACTGGGCGAGCAATCCAGAAGAAGACCGGAGATCTTGCTCTGGATATGTTTTTATTTTCCAGGGTGCAGCAATAAGCTGGTGCTCGAAAAGGCAGCCTACAGTAGCACTTTCTAGCACTGAGGCAGAATATATGTCATTAGCCACAGCAGTACAAGAAGCTGTTTGGCTTAAGCAATTAGAAGAAGATTTTTGGCCTAGTCAATCAGGTATTCCAATTACACTTTATTGTGATAATCAAAGTGCCATTAGTATTTCAGGTAATGACACATACCACGCCCGCAGCAAACATATCGATGTTCGTTACCACTTCGTGAGGGAAAGAATATCAAGTAAACAAGTATCTGTCCTCTACAAAAGCACACAGGAGATGGTGGCAGACGTTTTGACCAAGGGCCTACACCGACCGAAACATGAGATGTTTACCAAGGCAATGGGTTTGCGTCCAGAGGAGGCTGTTGGAATTAAGGACGCAAAATATTAAATAATCTGTGTTTATTTAATCTGTGGTATCACTGTACAAATAATAGTATTATATGATGTTCTACTCTTTGGCCGCTATCTTGTCTTTGCTCTCTTCTTTTGTAAAAGGCCATTGCTTACTGTTGTGCAATTCCTCTATAAAATAAATCCAAGTTAATCAAGTCTTGCTCGCGTTTTATTCCATCACAAATCTGTCAAAATTTTACTTGAATCTGAACCTTATGCCTTCGATATTAAATTAAATTGGTTGGGGAAATTTGACAGGTAATGTAAATAAATAAATAAATATTTCTGACACTCACACAAGATGTGAATTTTGGGATAAAATATAGCTTTCAACCTTTCTCAAGAGTTGGGCTATCAAATGCAAAAAGAATCTTTCAAATCCCACTTTTAGTTTCTGAGATTAGCGCGTTCAAACAAACAAACAAAAAACTCTTCAGCTTTATATATTAGTAAAGATACATATTGAATAAATACATATTTTTTTAAGAATAAACTTTAGGAATATATAAACGTCCATGACTTGACAACTAATATCTGTGATCATCACACAAACAACCGCCGCCGCCGCCGGGATTCGAACCCAGGACCTCTGGTATACAAGGCAATGTATGTTACCGCTACACAAGCCGGTCGTCAATGTAACGCTTGATCTGCTGCTTTTTTTATATAAAATCCATTAAAATTATTGATTTGCTTCATTAACAAGAAGGTAAATAGTATGCATTTTATGCCCCGTTAGGTCATGACGAGCAAGTCCCGGGTTCAAACCCGGTGAATTGATATATATGATTAACAAAGATATAAGCCGTCCAGTCAAGGATGTTTATGTGTTTATTTCTAATAGTTGTATATTCAATCTTTTTTTATTAAACACTAAGCCCGCTTTTGACCTCAATCTCACCTGATGGTAAGTGAAGATGAGGTCGAAGATGACAGCATACGGGCCTAGGAAGGACCTGGCTATTCATAATATATTTCCGGAGCACATCACCGCCAGAGAGGTAATATTTGGCGGCACATTTTATATGAAGGGTGTTCGCTAGCCAGTCGGACCCTGACGGGATCCTATCACCAGTCATATACTATGTTATATTTATTTATTATTTATTGAAGGTACACATAATTTAAGGATTTTTTTGTTACGAAAGGATAGGTTAAAGAGAACAAACGGTGGCCTTTTAATCTAAAGATAATCTCTTCCAGGCAAACATTATTGATATGTTAATTAAATTTAATTTTTTTTCATTCATTCATAACTTCAGGCCTGTATCCCTAATGGGGTAGGCAGAACACCAGAGGCTATAAAACCATCTTATGTCACTTTTGACTAATTTGGAGGTGTTATTATTATGGACAGAGACTATTGCAGTGACAGGAGGTCAGCCTGTCGCCCGCAAAAACGCCAATAAAACCTCCGCCCCTTAACTGATTTTTACAGTATGCCCGGGAAGAGAAGCAGCTGGCACATTCTATATTTTTCTTTCGCTCCCAGTCCAGCATGGAAGAGATTTATTTAGTATCCAATACACAATTTTTACGTAAAATAACGTAATGTGCCATAATTGATATAAACGCCTTTTGATTTAATTCATGATCATTATTTTCTGGGACAGTCGTAAAAAGAGAACATTATATTCTTTGCTTAAGTGCCTTCAGCTTAAATAACGCTTATCTAGAAAATGCAGTGAATACAATTCTATTATTTTTTATGACAGCTTCTGTAAAGTTGTGGAATCATCGAGTTTAATCTTACGAACTGTACAGCTATTAATTTGGTTTTCAAGAAGATTATATGGCGTTTTAATTTATTTTTATAATTAAACATGTATGTGTATTTTAGGATTCCATGAACATATATTTTGTTGAATTGATACTAGCTGTTTGACATGGTTGTATCTCCTATGAATATATTCATAGAATAAAGCTTAGTAATTACTGAAATAAGAAGCTAAGGCCTGGATGAAGTTTCTAAAAAATCTATTAAAATAGATGTATAAGAATATTAAAATGGAGGAATTTTGTTAAGTTTTCTATTTTTATTTGTTTTAAATAAAACACTTTTTTTGCTGGATTTAATTGCGTATGTAACACTTTTCGGCTCGACACATGATTGTCTCTAAGCAGGGCGAGTAGCGACAAATTTTAGATATTGTAAAAGAGTACTTTGTAATCGATTCTGATCATAATTATGTATTAAAAGTAGGTACTTAATATTTGATCAAAATTCTCTATAAATACATAAAGAGTTCACGAATGCTTCACGGCTCGACGATCGTTGGTGAAATCGTCTGTACGTCTATTCTATGTTGATAGCGCAGTGCGTACCTCCGTGGTATGAAGTTACTAGTGTAACCATGCGCTGCGTGATTTTTTTTTATATTCGGCTAAGTTAACCTAGTAAATAAATTAAATCTATTTTTTATTTTATTTTTTCTCTTCAATTTGATCTCAAACTATCACGTTCTCGAATTTCGATAGTGACCCACCAGTCACCCTGTAAATCCTATGGTTAGGAATAAAATTCAATATATCTATTAATATCTAATTAAGTCAATATATTATAATTAGTCAGTATATTAACCTCCTGAACGCCCCCGTACTTCTCATAGTACATAGACTAAAAAAATATTTCACTGAAAGTAATCTCTTTTCACCCATAAATAATATCGTTTGACGCCATCCAGTATTTATAAGCCGTATGAATAGCTACTATCGTGAGTCTGTAACATCTGTCGTTTTTATAAAAATGGCGCCTACCAGTTGAGATGTCCGCACATGCATGAATAGAGTTGTATTTGTCATTCCACAACACATGCTATTTATATGTCCCTTGCGCAGTACAAAGTCAGACTATTATTATAGAAAATTGAGACTTTTATCGTTCTATGTCTGGTATATGGCCTATTTTTATTTGTTATCTTTTGTCACAGTGATCTGAAGAAAAGAGAGAAAGAGTTGATTCGGAAATATCAGATGATGATTTCAACTTCAATCCTCAACCAAATGATGGCTACACAGACTCGAAAAGGGCCTCGGTGAGTCCTTAGATATAGGTTTTAATTTATTTGATTATGAAGCAATAAATGATCTAAATATTATATTTTTGGAGAAGTTTATTTTTATTAAGATTAATTTGTGCTTGGTTTTGATCTCTTTGTGTGGTCGAAAACTATGGGCCTTATAAACAAGCTTAGAGCCGCTCAGCGGGCAATGGAAAGGGCCATGCTCGGAGTTTCTCTGTGGGATCGAATAAGGAAAAAGGAGATTCGCAGGCGAACCAAAGTCACCGACATAGCCAGAAGGATTGCAGAGCTGAAGTGGCAATGGGCACGGCACATAGAATAGATGGTCGTTGGGGCAGAAAAGTTCTCGAGTGGCGGCCACGTACTGGGAGACGCAGCGTAGGCAGGCCCCCCGCAAGATGGACCGACGACCTGGTCAAAGTCGCCGGTAAACGCTGGATGAGGGCGGCGCGGGACCGAGCGACGTGGAAGACCTTGGGGGAGGCATATATCCAGTAGTGGACGTCTACAAGCTGTGGATGATGGATGGATGAATGTAATTAACTTCTTTTCACGAGCGTAATGCAAATTTAAAAAAAATAATAAATTTAATTTTTATTAATATAATTAGGCTAGTTTTGTAGTTTATAAACAGCTCAATACAAGAGACAAAGTATGTTGATATTTAATTATAATAAATAAATTTGCATAAATTAGCAATTTTATTGCTCGTTCTATCAGTAAAATAGCACAAAATCTGCTTTTAATTTGTCTTTAAGGCTATGTCCTATATTAATTATAACTTTATACTCTGATTTTATCCTATAATAAAAAACAAAATAAAAATTTTGAAAAACCCACGACGTGACGGTTAAAAAGTAATTGAAAAAGAGTCGCGTCGTGGGTTTTTCAAAATTTTTATTTTGTTTTTTATTTCAAACTTTTTAAAGAGTATAATATAGGTACCATACATAATATTGTCTTAAGTTTTCGCGATTCATACTATTAAATAAAACACTTTTTAACCGAATTTATCGCGTATATTTACATTTTGAATTTTGACTCGACGTTTCGGTGTCCTTGCAGACCCCGTGGTCACGAGCGACTGAGGTGTCAAGATTGATAGATTGAAAAAGTTATACATCATCATCTCCATCTGTTTCTCAGTCTTCGTGCGTAGCGTTCTGGATTGACACAAAACGAGCTGACAGTATCTTGAGTTTCAGGTCGTGCAGCTTGCTGGATGTTAGATTTAATACTTTTTCTAACTATTGGAAACTATCACCGACATGGGACCCTATCCTGAAAAGTATTTCAGTTTTAGAACACCAAAAAAATGCTTTAACATTCCTTAACAACTTATTTGTATCACGGTAATACTAAACAAAATATTACCATGCTTATAATACGTAAGGCATACTTATAATTATTACATGTTTTTGATACAATTTTAGTGTTTTATTTAATAGGTACCATACATTACATTACACAACACCTTGTTCCTCATTACCTATTTAAGAACATTATACCAATCAAATCCAAAGCGATAATTGAAAACGGCATTCAAATCGGACCAATGGTTTGCAAGCAAATATTTACTGCAGCGCCCCTTGATGAGTTGTTACCGTAACACCTATCTAAGAACATGCACCAATCAAATCCATAGCGATTACTGAAAACCGCATTAAAATCGGACCAGTGGTTCTGGAGATAAATGGTAACATTGGTTTGCACAAACACCCTCTCACCCCAAACGCATATACCGTCTCCGTTCCGTCGTGGGTAAAAAGGACATAGTGGAAAACTAGATTTAAATGACCGAAGAGCCCGTAAACTCATTAATAACAACAACCTTGCAAGTAAAAAATTGCAGACGCTGGAACATCGTCGTAAGGTTGCTTGTTTGACAGTATTTTATCGACTACATTTTGGTGAGTGTGCGAGTGCTCTTTTTGACCTAATCGAACCCACTCCTTTTTACCACCGGACTGCGTATTTCCATTTCCGTGTTTATTAGGAGGCAGTACTGTCTTGAAACACGCACGGGTTTGTCGCGCTAACTGCCGTTACAAAATCGTGTTCAATCCAAGGCACGTATCCTCCAATCGCGCACGGGTTTGCAACGGCCAACTGTTCTTCCAAACACGTGTTCAATTCAGGGTACGCGTCCTCCAATCGCGCACGGGTTTGCAACGCCAACTGTTCTTCCAAACACGTGTTCAAGGCGATGCATGGAACTTAGCCATGAAGTTCGCGCGTAAACAACTTCGCTCGCGTCTCGTCACTTCGCCAGTCGCATTATCATTCGTTTGTTTTTCCTTTCCACTGTGCAGCGTTTGAAATAAGTGTGCTTTGAAATAATTAAATATTAGATTATGGAACTATTAAAAGATAAATTGGTAATATTGTGAACAATAAACAAACAAACTTTATCTTGTGATCGTGATAAATAAATACAAAGCAAACTTTAGTTACACTATTAGAACATTTTGAGGTTATGTTTATAAAGTGTGTTTTCGATTAATATGGAACTATTGAAGAATATACTTAGTGGTATTGTGGACAATTTTGAAGTCGTAAAATATGACGGAGACAATGATAATTACCAATGTAAAATTCGATGCTCTTTATCATGTGAAGGTGATTATGACAAAAAGTGTGGTTATTTCATTGAAAAGTTTTCGGAGGCAACGCAAACAAATTGGATTATGTTGAGACGATATTCTCAGCAGATACGATATGATTTCAGAAAAGTATTTATTTGTCATCTTTCGGAAAGAAACAAAACCAAAGATAAAAAGAAAGGTGTGACTAGAAACTATAATTGTAGAGCAAATATTGGGATAAAATTTTTAAAAGTAACAAAGAGTACGACAAAAAATTCGCAACTAATGAAACGGGGACTGAATGTTCTAATAGAGATAAACTATAATCATTCCCACCGAGTCAATGTCGCCCAAGCATTGAGCCTACTGCGTTGTTCCGAAGACACGATAAAACAATTTGAATCGTATTTTGAAGGTGGAATGACAGCTGCAGCAGCAAAATTGTATCATGAAATAGGTATCATTGAAGGATGTGAGAAGAATGCTTACATTACTTTATCTAATGCACAAAAAAATCCATGCGACCGCCAAGTTATTCATCTGTATGAACAATGGCGTCGCCGAACCTACGGAACGCGAGACATCGGTGATATAATTGAAGTTTTAAAACGAAAGAAGATTGAGCTGTCTAAAATAAACGTAGAGATATATTTAAAGGAAGAACCAACTGTGTGTGTTGTAATAACGCCTATTATGCAAAGAGTGTTCATGGCTGGTTTGGCTGATGAAATGGTGTTTATGGATACAAGTGGATCTTGTGATCAAACAAATGCCTGTGTTACATTTATCTTTGCTGCAACGAAAATTGGTGCTTTACCTATTGTTGTCATTTTGCACACGAGTCAATCTCAGGAAAATTATACACATTCATTTCAATGTGCAAAAGATTTTTTAGAGGAAACTTGCCATAAGGTTTTTCAACCAAAAATCGTAATGACTGATGATAGCAGCGCAGAAAGGAATGCCTTACGCACAGTATTTCCAAACAGCAGATTACTTCTTTGCATATTTCATGTAAATCAAGCTCTTTGGCGTTGGTTGTGGCAAAGTGAACATGAAGTTATTAAAGAAGATCGGCAATCAGTTATGAAAACATTCCGTACTGTAATGTATGCCAATACAATGCAAGAAGCCGAAATCAGAATGTATGATTTATTAAATGAGGAGAAAGTTAAGAAAAATAAAAAGCTTGAAAAACATTTAACAAGTTTATGGAGTCGGCGTGAGGAGTGGTGTATAGCATATCGCTCTGGTATTCTAACACGAGGGAATAACACAAACAATTACTGTGAATCCTCAATAAGAATTTTTAAAGACGTAGTATTGCAGCGCTGTAAAGTGTTCAATATGTGCGCGTTAGTTGACTTTATCGCAAATACCTTTGAATCATACCACAAGAAAAGGTTGATTCAGTTTGCCAATGGGCGGGCAAGAAATCTTACGTTAGCGTATGAAAAATTTTGCCAAGCAAGTAGCAGTATTAAGGATATTGTACACATGGATGACAATACCTACTTTGTGAAAGAGAAGACTGATCTGTATGTTGTTGACTGTGAAATGGCAACATGTGACTGTCCAAATGGTGCTGGGGGCCGATTTTGTAAACATCTCTGCGCTGTAGAAAGAAAACATGGGACTGCACTTACCACATCGCTACATTTGAATGACTGTGATCGTCAACAGTTTGCAAAATTTGCTCTGGGTGATCAGTTTTCACCGTCATTCTTTGAAAATATTACGGGTGAATCAAGCACAAATAATGAAGACAGCCAAACTGACTCTATTACACCAGATGATGTTATACCAGACACTTTTGAACTTCCAATAAATCGAGCGGAAAACAATGTGACTATCAACAATGAAAACTTTGACAATGCTGTTCGTAATATTAAAGCTCAGTGGCAAAGAATCACTGAAATCTTGGAAAAAGACACCAATGCTGCATATACAAACATTCTTACAAAGTTTGGATCTGATTTGTCGAAGCTACAAACTCCATCAAGTATTATATCATTTATAGTTGAAAAAAATGTCCGACGAAAATCTCGAAAAATTCATGTACAACCAACATCGATCAGTCGCCGCAAAGAAAGAGGACTACCATGCAGTGGAAGGATTCAATCAGGACGACCAGCCAAGTCAGAAACTGTAAAAAGAAAACGTGTTCATAATATTGCATCTAATATTGATGATAATGAGCCTCCTGCCAAAAAACATTGATTATATAAAATTACTACAAATTATTTGTTTATGTACCTAGGTATAATTTTGGTCTTAATAAAAAGTTACAGATTTTGTTTGAGTTTTCTTGCCCATTCATTAAACACAAAAATGCCTTCGAACACACACGGATTTGTGGCGCTTAATCAAGGTGCATACTCCTTGCAAACCCGTCCGCGATTGGAGGACGCGTACCCTGAATTGAACACGTGTTTGGAAGAACAGTTGGCCGTTGCAAACCCGTGCGCGATTGGAGGATACGTGCCTTGGATTGAACACGATTTTGTAACGGCAGTTAGCGCGACAAACCCGTGCGTGTTTCAAGACAGTACTGCCTCCTAATAAACACGGAAATGGAAATACGCCACCGGACTACCAGACGCAGACAGAACTTCCATCCCTATATAGTGGATTTACCAAGAAGTCGAACAAAACGCTTCGATAGTTCCTTTTTGGTACGGATTGCCAAGGTGTGGAACAATCTGCCTGCGTCTGTTTTTCCTGACCACTACAGTCCTGGAACTTTTAAGTGTCGAGTGAATAGGTTTCTCGTGGATGGACGTGTAACACCATAGTCTTCATGCGCACTTTCCATCAGGTGGCATGGAAGACAAACGTCCTATCCTTACAATATAAAAAAAAAATTAAAAATGTGATAAATAAAAATTACCCGACCAGGACTTGATTTTCCTAGATTTTCCAGCATGGTTTTTTTTAGTGATTTTTTTTAGTATTTTTTACTATATACTAGGGTCGTTATTAACAATATTCCTAATTTTCAAAGGAAATTCAGAATAAAGGGCTTATGAAAGTCAATTTAAATAAAGTAAAGGTTTTACCATCGCCCTTTTAACATCGGACTACTAGACGCAGACAGAAATTCCATCCGCATGTGGTAGATATTCCAAAAATTCGAACTAAGCGCTTTGACAGTTCCTTTTTGATACGGCCGCCTAGGTTTGGAATGAACTGCCTGCGTCTATCTTCCCTGACCTAGTACTTTAAGCGTCGAGTGAATAGGTTTCTCGTGTATGGACGTGTACCACCTTTGTCTTCATGTTCGCTTAACATCAGGTTTCATGGAAGACAAACGTCCCATCCATATTTTATAAAAAAAAGGTATAATAAACTGTAAATAAAGCTGGAGTTAGGTACTTTGTTTTTTATTTTTATTATCAGTCAAATGATGATGATAACTAGTTTGTACTACATTCTAACAGTTTAAAACACAAATTTCTATAACACTTATTTCCTCAATACCCATACACATACGTAGCTACTCGTACATATCTAAAGATCTCAAGCTTTGAAACTAAGCAGTGCCTACCTGCGATGGACAGCAGTAATAACCAGTGTGAACAAAGCCTTTGATAACAGGTGTCGACGCAATAGGCTTGTGTGGACCTACCAGTTCAGTGACCGTTTATTTACGTGTTGATATATTATGTGTTGCAAAACAAGAAGTGTGCAGTAGGAAAAGGAAATTAATAGAAGTTACATCACACTTTGAAAATCTAAAAAATCTATCGCAAAGTAATGAGAGGTACGTATCGAAAATTTTATTAACATTCAACATACAATCAAAATTTTGAAAATAAAGCTTTAATAGTTTATTACCTTAAATCTCACTTCTATTTATAATATGTGGAGTGAACTGGTGCGCAATAAAAAGTCTAAGTGTTGTATTGTACACTCCCCTGATGAATTATCTGATCACCTGAGTTTTAAAACTTAATTTTTACTTTGTGAAGCGCGATCTTTCGTGCCTGTTAGATAGATGACTCTGTTATAATAAAATTTTGGTGTTTGACCAAGTCACCAATCTCGTAATTCATTTAAAATCATACCTTTTAAATCAGAAATCATCACGATAACCAGAAAAAAACAACAAAAATTGTCCGCATAACAGAATTTCAACCTAGGCCTTACGGCTTGAGAAGCATACACTTATCCAATACGCCAACTGGTCAGCCGGCTGTGGTGTTGAAATTGTTTTTACGTTCCTTATGACCCAGCTGTAACATCATCGTAACTAAAAGATCTATTATAAATGTGAAAGGTTGGACGGATATAAGGATATTTGTTTGTCAATCACGGCCTAACACCTAAACGGATCCTGGTGAAACTTTGCACAGAAATAGTTTATAGTCTGGAATAGCGCATATCCCGAAAAAAACTTTACTCATTAGCTTAAACACTAAATGATAATAAATTTTAATCGTTCAGTAAACATTTTCTAACTATACTAATGAAAATGTTAACGCGAATCAAGACGTAGGCAAAAGCTAGTAAACTAAGATTCAGTGGAAATATTATTGTACGTATGTGTAATTTATCTAAAAGAGCTTTTCCTTAAAGAAACCTATGATATATAGGTAAACTGATGATAAATTTTACGGCTTAGTTTATAAATTGTTGATGTTTTAATGCTGATAATCAAAAGTAAAAATCTGCACTTTTGGGACGATTAAAAGGAAAAAAGAGCGCACTACAACTTCATCTCTGTTTTCCTTAAAAAATATATATAAAAATACCTACTCTACCCATTAATTAATGTTGATTATACATGAAAATTGCATGACTGAAAAGAATCCCTCAACAGTAATCTCTGAGGTAGGGATAATTCAGATTTAACCCTACCACCCCAGGGAAGGGTGTCAAAGTAACCAGTTTGTATGACACCCGTTTTGTGGTAGGTATTACACCCTTGGGGAAAAACAGGTTGATGACTTCCTGATTTTGGTGTTGGTTTTTAATTGATCCTTTTATTCATGCGTAAGTATGTGGATTTGAAAAAACCCTGATTTTTTATTTAGTATTTTATCATAGTGACAATTTACTTTGAGTAAGTAATTCTTTTTTTTTGTTTTTGTTTAGAAAAAAGTTTCTTTTCATTTGGAGATGATATTGTTGAAGCTCTAAAAAAGCACATAACTCCAAGCAAACATTAATCATATTTTTTTTTGATTTATAAAACCAAAACAAATATGATTAAATCTTGCCAAAGCATTGATATGTTCTGGCAACATTTAATGAAGTATCAGGTGATTTGTAAACACGTGTGCTGCCATATTTGACCTCATCTCCACGTACCATTATTTGTGACTGAAGTCAAAAGCGGTTTTAATCAAAAATAAATAAAAAATTCAGTGCACAAATTGTGGAAACTTTTAATCAGTTTTAGAACACCAAAAAAATGCTTTAATATTCCATAAAAACTTACTTTCATCACGGTGATATTAAAAAAAATATTACCATGCTTATAATACGTAAGGCATACTTATAATTATTACATGTTTTTGATACAATTTTCGTAATAAAACTCAATTTATATTCATTAATCAGGATTACTTTATTCATAACACATATTACATTAATAAAACATTTTGCGTTATGGCTGTGTAGACGAAAATTTGGAAATAAACATTCAAGGAGACCTGATTGTATCTACGTCATTGAGGTTATAACTGTTAGAGTTAGAAAAAATAAAGAAAGTATCTATGTATATCAGAAATCTATATAACAGCAAAAATTACGATGACGAAGATACGATATATGACCTTAACTCGCGCTATCTCAACTTTTATCGCGATTATGTACATATAGAACTTCCCGACAGCAAACGTCAGGCCATCTCTCTTCTTGGGAATGGGAACAAAGGTTCCTATACATCGTACGTGGTTTTTTTTTCATCTAATATGTTTTTCATTGATAGAAATATGCTTAAGTTGTTAATAATGATTTTTCCAAGTAGGTTTATTCGTCCATGTAGAGTCAATCAAATTCGAGGGTTAAGTATATACATTTTGATGTGAGGACAGATTCTATATGAAGGCTGGTCGCTTACCATGAAAGGCATGCATTGGTCATGGTATGGTACCTTTTGCGAAATAAACATGCTGAAATCACTCAGCCGTTATGACTCTCGGGATCTCATTTTTTTCTTAAGTAAAGGCTTTAATAGCGTTTAATTCATGTCACTACTCGTAACTTATTAAAACTCAAGAAAATATAAACTGACAAAAAAAATCATTTTTATTGCTCTAAAAGACACGCACTCTTTGATACGTATAATATTCCCATATCTGTCTGATTGTAGCATATCGACAGATACATAATTTATGAACCAAAATATAAATGTGACTGATTCGTTTCGGTATCATGAACGAGGAGGAAAAATACGTTGATAAATGTTGCCGATATACTTTATAGGGAGTGTGCATAATTTGGGGCTGATTTAAATTACATCATTCAAAAAACAGGAGAAAGTATGTCGACTCAATTGGCGACGTACTTAAAATGGGAAACATTTTATGAAAGGCCAGTTCTTTCCTAGGGCCGTGTGCTTGCTTTGACCTCATCTTCAATGGATCTGTAACCGGTGATTATGTATGAAAACACGAACGTTGAAGAAGTGAAAATGGTGCGTATGTCTGGATCATAGAAACATGCGTTTCATAGTCTCTGCCTACCATAAAGGGAGAAGGGCATAAAGTTATGTTGTTGTTTTTAAAACACAAAAGATCTCTTGCTAAAGCTTAGACATCAGTGTAAAGAGTTTGTCGAAATACCAAAGGGATACAGAAAAGCATTTTCAATAATGAGTTTTCTTAGCCCGCCTTTCGGGCAAGCTGCCAAGCATTACCACAAAATTGACCAACGTTAGCATATAACAAAAAATCAAAAATACTAAATCAGTTCGAGTTCATCTGGGTTCGAGTCCCACCGGGGATCGATTTAATGTAGTATTTTTATCTAAAACAATGTGTTTTACCCTATAAAAACATTTGTTACTGTTAGTATCTTAGATTGTGAGTAAAAGTTAATAAATCTCATGATATAAATGATATGATATAATAACATAAAGTCAAATACTAATCAACGAATATAACTCGAAATATTGTATTATATGTATTTATATGCTAAGTATAAAGTTAAGTATGTATTTAGCTATTGGCAGTATTTAGTATTAGTAAATTCTAATGGAATATTATATCTGTTAGGTACGCACGCACTAATTTTGCTTCTGATAAAACTCTCCATTCACAGAAATTTCTTTTAGAAATAAGCAGTACCTTTGTATGTATGTAAGATTTAAGTAACCCTGTATTTTTATATCTGTGTGTACATAAATTATTAAATAAATAAAAAAATTACTACTAGTCATACATAATGTTACCCATGAGACCTTATGATGTGTGGATATTTTCAGGGCGTCACTACACGCAACATTGTAATTTTATAAGTACCTACAAAAAATAGACTCTTGGTACATAATATGACATATAAAAAGTAAGTTACGTTGGTACGATCGAAGACATTTCCGCCTGCCCACGACTAAGTTCATTATTACTTAAAAAAAAACCGACTTCGCGTTAAAAGTTTGGCTGAAGTAGAAGGTAAACGATCTCCGAATTCATACCATGTTTAAAAAAACATGAAGTAATCCATCGATTTCAATCAAATTTACATGGAATCAAATGTTAGATGTGCAAAGTATTCTCTATCATATGAAACAAGAATTATCAAAATCGGTTTACCTAGTCAAAAGTTATGGGATAACAAACATACAAAAGAATTGAGTACTGGTTGAAAATAGAATAGATAGTAAAACAGTTCGGCGCCGCAGAAATGTTTATGCAACATTTATTTTAAAGTGACCTGCTGCAGGGCTAGCATGCAACCATCGATAAATAGTCGAATCGACAAGATAAATATTATTTTGTTGGTGACTGAACTGGCAAGGTCGCCATGCAGGGTAAGGTGGTCGTCCGCTTGTAAGTGAAACAACTTATCAAGATTTATTTCATTCTTTATTCCATAATTGCAACTTATATACTACTTAACTTACGTGCTTAAACGTTATCTAAACCTTATTTATAAAACTTTATCAAATGAGATAGTGGCAACTTAACAATACATGTTTGTATGTTGATTTATGTCACGAATTTCCCTAACAATCTGTTATCACGTATGCATCATCTGCATACCTACTGTACAATTTTATCCTATTATGTAAGCTAATATGCGCACCATAATAGATAGAATTACTCGATTTGATACCATGATTTAGACCAAAGAACCAAATATGTCATAGTCTTAATAAATTACATACACTAAATACCATATTCTAAGAAAATATCGATAAAAGGCCCGATTTATCGTTGTCGACGGTAGCATGCTAGCCCCGCAGGAATGGAACATTGTAGGTAGGTACTCGTATTGTCATATGTAAAAGTATGTACATTTTATTAAATATTTACCTATTTTATAACTAAGACAGTTATTTAATAGGTATATGAGTTTAATCATTTGAGTTAGCATCGAGTGCGGTACGAGGTCCTGTAATATCCTAGCTGGGATGAGCATGGCAGTAATTGATTGTATTAGGCGTTACTTTGCGGAAATCCATCACCACTACTATGACTAAGTTAAGCTAATTCCGCGACTCAAATTGTCGACATACCTAAAAAAAGCCTAATTAAAAGTATCCGTAATCGACTGCTTCAGTGATTGGGCCCACTAGATTGATTTCCCATAAGGACCAAACAGTGAATCCAAAACAAATATTATTTTTTGTTCTGTGATACGTCCCATTGACTTTATCGTAGGAAATAATGAGATCAAGTACGGTCAGCAAGCAAACTAATATCAATAAACGACAAAATATTGATTCGTAATAAACATTAATATTAAAAATAATCAACAATAAAAATTAAAAACATGTTACATTTAAAACACTATAAAACTATGATGTAATAAAATAAAGTTTGTAGGTATTGACAATTTTAATGTATGAGGTTATTTGTCTTACAATAAAAAATTGACTTCCTAAAATAAAAAAAAATCACAGTTCAAATAATTAAAATAATCACAGAATCAAATATTATCAATGTTTTAAATCAGTCATCATTGTCTATTGATTTGTAATAAACATTTATATTAAAATTAATCAACAATAAAAATTAAAAACATGTTACATTTAAAACACTATAAAAATAAAGTATGTAGGTATTGACAATTTTAATGTTTGAGGTTATTTGTCCAATTTGGTTATATGATGTAGATGGTTGTGGTTGTGACATCTTGTTCCCTACGAATAAAAAATCGAGTTAATTATAAAAATAACACTAAAAAGAAAATATCCAATAGGATTTTGAAAACTAAATGGCTGCTGACACTTCCTAGGTATTTTGGCTCAAACAACGGCTTTTCCTAAATATCAGTTTTATTATTGCTGTTTATTTCAAACCTAAGTAAAACTTGATGCCTTTGATATTAATATGTAGGTATTTTTACTTTTTGATCCTTCTTTTAAATAAATTAGTTATAATTCGCAAAAATTAAATCATACTATAAAATAATTTGTTGATATAGTTAAATACAATATTATATTTGTACTCTTAAGATGATGATGAATAATATATTAGAAAGTATTAAATGAAGCAAAAAACGTTTCATTTTACAGTATTTATTTTAAACAATGGTGTAAAATAAATAAATAAAATTCGTAAAAAATTCGTAAAACGAATTTAAGAAACTGTAAGTTAACTGTAAGCGTAATAATTATATAAACCACTTATCACAGAACTAAATTTTCCATTAAATTTAATTCTTTGTAATATTACTATTATTTGCAATAAACAAAAATTAAACGCGCGCCTGATGCAGTTGAACTTAAGTGCAAGTCAGACAGCGAATCGCAAAGTTTCGCAACGTTGCAGTCATTCTTATTCTTTTATAGCAACCCGCCGTCGATACTAAGCGACGTGCATGCAGTCATGTTATTTTTTTTTTATTCTTTAAAGCTAAATAACTTGTGTGTTTTTTTATTTTAAGATGATTAATTTGTAAGATCTTTTATTAATTTTTCTTACTAGTTTGCTTGCTGACCGTACTTGATCACATTATTTCCTACAATAAAGTCAATGGGACGTATCACAGAACAAAAAATAATATTTTTTTTGAATTCACTGTTTGGTCCTTATGGGACATCAATCTAGTGGGCCCAATCACTGAAGCAGTCCCGTAATCGAGGAAGCGAAAGAGGTATCTTTGGATCGAAGCAGATGGCGTTCCTTAGTCTCTGCCTACACCAAAGGGAGACAGGCGTGATATTATGTATGTATGTACATTATGAACACCCCCGCACATCCGCACCACAAGCCACCGGCTTCAACCAGAAGCATCCTCAGGGTGAAACGACCACAATGCAGTTCTGGGGTGGCCCTGAATCACTAGTGCTACTAAAGCTCTACATTATTTTACTCAAAAACTAAGTAAAACGTCTTAGAATAAAAAAAAATATTTTAACTAGGCAAGAATTTGTTGCAAAACATTCCAGATAATAAAATATTAATAAAGAAAGATAGGTTTTTTTATGACAGCATTTTGAAGTTTTTTTTTTTTTATAAGTGACTAAACCCGCGTTTGACCTCAATCTCACCTGATGGTAAGTGACGATGAGGTCGAAGATGAAAGCACACGGGTTTAGGAAGGAACTGGCTCTTTATACAATATTGCCGGAACACATTACCGCCGGAGCGGTAACATTTGGCGGCAGACTTTGTATAAAGGGTGGTCGCTAGCCAGTCGGACCCAGAAGGGATCCTACCACCAAGCAGGTTATGTTCCTTTAATCTTCATTATTTTATTTCAGTGAGGCAGTTTTTTTTTTATCAGTAAGTATTATTTCTATGTAGAGGCTACCTGTATGAAAGGGTACAACTTTGACATCACAGACAAGGCCCAACTTTAGCTTTATTTATAAGCAGGTACACAAAATATTTATATCTCTATATTATATTGAGTAGCCTTATTGGGCGATCATCATATTCGTGAGCTGAGAGATGCACACCGCTGGACGAAGGCCCCAAAATTCTTCACGTCTCACCCGGTCCCGCACCACACACATCTACCGTTTTACTATCACTAAGTTTATTTTAAATACCTACGGTTAATAAATACTATTTGATTTTTCCAAGCCATTATGCTTTAAAGAGAAACAAACTACTATTGGGCCAGCCAAACCAGCACTGGGCCAGCTTGGTGGATCAGGCCTAAAACCTCCTCGTCACCCAGGGGAGAGGCTCATGCCCTGCAGTGGGCTCATTACAAAGAGTTGTGATGATGATGATGATGATGATGAAACTACTATTTATCCATGCTTACAAACTTAGAAAAAATATAATGGCTACGTTAAAACATTACTGTAAGATCAATATTTCATGTCTGAGATCAACATAAATAAACAGCGTTTTATGTTAGTAATGTTAGCTGCACACCTCATCAAAATATCCTTCCGTATATTTGACCTAAAAACCTAAAACACTTTTCACTATTTTCCAGGTTGAAGGTAATGTGACAAAGAGACAATTCAACCACGTCCCGTCCCTATACCTTTTTGCCCTAAGAGCGGTTTGGCCCTATATCCGATTCCAATCCGAGAAAATACTACCTAGAAATCTCGGATTGAATTCCGATATTACTACGCACTAGACTGATTCCTGACCAAAATTCAATCAAATTCAGGAGCCACTTTTTGCCAAACTTATACAGGGTTACTGGTGATAAGCTTTAGATATTGAACTCTGTGCTCAATTTTGATCATGATTATCTAATAAATATGTAAAAGATATGAGTCGCTGAAGAGTCGAAAGATATGTTACTGTGCATATCAAACGATATCGCAGGTTAAGCGCGCTCGGTGCGGCCGGTATTAGGATGGGTGACTTGACTGCCGACCATTCATTTCTCACGACGACTTCCGTACTTCGGAGGGCACGTTAAGCAGTCGGTCCCAGGTGCTGTATACTTGTATACAGTAGTCGTTAGGGTTTGTCAGAAGCCATTCCGGCACCCTGAAATATCTGACATCCACCAACCAGCACAGGGCCAGCTTGGTGGATTACGGCCTAAACCTCTTCGTCACCCAGAGGAAAGACTCATAGCCCTGCAGTGGGCTCATTACACGGAGTTGTGATGATGATGATGATCTAATAAAAGTAAATACTTAATTTTTCACAAAAATTTCCTATAAATAAATAAAGTTTTGTTACTATGTAAAGTACTTACGCCTGAGTCAATCGCGGCACGTGACCTATCACGCAGATCGCTGCCAACGCTAGTGTTACTATACCTACGTTGCGTAATGAATTCTTTAGCTTTTGATTAAGTTTGTTCAGTACCTGCGTAAATAATAAATATTTATTTTTTATTTTATTTTTCTCTTCGTGTAGGTACGTTCTCAACCTATCAGGTCCCAAATTTCAAAAGTGACCCACTAGTCACCCTGTATAAAAAAGAACAAACATTTCAGTTGAGGACTTAAATTTTTATAAATTTAACACAATCGTCTCCGGGAATTTCGCGGGACCGAAAAAATCATCGATGATGGAAGCCAGTGCGTCAGCATCGCATCGGAACGTATTTTTTCGGAATCGTATCGGACGTAGTGCAAAACCGTTTTAAGGCCGTCGCGAACGGTCCGTTTAAATGTATATCTCTGAGGAGTGGGCCCATATTGCAGGGATACCAAATAGCCTCTTTATATTTTTAAACGAAGGAAGAGAGTACAATAATTTATGGTTTACGACTGCTTCGATGGGTACTGAATATAAAGATATTTTTATACAATATTGTTTTAGGGTTTCTAGATTTTGTTACTACCATTTTATTTTGCTTTTTTTGTTGAGCCCGGTAGGGTTTTAATACATCTGCTTAATGTTCATTTTCATGAATAATCTTATAGCTTGACGATATTTTATGTATTTTATTTATTAATTTACTCTTTATAGCATACCATTACAAAAAACAATTATAAAAATTGGCGGTATTAATGATAGCAAGCGATTTCCAGACAAGCCCGTGACTTCGTACATAAATTGTCTATGAGTTGTTGTTAAAAGTGTTTTGACTACTGATCTTGTGGAAATTTTAGAAATTCCTTCAATGAAACAATCAGACACTTAATGAAGAACCTTCTTACCAAGTTTCCTATCGGTGCACTCAAAGAACAAGATTTTTCATTTAAACTAAAAGGTCCTGTATATACCCTTCCCGTGGTGCACCCCCTTAGAAATGTATATCCCAAATTTCTGGTGTCTACGCCTACAAGTTATGGCCGTATGTTGTCTGTCAGGGTTCAAGTAAGCTTAACCTGTGTGATGTCATATGTGACCTCATTTTCACTATCAGATGAGAGTGAGGTCGAACGTGGCTTGATATGCTTCAACCAATCCCTACCAGCTACAAACACCCGTACAATCACAGTATCTTTACTGACGGTTGTTGATATAGCAACAAGCGGGGCTAGCATGCCACAATCGACAACGATAAATCGGGCCTTTCATCGATATTTTCTTAGAAGAAAATAAGAAAATATCGATTAAACCTTCCATGCTGGACGCGGGAGCGAAAGAAAAACATAGAATGTGCCAGATGCTTCTCTTCCCGGTCATACTGTAAAAATCTGTTAAGGGACGGAGGTTTTTTTGACGTTTTTGTAGTCGATAGGCTGACCCCCTATCACTGCAAGTCTCTCTCTATCATTATAATACCCCCAAATTTGTCAAACTTGAAATCAGATGGTTTTATAGCCTCTGTTGTTCTGCATACCCTATTAGGGATACAGGCGTGACATTATGTATAATAAATAAATAAATAAAATCCCCAGACAATCACACCGACTACATGGCCCCAAAGTAAGCATAGCTTGTGTTATGGGATACCATGTAGCGAACTAGGGAATCTAGAATAAAATACAAGAATAGATAAATACCCAGACACGGGTGTATTTTTATTCATGTATTTATTCAATCGAACCCGCAACCACTGGCGTCTGAAGCGGACACGTTTACCCCATCGCCAAAGTGTATGTATATATGTATGTAAGTATGTATTTTCTCGAATCATGTTATTGAATCGAGTAATTCTATCTATTATGGTGCGCATGTTTGCTAGGATGATATGATAGGATAAAATAACAAAATTATATTTATCTTGTCGATTCGAGTAATTATCCACGGTCGCATGCTAGCCCTGCAAGACATTTTCTAAACCAAACAGTTACTAACCTGACCTAACCCAACTATTCGTTTGAATGACAAGACGTTGCATATATTACACCGATAAAAAAAGCTTTTCTTCAACCTCTATCAACTTACTTTACTTTTAAGATTGTGAGCTCTAGTCACGACCCCAGAAGGTTGATTATACTTTTTTTTAGTCACTATATTGTTTGTTTATGGCGTTTATACAAGCAGGTATACAGCGGTCATGTCGTTGTTTTTAAATAATTTAGTGACTATCTATCTCCTAGCATGAAGATTTCGGCTTCTGTCTAGACAGCGAATGATAAAAATACATTATTCATGTTATTCTGAAAAAAAAATTATTTGGAGCCTTTGATGATGAAAATAATAATGTCCTTTATAGCGTAAAAGTGAAACTTTCTTCGGATTATAAATGTGTGTAAATGGGTTTATACAGAACTTGCATCAGGGAGTTAGTCATACAAGTAATTGGTACCCATTCCAGAAACTCGATGTATTTTCTAAATATATTTTTTTTATTGCTGGTCTGGGAACAAAGGAAAAACATAGAATGTGCCTGCTGCTTCTCTTCCCGGGTATCCTGTAAAAGCCAGTTAAGGGACAGAGGTTTGTTTGGAGATTTTTGTGCACGATAGCCTGACCTCCTGTCACTGTAATAGTCTCTGTTCGCCATTATAATGCCTCCAAATTTTTCGTACGTGACATTAAATGATTTTATAAAGTCTGTTGTTCTGCCTACCCCATTAGGGATACAGGTGTGAAGCTATGTATGTATGTACGTCAAGCCAGTCAGCAATATTTATAAACCCTTAAACTATAGATTAAATAGATTACACTATAAATTATTAATATTAAAGAATTAATTTTTAATTAAGTAAAAGTGTATGGAATACACCCTGGGTCAAGCAAACCTAATTAATGGTTGTAAATTAAGATGAGTAAGTTTACTTGCCGAGATCTAAAGCCCTGGGGGCTATGGATTTATCACTCAATAACAGTATCAACAACCGGTAAATAAAAAAAACGGACACCAACCTTTCGACCTCCAGCCTTCCAGCATACACCGTCCTGGGGAAACTTGGTGAACTTTCTTCCAGTGGTTGAATTACAAGGTTTCGAATAATGTCGACACAAACATTGCACTGCAGTTTGATGATAATTATAATTACATTTTAATCTTGTAAGAAAATTGATTTTGCTCCCGAGATCTTGTCGTCGCGAACCAATTGTTGTGTGACGTGTGTGTGGCGCCTTGAACGCCTCTGGCGGGAGGAAATGGAACTTCTCGCGCCAGCCAACAGGGCCTCGGCATGTCCGTTTTGCGTTTTGAATACGCTTTACCATTGGTTGATCCATTAAAGAATGACAACTGTATATTAGATCTCGGCAAAACGGAAGTTAAACGGGCATGATTTAGAAAAAATTAAATAAATGAATGAATACGCAACATTCCGCCCACCAAAATACAAAAATTGTATTTTCAAATTAACGATAAATAAAATAATCCCAAAACTACTCTATGGCATACGAACAGTAGACGGGTGCTACCTACACGAAATGTTTCGATAGGGAAAATTAAAGTGAATACACGCACCTTCCTAATAATATTTGATGCAACCTAAACTTTAAACGATTATTAATGATAAGATTATTAATATAGAATAAAACGAGATGTGTATGGGAAAGTTAATTCGCATAGATTAGGTAGGGGACATAATTTAGTTAAAGGTCGTGTGTACTCTGAATTGGCTGTTCTAACGGTTGCCACACGGACAACTCCGTCAGGACCACGGTGAAGCTTTACAACTCGCGCTAACGGCCAGTGTAAAGGAACGGTATTATCCGACTTAATGATTACCACAGAACCGACGTCTAGTGGTTTACAATGCTTTGTCCACTTTGCTCTCTGAGTCAGAGAATGGAGGTATTCGACCTTCCAGCGATTCCAGAAATCTTGAATAAAACGCTGCAAGAGTTGCCAACGTCCTAAACGCGTGATATTGATAGTACTCAAATCCTCATCGGGAACAGATGTTAATGGCTCCAAGGTCAAAAAGTGACCTGGGGTCAATACACTGAGATCATTCGGGTCTGAGCTCAGAGGACAAAGCGGACGAGAGTTAAGCATGGACTCGATCTGTATGAATACAGTTGAGAGCTCCTCAAAGGTGAGCGTTTGGGAACCGATAATACGATAAAGGTGAGTTTTAGCTGACTTGATTTGAATCTCCCAGACTCCACCGAAGTGAGGACTAGAAGGAGGATTGAAACGAAACTCGATTTTGTTGGAGTGAGCAGCATCCCTCATAAGTGCAGCCAATTGTCTCTTCGCGCCCACGAAGTTAGTGCCACAATCGGAATTGATGACACTAACTCTCCCACGCCTACCTACGAATCGACGCAAAGCGGCAACGAAGGCTTCCGACGACAAGTCGGAGACAACCTCGAGATGAACCGCCTTTGTAGTGAAGCAGACGAATAAACACAGATAAGCTTTACCTATCTTCGCTCCTCTATGTTTACCGAGCTTGATGCGAAACGGACCACCGAAGTCAACGCCTACAATCGAAAATGCCTTTGCTTGGTTAACTCGACTCGCAGGAAGATCGCTCATGAACGGTTCCAACGGAGTGGGATGAGTGCGATAACACTGAATACACTTTGACAAGCAGTGCCGTATAGCACGCTTGGGTGAAAGAATCCAGAATTGCTGTGTCAACAGATATTGTACCGTATTGACACCTGGATGACAATGTTCACGGTGAATGGCCTCAATAAGCATATAAGTTAATTTTGAATTACGAGGAAGCAATGCAGGATATTTATGCTCATACTCTAGACCTGAGCGTGATAAGCGACCGCCCACTCTGAGAACACCGAGTTGGTCGATGAACGGATTGAGTTTTCTGAACTGCTTGGACAGCATCTTATCATTCTGCAGGTGATGAATTTCTTCACGAAAAGCAGAAGCTTGAACGTGTTTCGTTACGATTAACAATGAATTGTGAAGTTCTGAACTATTCAAAGGAAGAACAGAACGGCGATGTGATTTATTCTTAAGATTATGACAGAATCGTAGTACATAACCCATTATTCTTTGAATTTTACGAAGGGATGAAAACTTGATGAAAAGATTATCGATAAAGTGAATTTTATCGGGCACCAAGAGAGACACGGTTCTTTCCTCGGCCTGAACTACTGGATCGCTCTCATTAACGATTGAATTCGTGGGCCATGAATCTGGCGATTGCTTAAGCCACGAAGGACCCGCCCACCATAAGGAATTATGAATCAACTCACCTGACGATTGACCTCGCGAGGCAATGTCAGCTGGGTTTTCCTTTGTTGGTACGTGATTCCAGCGTGTGCCTGGAATGGCATCTTGAATGTGACTTACACGATTACCCACGAACGTTTTCCAACGAGAGGAATCGGAACGAAGCCAGCAGAGAACAACTGTGGAATCTGACCACGCGAAAGTGTCAGATCCAGGAACAAAAGGTAAGTAAACTTCCTTTACAAACTTGAGCAGATTTGCTAGAAGAACTGCGGCGCAGAGCTCCAGACGAGGTAACGACACTCGTTTGGTTGGAGCGATACGAGACTTGGCACACAGAAACGAGATCTGCACAAGACCATCAGAATTCACGGAACGGAGATAAATGACAGCACCGTATCCCCTCTCGGAGCTATCACAGAACCCATGAATCTGACAGGAGTCTAAAGCGTTTATGAAAACATGACGAGGAATGTGAAGATGCTTGAGGAGCGGCAACTCCTTCAAGTACTGATCCCACTGACAAACGATTTGATTTGGCGGGTGATCATCCCAGCCAATTCCCTGAAGCCAAAGCTGTTGGATCAGGACCTTAGGTATGAACGTCAGAGGGCTAAGAAAACCTAGCGGGTCGTAAACACGAGAGACTTCACTAAGAATGGTCCGCTTGGTACATTTACGATCTAGGGGAGAAACTTCAAAGAAGAAATAGTCCTCTTTTGGATCCCATTTCAACCCTGGCACTTTAAGTGTTGAAGGATGGTCAATATCCATTGACACACAAGAAGTAAGACAATGGTCTGGAGGTAAGTCTGAGAGCAGTTCAGGCATATTGCTAGCCCATTTTCGTAGCTCCATCTTACCACGACTTAAGAGGTCAATGATTTCAGACTTCGCTTGGTCTGCCTGCTCAAGACTTGCGCAGCCAGTCACTACGTCATCGATGAAAACGTCTGAGGAGAGAATATGGCTACCTAATGGATAAGACGTCCCTTCATCAGCGACTAACTGTTTGATAGTGCGACAAGCGAGAAATGGTGCTGACGATACTCCGTAAGTGACAGTGTTGAGCTCATACTCTTCAATAGGATCTGACGAATTAAACCTCCAAAAGATACGTTGATAAGTACGACTAGATTCATCCACCAATAATTGTCGGTACATTTGACAAACGTCAGAAGTTTTTTCCACCGCTGAGTACCGTACAGTGAACATGTTGTTAGTGAGCTCCCCACAAAACAATTACAAAGCAGTTGAAAACCGACCCGAAAATCTGGAAGCCTGCTGAGTAAACGAAGAGAATCACATCCACTCAATCATACATTGGTAGCAGCGAATTTTATCACAAATCGGAGGCACTACACAATATTTTCCAAGTAATAAGAACGTTGATTACCACTTTTACTCCATATCTTTAAATTATTTTAAACCAATAATAATCTGAAACGTATTACTTCGTCATAACCTGGTTATACAAGAACCAATCAGCTGATCATCACTCAAAGGATTGATGATTGATCAACAACTTAATAAAAAAAGAAGATTATTTTTCATAGATTGCCAGCATAAAAAATAACATCAATCACAAGCTGCTGTCATTTATTTTCGTTCAGAAATTGATATCTGCGTAATCTTGGTTTCCTTCTACGCTACTACTAGTAGCTTCCAAAAATGAATTGTGATGCATGTAAGAAAGGGGTCGCCGTTGAGGATGTTCTACGATGTATTAGATGCAAATTACCATATCATTACAGTTGCTTAAATATGTCTAACGCTTATTTTAAAAATAATTTTGCCGAATTAATGTCGAAGTGGGTTTGCCCATTATGTACGAACGTAACTCGACGTAAGGGCAGCAACAGCAACACTCCGGTTCGCAAGCAACTCGAATCAACTCAACTAGGTGTTTCAATGACCGGCGATGACACTACCCCAGATTTAAGCCCAAACAAGAAAAATTCATCCCGTCTACCAAGCTCTTCGGAAACTTCCGGGAGTATCACACTGGATCAGTTTGAAAAATTGTTGGATTCCAAATTAGGTTCAAAATTAGACACCAAGCTGGACAATATGAGATTATCAATCACCACGGACATAAAAAAGGAATTAACATCACAAATTGACAGACTGAAATCGGAATTTACAGCCACAACAGACTTTCTGGCCGAACAAAATAATGAATTGAAAAGGGATGTGAACTCAATGAACAAAAAAATTCGCGACCTTGAACTGGAGAGTGAAAAACTTCGCACCGAGATGACGCAGTTACAAATGGGCGTGAAGGTTTTAGACAAATCCTCAAGAAGTCATAATCTCGAGATACAGTCTATTCCCGAGAAAAAATCCGAAAATTTAATACAAATCCTGAAGAAAATATGTGATGTCATTAAAGCCCCTATTACAGACTCAGAAATATGCTCTATTCGCCGCGTTGCAAAGCTGAATATATCGTCAGATCGTCCTCGTAACATTATCGTGACACTTCCGTCTGAGCGCCATCGCGATATAATTATATCCGGAGTTCGCAGATATAATAAAGCCAACCCCACCAACCCACTCAACTGCTCCAATATCGGCTTTCCTGACGCTACGCAAAAAATCTACGTAGTAGAGCACTTGTCACCCGAGTGTAAGGTACTACACTCTGAGGCTAGAAAATGGGCAAAAGTCAACAGTTACAGATTCGTTTGGGTCAAATACGGACGAGTCTATATACGCAAAACAGAGGACGCACCTGCTATACACATCAAAAATTCTATAACTTTGTCAAAACTAACTCATAATAGTTCTTAGATTTATATATATATTATTATTATTTTTTCTCCGTTATAAACCTAACGGTATTTATTATTATTTATTTATACTTTATTGTTAACCTTATATTATAAAAATTACAGTACATTCAAAGTGACTGAGATTACACAATTGGCGGTCTTATCGCTGGGCAGCGATTTCTACCAGACAACCATGGACATAGAATAATCGTAAAAAGGAGCTTGGGGTTAAGGCATACTAGTTAATCAATAAAAAATAGACTACATATCAATATAATAGACAAATAAATATATACATACATATAAATATATATATACTACTATTATATATAAATTGTATACATATATGCATATCATAGTACACAAATTAATGATTAGCTTACTTCAATAACTGACAAGTAGTGGGATTTAAGTCGTTTTTTAAAACATAGAAGTGATTTTGCGGATTTAATGTTTAGAGGAAGTTCGTTCCACAAGCTTACTGCTCGAACCATAAATGATTTATGTAGGTAATCCGTAGAGTGTATAGGTGTACTGAGCATAAGGTTGTCAATTGACCGTAGAATACGCTCATGTTGAGAGTGACGAAATTTGAAATGCTCGTGAAAGTAGCGCGGTGCAGTAGGAATGAACAGTAGACGATACAGTAGACAGAGAACATGAATATTCCGGCGAAAGCGAATAGGAAGCCACTTGAGTTTAGCGCGGTATTGAGACACGTGATCATATTTGCGTAGTCCAAATATAAATCTTATACAGAGATTTTGGAGGCGCTCAAGCTTATTGAGTTGGTCTTCGGTGACATCCAGATAGCATACGTCTGCGTAGTCGAGAATAGGTAAAATGAGAGCATGTGCAATCGATATTTTGGTGGTAAAAGGAAGGAGATTGCGTAGGCGCTTCAGCGAGTAGGTGGCTGCAAACATCTTTCTGCTTAACTCGTCTATCTGAGGTTTCCAGGATAGCGTACTGTCAAAAATAAGACCGAGGTTTTTTACGTTTTTGCTGTAAGCAATAGCCTCTCCATTAAATATAATTTTAGGGCAGAGTGACCAATCTATGCGGTTGATAAGTTTCTGGCTACCAATAATAATCGCCTGGGTCTTTGATGGGTTTACGATTAGGCCGTGAGCAGTGCTCCACGAAAATACTTTTGAGAGGTCGTTATTTATTGTATCGATACTAGCCGGCAAATTTTCCAAGCTAGTCTGTAGATAAATTTGTACATCGTCTGCATACATATGGTAGAAAGAAGATAGCTCTTTAGAAATTGTATTTATAAAAATAGAAAAAAGGAGAGGAGACAACACGCCACCTTGTGGGACTCCTGCCCGTACTTCGGCCCAAGATGAAACGGTATCGCCGATAACTGTACGCTGCCGTCGTCCACACAAGTAAGAATGAAACCAGACAATGACCGATGGAGATATGTTAATTAAGCGCAGAAGTTGTAGCAAAATATCAAAATCAACAGTGTTGAACGCATTGCTAAAGTCCAACAACGTAAGAACAGTTAGCTTTTGGTTTTCCATGCCGATTCTGATATCGTCAGTGATTTTTGCCAATGTTGTAATGGTACTGTGGCCAGATCGAAAGCCAGATTGATAATCATTTAATATTTTATGTTTGTCGAGAAAATTAATAAGTTGTTGGTGAACAAGGCGCTCGAGAACTTTAGATAGAAAAGGGAGTATAGAGATAGGTCGGATATCTTTAAATGAACTAGGTGAATTATTTTTTGGCAAAGGAATAAACTCGGCGTTTTTCCATAAAGATGGAAACTTGTTTGAGGAAATGGATTTATTTAGCAAGTATGTGATTAAGGGCAAAAGAAAGTCAAGGAGAAGTATAACCATCTTGCGACTAACGGAGTCTGACCCAATGGCGTTGGAGGTAATGGAATTTATAGCTTTCTTAACATCACATTCGGTAAATTGTTTAAAATTAAATGATTCGTATTGAGGTGCGGGCAAAGAGGAAAGTTGATTTAATGTTTGATTTTTGGTGGCACTATCTATGGCGCTGGAAGTTGAGAAATGCTGGTTAATTGAATTTAAATCGAAGTTATCAGGGAGAGTTGTATTTTTAATTTTGCCAACACCTAAAGTTTTGAGAAAACTCCAAACTTTTGCTGGAGTTCCCTTTGAAATAGAGTCGTGGATATGGCGTCGTTGTGCATTTCTACACATAGTATTGCAGCGATTTCGTAAATGTCGATACTTTTCAAAATTTGCCGAGTTAGGTTCCTTCCGATATTTTACACGAGCGCGGTTGCGTTTATTCATCATTGTTTTAATATCCTCAGTAAGCCACGGAGCAGGAAGATATTTGATCTTAACGGTTCGTACTGGGGCGTGCCGATCGTAAAGCTGAATCAAAAGGGAATTGAAAATGTCAATTTGATCATCGATATTTTCAGCATTTACTACGGCATCCCATTGGACTTGCTGTGCGTCGCGAAGTAAATGATCGAAGTTAATCCCACCAAAAGACCGCTGCAGAAGTGTCTTGGGCTTTGATTTAGGTGTTTTGATTTTGTATGACAAATATATCAGATCATGATAAGAGAAAGCATTTGCCTCAGTTTGGCCATGGGTAGCAACATGCTCTAAGGAAGACACGAGCATGATGTCTAATAATGACGGTGTGGAGTCAGGGAAAAAATGTGTAGCGCGAGACGGGAGGATATTCAAATTGCAGGCGTTAACTACGGACTTCAATTTAGCTGCACGATTATCGTTCTTCAACAGACAAGTGTTGAAGTCGCCCATGACGATAGTGTGGTTGAAAAGAGGGATCAATTCTTCCAGTTTATTTTCCAAAGTTGTAAAGTAGTTCACAGTACTGTTCGGACTATAGACTACACCTAATAGTAACTTTATAGTACTGAAACTAATTTCTGCGAAAAGATATTCGACTGAGTTTGTAGACTCAGATGCAGTGGCAGAAGCACTCAGTATCTTATACGGTAAATGTGACCGCAAGTATATAGCTACGCCGCCTCCAGTGCGATTGATACGGTCATTGCGAAGCATAACATATCCAGGTAAAGCAAAATAAGTCGAGGGCAGGCAGGGCTTCAACCAGGTCTCGGAAACCAGAATTGCATGTATGTTTTTGCTTTCAAAGGTTGCTAGCATATCGGAGTAATGTGCCGGAATACTTTGGGCGTTTATATGGACAACATTGAAATTTTTCAGTAAACCTGAGAACTGTGAATTTATGTATTGAGATAAAGAGGGAGAGGTACTGTAAAAACTTTCGGAACTGTTCAAACCATCAGATGAGCAAGACACAAAATCAGGAAAAAGATCGGAGTCATTCATCGCCTTTGAAGTAACTATCTATATGAAAGAAAATATATATAAATATTATATTATTGATGAGAATGTACCTATATAATAGATATGATATGTATATATAAACAATACTTTAATAGCTTATTCACAGATATATAATAATCAATAAATATATAAGCAACAATAATAATAAAGAGGCAAACCGTACCCACCAGCTTTAACAAAAATATTAACAAAGATTACACAAAAAAAGATTAAAAAAAAAAAAAACTAACCAGAATAATGTAAAGTTGTTGCATTAAAAGTAAAGCATTATCTATTTACATGTTGCAAATAACTCATTCTAATCATGGATTTTAATAAAAACCGAAACAAACAGAAAAATAAACAATAGTTCCGATCTTATATTCGAAACAAAAAAAAATAAAAAATAAACAATCAATCAGACGGAGAAACAAGGAACTAAAATTAATGAAGGTGACAGTGACGTTTCAGGTAAAATGTCGCGAGGTGTCAATTCATATACGTCAAATCAATCAATCAAACTACACAAATAAAAATTTTAAGTGGGTTGTCAAAAAGTAATTGGATTGTTTAACTGAATAAAATGAGTTACTCAAATGAGACATTAAAGGAATAATACTTAAAGAATTCGAGGACCCTGATGAGCATGAACTATTTCTTGGCCGCCCGACGCCGTGTTGGAGCAGTGGTCTTGTTTGGTTGTTCTAGACGAGATGCCTCCGCTGCCGGCGGTGTTTTGTCTTCCGATATTGCATCTAGATCTGGCACACATGAAATCTGCTGCCGGCTGCCATCTGGGCGCTGTACAAAGACGCAGCCAGCATTAGTCCAACACTTAGTAATACCAAACCGTTGCCGCGCTGCCAAAAAGGCATCATGTCGCATCCTTGTTAAAAATTCGGAGAGTGTGATTCCAGAATTCTTCAGAGTCACTTTACTGGACCAGATTTTGTCGCGGGTTGCTAAGGAGTGAAATTCTATCAGCAGAGGCCTGGATTTGCTGTCTCTTGGCTGGCCCAACCGGTGACTGCGCACTATATCATCCTCCTTGAATGAGTTGAGTTTCATCTTATTTTGGAATACTTGAGATACCATAGAAGTTGTATTTTCGTTTTTCTCTTCTGGTATGCCATGCAAGAGAAGAATTTTCCTGCGACCCTGCATCTCCAGACGATCACAGCTTTTTACAACATGATATATTTGACCTTGCAGTACCATCAAGGTTTTTTGGATAAAGACTTTGAAGTCAAGAAACTCTTGTGGCAAATCTGTTGGACTACATGGAGACTTACTGAGAAAGTCCTGCTCAAAATGTGTCATCCTGCTTGAGAACATTTCTTGTAATTGACAAAATGATTGTTGAAGGGATGAGATCTCCATAGTGAAATATTGTGTTTGTGCAGTGAAGTGAATGTAGAAGCTGGTAGGCCTAGTTTCTAGGTAGACATAAACTTAATTTAAGTCCTTATATTTAAAGAAAAACTATTTAATTCAAAATAAATGCAGAGCTAGTACAAAAAACGTGTGTGTTATTTCAGGCCTACCTGCCTATAAAAAAAGTAATTTACTCTTTAAGCTTTTATTTAGATTTTTTTTGCCTTATTAATAATGTATATTTTCTATCAAAATATTAACCGAGCATTAAGTAAAATATCAGATATATATCTTAATTTTTAAATGATAATTTTGATATTATTTCCTTCACTGAGACCAACTTTAATTCTTCAATTTTTGATAACGAGATATTGGATAATAGGTACGATATATTTCGTAGGGACCGTGAAACTACCGCTATTGGTGAAAAATATAACAAAAGTGGTGGTGGTGGTGTTTTACTTGCAGTAAAAACCTCCTACTCGGCCGCGAGACAGTATTCATGGGAGAGTGAACTTGAGGAGATCTGGATTAGCATATTGCCTTCAAGTGCGATTAACTTAAAATTAAATATATGTGTTTGCTATCTACCTCCTTATTTGAATAAAGACGATTTGACTGGATTCTACGATAACCTTCAAAATATTATGTCACAGGCGGATGAAAACGAACAATTTATTGTCATTGGGGACTTCAATATTCCACATCTTTCCTGGGAATCATCTACCGGTAGCGGCCTGAATCCCCAATGCAACATAATTGATTTTAAGATCTCGCTACTACTGGACAACTTGAATCTGAATAACTTATCACAATTTAATCATATCGTTAACAGTAATGACAGAATACTAGATCTAGTTCTCAGTAATAACTTAGTTACAGTGTCCACTGGTAATTCATCCCTTAAACCTGACAAACATCACCCCCCACTCCTCATTGAAAATATTATCCTTCATCCGCAAAAAATCCTAAAACCTCGTCATACACATCGTCATAATTTCAATACATGTAACTACGAACTGGTTAAGGAAAGGTTAAAGGAATTAGACTGGCCAAACATTTTATCTGCAAATGATGTAAACAAAATGGTTGACGTCTTTTATAGTTACGTGAACAACATTATAAATGATTGTGTTCCTTTGTCCAGGTCTATGTCCACGAATTTTCCAGTTTGGTTCAATGAATCTTTGCGCCGATGCTTAAACGAAAAGCATAAGTATCATAAACGCTTTAAGAAATATGGTAATCCGCGGGACTACGACACATTCTCCCTATTACGCACCAGGTGCAAAAAACTGTTACACCACTGTTACTCAGCGTACGTGAAGTCTACAGAAAACTCTCTCCCTGGTAACGTCAAAGCTTTTTGGTCCTTCGTGAACAACGCCAAACGCAATCGGTCTAGTATTCCTCAATCAATGTCTTGTGACGGAGAAAATGCAAGTGGCGGTAGAAATATTTGTGAACTCTTTTCAAAATACTTCGGATCGGTATTTGAAGATGACAGCCTCGTTTCTGCTCATTCAAGTAACAACACTCAAAACACCCGCACACTATCAGGGATTGTTCTCACTGAAAAGGAAGTATTAGCAAAACTTTTATTGTTAGATAGCAATAAGGGACCGGGCCCAGACGGTATTCCGTCCAAATTTTTAAAGGAATGCGCACACGAATTATGCCTGCCTCTTACAATTATCTTTAATGCTTCCCTTGAGAGCGGCGTATTTCCATCTATTTGGAAGATGGCTCACGTTGTACCAATTTTTAAAACTGGTAATCAGTCCAACTGCGAAAACTATCGGCCTATCAGCATTCTTTCAGCTATACCTAAACTTTTTGAAAGCGTGGTTTACGAGCACCTGTATTTCCACTTAAAACCTGTTATATCAACCAAACAACATGGCTTTGTCAGAAATAGGTCTACCACTAGTAACCTTCTCAATTTTAAAACATACCTGTGCAATGTTTTAGATAGGAAAGGACAAGTAGACGCTATATACACAGACTTCAAAAAAGCGTTCGATAAAGTCAATCACGTAGTTTTAAATCGAAAGTTGGAGTCTTGTGGAATTCACGGTAATCTGCTTCGTTGGCTATAATCGTACGTCAAAAATAGAACTCAACTTGTCACAGTTAAGGGTTTTAAATCTGAGCCAATCTGCGTCAAATCTGGGGTCCCACAGGGTTCCCACTTGGGTCCCTTACTTTTCGTGTTATTTATAAATGACCTTATCGACCAAATTGAATCTCCATGCCTTCTATATGCGGACGACCTAAAAATATTCAGAAGCATAACTAACATAAATGATACTAACGCTTTACAAAGGGATCTCAACACAATCTCGAACTGGTGTAAAGAAAATCATATGCTTCTAAACGTCAAAAAGTGCTTGGTCATAACCTTCACACTTAAAAAATGTAAAATCGTAAAAGATTACTACCTAAACGATGTTCCTTTACAACGAACCAACACTATACGTGATCTCGGTGTCATCTTTGATGAAAAGTTAAGTTTTCGACAACATTATGACTCCATTGTTGGTAGATCTCATAGGATGTTAGGTTTTATCTCTCGCCATAGTAGACCTTTTAGAAAAGCCTACACTTTAGTAACACTATTTAATACTCTAGTAAGAAGTCTACTGGAGTATGCCTCAATAATATGGAACCCGTTTTACGCTGTACATTCGAATCGAGTGGAGTCTGTAAAATCCAAGTTTACTCGTTTGTTGAGTTATCGTTGTGGTGGTCGAAGGCGCACTTATCAAGACAGACTAAATACGTACAAAATTATGTCGCTAAGCAACCGTCGCAAACTTCTTGATCTTGCAACCCTTCACAAAATTACACATTCTGTAGTAGATAGCCCAGAGTTGTTAGAAACGCTAAATTTCAATACCAAAATTAGCAATCGGCGACCTAAACCATTTCTTGTCCCACTTTGCACCAACAACGTTTCCTATCATCAGCCTATATTCCGCATATGCCGCCTTTACGAGGTCTATAGCAAACAGTGCAACACTTTGGATATCTTTAACAACCGCTTTAGACATTTTAAAAAACTCTTACGCGATCTCCTCATGGGCACATGTCCACCAACGTAAATTCATGTAAGTTAATTCAATTTTAAATTTAAATGGTCTCTTTTATTTTATTATATTATATGTACATATAACCTTCCTGTTTTAATTTATTTATTTTACAAATATTTTTCCAACTACTCTAATTGTTTTACTTGTACCAACTGTTTTATTTCATGTAATCTTAATTGATTAATTAATTAACTAACACTATCTTTAAGCTGTATATCACTAACATCTTTGTTCCATAACTGCTTGTGCTGCTGTGTAAGCACGTCTAGGATTGCAATCTTGCTCAAAACTCTTAATTTGTTTTCTTCTTTCTTTTATTCGATTGTAATCTGTGTGTTTGCCATATTAAATAAATAAATAAAGAAGTGAAAACGACAATATGTATGCGAAAACGAAGAAGAATCTCGGAGATATTAGTCTGTAGTTTTGGACCTATGTGCAACACGTCGTTTAGTGATACGCCAGCGTGGGTCTTCGCCGAAGCGTCAAAGACCACTCTGAGTTTTGTGGTGGCACTATCAGGCTTAAGGACACAGTGATGTGGAATATAATACTGGCCTAAATTTAATTCCGAAGTAGGAACACGAGACATGTGGCCGCTACGAAGATAATCTGCCATAAAATCGGAATATTGTTGATGCAGTGTAGGATCAGCTGCTAGTCGTTTCTCTAAAGAATGGAACCTACGAAGAGCTACTTCGCGAGAACCCACGAGTGAAGGCCGTTCCTCTAATGATTTGAATGGAAGTTTAACGATATACCTACCGTCGACGGTACGAGAATGAGTACGAACGAAATGATCCTCACATTGCTGCTCCTCAGCAGTGAGGTTGTGAGATTGGGGAATACTGTCTAACTCCCACAAACGTCGAATTTCCTCAGAAAGAACATTGTCCTCTAGAACAAAGAATGAATTAGCAACACCGCAAGGGTCACTAACGCTAGCGTTTCCAAGGAGAATCCACCCGAAAATTGTATTTAAAGCTGAAGGTTGATGCAGATCTCCCTGAATATGACCTGAAAGAAGAATTGAAGTGAAAACCTCGGCTCCAAGCAACACGTCGATTGGACCGGGCTTGTGAGCAGTGGGATCTGCAAGAGACAAGTTTTGAATGTGATGCCACGTAGATGTGTCTAAATGTGCTGATGGCATTTTTCCACAAATACGAGGTAACGTTAGTGCTTCGATATTAAACAGAGATTTGTTGCATGTTCCCACTGAAAGGCTCACGACACCTGAAATGCACGCGGATGACTGACCAAGACCGCTTACACTGCGATTGATTGTTTTACGCTGAAAGCCTAACAATTCCACTGCTCGTTCGGTGACGAAGTGAGATTGGCTACCTGAATCGATAATGGCTCTGAAAGGTTGAAAGTTACCTTCAGAGTCACGAAGGTGAACGATTGCTGTGGAAAGCAATACGAAAGGGCTACCTCCGATGTTAGTGAAAACACTAACTGCTGAATCGGGTTTCTGAGAACCCCGAACCGATGAGTTGGATTGATCCGACGCTACTAAGGTGTGCCTCTCTTCTTCATGTACAGCTGGTACATCTGGATGAAGCAGAGTGTGGTGTCGTCTATGACACTGCTGACACTTGAAGATGGACTTGCAGTCCTTCAACTGATGCGACGGCCGTAAACAATTAAAGCACCAATGGTGTGCCTTAACATAATTGATCCTGTCTTGAACAGGTTTCTGAATGAAAGCCCTACAATGAAAGATTGAATGTGAATCGGAGCAAAACGTACATTTAACAGAAGACGAAGTCGGCGATGTGTTTGAAGACCTCTCCTGCTTCTGAGCAGAAGATGTCGGCGGGGGTGAAGACTTCTCTTGTTGAAACTGAACTTTCTTACTTGAACTAGTGTGGGAAAGAAATGATGACACTGATTTCTTGAATGAGGACGATTTACTAGATGAATTGGGAACGATGGTATTACGTGGCTTGTTGACGTTAGCTTGAGATGAGAAATGTGTATCCCGAACTAGTGCTTCGCATTGAGAATATAGAAAGTCTTTAAGATCTTGATATCTCGGTAACTCCTTCGAGGCCTTAGATTGTTCAAAAGAGCGACGAAGTTTAGAGTCCAACTTTGATAAAAGCAAGTAACACAAAACGAAATCCCAATGTTCGGTTGGAAGAGAAAGATTCTTGAGAATAACCAAGTTTTCATTAAACATGTCTAACACACGTCTGAACTCAAGAGGAGTATTCGATTTGATTTCTACATTTAACATCTCGCGCCAACACGTAAATGCTAATTCACGACTATCACGATAACGCTCCACTAAGGTAGTGTACGCTTCTTCATAGAATTTGCCTTGCACAGGAAACTGACGAATGAGAACAAATGCATCACCTGAGAGACAGGAGATCAAATAATGCATCTTCTGAGTATCTGAAAGAGAACTATTCTCGTGAATGAGGGAGTTGAAGACATCGAAGAATTCCGGCCACTCTTTTATGTTTCCCGAATATTGTGGTAGGTTAATTTTTGGGAGGCGGATTTGCAAAGTACTATTCGATGATTCCAGCGAGGTGTTCAATTCACTGCTATTACAAGGCTTAGCAGTCAACTGCCGATGGATTGAAAGAATCTCGAAGTAGACATCATCAAAGAGTGAGCGAATGTTATCCTCTGGTTCCTCCAACGAACTATCAATTAAATTCAGAATGTCCTCATGTGCGTTCTCGAAGTTAGAAGCACACTTCTTAATTTCTGAATAATGTGCAAGAAAATCATGAAGTCTAGTTTGATTTATGAGCGCATCTCGAGCGACTTCTAATGTTTTCTTTACCCGATTAAACGCTAAAGTACGTTTACGACGCAAAGAAGGCAAGTCGTGAATAGTTGGTGAATCAACTTCTGCAACTTTGGATTTAGTTCCCTTCGAACCCCTTCGGATAGCTTTAACCGCAAGAGACATCGTTAAATTGAAGGAAAAACTAACGCAAAACTAAAGTCGGTTAAATAAAATGTAAAAACAAAAAAATATGTTTTATCGATAAAATAGGTGTAAAGTTCCCAACACTAAATGTATAAAGTAAAAACGTAGACGTAATTTTGTATAAATAAAAGTAAAAAAAATATATATTTTACGAGTATAAACTAAATTATAAACTTTCCCAACACTAGAGCGAACTGTTGTGTCACAACACTATTCGAACGAAATTGTAAATTGAAATTGTAAACTTCTGTCCTATACCGCGATATGATACGTAGGTATAATTTGCAACGCACAAAATTCCTAGTTTGTTAGTTGCACTAATCCCAATTTTATCTTCACTATTGTCACACACAATAAAAGTACCTATTTAATAAGTCACCACTAACGCGCCGTACGAAAACACAAAATAAAACAAAACTATCATAAATTAATATCACTGCGAGCGAAAGATTGAATTACATAACATTCCTACTTAAGACACAAGATTCTACATAAATAGGAATAGTTACATACGATATGAATGCAGCAAGTTATTTAAGCAATTTCTTTTAGATTATAACACGAACAAATTACTAACGTTGTTAAGAACGGAACTTCACATACAAATGAGACACGTCGGTAATTTGACCTCATAACAACCTTCCTTAACAAAACGGCGACTTGTCAATTACAAATTGAAATTATAGTTTTTTAATTAAAATTGAAATATTTACGAAAAATATGCCTAAATATAAGTAGATAATTAAATTTTAGGGGATAAATTCAATTTGCACACGTAAATATCTATATGCCACAGAGATGGATTAAGATTAATGTTGTCAAATTATTATTAGTAATTTACACAATTTTGATATGATGGCGGAACGCGTTAGAAATGCAATGACAAAGCGAAAATAAGTTATGAACTTCGAATAATTTGGTGTTTTAGGACAAAATACGTATTGAAAGACTGTCAAAACTATGTTTTATGAATGTTTTTAAGTTTAAATATGACGGAAGTTCCCTGGTTTCGGCACCAAAAAGAATGTATGGAATACACCCTGGGTCAAGCAAACCTAATTAATGGTTGTAAATTAAGATGAGTAAGTTTACTTGCCGAGATCTAAAGCCCTGGGGGCTATGGATTTATCACTCAATAACAGTATCAACAACCGGTAAATAAAAAAAACGGACACCAACCTTTCGACCTCCAGCCTTCCAGCATACACCGTCCTGGGGAAACTTGGCGAACTTTCTTCCAGTGGTTGAATTACAAGGTTTCGAATAATGTCGACACAAACATTGCACTGCAGTTTGATGATAATTATAATTACATTTTAATCTTGTAAGAAAATTGATTTTGCTCCCGAGATTTTGTCGTCGCGAACCAATTGTTGTGTGACGTGTGTGTGGCGCCTTGAACGCCTCTGGCGGGAGGAAATGGAACTTCTCGCGCCAGCCAACAGGGCCTCGGCATGTCCGTTTTGCGTTTTGAATACGCTTTACCATTGGTTGATCCATTAAAGAATGACAACTGTATATTAGATCTCGGCAAAACGGAAGTTAAACGGGCATGATTTAGAAAAAATTAAATAAATGAATGAATACGCAACAAAAAGTTCAATATCAGAGTCCCTCGCAAACCACCTCGTATTCCGCTGCCATCGTTGCACAAACCCCGCGCTCGCACTACAATCCGCATGCATGCCGCTTCTTACCGCTTACCAGATGCTTGCAATAGACTAGGTCACAAAATTGACATTTTCAATGACACCTATCGTGATTTTCGGATGAAAATTTCTCAGTTTTTTAGCGATCCGAGTAGAGTTTAATCTGTTTAATACAATTTAATACAATTTGATTGAAATAATTTGGATTGAATAATGGAGAATTTAATATTGTAAGTAAAGTATTACTCTGTAAAATTAGTTTTTAACGATTATTATTTCTTTTTATCCGTATCTAATATTTTTCAATTGAAAGTTTATTGTGTTATATTTTTAATTGTTATTTAATTTAGTCTGTATTTTTTTTTATCTTCCTAATTCTTTTAATTCATGTTTAATTTAATTTATAATTTTTGCACATAAATATTAATTTTAATTTTACTTAATAGTTATTTACGTTTATTTTATTATTTTATATGTCTTATATGTCTGTATGTAATTATCCCTTAAATTAATGATGTGCCTGCCTTAACCAGATTTTTACATTTAACAATGGTTTGTTAATGTTTTTAGATGTAAGAAATGATGTAAATTTCCCTGGCGGGCCTTATAAATAAATAAATAATTTAAGAGCTGACTGAAAAACACATACATAAAAAAAAATGAATAATCAACAAATGCAGTGCATTAAAAAAACCGAATTCACGTAAAAACTTTGGCCGACTTAGAATGTCATCCACGTAAACATTCTCCGAAATTCTACATGTTGTTTCAAAAGTTTTAAATTTTCAATGAAGTTCTCAACCGATTTGAATTAAATTTATATGCGACTAATAATGAAGTATCTCCTATCATATGAGACAAGAATTTTTAAAATCGATTCATAACTGCCCGAAATATCGTGTAACAAAAAATACAAAAAAGAACATACAGACGAATTGAGAACCTCCTCCAGTTTTGGAAGTTGGTTGAAAACGAAAACACACTTTCTTTTTAAGGGTTTCAATAATTAAAAATAACAAAACTTTTTAGTTCAATATCTGTTTCCTTAAATATCATGCGTAGGTACTCGTAGAAAAAAACCTTTTAATGTAAGTAAAAAAAAACATTTCTATAAAACCTAGGAATGGTTTAATATTACACTTTGGGATATTTTCGGTTTATTTTTAAACATGTCATACTTAAATAAATGAAAGAATGTGTTAAATAAAAAAGAGTAACTAAGCATTTTAAATGCAAAAACTTTAAAATATTATTAAGTCGTACTTAAGACTATTTATCTCTCTTACTTTGGAATAATTGCCTTTGCCTATTACCAATTACACGGTGTATAAGACCGACGATTTTGTAACAATAACACGATACCATTATATACCTTTTCATAGGGTTAAGTGTATAGTATATTTACTTATCAACGCATGTAATAACATATTTTCCATACTAACAACCGATGCAAAATCAATAGAAACAAAGCAAAGAACCAGGGTTATTAGAACTACATTCTGATGTCCTATTTCCAGGAACGGCTATAAATCACTTGTCGAACAGTGAATGCAATCGTGTTACGCACGCAAGATACTAAATTATAGATTGGTTTAAGTTATAAGAGTATAGAGGGCCTTATTGGACGTTACAGGTCTATATTTACGGTTGTATTTTGTTGTTGTTTTTTAAGTCACCAGCCAAAAATTTTTACGCAAAAAGTATCATTAATAGAAACGATTTTTGCAAAACAAGATATTATGTATTTTTTTTACAAGAAAAAAAAATATATTCGCTAACATATTAAGCAAAGCATGGTCACTTTAAAATGACTGCGCACGACTAAAACATCTTGTAGTACTACGTCGTAGTATTATCAATGAAATGCCGCGTCGTAGTAGCCATGTTCATCAACAGCGAATATTGTAGTCCTATATTAAGCGATACTAAAATAAATATTGAAGTCGTCGTGGCGCCGCGGTTACTGTGTGTAACAAACGATATCACAGATCAAGCAACGTTCGGCGCGGCCGGTACTTGGATGGGTGACCGCCGAACATTCATTTCTCACGGCGACTTCCGTGCTTCGGAGGGCATGTTAAGCAGTCGGTCCCGGATGCTATATACTTGTATACAGTAGTCGTTAGGGTTTGACAGAAGCCATTTTCGGCGCCCTGAAAATTCTAACATCCACCACCCAGCACGGGGCCAGCGGGACCAGCAGAGACTCACAGCCCTGCAGTGGGCTCTTTACAAAGAGTCGTGATGATGATGATGAAAATAAATATACGTTATTATCGTATATTTATTATCGTTTATATCGTTATAAAGAAAATAACATTTAAATTATGCTGTTTAGTTAAAAACAGCCCTAAATTAAATTTTTATTTTTTATAATAGACTAAACTCGCGTTTCACCTCAATCTCACCTGATGGAAAGTGAAGATAAAGTCGTAGATAAGAGCTGGAACTTCAAAAATATATTGCCAGAACACATCACTGCCGAGCGGTCATATTTCGTGGCAGATTTTATTTGAAGGTTGGTCGCTAGCCAGTCGGACCCTGACGGGATTCTACCACCAAGCGGGGGTCACTCGGATTAGTCACATTTTACAACACGCTTATCCAGGGATGATGGGGCTGTAGCGGTCATGTATTGTAAGCAAAGTCAGCAAACCCTAAACAAATGTATCAAGCGGTATAGCCGCCAGTCGTCTGCGGAGCGCCGCCTCACTAGGTTCCCTTAACACTACGTAATGATAAGGACTAATTGTATCTACTTTATGTTTTTTTTTTTTTATAATGTAAGGATAGGACGTTTGTCTTCCATGCCACTTGATGGAAAGTGCGCATGAAGACTATGGTGTTACACGTCCATCCACGAGAAACCTATTCACTCGACACTTAAAAGTTCCAGGACTGTAGTGGTCAGGAAAAACAGACGCAAACGTTCCACTCCTTGGCAATCCGTACCAAAAAGGAACTATCGAAGCGTTTTGTTCGACTTCTTGGTAAATCCACTATATAGGGATGGAAGTTGAGGATGTGTGTTAAATGATTGTGATTTATGAACTATAAAATATAGACTCAGTGAAACTAAGTCAAGTTTTATTTAACCAACGTCACCCTTTCCTAAAGGGCTATTCTACGCTGACTTTACACGGGACAAAGTTTATCTAATATCAAGCTTACCTGTGACTGATCGGGGTGAACTCCGCTCTGAAGAAGGACCTGTTTAGGACTCACCCTACACGCAACACTTGATATAAAATCTACTACCAAGTACCACGAATCCGGCGGTAATGTGTAGCGGCAGATAGAAGACCAAAGACGACCGGCTGGTGTAGCGGTAACATACATTGCCTTCTATGCCAGAGGTCCTTAGTTCGAATCCCGGCGGCGGCGGATATTTGTGTGATGAACACAGCTATTAGTCGTCAAGTCATGGACGTTTATATGTTTATTTAAGTTTATTCTCATAAAACATATGTATTTATTCAATATGTATGTTTATTTATTTCTTAAGTATATGTATCAGTTATCTAGTATCCATAACACAAGTTCTTAAAAAACTTAATTTGGGCTAGATAATGTTGTGTGAGTGTCAGAAATATTTATTATCTTATTAATATTTATTTATTATTATTATTTATAAAGCGGGTATTATCATCACAACGCTCCCCTAGGTGATGATGAGTTTTAGGCCGTGATCCACTAAGTTAGCCCAGATGTCAGTATTTTCAGGGCGCTGAAATGGCTTCTGACAAACCCTACTGACTACTGTATATAAAAGTAACAACACCCGGGACCGCCTTTTTAACGTGCCCCCCGAAGCACGGAAGTGCTCATTTTTAAAGGTTACTAAGCTCGTATTCGACTTCAATCTCTCCTGACGTTAGCTACAGTTGAGGTAGAAGATGACAGCGCAGAATAAACTGCTATGCATAAAAACATGACCGGATAACATCACTATTGGATCGGTGATATTTGGCACCTTTAACACGTATAAAGGTTAAGTATACTTAACAGGAGTTGATAATAAACATGGCTATTTGTTACCTCTTTTAAATATACACACACATAGTTACATACACACACATACATTCTCAAACACTGTAGTCGACCTAAAGCTAAAACTAAAGTAGAAAAATTAAATGACCAAATGTCTTTACTTTGTGAAATATATATTTAAGAATGATTTTTGATTTAAAACATTTTATAAATATTGTATCTCTCTTTTTTTCTGCTTTATTTCATCTAAAAATTGTTAATCCGTAACTGGCTGTCAGTTTTAATATATGTACCTACTGTTATATTTTATTTAAGAGCTGTGTATTGCTGTGAATGAGTAGAACAGCCGAGCTCTACTCATTCAATCGGGTTAGTCAACTTTTAGGAAATGCTTATACTGGAGCAGAAAAGTTTTATCCCACCGATTAATAAGAATTGAAAGCTTAAATTGTAATGCTAGGTTCTAAATAGATAGATATATAGATAAAACAACTATTTGCCAAAAACAGTAACACACACAATTGTGTGTTTTAAGTATTTGAAAGTGGTTGGTTCAGTATTTCAAACTAAGCAGTATTTTTTTATATTATACATAAAAAATATAAATATTTCTGACACTCACACAACATTATCTAGCCCAAATTAAGTTTCTAAAAGAACTTGTGTTATGGATACTAGATAACTGATATACTTAAGAAATATATAAACATAGATATTGATTAAATACATATTTTTAATTAGAATAAACTTAAAAGCATCCATGACTTGACGACTAATATCTGTGTTCATCAGACAAATATCCGCCGCCGCCGGGATTCGAACCCAGGACCTCTAGCATAGAAGTCAATATATATGTTATCACTACACCAGTCGTCTGTAAGGATTAAGTTGTTTTTTAAATAATGACACTGCAATGAATGCTAAAGATAATTATTTACAAACCTACATGAACATAAATAGGGAAAAATCATAAAAAACGCTAACAGCTCTTTCCTCGAATCAATTACTGACTGATTGCACCAGGCACTACCATAAGACTGGAATAAATTACTCTGAAATCCAGCCCAACCAGCAAAATTGAGATCGCCCTAGATTTATAAACCGTAATCATTTTAATGTACTATGAGTTGGAGGTTAGGTAAAGTATTTACTAGGGGTGACTTTCCACCTCCATGGCTTAATAGTGTAAAATTTTATTAAGTAAAGATCGTGAGGTTGCGGATTCGATCACCGCAAGGAGTAAAAAAAAATAATGTTCGGGGTCTGGATATACGTATTTATATTTTAGATTCCTCTCTAGTTCGCTACATGTATCCCATATCACAATCTTGCTTAATTTAGGGTCATGTAAATGATGATTGTTAGGGGGTTCTACCTATTTATTTAAGACCCGTATTATAAAATCTTTTTTTAACATTGACACTGACTATCTGGAAGATTCGCTGTTATTCGATTTTTTTATAGAGAACTGCCTAATGTCTATTGTAATAGTGCTCAAATTTGAGTGAACTTATAAATAGGAGCCAAAGTTATCCGTGTGCTCGTATTTACTATATTATGCTCTTAGTTTGCGCCAAATCTTAAAAGTCTTTCAAGCACGTTCAAAATACCAACTCTTTATCAAAATTATACAATGTACCTTAGTTGTCAAACGCTAACCATTTCACATTTACATTAAACTTTCACAATTAAAAAAAGAACCAGGCCTTCACAGTCCCCGTTATTTACGAATAAGCATTGTTAAAATTAAGACTTTTTTTAAAAGCTACAATTCAATTGTCCTATCAAAAACTTTTCCCCACTTTTGAGGGGAGGTAGGGGTAGACAAGAGTGGCAAAACTGCGTTAGTCGGAACGTAGTTACTGTTTATGTCAGTGAAGCGTAGTGGCCGACTCTGTTAACTTTTCACGACGGAAGGTAAATTTATTTATATTTTTTGAGATAGAATGAAAGTTTTTTTTAAATGAAAATACTTTAAAAATGTAGTTCGGAGATGACAGCGCAAGGGTTTACAAAGGACTAAACTGTTAGAACAGGTCACCGTAGGAGTGTTTTTATATTTCGGTAGATTTTTTATGAAGAGCGGTCGCTAGCCATAAGGAACCTGAATCGTTGAATCTTGGAACCTTTGTACCACCAAGCGGGGACGCTTATTCTAAAGCTAACACTACGCAGGCAAAAACAAATGGAATCTCTATCATTCCACTACTCGTGTGATTATATATTAGCACCTAGGTATATCTCGGCAACGAGTGAAAAGGTTTTACTATAAGATATCCGGATGCAATAAGACGGGATTGCCTGGTTGTAAATTGTTATTGTATTTTTTTCAAGGATTGAGTTGTTGAGTTACGAGGGTGGATTGAAAAGTTCGCGGCCTAGTCAAGAAAACAGAATAAAGTACATACAAAAATATTTTTATTTTTCGACGTAATCTCCATTTAGCTCTATGCACTTCTTCCATCTGCTTTCCAGAGCTTCCATACCTGTTTAAAAAAAGATTCCTCAAGGTCTTCAAAATACAGGTTAACAGCGGCTTCGACCTCTTCATTCGTTAAAAATTTCTGCCCACCGAGGTGTTTTTTCAGGTTTGGAAACAGATGAAAGTCCGAAGGTGCCAAATCAGGAGAATAAGCTGGATGTGGCAACAATTCGAAACCACAATCACGAATTTGAGCCATAGACTCGACAGACGTGTGGACTCGGGCGTTGTCCTGGTGAAACAACACTTTCTTTCTCAGTAATCCTGGGCGTTTCTGTTTAATTTCTTCACGTAAACGGCGCAGAAGGGTGCTATAGTACGCAGAGTTTATTGTTTCGCCTTTTGGAAGGTAGTCCACCATAATGATACCCTTAGCATCCCAAAAAACCGATGCCATCACCTTGCCAGCCGACAGAATTGCCTTTGCTTTTTTCGGAGTTGGTTCACCTGATTTTTTCCATTGTTTGGATTGTTGTTTTGATTCTGGGGTATAGTGGTAAACCCAGGTTTCATCCATTGTCACAAATCTGTCAAGAAAACCTTGTGGATCAGCCTCGAACATCTCCAAACAGTCGCGAGAAATCGTGAGTCGAATTCGCTTTTGCTCTACTGAAAGCAATCTGGGGACCCACCTAGCCGAAATCTTAGAAAAGCCGAGTTCATGGACAATGATGTTTTGCGTTCGTTCATATAAGATGCCTATAGTGTCTGCAATTTCTCTGATAGTCAATCTACGGTCTTTCAATATGAGATCACACACTTTATTGATGTTTTCTTCGGTCGTAGACGTCATTGGCCTGCCGGAGCGAGGGTCATCTTCGATGTTCTCTCGTCCACGTTTAAATTCTGCAACCCATTTTTTCACAGTGGTATAAGACGGGGCAGATTCCCTTAATGTTGTTTGCATGTCATCATGGATCTCCTTTGGTGTTAATCTTTTTTTAAACAAATATTTAATCACAGCACGTTGTTCAAATTTCTCCATTAGTGAAAATTTGTTCTACACACGTATTTATATTGTTCGTAAAATTTTATTTAAACAAGATATCAAATTGAAAATTCGCGGGCTGACAATTGAATAATGACAGTTCAAAATGGCGGCAGAAAAAATAACAAAAGTTTTTTTTTTAATGGCCAGGCCGCGAACTTTTCAACCTATGTAGTACTTGCAATTTCTTCTCAATAGATCGACTTTCCGTAGTGGTGGTAGATTCAGTTCAACTTGTAAATTGTTTGACTTATTTTAAATGTATTTAAATACTTACAAAATTAAGAAAATTTTGACTTTGGCTTTTGACGAAAATTATAAGTAGGTGAGGATTTCTGCTAAAGACTCAACCTCTCAGATTTTGACCGAGGTCCAAAAAATTTACCACTTATTTTAAAATAAAATTTGGTGTCGAAATACGTCACACGCTTACACACCACCAACTAAATGTAGTAAGCAATTAAGGCGCAACAGCTAGTCAAATATAATATAAAGCGATCATGACCAACATTCCACGAAGCTCGATATAAACTCGTGTATAAATTCAGAAGCACGTACAAAATACTCGCTGACAAGCACCCTTGACTCTGGAAAATTCATTAATTCCTCACAGAAGTGACGTCAAGTGTCTGTTAACCCAGTCATTCTCAACCTCATTACACTGATTTCGGATGTCACTTGGAAAGTTTTAAATTATACGCACTTTTTTGTTTCGATTCGATTTTTAAAATGTGAGTAAAAAGAGGGTAGTTTTAAATTGTATAGCTGACTGGTCTCGTGGTGAAATACCTTCTTAATCATGTTTGATGTTAGTTTGGTGAGCATATTTATTTGTGCTAAGTAAAAAGAGCTTAATATAAACTTTAATATAAAGAACTTTATTGAAAATTATTTTAGATATTTCTTATATCAAATTATTTACTTTAAACTCAACATTTGCTTACTGAATGTGAAAACTCTAACTTTGACCTCAGAGAGACTTAGAATTACAGAGTATAATTTCGAATACGACCCATTAGCTGTCAATTTAATTTATTTCATATGTAAATTTACATATATAATCATCCATGCTGGACTGGGAGAAAAGGAAAAACATAGAATGTGCCAGTTGCTTCTCGTCCCGGGCTGTAAAAGTCAGTTAAGGACAGTAGTTTTATAGGAGGTTTTTTAGTGGGCGATAGACTGACCCCCTGTCACTGCAATAGTCTCTCTCCACCCTAATAATGCCTCCAAATTTGTCAAACGCGACATTTGATGGTTTTATAACCTCTGATGTTATAAGGTGTGAAGTTACGCATGTACGATGTTTAATTATGTATCTTTGTGTACGTCTGTTGCATTGTAGCTTTCAAGTAGAAATACCGATTTGAGTGTTCTTTTAATCGATATTCTTGTTTTTAAGATGTTTTTTGCTTAACTTGTTATCATATCGTATCATGTATTATATAAATTTCTTCTCTGATAGCCTTTTCAAAATCGAAACATTTTTTAATACCGGCCGGTAGTTTTCGAGATTAGGACGTTTGAATAAACAGACAAGCTCTATCATATTTATATTAACAGGCAATATTTAATATTCCCTTAAATTATTCACAAATTTTCTTAAAACATAATACAAAAAATGCTTAGGTACAGAAGGCAGCAGGTCAAGCGTTACAAATCTTCGAAATTTCTTCAACCAATTTTAACTTAATGTCCACCGCATACAGTTCAGATTTGGAAAGCTGAATGTGCAGCCTTCTGTACATGGTAACACAGGCGTGTTTTCAGTATTATGTAGCTTTTGCTAAGCATCGCTGATAAGCACAGAATTGTTAGTAGAAAATTTAAAAAATCTAAGAAGAAAATATTGTTTTAAGAATTAAAAAATAATAAATTTGTACAATTAAATATGTGTGTATGAAATATATTTGAAATAGAAGTACCCAAATAATTGAATAAACAAATTACGAAAGCCTCAGCCGGAGGATGCAAAAAAAACGAAGTTAATTAAAACTTATTAATTAAAAGTATTGCAATGGTAAAATAATACATTAATAAAATTAATTATAAACTTAGGGGCAACTAATTGCTCGAAAAGTGAGACAAGAAGTGATTCTTCAAGTGCGGTCTTCTGCTGGTACGATTCAACACCTGTTGACCACCCAATTGGTTGCGATGCCGTTTTCAACAAATACGTAGATTTAGCTTCATGCCTGTGGCCACCCAAGTCGTTGCATCATTGCTTGCTGCTAAATTTTTCTAGTAGGCTCGACGATTAATAATATAATTAGTTTGTACTAGCTGTTTCGCGCGGTTTTACCCGCGCCGTTTCAAATCTCGCGGGAGTATCGAGATAAAAAGTAGCCTATTTGCTATTCCAGACTGTAAACTATCACTACGCCAAATTTCTTACAAATTCATTAAGGCGTTTCGCCATGATAGAGGAACAAACATCCAGACATGCATCCATCCAAACTTTCATATTTATAATATACAATTTTTTTTTTTTTTTATATACGACTATACCCGCGTTTGACCTCAATCTCACCTGATGGTAAGTGACGATGAGGTCGAAGATGAAAGCACACGGGTTTAGGAAGGATACAAATTTTACATACATATTTAACGTCACGCCTGTATCCCTTCTGGGATAGGCAGAAAACTAGACCATCTGAGTGACAAGACCATCTGATGTCACGTTTGACAAATTTGGAGGTATTATAAAGATGGAGAGAGACTATTGTATTGACAGGGGGTCAGCCTATCGCCCACAAAAACGCTTTTAAAACCTCTGTCCCTTAACTAACTTATACAGTATGCCCGGGAAGAGTAGCAGCTGGCACATTCTACTTTTTTCCTTCGCTTCCAGTCCAGCTTAGATTTTAGTTCAATTTTATTCGATAGATGTCGCTGTACGTCGATAAAATCGCGCAAGAAAAGTTATAAATGACTTAGCCATATTAACTTAGGAGACTACTTTTATTCATCCTCACTTCCAGAATTATGCTGGACTGGGAGCGAAAGAAAAACATAGAATGTGCCAGCTGCTTGTCTTCCCGGGCATACTGTAAAAGTCAGTTAAGGGACAGAGGTTTTAAAGGCGTTTTTGTGGGCGATAGGCTGACCCCCTGTCACTACAATAGTCTCTCTCCATCTTTATAATACCTCCCAATTTGTCAAATGTGACATCAGATGGTCTTGTAACCTCTGGTGTTCTGCCTACCCCATATGGGATTCAGGCGTGACGTTATGTATGTATGTATGTATGTATAAACATTAATTAATTACTACTAATTTGATGTGTGTACATTGTGGTCGTTCAAATTTGTCAGAAGCTGTTTCGTGCCTCTACGAATTCTGTTAATCATAACCACCGAGTTGATGGTGGTTTGCGGTTCAAATCCCCTCGTCAGGGGAGAAACCCCTGTAATAATAACAACATTGATGTAACGCAGTGGTGTAAAGGCACGTTTAAGCACAGGTGGCGCGGCGCGCGGGGCTTCACGCGTTTTTGTTAACTCGCCGGCTTTACTCTTATATACAGGGTGTCCAGGCTTTATGGATAACCTTTTAACTGCGGCTAGCTTGACTTACGCCCTACTGGTAAAAAAATATGACCTTAGTAAAAGTTTCACGGTTTTCGAAATATCGTACAAAAACCATTTTTTAAATAAATTTCTCCCAACTCTCAGTTATTTTTATGCCATTTCATCAAATATCAACATTTTTGAGTTCTGTATTTTTTTTAATACACCTTAATAGTTGATACTTAAAGTGAATACATTATTTCAGTACTTATTTATGAGTAAATATTTTAAAAACCAAGTCCTATTGAAAAAATTCGGCAAAATGTTTTTAACTTCTGTCTTTCACCTACGGTGAAAAAAAAAAAGTATGTAGTTTCACGTGCCAATTATTTTAAAAACTTGTTTGGCTAATGCAGATTCTAAAATGACATTAATATCGATATTTTCGTTACTAGAACTGTTTTAATTGCTCTTAGAATACCAAAGGCGCTATTTTTTTTATTTTACTTGTTGAAATTTTTGAAATTTGGACTTGTTTTGCTTCGCGATTTGGATTCTGTTTAACCGGTGATCAAAGGTCATATTTTTTTTACCAGTTGCGCATCGGTCAAGCTAACCGCAGTTAAAAGGTTATCCATTAATGCCTGGACACCCTGTAGAATAGGATATATAACGTGTAACAAAATGGAGAGATAAAACTTAAGCGTTAGCTTCTATACCATACTGAGAATATACAGTAAAAGAATTAGCATGATTAGTGCTGGTGTAGACTTTCATACAAATTTATTTAATTAATTTACAACAAAATATTTGACAACCCTAGTCAACCTATTAAGCTAAAACAAGACTTGTGCCGCAGTCAGTGACCTTAGGACCTTTCCCGCACCGGTTAAACTTTGTAGTATCTGCCTTAGTTACCCATCACTTTATTTTTACGCCATCTGTTATCGAATAGATTTCATCAAAAGCTAACAGCTGTTTTTAGGGTTTACACTTAGATATTTTGATCTAAACTTTGGACTTGTTTTTCAGCCGAACCGTAAGGATAACAAATTCATGTTACTTTTACTTATAAACTACATCACCAACCATACAATTCCCTTAAGTATTATCTCTTCATTATATTACACGTTGTGTATATATATAGGGTGACTATCTAAATAATATTTCAGTTAGCTTCCACGCTGTACTGGGAGCAAAAGAAAAATATTGAATGTGTCTGGAAGAAATCGCTTTTCAGCGACAAGACCGCCTAGTTTTACTTACTAATTACACCGTTTTTTTTTTCATTTATTGTCTGTACTCAAAAATGAAGAGTAAATAAATAAATAATTGTGCCAGTTTATTCTCTTCCTGGGCATCCTCTAAAAGTTTATTAAGGGACAGAGGTTATATTAGTTTTTTGTAGGTGATAGGCTGACATTCTGTCATTGCAATAGTCTCTCTATATCATTTTCAAAACAACGCGTTTTTTCTCTGATTATTCTTCATTGAATGGGCTATTCATTAATAAACGTAGAGCATTTATGTATTATACAAATGAGGTAATCAATTAACGTACCTACTTTAACTTGTCATCAACACCACATCAAAATCTAATCATCTATGCTCAAAAAGATAAATTCCTATTTCAAAAATTAAAAAACCTACCCGTCAGCGTTTCCACCACAAAATTACTTGCATTTTTAAACTTTCAAAAACCGAACAAAGCTATACGAAGATTGTCCGAAAAAAAAGAATTTCTAACAGCGGTTAACGATCTATCATTTATCATAATCAAAACTCTACTGACGTTGAAGTCTCGTCAAAATTATGATTAATATTTTTACCTACATTCTAAATTTAAAAGTTGTTCGTTGGAGCTAATTAAGCGGAACGTATTTGAGGTGTCCTGAGCTGTTATTAAGATATTTATAAAAATATAAACGTGCCAAATATTATTTTTTAATACTGTGATCAGAGAACAGAAAGGATATTTTAATACCTTCTAAAAATTTTGGAAATTCTTGCTCCAAATAACACGAAATTTGTCCAGGTGCTGTATACTTTTAAACAGAAGTCATTAAGATATGTTTGAAATCAAGAGAAAAGCTTGTCACAGTACTTAAATGAAAGGAACAATCAAATCCTCAAAACTCCAGCACAAAGTTGTATGAAGAAATATAATTATAGTAGGAGATCCGAACTTGAAAAGATCTTCACAGGGCTGATAATAGAATGAAACCTGTATATACATACATACATACATACATAACCTCACGCCTGTCTCCCTTTGGGGTAGGCAGAGACAACGGAACACCAATTGCTGCGATCCAGACTTACCTCTTTCGCTTCTTCCACGTTCATCAGTCTTTTCATACATGATCGCCGGTTACGGGTACTTTTGACTAGGCCCTTTTTTGATTTTTTTTTATAAAACACACCTTTTTATAACAAAATTAGTATATTAGAAAATATGTTAAGAATGGTTCATTAATTGCATGACAATACAGTATTATTATGACATATATCTGATCTGATGATAGAGGTGGAAGGTTGCCATAGGAACTCCGTAATAAAATGACCCCCGGCACCCGGGACCAACTGCTTAACGTGCCCTCCGAAACACGGAAGTCGTCGTGAGAAATGAATGTTCAGCGATCACCCATCCAAGTACCGACCCGACCGAGAGTTAAGTTTGTCAATCACTGCCAGACAGTTAAATAAGCTTAACTATATTTATTTGTCTTCTTCTAACTGCTTCTATGCTGGACTGGGAGCGAAAGAAAAACATAGAATGTGCCAGCTGCTTCTCTTCCCGGGCATACTGTAAAAGTCAGTTAAGGGACCGAGGTGTTATGGGAGGCTTTTTTGTGGGCGATAGGCTGACCCCCTGACACTGTAATAGTCTCTCTTCACTATTATAATGCCTCCAAATTTGTCAAACGTGACATCAGATGGTTTTATTACCTCTAGTGTTCTGCCTACCCCATACGGGATACAGGCGTAAAGTTATGTATGTATGTATGTATGCTATATTTATTCGTTTAATTGATGTTGCAAAGTTTACCCTATATCGTTTGCAATAAAACAACGCTTATATTATATTTTTCAATAATCAAGCAAGCGAAGGTAGCTACCATCTATGGCCACCTTTAAGTTGCATCATCTAACCCTTGTTACTATTTAGTATCAAAGTACTCGTCAAAACGAATAAAACGTACCCAAAATCGACGGGGTCGTTTAATTAAGGAGTCCCTATGGCCACCTTCCACCTCCATCATCAGATCAGATATATGTCATAATAATATTGCATTGTCATGCGATTTATACATGCATGCCAAATTTTAGCTCAATCTGAAACCTGGAAGTGGATCAAATTTAGCTGGTAAGATTTGATTATAGACAACGGACAGGTGAAGCCTAAGATATTATAGTTATACACATGTCAAAATGTGAATACAAATAAATATTAAAGTAACAAGTATAAGTTAAAGTTTATATCCGTGTTTATGTGAAAGGATCAGAGCAGTTGCTGTAAATTTGATATATTATTAATACCATGTACATACATTTAGTTTAAATTCATTTAGCGAGATTATAATCTAATGAATTATTCGATTATAAACTAATTTACATATTAAACGAAATCAATACATATAATAAAACAGTAAAAAAAACGTGTCTGTACATTTAATATTTTTACAAAAAAAATTATCTAGGGTTATAAAGAAATGAAAAAAGAGTAAGAATCTGAAAAAAAAAATTTGTCTGTTTGTTTGTAAGTTTGTCTGTTTGCACACGCTAATCTCTGGAACCGCTGGACGGATTTGAATGAACCTTTTTTTGATGTATAGCTGTGAAGCCGGGGCAACATATAGGGTATATTTTATTTCGGTCACTGGAACGCCTGATGCAGAACCCTTAAGGGATCATCAAAACCGTAAGAAATATAGATATGATGCCTTAACAAAAGTTGTCCAGGATGATGAGCAGATTCTGTAGACATAAAAAAATCTAGGATCTAAAAAAATTTTAATAGATTTTTAAAAGTTATGCCTAAAACTTACTTTACTAGAATATGGTGGAGATGTTCGGCATACAGATCAGAAGTACTCATTGCTCAGTTGCGCGTAGACCAACCATGAGTCTAAGGTCGTGGGTTCGATCCTGCTCGCGTAATTTTTTTTACTATATATTTTTTTATTTTGATTACAATAAATATTTAATTGTGAACAAAATTGTCTTTGACACCACTTGATTTCAATCAAGATCCAAAGAGATATCGTAATAATATTAAAATAACTCCGTAATAAAATAGGTAGGTATGTTCGATAAGACGCGGGCGGGCGAGCGAGTGATTCGCTGGCATGGCCGGCCACTCACGCTGTTAATTGTTCGAGATACCTACCAAACTCTGGGTGCCTATGACCATATTCACCCAACTTTTATTATTTCACTTGGAAATAAGATTTCTCTAAATGAACCACCAAATTTTTGTAACGGTCGGGAGTCAGACTACCCACGAGTTTAATTTTATAACTTTCTATTCCAAAATAGTAAAAATACTAAGTTTTTTTTCAAATCGGTGAATAAGTCCGAATTTGACCTCATTCTCACCTGATGGTAAGTATAAATGAGGTCGAATACCGAAGCCCAGCCAGTTCTATCATAAACCCGTTTGCGGCTCTAGAACTGGCTCTTTATAAAATGTTTTCGGGACGCGTCACGCTGGCAGTAGTGATATTTGACGGCAAATTTCAGTCAGCCGAGACAGTCAGTTTACCACCAAGCGGGGCTCACTCGGATTAGTCAATTATTCAGAGGCGGTAGGGTTATTCTAGGGGTAAATTATAACTAAATTGTCGTCAAAATCAATGAATGCTGGGTTTCAATATTTTACATGAGTAAAAGCTACTACAAACGAATGGTAGGTAGTTATAAGAATAGTAAGTCGTAATTTGACAAGACGTTGAATATTGAAACGCTTTATACGCTTCAATATTCAACGTGTATGATAGCTAAATCTACTGTTCGTAGAATAAACGAACATACATACATATAACTTCATGCCTTTATCCGTTATAAAACCTCTATCCCTAAAATACTAAGGTATGCCCGGGAAGAGGAGCAACTGGTACATTCTATGATTTTGCCAGCGTGGAAGCAACGAACGAACAGTGTTTTTGATATTGTAACGTGGCATTAGTAGATTAGATAGATGTAAAAGCTTTCGGATAGCCAGAAGAAAAAAAAAACTGAACTACACTAAAAATAAACATGGGAATAAGAATTCTAAGGAAATTCTCCTGGTAAAAGTACTAGGGGCTTAAAAATAATAAATCTAAAAAATAGTTGGTATGCAGTAGAAAATTTTGCTATGTTGATAGGGCTAAATCATTAATAAAGCTTCTTGCGCGATTTAATACAGGTAGGTACAGAAGGCAGCAGGTCAAGCGTGACATTACCTGTCAAATTTCCTCAAACAATTTTAACTTAGGTAGTGTCGAGGGCATAGATTTTAGATTCAAGTAAAAAAAATTACCGATTTGTAACGCTTGATGTGCTGCCTTCTGTACATACAGAGATATATTGTAAGAAAGTTAAACTTAAAATAATGGGACTCAAGGTTTTATTTATTTCGTGATCATTTCTAGCTCTTGGAAGTTAGAAACCGTAGATTTAGAAGTAGAATAAAAAGTAACGTAGATGTGTTAACTACCAAAAGAAATAACATTAAATTGGCAAACCGTGAAAAGAAGTCAATCATAACTATAGATAGATACACATTATACACTGATAATGGCTGGAAGGATGGATCTTTGCTACTCTTTCACGCAAAAACTGCCGAATGTATTCTTCTGAAACTTTACAGCAATATAGCTTTACTTAGAATAACAATGAGCTATAATTAATGAAGATAGGTATTGCATGAATTATGTAAAATTTAAGACAATTTGGCACCCGATTTGTTTATAACGCAATGTGCCTAATATAGTTCCCTATGTTTGTAATGTACCTAATATAGTTACCTATGTTTGTGGTTAGGAGCTATACATATTATTTGGGCGAAGATTCTTCATTTTTATTTTTGTTATTAAAGATAGATAGTTATTATAGATACAGACGAAGTCGCAGGCATCATCTATGTAATATACCTACATACCTATCCTTTTTACAAAACACCTAGGTGAAACTGCGGATCACAGCTTTGTTGTAACAGTTTTTGAAGTAACTCTGTCTGTTTATCTATCAGTAATGCTTAACTACTGAATCGATTTTGACGAAATTTTGAATAAGGTAAGTTTAAACTTCAAGGAGGATATAATAATAGTATTAATCCAACTCCAACAATCGGTATCTACGCGGACGAAGTCGCGGGTCACAGCTAGTATTAAATAAAACAATGAGACTGACAGCTCTCTCGTGACCACTGGGTTTGCAAAGACACCGAAACGTCGAGTTTTTAAAATTTATATATACGCGATAACTTCGTTTAAAAATTGTTTTACTTAAAAGTAAGAATGACAAAAACTAAGGACTAAATTATTAAACTATTAAATTATTAATATGTTTAAGAAATAGATCGAGATTAAAAATCTTAGTACGGAAGTCATTGTAGTGCCGTGGTTACTGTGCATATCAAAAGATATTCCAGCAAGTTAGGCGACGTTCGGTGCGGTCGGTAAAAGGATGGGTGACCGCCGATTATTTATTTCTCACGACGACTTCCTTGCTTCGGAGGACACGTTAAGCAGTCGGTCCTGGGTGCTGTATACATGTATACAGTAGTCGTTAGGGTTTGTCAGAAGAAACTTGATTTTTCAATCGTCGGATAAAAGTTATCTGTAGAATGAAGTATTAGGTACTTAGCAGAATAATGTTGTTTTGCCATTTTTTATAATTGTTTGACAATGACATAGAATGATTATAAACTTGAGTCGATTTCGAAGGTGTTTTTTTTTTTTTTTTTTTTTATATTGTAAGGATAGGACGTTTGTCTTCCATGCCACCTGATGGAAAGTGCGCATGAAGACTATGGGGTTACACGTCCATCCACGAGAAACCTATTCACTCGACACTTAAAAGTTCCAGGACTGTAGTGGTCAGGAAAAACAGACGCAGGCAGATTGTTCCACACCTTGGCAATCCGTACCAAAAAGGAACTATCGAAGCGTTTTGTTCGACTTCTTGGTATATCCACTATACACGGATGGAAGTTCTGTCTGCGTCTGGTAGTCCGGTGGTAAAAAGGGGTGGGTTCAATTTGGTCAAAAAGAGCACTCGCACACTCACCAAAATGTAGCCGATAAAATACTGTCAAACAAGCAACCTTACGACGATGCTCCAGCGTCTGCAATTTTTTATTTGTAAGGTTGTTGTTATTTATGAGTTTTCGGGCTCTTCGGTCAACAGAGTCTAGCGCTTCGAGCTGGTATTTGGCAGAACCATCCCAAAGGTGACTACAGTACTCCATGCAAGACCTCACTTGGGCTGTGTATAAGTTGAGGAGCCGTTCAGGGCTGAAGTACCGCCGGACCTTCGAGATGATACCCAATTTTTTGGAAGCCGTTTTTGCCATAGACTCAATTTGTTGTCCGAAGTTTAATTTGGACGTTATAGTGACGCCCAAAAGCCCTAGTTGATCGGTGATGGGAACAGATACATTCTGGAAAGTGGGCGTAAGAGTAAAGGTGCTCTTTTTTTGCGGAGAATAGACACGCTTGTGTTTTGGAGGCGTTGAATTTGACCAGGTTAGATTCGCCCCAATCGGACACATTCCGCAAGGTCGAATCAACGCGCTCAATCATAGACTCTCTCAAAACCTGGATTTCATGGGCGCTCGTTCGCGCATTGGATGTATATCTCTCAACAACAGTGCTGTCATCAGCATATCCAATAATGCCTGGTGTTAGGAGGTCATTAATGTGCAGCAAGAATAAAGTTGCAGAGAGAACAGATCCCTGAGGTACCCCGGCATTAATCGCCATTAGGTCAGAGGAGTAGCCGTCTAAGACTACTCGAATCGACCGTTCCCTCAGAAAATCAGATATCCAGTCGCAGAGCCCGGTCGGTATGCCATATGCTGGAAGCTTGCTTGAGAGACCATCATGCCAGACCCTGTCAAAGGCCTTGGAGATGTCTAAGGATACAGCTATTGCTTCACCATGACCCTCCAAGGCCTCACTCCATAAGTGTGTGGCATACACGAGAAGATCGCCGGTCGAGCGTCCACTGCGGAAACCATATTGGCTATCGCTTAGGAGCTCGTTGGTCTCAAGGTATGCCAGGAGTCGATTGTTCAATACACGTTCCATGACTTTACAAAGTATGGAGGTGATTGAAATTGGTCGATAGTTGACAGGATCAGCACGGCTTCCCTTCTTCGGTACTGGTTGTACGTTAGCCAGCTTCCAGGATTTGGGGACTTTACCAGATTCCAAAGAGAGTCTATAAAGACGCGTCAAAACGGGAGACAACTCAGCTGCGCAGCGTTTCAACACCACTGCAGGAATACCGTCTGGACCGCTAGCCTTATTCTCGTCTAGGTGCAGCAGGCACTTAAGAACCTCCTTTTGTCGAATATGAACGGTACCCATTGTAGGACCGAACTGAGGTAATTGGGGTGGGATTTTACCTTGGCTATCTAGACGAGAATTTTCCGCAAAGATACTGGCAAATAAATCCGCCTTTTCCTTAGCGGTGTGGGCCAGAGAACCGTCAGGTTTCCGCAGAGGCGGCAGCGACGGGCGACAAAAGTTCGTTTCGACCGACTTGGCGAGGGACCAGAAAGCTTTACTTCTCGAGGGGTATGAGGCTATTCTGTCTCCGATACAGCCTATGTGGGCGAAACGAGCTCTCTTGATCACCTTTTTGCAGGACTTGGCGGCAGCATTGTACCTCTTTTTGTGTTCATGCGAATCCACGGCTTTGCTTCTGCGAGCGGTTGCCCAGGCTTTGTACGCTTCTCGCTTACGCTTTTCAGCGGAAAAGCATTCAGCACTAAACCATGGGCGAGCTTTGGTTTCAAGGGTTAGATCAGCGTAGGGAATGAAGAACTCCATTGCTTGACCTATCACACTTGAGATTGCATCAGCGCAGCACGATGGATCGGTTGATGTAAAACAAGCTTGCCGCCACGGATAAGATGCGAAGAAATGTCGCATTTCATCCCAATCTGCCGACTTGTAACGCCATACTCGCCTAGAACCACTTGGTCGGGTGTCAGGTGGCGAGTACTGCGATACAGATTTCACCAGACAGTGATCGGATGTCCCTAAGGGTGCAGTGACGGACACCGAATATCTGTCCGGATCGGTTGTCAGCAGAAGATCCAGGCAGTAAGCAGTGTGGCCAGCAACGTCTGGGATGCGCGTAGGCTCGTCAACAAGCTGAGAGAGGCCATGAGTGAGCGAAAACTTAAAAGCCTCTCTACCAGCATGGTCAGTGTCCTGAAACGGGTATAACCACTGTCCGTGGTGTGCGTTAAAATCCCCCAGGAACACCAACTGCGCTGTGGGAAAACGTTGCTGAACCTTGTCCGCTGTACTGCTGAGATAGTCCATAAGCCTCGTTGTCTCCCGATCTCCGCTGTGTGACCGATAAATACCAGCGTATACCATTTGGTCTAGGCCGGTATCTATGTGAACCCACATAACTGAAAGGTCCGGCACTTCTAAGTAACGGAGACGCTGACAACAGATCTTGTCACTGGCATACATGCACACCCCGGCGTGCGGGTGGAATTTGGACTCCAGGATGTAACCTGGGTAACAAAGGTATGCCGAGTCTGACGGATCACAGATCTGCGTCTCCGTTAGGAAGAGTAGGTGGGGTCTCTCCGTCTCGAGGTGGTGGTGGACATCATTGAGATTGGAGTGCACTCCTCGGATGTTACAGAAGTGCACTTTAAACGAGAGGAAGTGCAACCGCTGTGTTACCTTACTCTTCTTTGGACCTTTCATTAGTTTTGGAGTGGAGTGAATAGGGAGGAGAACAGAAGTTGAGTGAAGCGCTGCAAATGGAACCAAGCAACTCGATAGGGGTGACGCACCATTGGGAAACTCGCTTGGAGACTGCGGGGACGCCCGAACCCCCCCGAGTTCGCCATCGGGTCCTCTCAAACCGGTCGCCAACCGGCACGATGGAGCCTCCCGGGATTTTTCGCGAGGTGGCGGGGCAGCCTTTTGCATGTGGCTGGCATGCTACTTGGGCCCCCTACTACCTGCGGTCGGCCAGCGGTGCACCGTGCTTCGGATCCCGCTACCCTCCAAAACGAGTTACCCGGTGAGTCATTATCCTACGAGTTGTAAACAGTTCTCCGATGCAGCACGATTACTCAGACCTATCCTCCTCAATGGCTACACTAGACATCATGCCGGAACGCAACTAGGTTACTTGGCGGCATGGTTTTGTCTAGTGGGTGGTGACAAGCCACGGCCGAAGCCTACCACCAGATTTTACTGATGTCGAGTAATACTTTATTCAATAGATATCAAACTGTTCAACATCATCATCACAACTCCGTGTAATGAGCCCACAGCAGTCTCTTTTCTGCAGTGCGATCACAGAACTTTATCGAATCGTATATTAACGAATGTTTACGAATGCTCGTATAGTATGGAGTCGGTTGCAAGTTTTGAGTAACATTGTAATTTTTTTTTTTACAGATATTTATGAGTACAACATGTTTACAAACATTCAAAATTAACAAGACACACATTTACTTAAGCTGGCCTTGCGGCAATGGATAGATTTCAAATTTTTCTTAAAAACCGTCTCCATACTATACGAACATTCGTTAACAAACGATTCGATAAAGTTCTGTGCTCGTACTGCTGGGTGATGAGGAGGTTTAGGCCGTAATCCACCAAGCTGGCCCAGTGCTGGTTGGTGGTTGTCGCAATTATTATAAGGGTGTCAAAACGGCTTCTGACAAACCCTAACGACTGCTGTATACAAGTATACAGCACCCGGGAATGACTGTTTAACGTGCCTTCCGAAGCATGGAAGACGTCGTAAGAAATAAATGATCGGTGGTCACCCAACTTAATGCCGGCCGCGTCGAGTGCGCTTAACTTTTAGTGCAGCAAAATTTTCTTACTATTTGTAATTGTTTTGAAAATCTGTGAATTGGGATCGAAAATCTATAAAGAATATTTATAGTGTCTTTCGTGTAATTGCAACGGATTTTATTTTTTATAGCCCCACTGAAAATTTTCTCCCTGTATTTTTTACAAGGTGACTGTTGACAAATTTTGGATACTGAAGGAGAGCAATCTGTATTCATAATTATGTATTAAAAGTAGGTACTTAATTGTTCACTGAATTCCCAGTAAATAAATACTACTATGTTACTATTTTCTTTGCATACAACTGAATCAATCGCAGCACGTGACCTGGCACGCGGTTCGCTCCCAACGCTTATGTGACCATGCGTTGCGTAATCAGTTCTTTTACTTTCGATTAAGTTTCCTTAGTAAATAATTAAGACTTATTTTTAATTATTATTTTTGCTTTTTATGCATAGCTCTCATCTCTACCACTATCTTCCTGTATTAAACGGACTCCCCAAATTTATGCTTCCATGCTGGACTAGGAGCGAAAGAAAAACGTAGAATGTGCCAGCTAGTTCTCTTCCCGGGCAATCTGTAAAAGTCAGTTAAGGGACAGAGGTTTTAAAGGCGTTTTTGTGGGCGATAGGCTGACCCCCTGTCACTTCAATAGTCTCTTTCCATCTTTATAATACCTCCAAATTTGTCAAACGTGACATCAGATGGTCTTGTAACCTCTGGTGTTCTGCCTACCCCATAAGAGATACAGGCGTGACGTAATGTATTTATGTATTTTTCTTTTTATGTATGATCTCAAACTATGATGTCCTTGAATTTCAGAAGGGAGCTACCAGTCACTCTGTATATATGCAGGATAATCATCTGAACTGAACGACCTTTGTCCGTGTAGGGTAGGCTAAGAATAGACCTTCCGACCTAATACCCTAATCCGAATGACTCCCGCTTGGTGATAGGATCTCGACAGGATCCAACTGGCTAGCGACCACCTTTTATATAAAATCTGCCGTCCGTCCAGCGGCGATGTATTCTGGCAATATTTTATGAAGAGCTAGTTCTTTCCTAAGCCCGTTTGCTTTCTCATCTTCACTTATCATCACATTGGGTTGAATTCAAACGTGGGGTTAGTAATAAATTTAAAAATAACTCTACATGTTGAATGTCTTTTTTCCCTTCTTAGTTATTTACTTTTTACCACAAAAAACACGATTAAAAATGTAGTCTTGAAGAACATTAAAGAACAACGCAGGTTCAATTACTTATAATCATTTGATTCATATAAAAAAAGTTAAAAATTCGTTACTGCAGCGTTTACACAATCATACAAAAAGGCATAAAAACAAAATGGCCGCAGTTTGCCACATCACGTGACTGATTCAAATCAAAACGCGTAAACCAAATAATGCGTACATTACGAGTTTTCGTTCCGCACAATTTGTTTTCATTGGCCGGCTGTTAGGAAATTAAAGTCTGTGCCGTAATGTCTAATAAAATGAGCGATGTTTGCTTTTATGATGGTGTAATGCTTGGTTACATGTAGCGACTATTTAGGATAGCTTAGTAATTTGAGGAGTATTGTATTTAATTACATACATACATACATAACTTCACGGCTGTATCCCTTACGTGGTAGGCAGAACACCAGAGGCTATAAAACCATCTGATGTCATGTTTGACAAATTTAGAGGTATTACAATGATGGAGAGAGACTATTGCAGTGACAGAGGGTCAGCCTATCGCCCGCAAAACTGTCAATTAAACCTCTGTCCCTTAACTGACTTTTACGGTATGCCCGGGAAGAGAAGCAGCTGGCACATTCTATGTTTTTCTTTCACTCCCAGTCCAGCATGGAACTCATGTTTAATGAGTTAGCAAAACTCATAAATAGATTTGTTAGTAATAAATTGTAAGACTTATAGTCGAATGAATTATAAATTGATTTTTTTTTAAATATTATATGAAAATTAAAAAGTGCAAGAGTGACTTTATGTTTCGGTATTTTACAAACACCGTCGTCTAAATGAAAAAATCTTTTGTTTTTAAAAAGTGATCAGTGAAAGGCGTCAGGTTTGCAGTTGCGAACGAAAACAATTATCTATTTTTCAGTCTATCAGCATTGCTATTAAGTTAACGAATTATGGAAAAACGTTGAATGTTTAAACAAATAAAAAATGCACTGTTCAAATATTTTCAATTCGATGTACTTAATTAACAAAAAAAAAACCCTGGACAATCACACCAACTACATGGCCCTAAACTAAGCAGAGCTTGTGATATGGGATACCATGTAGCGAACTAGAGGGGAACGTAGAATATAAATACATATATAGATAAACGCCCAGACCCGGAACATTTTTTTATCTTGTTCCGTGATAGAATCGAACCCGCGACCACTGGCGTCTGAGGTAAACAGTGTTACCCATCGCCAAAGTGGTCGTCAAAGACCTTACAGTTTGTTAAGTATTACAGCAAAGTATTTAACAATTTTTTAAGTATTAGTGTATCAATTAGATATACTTTTAATATACTTGTTAGTTAAGACTTGGTTAAGACATAACTTTTTTTTAATTTAAATACTACTATCTACTTTTACTAACAATAAATATTAATATTTTCAAAAGAACTTGAAGTTCTTGGTAACCATTTGTATAAAACCATGACTAAACTTCTTCCGAGTGCTTCTACTTATAAATTCGTTTCACACAAATATCAATCCACTTAAACATCCGCTTATTTCCAGTACACAACATAAAATAATTTATTTAAATGGACATCAAAGAAAAAGCCAACTTTCCGACTCATTCCAGTCTTCCAGATTCCATAAAATCTAAAATTAATACTGCTTTCAAGTTTTAAAGTGCTTAAAACGTTAGCTCTGTGATAATGACATGAACATCTTTCATCTTTTTGAAAAGACAAATTACAAAACATAAAATGCCATCAACGACTTGATATATGAAATGTCATGAAATGCAATCTGTGGGTAGGGACAGAAATATTGCAGCGTGTAACCACTTTTTTGGTGATTTACGTTATGGTATTTATATTGGATACTGATTTAGCAAAACTGATAGGTTATACATCTAAGTTTTACTAAAATGATATAAATATAAGTTTCATAATTAATAATGTAGCTTAAAAGGTCTATGTTTAAAACTGATGACAAAATAATACAAATAATTGAATGAGTTCAATAGTATTTGGCCGCATATATCAACCAACGTTGAGTCTGCTTAGAATAGTTTCGGACGTCGCGTCGTGATAGGCAATGATTAAGGGTCTAGATGTATTCTAAGATAACTTCCTTTTTTTGCTGTGTGGACTTTATAACACAATCTTATAGAAAAATCTAGGTAATTAGTCAGTACATGGTAGGTATGTCAGTTTGGGTTACAAAAATTGAAAAGCTTTGTCATCATTTAAAACAAAATATTTCAACTCAAATGCACTCGCCTTCACGGAAACTCAAAGCTACATATTCTAGGTGCACAGATACTGCGAGTATTATTGCTGAACGAACAATGGACCTACAATCATACTAAAACCGCTAGCTCCTACGTGACAATTGGGGATTTGTTTCTCAAAGCGGAGATTTCAATTCGTTGCAAGAAATATTGGAATAGTTCTCAAGTTGTTTTTGTACAGAGGGGTATTTCAGCTAATTTATTAGTTATATGACATCGGGATATTATTGCGAAATTCACGTCTCACGTTTTTAAACGTCAAAGAGAATTGCAATTAAATTATATTGCAAACAAATTGAAACTTTAACGTTGCAAAATGGTATTCATTTAACACTTTTTGGAATGCAGTTTAGTGATTGACAAGAGAACGAACTGGACATGCTGGACTGGGAGCGAAATAAAAACATAGAATGTGCCAGCTACTTCTCTTCCCGGCCATACTGTAAAAGTCAGTTAAGGGACTGAGGTTTTATAGGCGTTTTTGCGGGCGATAGGCTGACTCCCTGTTACTGCAATAGTCTCTCGCCATCATTATAATACCTCCAAATTTGTCAAATGTGACATCAGATGGCTTAACAGCCTTTGGTGTTCTGCCTACCCCATAAGGGATACAGGCGTGAAGTTATGTATGTAAGAGAACGAAATGATAACGCAATGAGATATTTTTTATCTAAATTACAAAATAGCATTGCGATATTTTCTAGTTTTGTTTTCATAGAAAATATTTTTGACGCAAAGGCCAAAACTGTTTGGAAAAAACAAATCAACGCTAAAATCTCCACGTCATGAACAAAGGCATTTCAAACACTGGAAATTGTAAGTGACAAGGCTTAATGGAGCTTTTTGGTCTAGAAGAAAAATGTCTAGAAAATATTATCGATGTATAATTAGAACTCAAACACACGATAAATATGTTTCTTTATGATCGCTTATTTGGTACTTGAAATACAAAATAGTCAATTTTATACAAATATTCTTCAAGTTAGGTATTTTTCAGCTCATTTTTTGTTACAAATGCTACAGTTATAATTAAAAAGACTGGCTGGTGTAGTGGTACCAAACAAACATTGCCTTGTACAATTGATCCGGAGTTCGAACCTCGTCAGGGTGGATATAACCGAGATCAATGCAGATATTAACCCTTAATATTATGCTATCTAGTAGGTAGCCATAACATTGGCTCGCGGGTTCTGCCAATGGTGGAACCGTGAGTTCCATCTATGGTGGATGAGGTACACCTGGAGGTTTTTAGTGGGTAGGTCCGGCCTTTTGCCAGATTACCTCCACAAACCCCGCCGTTTCCCAGTTGGTGGTCGGGGACGTGATTGCACGTTTTCCTCCAGTAAAAAAAAGGTAGCCATAACATTTACTTAACATTAACTTTAAGAAACTTAATTTAAAATGGATGTTGTGTATGTTAGAAATATTTATCAATTTACTATATGATTTACTATTTATTTTAATGCCAACTTTCAGATAGCGCAACCATGAAAATATCCTGAAATGTCTATGAATGCTCATTTCATACACAATACCTATACCAGCTTTATAACTTCTCTCATAATTCTAATAAATCTGCGCAAAACAAATCCCAAATCTTCATAAAGAACGCACCACAATTTTTATCTGTCCAGCAAAGTGATAGTTTGTTTATTTCCGTCCTTTCTGTTATCTTCAACAGGCGGACATTTTGAAAAAACGAGCGTAACCCAAAATGGCGACTGTCCACATTTATCAAGTCGACAATCCGTGAATTTTGGCAGTAAATACTCTGCGAAATACGTAACTTCTGACGGAGTTTACTCGCTATTTTGCTTTGGTTTATTGTGTCATGTCTTGGGTAAAGGATTTATTCATATTTAAAATTTGTTTCGCTTTAGTTAGGAATTTAGGACAATACGAGTATAATAAATAATTACCGTATTTAGGGAGTTGGTTATTTAATAATAATAATAATAAATTTCTTTATTGTGGCAACTTGGCCCACTGATTAGTTTTACAACTTAAAATTAGGTTAGTGAAACAAGAAATATTAATAATTTATAATTAATGAAATAGATTAAGTGGATGATATTTAAGAAATAACGAAGAAGACTATACAAATGAATTACAATAAAAATAAAAATATTAAATTGTTAAAACATGTCAAATATCAAAAATTTACATTGCCATCAAAGATTTAGGAAACATTTTTTTTTTTATTAAATAACAAATTGATAACACTGGCTTGAAAGTGGCATCACATTAAAATTAAACAACTACTATCTACATTAAAATTAATACATCATAATTAAATAAGAATAAATTATTACATAAATTATAATGCCAATGTAATAAAAATATAGAATTAATTAAATGTCACGGAATGAAAAAACTTATTTAATATTCAAATTGAGGGAATTAAATGGCTCTTTGGCAAGTGATTTAATATAAAATAATAATTGTAGTATATTATTATTTGAATAATAGGTTGTCTTCAATGATTCTAACAAAAATCTTTTAGATGCATGTGGTTTTGCCATTAGAAAAAAAACTACCGCATACGCTTTTCATAATGAATAATCAGTGTTAGCACGCTTCTTTAAACAATTTGAATTAGATTATTGTTTGAAGTCAGTTTCGTCTGAGATATTTAATAAATTAAATTTATACATTACTACCAATATTTTGAGGTATTCAAAATATAAGTATTATGATCGTTTTGAGATCCCGGTAAAATAGATTTTTAAATACATACATACATAACTTCACGCCTGCATCCCGTATAGGGTAGGCAGAACACTAGAGGCTATAAAACCATCCGATGCCACGTTTGACAAATTTGGGGGCATTATAAAGTGGAGAGAGACCATTGCAGTGACAGGGGGTCAGCCTATCGCCCACAAAATAGCCTTCCATAACACCTCGGTCCCTTAACTGACTTTTACAATATGCCCGGGAAGAGAAGCAGCTGGCACATTCTATGTTTTTCTTTTGCTCCCAGTCCAACAAAGAAGCAAGATTTTTACTATTTAATTAAATCACAAAACTTAAAACTACGGTAACTTATATGTTTATATTTTAGTAGAATTATTAATCTTTAAAGATGTACAAACAAATTAAGATTCTATCTATGTTTGTAGGTACTTATAAAATATTGCGAAAAAGATCAAAAATATCATTCGATAAAGCTAAACAACTCTATACACTTTAACATTACTAGTGTACACCACATTTCATTAGCAGTAAATACTTGTATGTCACCAAAGTGCTTCGCCGAAAGACGAAGTGGAAATGTTCCTCATTTCCCTCACAGGAAGCAGCGCAGGCTTCCCTACGACTCCAGCCTGGGTAGGACGAGAACCAAGGAATTGCTTAAAGAGGTAGATGTGGCAAATTTAGGATATCTTTGAGACTCAGCTTGCTTTTGACATTAATTTTACCTGATAATGGTGTCTGAAATTCACAAAACATGGAGTTTTATGTAACTTTTACACCTTAATGGGTTTAATTTATGAATAAATTTTAATGAAGATTTTTCAGTATAAATTTAAGAAAAAAGGTGAATATCTACATGGCGTAGCACTAAAGGCTTATTTCAAAGTCAACTTTCATGCAAACTTACATTGTCATTTTGTTATATTTTCTGACATTATACTTTGGCATGAGCAATATGTAATGTCAAGGAATTTACTATTTATATTTTTATCTTAAAATGAAAACTCCTTATCACGAGAATATCGGCCAATGGTGAGCGACGAGTTTTGCTTTTTTTTTATTACAGCTATGAATAAATTAATTAGGCCTCATTAAATTGGTAACTATTTTTATTGAAATTTATTTCCCGTAGGTAGTGTGAAGTAGAAAATGAATAGGAAATGTTCCTCATTTTCCTCACAGGTAGCAGCGCAGGCTTCGCTTCGACTCCAGCCTGGGTAGGACGAGGACCAAGAAATTGCTTAGAGAGGTAGATTTGGCAAAATTCTGTTATAAATTGCTTTGCCTGAGCAAGCGTTTGATTGATTTTAACTTCGCACAGATTGAATGGTAATGAGATGATATATAAAAAGGTATGTACCAAAGTATAAAAACGTATATATTGTACCTGATTTTCAGTTGTAAGTTAAAATATCGATCAATAAAAGATATAAATTTCTTATAAGTAGCGATAAAACTTCTTTATGACAACAGTAAAGTACGTACCTTTTCCAGATTTTTGGACGTTCCTTTCTAGTTATTTTCTTCACCAAAACCAAAGGATCTAGACATCGCTTTCACCTTTAGGCATCTGGTTAGACATTTATATAATCAACAAATGCAGAGCATTAAAAAACTGACTTCACGTCAAAACTTTGTCTAAGTTATAATGTCATCAACGTAAACAATCTCCGAAACCATACATATTTTTTTTAAATTGAAATTTTCAATGAAGTTCGCAACAGAGTTCGATGAAATTTATATGGGACCAACTATGAAGTATCTTCTATCATATGAAACAAGAAATTTCAAAATCGATCCTTGTCCGAAATATCGTGTAACAAAGACACAAAAAAAAACACACAAACGTATTGAGAACCTCCTCCATTTTGGAAATCGGTTGAAAAATACGTAATTAATCCAATCTAATCTGCATTGGACAAAAACCACATTTGACCTCAATCTTACCTAATGGTCAGTAAATATGATATACTTAGGAGGCAATGACCCTTCATAATATACTTCTGGAACCATCGCCGAAGTAGTGATGTTTGGTGGCAGATTTAATATGAAGAGTTGTCTTTTCAGGTGCTGAAAGGGTCCTATCAAAATTCAAAATTCAAAAAGTTTTATTCATCTTAGGAATTTCACAAAACACTTGATGAAGTCAGTCATCACATACTTCGGCTTTAACTAGTTGTTGATAGTTATTAAATAAGATATTACAGTAGAACAAGAGACAAAAAAGCCGGCGGAAAAAAACTCTTGGCACTATTTTTCAGTCAGAATTATCAAATTAATACAAATAGGTACAGTACAAATTGACCGTGACATGAAAAAAAAACAAACACAAGACAGCTAATTGTGAGAGTCAATGTCATGCCACAACCAAATTGCTTACGTAGTAGGTGCAATGAGCTATGGATGCACAAAACGAACATGACAAACTGGGACCAGAGTATTTGAACAAGAATGGAATAAAATAGTCATAGTATCATAAGCAAAACGACCTGGCACCGCTAGTAGCACCCGTTCACAATTATAACGCAAGCACTAGCCATCATCCTCCTCAACCATATTTTAGGGAAGAGGGTGACCCGATACCCGACGCTGCCACTAGCCATGCCGCCTGAGGGAGCATGACGTATCACCAAGCTAGGGCCAATTGGATTAGTTGCCTTTTACAAGACTTATCCAGGGGCGGTAGGGTTATGTATTCTCAGCCGAATCTACGTGTTTAAAAGTATTTTATTAAGTCAAACGATTTCAATGTCCCAATGCCATCTCTACCAATCATTGATCAATGTTTCTTGGATTCCATTTATTATCATGAGATGTTTTATTATTTTGCTCTTACAGCTTAACCATTTCTTAGTTTTACCCGATTTAGTGAGTTGTGTTTTAATAGTAGAGAAACTACAATTACAGTTACGTAGTTTGTAATTATTTTCTTCCTTACAGAATAATTCTAGGTTGAGTACATACATCTTTGTGGTAAAAATATTAACTTGCGTAATTTTGTATTCATTAACTTCAACTGAATAATAATGATAGTTTAATACAAATATACGCGATAAAATCGGTTAAAAAGTGTTTTAGTTAATAGTCATACATAATAGTTATCGCGAAAACTTAAGACAATATTAAAATTAAAGGCACTTTGGCACCCGATTTGTTTATAACGCTATGTGCCTTTGTAATGTACTTAATAGATAGTTACCTACCTATGTTTGTGGTTAGGAGTTATACATATTATATGGGCGAAGATTCTTCATTTTTATTTTTGTTATTAAAGATAGTTAGGACCTTGGAGAACAAAATAACCTACTCGAAATACTAATTCAATACAGACGAAGTCGCGGGCATCATCTATGTAATATACCTACCTACCTATACTTTTTCACAAAACCTAGGTGAAACTGCGGATCACTGCTTTGTTGTAACAGTTTTTGAAGTAATTCTGTCTGTGTATCTATCAGTAACGCTTTCACAGCTAAACTACTGAGTCGATTTTGACGAAATTTAGAATAAGGTAAGTTTTAACTTCAAGGAGGATATAATAATAGTATTTATCCAACTCTAATAAACGGTATCCACGCGGACGAAGTCGCGGGTCACAGCTAGTTTGTAATATAGAAATACAATTTTAAAATTAATTGAGAAAGAAATGAATATAAAACCTAATAACAGTTTATAAATTATCTGTATTGAAAAGTGACATAAGCAACATGAAAATTTAGTTAAGAACATTTTCAGTATAAAATAAAAAGGAAAATAAACAGTAATACTTTCAAACAATATAAGAAATGAGCTAAAATTACACATGCATACAACGTGACTTAAGGTGAAAGAAAACTATTAACAAAACCAATGGAATATAAAACAGTAAGTATATTACACGGACTCAAACAGGGCTATGAATTTGGTAGCTACTTTGAAGGAACTTTTAAATTAGTATTTTCAAGCAATCATTGTATTACAGAAAAAATATAAATAAATAACATGAAATATATCTTCATAGTCAACGGTTAAAATTTAACAATTTCGATTTAAAATGTTTTAACAATGGTCGAGTATAAAATGATAATCAGTTCATTAATTTTAATCCGTAATACTGTAGGTACTTACCGATAACGCGTATCAGAATTTTAACAGAAAATTCTGTTGTTGGTTAGTATTCATCAAATAATAATTAATATCATTGACGAACACAATATTAAATATTTATCATCCGATTTTACATTTTATTTTAGTTCTGTATTATAAGTTGTCAAAACTAGTACTGTTTGCGCGGTTTTACAAACGCAATTTCGCCTACACCTGCCGGTCGTCACATATACCTACTTAGTATCTTTGTATACAACATAACCACGGTAATAATATAATACAGTATTTCAACTTCATACAAACGGACGAAACGCGAGCTATACTCATGAGGCTCGTAATCGACATGCGCTCGGCATACGGCCAGTCGCGACTGTATGTTTGATTGTTACATTAAAATGCGGATTTTTTATACTTTAAACTTTAATAATAAAACATTTCGTACGTCTCATTTCGTTTCTATTTATATTCTAGGTTCGCTACATGGCCATTATGATCAGAATCGAGTTCATAGTGCTCTCCTTCAGTATCTGAAATTTGTCACCAGTCACCCTGTATGGTCTGTTTGTTGTATGCAAATCATTGTACAGTATCAAAGCGTTGCGTTTAGTTATTTTATACATTTTTTACAAAGATATTTACATAGTCAAAACTTAAAAGAGTATGATTTACCTACAACTGTAATAATATTATCATCTAAACAAAAGCCAATTTGTCGAAAATGCCAACCAAACTCAACCCATCCATTCCAATCCTATACATGTTCATCGGGAATAAACTCATAATATATGACAGCTGTCAAACTGACATGTATCTACATCAGGTGTGGAGGTTCCTTTCGACCGTGTGATTCGATGTGACGGAATAGTAGCTGGATATTATGTGACATGGTAAGGCTGTTCCCAGATAAGCTTGTGAATTCACTTGGTCAAACTGTTTCGTATTTGACTAATATTTGGAATTGATGTTTCTGAATGTTGCTAGAATTAAGAACGCAGTTTGAACCAGATTTTAAAAAAGTTTGGGGTTCTAAGACTGCGTTTCAAGTCCTAAATCGAAGATATAGATAGATAGATAAATCATTTATTCTCCAAGCAACAATAAAAAACAAATAACAATAACAGTTAGTTACAAAAACAAAATCGTATGTAAAGGAAAACACTTCAACACATATTAAACAAACACAAACAATTAAATAGGCAATTAGAGACAAATTAAAAAAATACAATTAAAAGCTTGGTGAAAGGGCACTGACTCAGCATGAATGTTTCAAACGTTGCAACGCTGGTCTTCCGTCAGCACCCGGGCGCCTCATGCCGCGCGTCGTATATCGACCGCGACAATCCACTCCGCGTAGTGTGATGTGTAGGAAAATGTATTGGAAGGTATAGTAGTAATTAAGGTGATAGAGAGTGTTAGGTATAAAGAACTAATGAATATAAGTATATATTCAAGCCGGAACACATCGTCGTCGTAGTGGTGAAATTTGGCGGCAGATTTTATACATTTTATTTTTTTATTTAAGTCACTTTATTAGTTTATAATAAGACACCGTAGTCTTATTATTAGTAAGAAATGTAAAAAAAAAACTTCTTTAAACTGTCTTATTAAAGAGACCAAAGATTGAAGATATAAAAACGCAAACTATTACATCATCATCAAAACTGTCTGTAATGAGCTCATTGAAGGGCCATGAGTCTGTTATACCAAATGGTATTACAAAATACTTAAAACATGTTTTATTTATTTACTTAAAATTATTTACAACATCATTACAGGAAACCCTAATGCGATGTTACAAAAATATTATATATAAGTACCTATTTTAGTTTTGATTACAAAACGTATTTAAATGATTCCAAGTACTTTTGCGCAACTACTGTGAACTCAGCCCGGCTACAATTGAATACGTCCACGGTGTTAGATATGCTTTTTAATGTTTTAATTGCACGTGACATAGGGGCGAACTTCAACAGATCAGTCCCAGCAGAGGGCACCGCGAGCGGTGGTCGCCGGCGGCGCGCCAGGCGCCAGGCACCCGGCGGGGCGTTCAGTTTTAACTCCTGCAGTAGCTGCAGGTGGTGCAGCTCCCCGCGCAGCACGCGCCGCACATACACCACCAGCGCTAGCTCTCTTCACACCTCCATATACATGAATGTTTTATCAATCAAAAATCAATGAATTAAGAGCATTAATTCTACGACCACTTTGGCGATGGGGTATAGGTATCTGCCTCAGACGCCAGTAGTTTTTCTTGTTCGATTCAAGCACGGAACAACAAAAAAATGTGCGGTCAAATTTTTTTTTACTCAATAAGTATCATTTTCTTGTAGAAATAGTTTCGGCAAAAAAGGTATGTATTTTTATTAAAATAAAATATATAAGGGTATGTATATTAAGCAAAGCATGGTCACTCTAAATTATGAATACCTAAATACCATACAGTCGAGTAGTAAAGATGACTACGCGCTACCACAAAATATCTTCTGCGTCATCACAGTATCAACAGCGACCATATAATTTTTTGTACTGAGCGATACCTAAATAAATATGCTTCGTATCAAAAACAAAAACATTTAAATTTGACTGGTGACTAAAACAGAACCCTGTTTATTTCCGAATTTATGCAAATTTTTCAAAAAGTTTTATTTGATCAAAATTTTCAAAAATTTTTTCAAAAATTTTTCATTTGATTTGAACTCATTTATATGAGACCACATCTAATCTTATCGTATCTTTTGTCAAATGCTAACAATCACTTTCGAGTTATAAATTGCGAAATAATGGTGTATCAAATCATCCTCATCATCACAACTATTTGTAATGAGCCCACTGCAGGGCACTAGTCTCTCCCCTGGGCGACGAGGAGGTATAGGCCATAACCCACCAAGCTGGCCCAGTGCTGGGTGGTGGATGCCAGAATTTTCTGGGCGCCAAAACGGCTTCTGACGAACCATAACCGACTGCTTAACGTGCCCTCCGAAGCACGGAAGTCGTCGTGAGACATGAATGGTCGGCGGTCACCCATCCAAGTACTGACCACGCCGAACGTTGCTTAAACTGTGATATCGTATGATACACACAGTAACCACGGCGCCACGACGACTTCGTATCAAAACAATTAAAAAAAAACATACACACCTTTTGGAAGTCAGTTGAAAAAAGTAAATGTTTTGACGATCGTGCTAGCTGAATAAAAAAATAAAAAAAAGTCTGCGAGAAAATATAGATTTCATAACAAAAGCGCTGACGGCAAGCACTTGTACAGTTATCAAGTTTATTGATTTTTATTGAAAAAGTATTGCCAATTAATGTGCAGCGTTCTTGATAAGAGTTTTATTTTCAATATTAAACTTGTTGTGAATAAATTTATCCTTTAAAATTAAAGGATTGATAAAATATGTTTAAAAACTGGTTTTCAAAGCGTGTTTTTCTGTTGGATGTTCATGTGAAAATTTATGACTTTTCTTATTTTTAGACACTAGAATCAGTGTGACCATAAAATGATTTATTTTAATAATATTTACCAATGATTACGAGAACATTTCTATTATTATGAAAAAATGAAGCATTTATTTATTACAAGAATAATTTGCTGTTGTTTTCAAAATTAAATGACTTCGACAAAGACTAAATGTGATATTAAATAATATTCCCTTGAGTTTTAAGATTTCATTATTTTTTCCATGCTGGACTGGGAGCAAAGGAAAAATATAAAATGCGGCAGCTGTTTTTCTTCCCGGGCATACTGTAAAAATCAGTTAAGGGACAGATGTTTTATGGGATATTTATTTGTAGGCGATAGGCTGACCCTCTGTTACTGCAATACTCTCTCTCCATAATGCCTCTAAATTTGTGAAACGTGACATCAGATGGTTTTATAACCACTGGTGTTCTGCCTACCCCATAAGGTACAAGAGTGAAGTTATGTTAGTATGTATATGTGTGTTTTATATTCACCAATTTCCAAGTTATTACGCAATTGGACAAATTTGAAAATGATGAACTGGGAACTTCTCGGATTTGACCAAATCATGTTAGACTGACTGTGGCAGGTAACAGGCTTCGAATTAATGATATTCTGATACCGTGTCCGGAACCAAATCATGTTCAGCTGAACAAAATTCTTAATATCTTATCTTAATCTTTTAACATACTATACAAAATAAGAAACGTTGTATTTTTATTTTCGACATCATCTGTATCTACTATCAGGTGAGGGTAAAATGGGGGTTAAATCTATACTAATATATAAAGCTGAAGAGTTTGCTTTTTGTTTGTTTTTTTTTTTGTTTGAACGCGCTAATCTCAGAAACTACAAGTGGGATTTAAAAAAATATTTTTGCATTTGATAGCCCAACTCTTGAGGAAGGTAATAGGCTGTATTTTATCCCGCATTTTCCACGAGATCAAAAGTAACGCGGGTAAAACCACGCGCGGTGGCTAGTCAAAAATAATGATCAACGAATGCAGAGCATTAAAAAACCGACTTCACGTCAAAACTTTGGTTGAATTATAATGTCGTCAGTGTAAACATTCTCCGAATTCATAGATATTTCTTTTAAATTTGAAATTATCCATGAAGTACTCTATCGATTTCGATGAAATTTATATAGGACTAACTCTAAAGTATCTTCTGTCATATTTTATAATTCTTATAACTTAACAACATTCTAGTTTAATCTGTTATTTACGACTAAATAGCAAGAAATAAAAGCGTTTTTCCAACTATTTCTATTCAGAAATACGTTAAGCCCCGATTTTTCAATAGTCAGAATAATTTGGTCGCTTAAAATAATTATAAAATTTCAATTTAAAAATATACATTTTTTTGTCATAAATTGAATCTACATATTATTCTTAATTTTATCTTAAAATGTTTTCATCTTCAAAATAATGACCCTTTATAATTTCAGATTAAGATTATAAAGATTCAGTTTTAAGTTTATTATAAACTCATTCATTGATTATTAAGATTAAACGTACATAGGCAATGTTGAGAATAATTTTATGATACAATTCTTACATGAGAATTCTTCGATTTAACGCTTACTGAAGATAAAACATTTTATCATTGAACATTAAAATATTCGTTCTTAAACTTTTCTCTAACAAAAGAAAAAAAACTGTTTCAAATTTCCAATGTAAAAAATCGCCATTTTGAATGTAGCAGTCCATAACTGTTTTGCACGTGCCGAAAACTTTGACTGAATTTGTAAAACCCGCTGATTGTTAGATTGAACGATTGAAAAAAAGGCGTTCGTGAGACTTCTTTGAACTGGCAATTTTATATTCTGCACGTTTGTGATAAAGTTTTGGGATGTTGGTAAATTTACTTATTTCTTTATAGATTTATTCTTAAGAAATAAATCAAGTTGGGGATTTTTGGGAGTAAATGTAGGTCTCGTTTTGAAACTACCATTTTCACTTACTAAAATGGATACCGAATAGTAATTTTGGTATAACGTTTCAGATATGGTTAGACAAAGCCGTAGGGTTATTAAGCACGAATGGTAGTCTCAAGTTGTATGTAATCTTTGCTAAATCAAGCAAATACTGGGAATACAGTCTCTGCCCTAGAACATCCATGGCATGGTAATATTATCTATACAGTATTTCAACTTGGCCGCATCTTTGAAATACTTTGTATTAACTTTCATTTAGTTTTGTAAATATAGTTTTTTTATATAAACAAATTTAGAAAATTGTGAATTGAATAGGAAGTGCTTATCAAAAATTCGTTTTGTGTCAGAAAACAATGTTAAAATTGAATAAAAAATTGGTTTTATAAATTAGCGTCCGAAAAATACTTGCACCTCAACTGAGATGAGACATGATTTATTATAAAATTTTAAAGCATACAAAATCCGCATTTAAACGTACCTAAAATGTAATCAAAAGTTATTTTAGCATGCAGCTGTCTGTTCGCAACTGCCCACAATGTCGAGATAGGCTCGCGTTTCGTCCGTTTGTATGAAGTTGAAATATTGTATATAGTATTTCCATGTCTATGGGTAGTAGACAGTTACTCAAAACCATCTATTTTAATTGTATCATTGACACTGCTGAAACTTCCTTAAGTTAGTAATTCCATTTTTTGTAATTTGAGATAATTTTGTAAAATAAGCTTTATTTTTGTTTATGGAATCATTGCAAACTTTTTAAGTATTTATCATAATTTTTTCCCCAAATTTCAGAAAATATAGGTGCAAACAATAAAAAAGCATACAAAAGGCCGTATTATCGCCAAAATCTGCTTGCAACTATATATGTTTATTTCTTTCTGCAATATTTTCTAATATAGGGTAATCATAGTATTTTGTCCATTACAAGAATATTTTGCCCTTCCAAAAAAAAATGTAAACCTATCTGCCTCAGACGCCACTGGTTGCAGGTTCAATACCCGCACGAAACAAGAAAAAAAAATGTTTCGTGTCTGAGTGTTTATTTATGTATTTATATCATAGGTTCCCCCCTAGTTCGCTACATGGTATCCCATAACACAAGCTATGCTTACTTTGGGGCCATGTAGTTGGTGTGATTGTCTGGGGATTTTATTATTATTATGTGAGCACAGCCTTATAAAAGCAAAATTAGTAAAATATTTTTTTTGACATGAATTTAATTAAATTTATTGACGACCGCTGCGAGCAGCGATGGGATATCACTATCAGCATCAGACGCAGTGGCCGTGTTAACATTTTAAGCACAGTATAGATATCTACAGTAATTCAACTTCATACAATCGGACGAAACGCGAGCTATACCTACGAGACTAGATCTCGGCACGCGCTCGGAATGCGGCCAGTCGCGAGTGTTTGCATACCGAAACAACTGTTTATTGAGCTTCACGTTAATATGCGGATTGTTTATACTTTAAAATTTAATAATACATCTTTTCGATTCAGAGAATAATTTAGACATGAAAGTACTAAAAAAGTGTTATTCCATCGTATATGTATTTAAATTGGTTTACTTATCATAGGTACCGCTTAATACATGGTTGTACTTTATTGCAAGTAATTAAGTAATTGTATTTTAAACTTATGTATTAGACGATTAAAATTGATTTTTAAGATTATATTTTTTTTAATGGTTCCGTTTTGTAATTATAATAAATAATAATTAATAAAATAATAATAAATAAAATAATAATAATACTAGTTACTTGGCGTATGCCCGTAACTACGGACTAAACCAGCGTTAGCTGAGAAAAAAAGACTTGAATAAAAATAATAATACTACAACATAATTTTCATGTAAGAATTATTTTCTGAAGAGATAATACAATACATACATACATAACTTCACGCCTGTATCCCTTATTTATGGGGTAGGCAAAACACCAGTGTTTATAAGACCATCTGTTGTCACGTTTGACAAATGAGGTATTATAATGATGAACAGAGGCTATGGCAGTGACAGGGCTATCACCCACAAAAATGCCAATAAAACCTCTGTCCCTTTACTGACTTTTACAGTATGCCCGGGAAGAGAAGCAGCTGGTACATTCTATGTTTTTCTTTCGCTCCAAGTCCAGCATGGAAGCTACAATATAATACAATATAGCTACAAATACAATACAATACAATACAAAAACTCTTTATTGCACACCACAGATAACCGAATGAAGAACAAATTTTTACTTGAATTTTATATCGCTTTTTCTTGCAGTATGCTTTTATGATAATAGAAAGAACGATTGAAGCAAATTAATATTTCTTAGTAGAAATTGTGGAAAATTTGACAATATTCAAGGCATTATATTATATATGTCGGAAAACGAAAAGAAGCGTTACTCACAAAACACGATAGAATTAATCACTGGACAGTTACTTAGTACCGAGTCTGTGGGCTTGGGTATAACCCTGGCTTAGTCACAACAAAATCTTTATTCGCGAGTCCGTTCCGTCAGTTACAATGCCATCTCAATTAATACCGAGCTACTATCGACCGTCAGTCCGAGATACGTCAGCGCACCTAGCCGTCCTAATGGTATCATCCTACTCCAAGATATAACCTATGGCGCTGCAATCGAATGTCAGTCATTCACTGCATTTAGCGCCCTCTTTAACAGTGCTACCAACATACTTCCGTTACCATGAAGTCATACTAACATCTTTATATCGCCAACTTATCGTTAGCTCCGACATATATATTATATTATTACAACAGAAGTTACACAAGTCTCGAATAAATCCGTACAAAGCTGCTATTACTAAAACAAACACACTTCCTTGAATGGTTGTTACACTTACAGTTAAAGGAAATATTGTTATCAGATTTAACGCCAGAAAACATCCATTTGTTTCCCCCAAAATCGAGGCAGTTTAATCTTGTAACCAAGTTCCAGGAATTTTCGTTGCATTGGGATTTATTTGATTCATTCCCTTTGTAACTTATTATTATTAATGATGCTGGAAATTTCGCACGGTAAATTTTTTTTAAAACTAAAATTAGCCAAGGTTTGGATTGTCTGGGTCTGGATTCCTAACCAGCAGTGCGAGCACAGAACTTTATCGAATCGTTTGTTAACGAATGTTCGTATAGTATGGAGACGGTTTTTAAGAAAAAAATTAAATCTATCGGAATTTGGAGTTCGACCCGAATATTCGTTTGGAGCAGACGTGTGTCGTGCGCCCGCGTAAATTTTTAAAGTTCTTTTAAGTGAAATACTGTGATTGGCTGTTCGGTGTGATTTTGATTCCTTGACTTTTGTTTGGAACTGTGTACTGGTGACTCCACCCCCTGGGCGGTCCTAGAAAGAGATACACTTACAACACAGAGCTTCTACTCAAATTAACATCATCAAGCAAATTTAAAAAAATAGAAAAAACAAATTTTGAATAGACGCAGGGACTGGGGCTTGAACCCGCGTCGCATTGATCGGTGGATGTGCGCGCTAGCCGTTAGACCACGAACGCTTGCCTCACCCGCCTCGAAATTAGCGAACAGTACGCTCAACTACGCAGCTACAGACACGACTACGCTGACGTCAATGCCTAACGTAGATAAAGCTACGCCGTAGACCATAAATTTATTTGTTTTTTTTCTCTTCGAAAATGTCAGTAGCTCGCTCTCCACCTTCTACGCCTAAAGAAATAAAGAAAATTAGCAGTTCGGAGTCGGATTTGGCTTCTACAAAGAAAAGTGAGTTCATTAATACAAATAGTAGAACTAAACGAGCTAGGCCTACAGCTTCCCCTGAAAATCTAGCCAATAGTTTATCCTCAGGCTCAGAAGCAAATGACTCGCTCTCTAAAGCCTTGACGGAGCAAACTTCGATGATCACAGCACTAGTAGCTGATGTTTCTGTTATAAAGGAACAAAATTCTCAGATACAAAAAACTAACACCGAAATTGAACGTTCTATGTCATTCATGAACCAACAGTTTGAAGATATGAGAAAGGAAATTGAAACACTGAAAAAAAAGAAACAAGAGCAATAAAATTATATACAAAAATTGGAAAATCAAATTCAGGACCTGCATTTCAAAAGCCGATCCTCCGGGGTAGAAATTCGCAACATTCCGACAGCAGACGGAGAATCCACAGAAAATCTGTTAAATGTAATAACTCGTCTTGGAAAGGTTGTTGGGGTACCTGTTACATGCATGGATATCAGAGATGTGTATCGCTTACCGGGAAAACCAGACACCCAGCGCCCGATTATAGCAGAGTTCACAAGAGTACAAGCCCGACAAGACCTTCTAACGGCTGTTCGTACCTTCAATCAGAAGGCGAAAAAAGCAGAAGACAAACTGAACACCTCAATGTTTGGCATAGAGGGACCCTCTCGGGGCGTCTTTGTCTCTGAACAACTACCAGGCAGTCGTAAAAAACTTTTTCGTTCATCAAGAGAGTTTGCGTCAACCCACGGTTACAAGTTTTGTTGGTGTAAAAACGAAAACATATTTTTACGCAAAGAAGAAGGGGACAAACAAATACTCCTTAAAACGCAAGAATGTTTACGGAATCTCATTAGAAAATAATGATTATGTAATCCTTTTAAGTAACACTTCTTATTTTCTTAGCACTCATTACTTATACATAAGATATCTTTCGAATAAAAACACATGTACACTCCTAAAATACACAATCAATCAACGTGAAATTCCACTAATAAACCATACAATTAATATCTCAAAATTATACTTCACACTCACACTGTCAGTCTTAAGTACACAAAAAATTTTCGGAAAACTTATGAAACTTTTATTTCTACTATACTTACTCTGGCAAAGTAAGAGACATTTTTCTGGACTTTTAATCTATATCAATGGCCAATCATGATATAATAAATAATGATCTAGACCTTTTAAACACAAATAAGACGTATATCTGTGCACCGGAAAACTGTATACAACATCTCAATAATTCTTCTGGAAATATTACAATTTTACATCTTAATATACGTAGTTTAAATAAAAATTTTGATCAACTACAAGAATTATTAAAATTGATAAAAACTAATATAGACATTGTAATCTTCACAGAGTGTTGGTTAAGTAAAGTGGTAAACTTACCCTACATTTAGAGTGGCTTTAACTCACATCTCACAAAAAACAACAATAACCAGAATGACGGAATAGTTATCTACTTTAGAGTTGGACTTCAGTGTAGAATATTAGAACCAGTGTTTAAAGATGGTAATTGCCTTATATGCCAAGTAAACAATAATCTATCTATTGTAGCTATTTATCGGTCTCCTTCGTTTAATACGAATTTAAATTTAAAAAACTTTCTAAATAGTCTAGATAGTGTATATAAAGAAATCAACTCATATGAAAACATTGCTCTCGTAGGAGACATCAACATAGACATAAAAAACTTGAGTACTGATGAGAGAAGACTAGACTACTTAATATTTAATGCATCTCATGGACTGATACCTACACATATGTTCCCAACTAGGGCAGATAATTGCTTGGATCATATTTTACTGAAATCCAAACTTAAAAATACATCTCTTATTTTGCAATCCAATATAACAGACCATAATCCTATTATATTAGTTCTCCAGCAAAGTAAAACCAATAATAAACAGTTATCCACCTCGGTTCGTTTTAACTACTCTGATATAAAAATAGAACTTGAAGAAACCGATTTTTCGGAAATTATTGCGACATCGGACCCGAATGAAGCCACGATGAAATTCATCAATTTGACTAAAACTGTTATAGATAGACACAAAACGGTTTTACAAGTTCCCAGAAGACTCCGCAACCTGAAACCTTGGATTACGCCAGGACTATTGAGATGCATTAAGAACCGAGATAGACTACACTTGAGGTGCAGAAAGTCGCCAGATAATACCGTTCTCAAAATTACATATAAAAGATATAGGAATTTCTGTAACCTTCTGCTACGTAAACTGAAAAAAGATTACGAAGAAAAAGAATTAATGAAAGCGGGTAAGGACCCTAAAGCCCTATGGAAGACTATAAAACATATAACACATACTGGAAAACAAGTCAATCCCCCTGTAGAACTTCTCGGCAGTAATAGCGACCCCAAAGCAGCAGTAAATGATGTTTGTAATTTTTTCAGCACCATAGGTGAAAGTCTAGCTTCTAAACTTAAGCATGAAAATCCAAACGTGAGAAATACTGCCCTGAAATCTCGTCTACCAACTCCAATGTTCCCCTGTCTCCGTCTAATTCACTTGTCATTCTACCAGTGGATGAAACTGAAGTTGGAACAACTATTTTACAATTACGACAGAATTGCGCCTCTGGATGGGATGGAATATCTACTAATATACTAAGGCTATGCCGTCATGCACTAGTACCTCCTATAACACACATTGTTAATCGTTCAATTGAAACTGGTGTTTTCCCAGATCTTCTTAAGCTGGCTGTAGTCCATCCTATTTATAAGTCTGGAGCCAAAGATCGTGTCAACAACTATATATCCATATTATCAGCTCTTTCAAAAGTATTGGAGAAGATTATTAATAATTCTCTGAAAAATTTTCTGGATAAACATAACTTAATCGCAAACAACCAATATGGATTTCGGTCAAGAATTTCGACAGAAGATGCCATTTTAGATCTAACTCAAGCGATAGCTAGTAATATGGATAACAAAACTAAATGCTTAGGTATGTTTTTGGACCTTTCTAAAGCATTCGACACTGTCTCTGTGCCCTTTCTTGTATCTAAGTTAGAAAGTATAGGAATAAGAGGTGTAGCATTGAATATTATGAAAGACTACCTAACCAACAGGAAGCAAATGGTCAAAATTGATACTTTTTATAGCGAGGAGAAACCTGTTACGTATGGCGTACCTCAGGGCAGCGTCTTAGGTCCAACTTTATTCCTAATTTACATCAACGACCTATGCACCAAGACCCTGCCCAACTGCAAGATATACACGTACGCAGATGATACGGCTATTTTGGTGCAAGGGCGTACATGGGAGCACGTAAAACAATCTGCCGAAGAGGGCTTACACAAAGTGATGACATGGCTAACGGAAAATCTCCTAACTCTAAACTTGGATAAAACTAAATTTATACCCTTCTCAATACGTGAAAATCAGCAACCTGCTGAAAATTATGAAATAAAGGCCCATACCTGTTCTAATTTAAGAGACACTACTTCATGCTCATGTCAAAATGTGTGTAAAACACGTGTTATTAAATATTTAGGGGTCTTAATTGATAATAAACTTAGTTGGATAGATCATATTGACTTGTTGTCTCTATGAGTGATACGCCTTGTTTATATATTCAAGACTCTGAGAAACTCCGCCAAGATAAACATCCTAAAAATGACGTACCTATCACTTTGCCAGGCTATCATATCTTACTGTATCACAGTATGGAGCGGGGCCTGTGCAAAGAATATGATCCACCTAGAAAGGGCTCAAAGAGCTGTAATTAAGGTAACTTTTAAAAAACCGAGGAGATATCCAACCTTCGCGCTGTATTCTGAAAGTAAAATATTAACTGCCAGGCAACTATATATACTTAACCCTTAGCACCACTCGGTATTTTCAGTCTACACATTTACACTCGTGGGGGACCTAAGTCCCCACATTTTGTGTTCAAAATTTAGGTTATGAAATGTAGAATATCTTGGGATATCTTTTCATAATATAAATAAAAAACATGAACAATGAAAATGAACAGTTTTATTCATTTTTTTTTATAATAATTAAAAACATTTCTAAGCTCAAAGAAACATAATACAAAATAGGTATATTTATAGACGTTACTTTTCAGGCCCAATATAATTTAAAAAAATTACTTCAAAACAAAAAAGAAAGATTTTTTTCAAATAAACTATTATACCTAATAATAAATAAACTATATACCTTTTATTAAAAACAGACATAAACTCTTTCATAAATTAAAAAATATTCGAAATCACAAAAGGAATGTTGGGCTTAGTTGACTTAATTTTTTTTTTTTAATTCTGTAAACATATTAGCAGTCTCAGCAATTATGCACTTCTGTAGCTCTCGGGTGTCACTGGGAATACACGGAATCGCAACCGCGTCGGGCTCTAAATATTAATATGATTTGAAAAAAAACAAAGCGCTGGGGGACCTAGGTCCCCCACGAGTGGTGCTAAGGGTTAAAACTGTCGTGAGAAAACATTCTAGCGTCCCTTCTTCTGACCCCAAAAAACGTAGAAACAACTTACCTGCAATCGTTCATAGAACCTCTTTCGCCAAATACCATCACTTTGTACTTTGCAACTTATTATATAAAAAGATAAACAAAAAGCTAAATATTTGTCATAAAAGCAGATATGAAATCTTAAACATAGTCACGAATTGGTTGCACACATTATACTACGAAAAGACTGAGCACCTGCTTAAAAACTATCCCTGAATTCTAAGTAAACACAACTACACATTACACTACACATGCACACCACACATGTACACTACACATCCACACACATACACTACATCACACACATATACACCTACACATGTGTATTACCATATTAATATTTGTATTCCTTTCTTTTTTCCTTTGATTTATTGTATTGGTTTATGTATTTGTACTTCTTTTTTTACCTTTATTTAATGTACACTTTTATGCACCCAATTTAAGATACACATAAATTGTGTTAATTTGCATTTTCTCGGTCGAACACTGTTCCTTAAGAATCAGGAGTTATTCCTAGTTTAAGGGGCAGGATCACATTTGTAACTAAAGTTATTATAATGTAAAATACTTTGGACATTAATTTATGTAAAGTTATGTGTGAACAATAAATCATTTTTATTTTTATTATTATTTTTTATCCATTGCCGCACGGCCAGCTTAAATAAATGTGTGCCTTGTTAATTTTTAATGTTTGTAAACATGTTGTACTCATAAATATCCGTAAAATAAAAAAATACAATGTTACTCAAAACTTGCAACCGACTCCATACTATACGAGCATTCGTAAACATTCGTTAATATACGATTCGATAAAGTTCTGTGATCGCACTCCAGTAGTCTAGCGGGGCTAGCATACGACCATCGTCGACGATAAATCGGGCCTTTATTTCATTTTTTTCTTAGAATATAGTAAGTATATAGCAGCTTTGTTTCTGTTGGCTTAATCACGGTACTGAATTAAGTTATTCTATACAGGGTTGATTTGTAGTCACTGGCCAAATTTTTTTTGCACAATAAGTATAATTTATAGAAACGATTTTTGCAAAAAAAGTATAAATTTTTTTTAACAAGGAAATTAATATATCCGCTAACATATTAAAGCTTGGTCACTCTAAATTACTATTAAAATAAAGATGAATACGCGCTATTACAGCACATCTTGTAGTACTACGTCGAAGTATTATCAATGAAATGCTGCGTCGTAGTAGCTATGTTCATAAAAAGTGACAATTTGTTTAAAAGTTTGTAGTTCCATATTTCTACTTTTTTGTACTGAGCGACGCTAAAATAAATATGCAGGTATGTTTTTATCGTATCAAAGAAACTAAAATTTAAATTTGGCTGGTGACTAAAAATCAATGGCATATTAGCTAACATGATATGATAAAAACATTCGGTAATATTTATCTTGTTATTTCGAGTCTTTATCGATGGTTGCATGCTAGCCCTGCTAGTACTTTTAAGCGTCGAGTGAATAGATTTCTCGTGGATGTACGTGTACCATCTTTGTCTTCATGAACAATTTTTGCCAGGTATCATGGTAGACAAATGTTTCGATCTAACTTTTTATTACACATAAAAACAAACCTGCGCGTTTCCGCAATCTTATTTGATGTTCAGGGACAATTTTTTTCGGAAATCGGAGGAGAAATAGTTTAGGCTTTATATGAAAATGAAGTATAAATCATGTGTTTTTTCTTAAAATATTTCAGTGAAAAAAAAAAGTAATAAAAAAAAACAGGCTTTACACTCGATAAGTATAGATGCTGTTGCAGATACAACGGTCACAAAGTATTTGCTTAATATAATAAATCTGAAAAACTATGACAAAATTAAATGTTTAATGAGAGGTTTTCTGACAGCTCATTAAAAAACAAAACTGTACAAAATTGGTACAAAAGGTTTCGATAGATGGCGCTTTATAAAAGGCGAAGGCGAAGAATTTATTCCACACTGCGATTTTAAAAGTAAAATAAATTAAAAGACGTCTGTATCAGAAATTGAACGTATAAATAACCATAAATGGTAGATACCACTTACCTACATTATAGTATACAGACTTAACGCCTTCGGCTTTTTAAAAGTGCCATCTATAGAGGTTTTTTGAACTAATTTTTATGAGCTGTCAGAAAACTCCTCATTACTAACACAATTTTATTTTTATTTATTTCTTTATTCTTGATTAAAATAACCAAAACAATTTGTACATATCCAAAATTTTCAAGTCCATATATTTAATAAAAATAAAAAGAACCCCTCAACAGAACAAAGTAGAATGAACTCCCGAAACATCCCCTTACCAATAATAAGGAAATCGCAGCGGTAATATCGGCGGCCATATGCCGAAATGCACCCTCCTGACATTGCGTTTACACATTCCCTCGCGTAAACCAGAATGTGTGCGAAAATATCAGTATTCGTTTTTATCGTAGCTACTTGTGGTTGACATTTTTATTGCACAGGTACCTTTAGGAGCATACAAAAAATTCTTATGATACTATGAAAAAAAAAAAACTTTTTCGATTTAAAAAGATTGTAAGTACGTAAAAAGTACTTTTTAAAAAAGAAATAAAAAATGTGGTTTTAACCGTGAACAGTTTGATCCTGAGATTCCAAGATTTATGCTATTTTCGAATCTGTCTGCAACTTGAACACATAATTGCAATGTAACACACGGAAAAACCGTATACGAAAAACTCAAAACGCAGTAGCTTTACATTTACAAGCATAACATTGTGATTAAAATGATATTTTTTTTTTAAATAAAATGAATCAATAAAATTCTAAGCGATTGAAAACAATTGAAAAAATTAGGGATCGTCAGTCAATTGATATTATTGGATCGAACTCAAATCGATGAATTTGAGCGGCCATCCTGGAATCTTAGTTCTGAATTAATTTTTGATATTAACAATCAATCGAACCGAAGTCATTTATAAACACTCATTTAAGCATAAAAATATATTTTAATATCGCTTTCTAGGCAAGTTTCGTTAAATGCTATATTTCTATACCATAATATAATCCAATTCCTGAGCTACGTCACCCCTTCAGCTAACCACCCTTTTAATTCGAATATCAAGCCCTTCACTGATTGTAATTTATTGTGAAATCGGATTAATTCCACTGAACGCCTCGGGATTTTGTTATTTTCTATGTTCAATTGAATAGATATAGTTGTATTTATCTCAGCGGGGCTAGCATGCTACCGTCGCAACGATAAATCGGGCCTTTTATCGATATTTTCTTAGAATATGGTATTAAATGTATGTAATTTATTAAGATTATGATACATTTGGTTCTGTGGTGTTAATCATGGTATCAAATCGAGTAATTCTATTTATTATGGTGCGCATATTAGCTTACATAATAGGATAAAATAACAAAATAATATTTATCTTGTCGATTCGACTATTTATCAATGGTTGCATACTAGCCCTGCAAGAATATGTAGAAAGCATCTAAAATAGTCAAATTAAAAAATCTAAATAATAAAATGTTTTGCCGCGTTATCTTAAAATCGCTCAGTACAAGTAGAAAAGACTGAAACAAAAATACATCGTAGGAAAATTATTTGATAATAAAAGCATGTACTTCTTCCAACAATCTCAACAAGAGTTTTTTTATAAATTATGGATGGGACGTTTGTCTTCCATGCCACCTGATGTTAAGTGAACATGAAGACTAAGGTGGTACACTTCCATCCACGAGAAACCTATTCACTCGACGCTTAAAAGTACTAGGACTATACTGGTCATGGAAGGCAGTTCATTCCAAACCTTGGCGACCCGTATCAAAAAGGAACTGTCAAAGCGCTTAGTTCGACTTTTCGGAATATCTACCACATACGGATGGAAGTTCTGTCTGCGTCTAGTGGTCCGATGGTAAAAGGGTGAGGGTTCAATTTGTTCAAACACAGCACTGGCGCACTCACCAAAATGTATCCTGTAGTACACGGTTACACACGCAACCTTACGACGATGCTCTAAGGTCTGCAGTTTTTTGGTTGTAAGGTCGACGTCATTAATAAGTTTACGGGCTCTTCGGTCAACGGAGTCCAGCGCTTCTAGTTGATATTTGGCTGAACCATCCCAAAGATGACTGCAGTACTCCATGCATGATCGCACTTGAGCTGTGTATAAGTTTAGAAGCTGTGCAGGGCCGAAGTACCGCCGTACCTTCGAGATGATTACCAACTTTTTCGAAGCTACTTGAGCCATGGACACAATTTGTTGACCGAAGTTCAAATATATAAAATATATAACTGTAACTGGATGTTACAGTTACGCCTAAAAGCTCTAGATGGTCAGTGATGCGGACAGATACATTTTGGAAAGTGGGCGTAAATGTGAAGGTGCTCTTTTTTGCGGATAGTAGACACGCCTGAGTTTTGGACGCGTTGAATTTGACCAAATTCGACTCACCCCAATCGGATACTTTTCGTAAGGTCAAATCAACGCGTTCAATCATTGACTTTCTTAAACTCTGGATTTCACGGGGGCTACAGTAGAATTACACTAATATTAATGATATTGATTTATTTAATGTTACAAACCAACTCATTATTTGATAGATTATTTTTATGACTTTTTTTAAGATTGTTTTACTTATTTATTTATTTCTGTTTAGCTTCTTATTTACCCTGTATTATTAAGAATGTCTTAGTTATGTGTTAATTACTGTTAAGCTTTTAATTTACCATTTACCTTATATACCTAATTTTAATTTTATTTTTAATTTAAATGATTTTTTTTCTTCCTCTTATTTAGGCCATTAACAATGAATATGTGGAGACTTAAAATAAAATAAATCTATTCTTAAGAGCCATGTTATAGATTTTAATAAAAAAAAAACTGCATTAACACTTTTAAAAAATACTTGTAAGCTTGGGAATTATTGAAAGACATTTTTTCAAAGACGTTGTACCTCAATCTCACCTGATGGTAAGCGAAGATGAGGTCGAAGATGACAGCACACGGGCGTAGGAAAGACCTGGCTCTTCATAAAATATTCCCGGAACACATCAATATATTTCACTTCCCGTTTGCGTTCGCTCCCGAACGGTCGTGTCTGCGGCCGCTCCCGAGTGTTCGTATTGCGCTGCCCTTGTTCCCTCCCCCGCAATCGTGCGGGTCAGGTGCCAAGTTAAGCTCTTTCGGAAAGTTTTCTCTTGTGGAGGCTGTGTGGTGTCGGGGCTAATTCATCTGCCCTTTTCAGGGCGGACCCGACTGCTGCCGGCCGAAGCATCGCTGTTCAGGTGGATACGTAACCGTGCCAACGAAGCCTGATCGTCCGCCATTCATCGGTAATAGGTCCGTGTTAGGTTGATCTTTATTTCAGCGCAGTTTGTGCAGCCACTTCGCCGTTCACCGGCACGTAGGCCCCCCCCCAGTTAGGATAGGATTCTTTTTCAGAGTAGGATAGGTTCCCCGGGTTCGATGGAGTGCTCCGTCAAATCCAGGGCTATGGCCCAAGCGAAAGAAGAGCTTCGGGCTGAGGTAAGTCAAATTATGGATCTCCGATTCCAACAACTCCAGCTCCAATTACAACAAATTCTCATGTCTTATCAGGGCCACGCACCAGCCCCTCAGGATTTACCCGCGCCCCTCCCGGCCCTTCAGGCCTCACCACCTCAGTCCACCGAGATCCCTCCCGCGTCCCTCCCGGCCACTCCGCCTTCTCTTTCTTTCCCAACAGATTCTCCGGCGTCCCCAGATGTCGAGTGTGTTGATACTACGTCAGACTTCATGTCGGTTGATTCTTCCGCGTGCAAACGGAAAACTACCCCGCCGGGTAGCGATTCCGACTCCGCTCCTTTAGTTCCAGAATCTCCTGCTCCGTTCACCGAGGTTCGCAAAAAATCCAAATCAAAGAAGAAGAAGAAAGAGGCTTCTTCGACTCCATCCGTTTCAGCTGCTCCAGCCGCTGTCCCTGCTCCGCAAAATGTCGCACCGGCGTCTGCTCCTGCGCCTTTTGTTTCAGCGATCCCGGCGTCCCAGCCTGCGTCGCAACCAGATTCGGCTCCGCCGAAAGTCAAGTCTCCGCCTCCCGTCTTCCTACGGGACAAGAGCCGCTGGACCGAGGTCTCAGCTCTCTGCGGAACGCACTCCCCGAAGATCCAGTATAGTAAGGCATCCAATGTGGGTGACTCTATTAAGGTCGTTGTCTGCTCAATTTCTGATTTCAGGAATTTCACTCGGCTTCTTGCTGACAAGAAGCTCGAGTACCACACTTACGCCCTCCCTGAGGAGCGTAAGATTCGTGCCGTCCTCAGGAACGTGCCGTTCGAGCTCTCGAACGAGCAAATCCAAGAGGACTTGTCTTCTCAAGGCTTCCCCGTCGAATCTGTGCACAAAATGCACAGCCGCCGAGGCAAGCAGTTCCCACTTGCGCTAGTAATCCTAGCAAAGAGCCCGCAAGGGCAGTCCATTTTCAGAGGCAAGCTCACCGTGTGCGGTCTCTCCAACATCCGAGTCGAAGCTCCACACAAGCGTGGTTTCCCAGGTCAGTGCCACCGCTGCCAATTGTATGGTCATGCGGCGGCAAACTGTTTTGCTTCCCCTAGGTGCGTCAAGTGCCTAGAACCGCATGGGAATAAGGAGTGCTCTCGCACTCCCGAATCGCCCACCGCTCCGTCCTGCGTCTTGTGCGGCCAGTCAGGCCACACAACAAACTTTCGCGGCTGTTCCAAGGCACCGCGTGCTGCCAGGGCTACCGTGAAGCCCATCGAGAACTGGAGAGAGCGACCGCAGCCTAGCTCGGACGCTCCTCCAGTCAGTTCAAAGGTCCCCAAGGCCTTTACTCCTATCGTTTCAGGTCAGCGCAGCCGGGTTGCGACTCAATCGCAACCGGCCGCCATGTCAGCTTCCCAGTGCCAGAACGCAAAAGGGTCTCAAGACCGCATGGCGTTCTGGATCCAGCTCGCTCCCATCAACGAGATCCTGGCTTTCGGCGCCGCTCTCGACGCCAGCCCAGAGGGTTTCAACGGTGCTCTTCCGGTCTTAACCAAGTTCGCTCCCCTTATCAGGAAACTCCAGCAAGCTCAACGTTTCTAAACGTAGTCCTTCTTTCCAGCATTCCTATCTCAGAGTGAGTCTGATCACTCTAGATAATATCTTAGTTTCAGCTTTGTCATTTCTGCTAATCTTAGCTTTGTTTTTCTTACTTTCAGTTCCTTTTGGTGGCAGCCGTCTGGATGCCGCTCACTACGCAGCCTCTCGCTCCAATTGGCTGTCGTTCCGACGATGACTAAGGACCTTAATCAAGGTGAGTCAAAAGGGGGATGTTTAGTGGGTATGCTCAGCCTATCTGAGAGAGTCTCCACACTGTCTGGGCATTCTATTTGCCATTAGCCACTTATGGTTAACAGCTTATAGAATGCCCATTCGTCTGTAATAGGATTCATCCTCCTCCCGCTAAAGCTAGCTTTACTGGTTAAAGCTGGTTTTAGTGGGTGCCAAACGACTTTCCTTGGCGGAAAAAAAAAAAAAAAATCAATATATTTGTCGGAAGATCCTATATGAAGGGTGGTGGATAGCCAGTCAGACCCTGACGGGTTCCTACCACCAAGCGGTGGTCACTTGGATTAGTCGTCTTTTACTACACGATTATACAGGGGCGGTAGGGCTAGACATAATAATCAACGAATGCAGAGCATTAAAAAAACCGACTTCACGTCAAAACTTTGCCTGAGTTGAGAGTGTCATCAACATAAACATTCTCCGAAATCATACATATTCAAAAGTTTAAAATGTTCAATGAAGTACGCAACCGATTTCGATGAAATTTAAATGGGACCAACTATGAAGTATCCTCTATCACATGAACAATTTTCCAAATCAATTCATAACTGTCCGAAATATCGTGAAACAAACCAAAAAAAAACAGACAGACGAATTGAGAACCTCCTACTTTTTTGCAAGTCGGTTGAAAATTAATAATGAAAATATGATGGCTAACATGAATGAGATATTATAATAAAAATAAATAATAAAATAAAATCCCCGGACAATCACACCAACTACATGGCCCCAAAGTAAGGATAGCTTGTGTTATGGGATACCATATAGCGAACTAGGGGGGAACCTAGAATATAAATACATAAATAGATAAACACCCAGACACGGAACATTTTTTTTTTCTGGTTCCGTGCGGGGATCGAATCCGCAACCACTGGCGTCTGAGGCAGATAGGTTTACCCCAACGCCATAGTGGTCGTCTTTGTGGCGTAGTAGCTCCTATGTATTAAGCATTGGGTTCTAGCCAATTGAAGGTGGTACCGCACGAATCGATCGACCGTCGATCGACAAGAATGGAATAAAATAGTCGTAGATCGACTACGACTATTTTATTCCATTCTTGTTCAAATACTCTGGTCCCAGTTTGTCATGTTCGTATTGTGCATCCATAGCTCACTGCACCTGCTATGTAAGCAATTTGGTTGTGGCATGACATTGGCTCTCACAATTAGCTGTCTTATGTTTGTTTTTTTTTTCACGTCATGATCAATTTGTACTGTACATGAGTAATTCGTATAATCCTGACTGAAAAAGAGTGCCAAGAGATTTTTTCCACCGGCGTTTTTTGTCTCTTGGTCTACTGTAATATCTTATTTAACAACTATCAACAACTAGTTAAAGCCGAAGTATGTGATGACTGACTTCATCAAGTGTTATGTTAAATTCCTAAGATGAATAAAACTTTTTGAATTTTTTTTGTTTTTTTTTTTTTGATGGCAGAATGGAACAGTCGACGTCTATCGATTGGTGTAATAACGACCTTATAAGTATTTGTTTGGAGTAAATCGTAACAACAATTTGTCAGAAGCCATTTCGGTGCCTTGAAAGTACCTTTGGACACGATCACCATTATTACTATGTGTAAATAAATAAAACAATAAATGTACATTACATAATTACTCAGAAGATAACCAAGACCTTGAAAAATAATTGAAAAACTTATAATGAATTGTTTAGCAGTGGGTCCATTTATATTTTGTGTCTAGACTATTCGATTTGAAAATATTTTCCCAATGCGCCAAGGCAGCCAGAAAAATGTAAGAGATAAACATTGTGTTCACATCATTTTCCAATTCCTTTTCATCTACTTATTAATGTAATAGCAGTTATGAACCTTATTTATTTGTGTGCTTTTTTAATGCTATGTTTGGTGTATGAATACATTGAGAAGAGTTTAGTTAATTTTAATAAATACCAAAACAAGGTAGAGTATATTTGGGCATTTTATTAAATCTCATATATGCTAGCTTGAGATGGATGGGAATAGCAACTGATTGCTTGCAACATTGCGGTGTGGTGTATATAAACAATAATTTTATTATTAATTATTGTTATTAAATAAAATAAACTTACTTACTTCTTCCTTTTGCAAACACGCACAAGCTCTTCTAAAAACTTAAGAAAATTCTATTCAGATTAAAAGCGTTACAACAATTACGAGAAAATCCCCTGTTATATTAAACTTAATATAAATTATTATACCATAATAGTGTATACTAAGTAGGTAATATATTCATTAACATTGCGATAATATTATGCGACAAGAAGGGATCCCGTTCCGGAAGACGTAGTTGGTACGGTTAGGTACGACGACGAGCGCAGCGAAGAGGAGCAGTTAGTTTGCATATAGTAATATTCGAGCGCGAGCCGAGCGAGTGAAGCGAGCAGTGCCGCGGGAGCGGCCGGCGAAGCGCCATGAACCCTAGAGCTTTTATAAATAACCCCGACGTAGTTTGTGGCACGGATTGTGGCTGACATAGTAATTTAGAAGGCAACTTAGATTTTAAGAGGGGAATAATGTTATTTAAAAGAAGTCTCTTTTTTTGGAGCCAAATAAAAACATACATGGAACTGCTGAAGTCAAAAAAGTGAAAATTCACGTGAAGTATTTAAATGCAGAATTAACAATATTTAAAATCTAGTCAAAAGTACCCGTAACCGGCGATCATGTATGAAAAGATTGATGAACGTGGAAGAAGCGAAAGAGGTATGTCTAGATCGCAGCAATTGGTGTTCCCTTGTCTCTACCTACCCCAAAGGGAGACAGGCGTGAGGTTATGTATGTATGTATTTTTATGTAATATTTAAAAATCGCAAAAAGTCTTCTTTCAGCAAAATATGCAATCTACGATATTCAAGGTACTTTTCCTTGATGTCCAATAGCCTAGAAATAGATGATGCATAAATAATATCTAATGTCCTTGCGGTGCAGTGGGGGAAGAACTAAGTGATAAACGATAGGGTCCTGGGTTCGAATAAAGGTTAGGGGTGTGTAGTGACTTTACCAAAACTGATAGGTAAATAGTTTTATCTCCGACACACGGCTTAATAAGGTATTATAGCACGTTCGGATACGCTCGGGAATCTTCGTGTTTCCCTGCCTCCGGTCACGTAGGCCATGCAACAGATGAAGGCTGTTGTCATTCTTCTTTCACTTTTCGATCCGCGTCCATATATTGTATTTTACTTTATTTTTACGTTAAATGTTTTATTAGAATAAGTTATTTCTTTTGCCTTTATTTAAAGTGTTGAGCATGTTATTTCGTTTAATGTAAATACTCATGTGTGCAGTGTAAATATATTCCACGTTTTCCATCACAAGAAATTTGCTTTTGTTTCTTTTCTTCGCCTATCTTATGAGACTATAAAATGGTGACCCGAGAAAATTGAACACAGATAAGTAAAAGTGCACTTATACTCGATACAACATGTACTAAAACTGTGAGTTTATGTAGTTTCATTAAAAACTAAAGATGGCGAAGCGACACGAAAACAGTGATACCGCCACGGTGAGCGCGGTTGGCGTTAAAGTGCCGCCCTTCTGGGCGGAAGAGCCAGCATTGTGGTTTGCCCAGCTGGAAGGACAGTTTTTGTTAGCTAACATCACTACAGATAGTACCAAATTCTATCATGTCATAAGTAATTTAGATCACAAATATGCGGCTGAGGTTAAGGACGTCATTACTAACCCGCCCGATGTCGGAAAATATGACAAACTGCGAAGTGAACTTATATCCCGCTTATCCGCATCGCGAGATCATCGGCTTAGGCAACTTTTATCGCGCGAAGAACTGGGTGACCGCAAACCTTCACAGTTCCTCAGACATCTTCGGAGTTTAGCTGACAGCGATCTAAATGATGGTTTGCTACGAACCTTGTGGTCTGACCGCTTACCAAGTCACGTGCAAGCAATTATAGCGGCGTGGCCCGACGCTAATTTAGACAAACTTGCGGAAGTTGCAGATAAAATTAGCGAAGTGACGCCGCAACCTGGACATGTGGCCAATTGTTCTTCTGTACCTACGCCACTAAACATGTTTGACGAATTGAACAAGCGTATTGAGAGTTTGTCGCGGCAAGTAGCAACTTTGACTACCAGACATAATTTTCGTGGACGTCAGAGGTCACGTTCTGGATCACGATACCGCCGCCACTACAACCATTCTGGCAGCCGCACCGATAGTCGTACCCGTAGCGACGGTATGTGTTGGTACCATCATCGTTTTGGTTCGCGGGCTACGAAGTGCCGTGATCCCTGCAACTACGAGGAAAACTCCCAAAGCAGTCGCTAATGGCGGCAAGTGGCTGCACACCGGTTTCCTGCCGCTTATTTGTTACTGACCGTAAAACTCGAGTGAATTTTTTAATTGATAGTGGATCTGATTTATGTGTGTATCCTGTAAATTATTTACCTGGCCGTCGTAGATTTAAAGAAAAATATGAATTGTTTGCAGCTAATGAAAGTCCTATTTCTACTTTTGGTTTTATAAATTTAACACTTAATTTAGGCTTACGCCGTGATTTTCACTGGCGATTTGTAATTGCAGATGTGCCTAAGGCTATTATTGGAGTCGATTTTCTAAATTTTTATAATCTTTTAGTGGATATTAGAAATAAGCGATTAATAGATAACACTACATTGTTAAAAGTTACCGGTCATGTAAGTTCCGTACGTGCTATGTGTCATATTAAAGCTGTTGCAGGAGTTTCCCGTTTTCACGAGTTACTGCATCAGTTCCCGGAGATCACTAGGCCTGCTGGAGACCCGTCGGAGCGTAAGGCGAAGCATAATACGCTGCATTATATCCGTACGACACCAGGCCCACCGGTGTTCTGTCGGCCGAGACGACTCGACCCTGCACGACTTAAGGCGGCAAAGCGTGAGTTTGAAGAGATGGTGCGAACAGGTATTGCCCGCAGATCTGACAGTTCCTGGTCATCACCCTTACACATGGTGCCGAAAAAGGACAACACATGGAGACCATGTGGCGATTACCGAGCGCTTAACGCTCGAACTATACCTGACAGATATCCAGTCAGACACATAAGCGATTTTTCACATCATCTTCACGGTTGTACTATATTTTCAACCATAGATTTAGTACGCGCATACTTTCATATTCCAGTAAATCCTGAAGATATAGGAAAAACAGCTATTACTACCCCATTTGGACTCTTTGAATTTGTGTATATGAGTTTTGGTCTAAGAAATGCTGCTCAGTCTTTTCAAAGGTTTATTGACGAAATATTAAGAGATCTTGATTTTTGTTTCCCTTTCATAGACGATATTTTAATTGCTTCTTCAGACCCTGAAACTCACGAGGAGCACCTGAGGTTAGTGTTTGATCGCTTACGTGAACATGGCGTAATAATCAACACAGCAAAGTGTGTGTTCGGCGAAGCAAGTGTAAAATTCTTAGGGTATTTAATATCAAATGAAGGTACAAGACCTCTTCCTGAGAAAGTTCAGGCAATTCAAGATTTTAAAAAACCTACGAACATAAAGGAACTTCGAAGATTTTTAGGAATGCTAAATTATTATAGACGTTTTATACCTCACGCTGCTCAAATACAAGCCCCACTAAACGCACTGCTCGGTGGACCTACATTGAAAAGTAAGGCTTTAATTGACTGGACGCCTATTTTAGAAAAAGCTTTTACAGATTGCAAAAATAGTTTAGCTGAAGCTACCCTTATTGTTCACCCTTACGCCAACGCGGATATCGCTTTAGTTACGGACGCTTCTGATATAGCCATTGGAGCAGTTATACAACAACGCGTAGATGAACATTGGGAACCTCTAGGTTTTTTCTCTAGGAAGCTCACTACAACTCAGCGAAAGTATAGCCCATATGATAGGGAGTTATTAGCAATTTATGAAGGAGTTAAATACTTTAGGTATATGTTAGAGTTAAAACCCTTCATAATATATACAGATCACAAACCTATAATGTTTGCTTTTAAAAAACCATTAGATAAATGTTCTCCACGACAATTTCGCTATCTTGATTTTCTTAGTCAATTTTCGACTGACATTCGGCACATCTTAGGCGATCATAACGTAGTTGCCGATACTCTTTCACGTCCTGTGGAATCAATTACAGCATTAGATTATAACGCACTTGTTTCACAGCAAAAGACAGACCTAGAATTGCAGCAGTTATTAGATAATGAATCTTCTTTACGATTAAAACAGACGACTATACCTGGATCAATATCAAAAGTTTATTGTGACTTATCTGGTCCAGCTCCTCGTCCATACTTGACGCCGCAATTTCGTAAGCTTGTTTTCGACTCCATTCATGGACTTAGCCATCCAGGAATTCGAGCCTCGCAAAAGCTTATTACACAACGTTTCGTCTGGCCTGGAATACGCAGAGATTGCCGTGAGTGGTGTCGAACTTGCTTGGTTTGTCAAAAATCTAAAGTTTCACGTCATGTCAACTCACCACTTCAAGCTTTTCCTCAATCGACACAACGTTTTTCAGAGGTACACATAGACCTAGTTGGACCTTTACCATCCTCACACGGTTTTCAGTATTGCCTAACAGCAGTGGATCGATTCACAAGGTGGCCTGAGGCTATTCCGATAACTGACATTAAAGCAGAAACTGTAAGTCAAGCATTTATATCGGGATGGGTTTCAAGATTCGGTTGTCCAACTAGAATAACGACAGACAGAGGTCGACAATTTATTTCGGATATTTTCAGACGACTAGCAAATATGACAGGAGCTCATCATATACGCACTACTTCTTATCATCCTGCTGCGAACGGCTTAGTCGAACGTTTTCATCGCCAAATGAAAGCAGCAATAATGTGTCATTCCACCGTTAATTGGGTAGAAGTATTGCCATTAATTCTTCTTGGAATTCGAACAGCGTGGAAAGACGACTTATCCGCGTCTACGGCTGAATTGGTTTACGGCGAACCCTTACGTCTGCCCGGTGATTTCTTTGAATCGCCTAAACCTGACAAAGTTCATGACTACACAGATTTTTTATGTCGTTTGCGTAGCCATATGGAAAACCTACGACCTACGCCTACAACTAGTCATGGAAATGCGAAGACTTTTGTTTACAAAGACCTTGCCACAGTACCCTATGTATTCGTCAGGCAAGATGCTGTCCGGAAACCCTTTCAGCAACCATACACTGGACCATACCGAGTTATCAAACGCGGAGATAAATTTTTCAAAATAGATATTCGAGGGAAACCTGACACTGTTTCAATCGATAGGTTGAAACCTGCACATCTATTAATTCATCCTCCTTAAATTCTTCCAAGATAACGCTGCCAGATCCTCCTTTACCTGCACCTGAAGAAACTTTGAACACACAAAGGACAACGAGATCTGGAAGATCTGTACGCTTTCCGGATTATTTTCGACCCAAAGGTCTACGGGGGGGCTGATGTAGTGACTTTACCAAAACTGATAGGTAAATAGTTTTATCTCCGACACACGGCTTAATAAGGTATTATAGCACGTTCGGATACGCTCGGGAATCTTCGTGTTTCCCTGCCTCCGGTCACGTAGGCCATGCAACAGATGAAGGCTGTTGTCATTCTTCTTTCACTTTTCGATCCGCGTCCATATATTGTATTTTACTTTATTTTTACGTTAAATGTTTTATTAGAATAAGTTATTTCTTTTGCCTTTATTTAAAGTGTTGAGCATGTTATTTCGTTTAATGTAAATACTCATGTGTGCAGTGTAAATATATTCCACGTTTTCCATCACAAGAAATTTGCTTTTGTTTCTTTTCTTCGCCTATCTTATGAGACTATAGGTGGATATGTCTATGACGAATATAGTTTGCTGTATGTTAATTAAAGTAAACTTTACATTATGTTCAGTATAGTATATTTCTTGAGTATATTTATCCAATATGTTCATATTACAGGGGCATTGAGAAACTTTATTTGACGTTCATTTATAATACAAAAAGGTTTTAAAGATAAGTATTTAAAAATAAATCTGGAATTATTTAATTAAATTACTTTGATAAAGTTATTTAATAAGGCATATAAGATTATCTTCCTTATCGTACACTCCATATAAATGATATAAAGGGTTATTAGTAATTAGATGGGAATCTTTTTTTTTTCTGTCCTGTCACCTAAAATTATTGTAAATGACCTGTCCTGTCACCTAAAAAGATTCCGGTCTAATTACCAATGACCCTGTATATGATGCAAAATATAAAATATATATGATATTTTAATTAATAAAAAAATATAAATAAACGATGACTTACAATGCAATTGTTTAAATTTGAATTTTATTTCGGTAACAAAAGAAAGAACAAAATAATGAATTCGGTAGAAATATTCTCTATTTTGTTAAAAAAAAATATGATAAGATGATAAGATTTAAGTACCTACATATATTATATTATAGTAATAATCGTCTTCTCTCAAAACTCAAAATAAATATCAGATATGATATCAAAAATATTTACTAAAAACTAAAATAAAATCCCCAGACAATCACACCAACTGCATGGCCCCAAAGTAAGCATAGCTTGTGTTATGGGATACCATATAGCGAACTAGGGGGGTACCTAGAATACAAATACATAAATAGATAAACATCCAGACACGGAAAAGTTTTTTTGTTCCGTCCGGGAATCGAACCCGCAACCACTGGCGTCTGAGGCAGACAGGTATACCCCAACACCAAAGTGGTCGTCTTCAAATGAAAAAAACATACCACTTGTCCCTATTTGTTTTTTATTTGTGTGTCCTTTTAGAACGATTTTAGTTCATATTCAGGTTAAAAACAATGTACCGATTGACTAACAGTGACTCAGGTATTACTGGATTCGGTCCGCATAATTTATGATAAAACGAACTTACCTGTACGTGAACTTCGATCATAATCATATTTACGAACACAAAAATTTTCACTATACTCGTGTTTCGTCCGAAGACATAAATGCTTATCTCTTCGGACGAAACACGAGAATAGTGAAAATTTTTGTGTGCGTGAACATTTATATACATACATAACTTCACGTCTGTATCCCTTATGGCGTAGGCAGAACACCAGTGGGTATAATACCATCTGATGTCACGTTTGACAAATGAGGTATTATAATGATGGAGAGAGGCTATTGCAGTGACAGGGGATCAGCCTATCGCCCACAAAAATGCCAATAAAGCCTCTGCCCCTTGACTGACTTTTACAGTATGCCCGGGAAGAGAAGCAGCTGGTACATTCTATGTTTTTCTTTCGCTCCCAGTCCGGCATGGAAGCACATTATTCACATATATTTACATTGGTCAGTTATTGGTGACTATCGTACAGTTACATATAACTCAAGCTATGTGTTTACTTTTGAGCTAGATAATTTTATTCTATAACTAGCCACCGCGCGCGGTTTTACCCGCAAAACTTTTGATCCCGTGGGAATTCCGGGATAAAATATAGCCTATAACCTTCCTCAAGAGTTTGGCTATGAAATGCAAAAAGATTTTTTCAAATCTCACTTGTAGTTTCTGAGATTAGCACCTTCAAACAAACAAACTCTTCAGCTTTATATATTAGTATAGATAAGTATAAATAAGTATACGAGGGTGGATTGAAAAGTTCGCGGCCTAGTCAAGAAAACAGAATAAAGTACATACAAAAATATTTTTATTTTTCGACGTAATCTCCATTTAGCTCTATGCACTTCTTCCATCTGCTTTCCAGTGCTTCCATACCTGTTTTAAAAAAAGATTCCTCAAGGTCTTCAAAATACAGGTTAACAGCGGCTTCGACCTCTTCATTCGTTAAAAATTTCTGCCCACCGAGGTGTTTTTCAGGTTTGGAAACAGATGAAAGTCCGAAGGTGCCAAATCAGGAGAATAAGCTGGATGTGGCAACAATTCGAAACCACAATCACGAATTTGATCCATAGACTCGACAGACGTGTGGACTCGGGCGTTGTCCTGGTGAAACAACACTTTCTTTCTCAGTAATCCTGGGCGTTTCTGTTTAATTTCTTCACGTAAACGGCGCAGAAGGGTGCTATAGTACGCAGAGTTTATTGTTTCGCCTTTTGGAAGGTAGTCCACCATAATGACACCCTTAGCATCCCAAAAAACCGATGCCATGACCTTGCCAGCCGACAGAATTGCCTTTGCTTTTTTCGGAGTTGGTTCACCTGATTTTTTCCATTGTTTGGATTGTTGTTTTGATTCTGGGGTATAGTGGTGAACCCAGGTTTCATCCATTGTCACAAATCTGTCAAGAAAACCTTGTGGATCAGCCTCGAACATCTCCAAACAGTCGCGAGAAATCGTGAGTCGAATTCGCTTTTGCTCTACTGAAAGCAATCTGGGGACCCACCTAGCCGAAACCTTAGAAAAGCCGAGTTCATGGACAATGATGTTTTGCGTTCATTCATATGAGATGCCTATAGTGTCTTTCAATATGAGATCACACACTTTATTGATGTTTTCTTCGGTCGTAGACGTCATTGGCCTGCCGGAGCGAGGGTCATCTTCGATGTTCTCTCGTCCACGTTTAAATTCTGCAACCCATTTTTTCACAGTGGTATAAGACGGGGCAGATTCCCCTAATGTTTTTTGCATGTCATCATGGATCTCCTTTGGTGTTAATCTTTTTTTAAACAAATATTTAATCACAGCACGTTGTTCAAATTTCTCCATTAGTGAAAATTTGTTCTACACACGTATTTATATTGTTCGTAAAATTTTATTTAAACAAGATATCAAATTGAAAATTCGCGGGCTGACAATTGAATAATGACAGTTCAAAATGACGGCAGAAAAAATAACAAAAGTTTTTTTTTTAATGGCCAGGCCGCGAACTTTTCAACCAATGTAGTAGATATACAAATAATTTTAATCACGCAAATTGCAAATATAAATATTTCATATTTACTTTTTCCCTCTCGAATATTTTTCTTTTTAATTCTCTAGAAGTATGATTACAAAACAAAGACATTCCAAGCATCAGTTGAATTATTAAATCCATCCCAAGGATTGTCACAAGCCACCAGATACAATTAGAATCGCCATGCTGTGGTACAAACTTGGCCTTTATACATTTTCCCGAATTCGGTAGAATTGTTCTCTAAAGCTTGTTCCACAGTGGACAGAACTAATTAAAAGTTAGACAATTTTGTTTAAATACATTTTGTGAGGTTTATTCAAAGTTGCAGTCTGTGTGTTTAGTTGTGAAAGGTTGATTTCAGGTGGAGTTGGGATGTAATTTCAGTGGATATTGGTTCATGATATAATCTGTAGATTTGAAGTATTATGCTGTGTGGTCAACTTATTTAGGTGACGTTAATCTTTTCAACGTATACGGAATCAAACCAACCAAGTATTTATCTTTCCCCATACAAAAAAAAGACGTGTGGCACTCGGAGACTGCCGCGGTAAAGCTATTGCATAGCATTTTTTATCAACTTATGCAATTATAATTATTTATTTATTTTATTAATGCAGCAATGTTTGATCTAATATGAAGTTCCACAAGTTCCTAGTAGATTGATTGTTTACGCTGATTGTTTATTCCCGCATTTATTTTATTAATGCAACATTGCTGCATTAATAAAATAAATAAATAATTATAATTGCATAAGTTGATGAAAAATGCTATGCAATAGCTTTACCGCGGCAGTCTCCGAGTGCCACACGTCTTTTTTTCTCTAAGCTGGCGTTACTCTATTTACTCTGAGCGTAGGTATGCCGCGCACCTTTATAGTGGTGGTATAAAGGGAACGGCTGGAGTTATTGTGTTTTAATATAATTATTAGTTTACCTTGTATTTTTACCTTTATCCCGCAACTTCGTATGCGCTTAACTACCCTTTTCGTGGAAATTTCAGAAACTATACAACCAGACACCCACTGAAAGAGCCTTTATACCAAGTATCACACATATGCACTCAAGGAATAAGTTTTTTTCATACAAACTAAAAATCATATATTTCCCGTGCCCGTGGGAATTTCGGGAATTTTTTTCGTAGCACAACCAGTCACTCTTTGAAGAACCTTCATCAAGTATCACATCCGTACACTCAAGGAATAATATTTTTCGTACAAACTAAAAATTCCAACCCCTTCCCGTGGGAATTTCGGGAATTACTTAATGAGGAACCTTTATCTCAAGTATCACATCCGTGCACTCAAGGGATGGGAATTTTTCAAACAAACCAAAACATCATATATTTCCCGTTTCCGTGGGAATTTCGGGAATTCCTTTCAGAACACAACCAAACACACATTGAAAAACCTTTACACCAAGTTTCACATCGGTGCACTCAAGGAATAAGATTTTTCATACAAATTAAAAGGTCCTATATTTCCCGTTCCCGTGGGAATTTCGGGAATTCCTTCCTTAGTGCACCCTTATATCCCCTAAAGAATGTATGTTCCAAATTTCAGCTCTCTACGCCCAGTAGTTACGGCTGTACGTTGTCTGTCAGTCACTCAGTCACTCAGTCACTCAGTACCTCAGTCACTCAGTACCTCAGTCACTCAGTCAGTAACGGAACAGCTTTATATATATTGATTGATGATTGATAAGTCATGATACAGCAGATGAATTGTTAGAAGACAGAATAATATTTTTAAATTTGATTATAAAAACCGTAGAGGTAATACTACAAAACAAGGTTTTACTTCAACCTCGTTTAAGCTAAATATCAGCACGTGCAGCAGGCAGACAACATTAATTTCCAAGGAAATACTTGTTTTGGATTTTTTGTGTGTTATTTAATAAGATTTGTAAAAAGTCGTAGAACTAAATGTAGTTGGGATTGATGTAGAGAAGTATATAAATAAATGATTGTAGTTCTGTCTTTAATATCCACTTAAATCAGAGTCAAAGTTTTAATATTGAATTGTTTATAGTTTGTATTTAATTGAGTTAACTTACCTAACTTAACGTTGTTCGTATATTAAACTGTGATATAGAAAATGATTGTTACATAGGTACCTGCATAACTTCACGCCTGTGTCCCTTATGGGGTAGGCAGAAAACCAGTGTTTATAAGACCATCTGATGCCACGTTTGACTTTGGAGGTATTACATTGATGAAGCGCGACTACATGGCTGTTGTAGATAATATTATGTCAAGCAGCGGACGTCTCCTGGCTGAATGATGATCATATTAAATCAATATGTAGCTTTTCACAGTTTCTCGCTTTCAGACAGAGAGAAAATCAATTTTTTAAGTACTAATGTTGCTTATCCCACTGTAGACTCAGCCTAATTTCAAGCACAAATTCGTGTTATCACCCTTTACGCTCGACGACTCCACACTCGCGGACCAGCCAAGTATGTGACCCGGCGCTAATTCGCATTCACCCTCCTTGCGAGTGTGTGGAGGCATCTTAATAATTTAACTAAGTGAGGAACTGTAGCCATAATTAACTGAAGTTTTGCTTGAATAATTTAGGTATGTTATGATTAATTGCGATGGAAAAATAGCTTATTTGTGGTTGGATATTCCATTTTGATATTATTTTTACTTTGTACACGTTTTGTTGTATATGAAAGCTATTAGGGAGTATATTGTGTTGGTGAGTACAAGTAAGTCTTCACAGATGTAAGCAGGTCAATTACACCACACCACGTTGGGGCAGTAAAGTTTTCTTGTGACAGCCACGTACTGGGAGACGCAGCCAGAGGAAAACGTGCTATCACGTCCCCGACCGCCCAAGGGGGAGCGACGGGGTATGTGAGGATGATCCGGCAGAAGGCCAGACCTACCCACTAAAAACCTCAAGGTGTATCTCATCCGCCATAGATGGAGCTCACGATACCGCCATTGGGTTAACCCGCGAGCCCCGGCAGATTGCGTTAGCCGAGCGCCCCCCACATAGGAAATGGTCCAGCACACGAGACCATTTTCCCACATGTTCGCCCTAATAGCCGCAGCAGGTCCCCTCACCCGCTATGGCTGGCTAGCGAGAGGGAGAAGGTGAGTGTATCTCCTTGTCCCCCTCCCCACCGCCTACTGGGAGACGCAGCCTAGGTAGGCCCCCGCAAGGTGGACTGACTCTCTGGAAGATGTCGCAGGACTGAGAACTTTTGGATAGAACTTTGTCCTGTGTCTCCTGGCTTATGATGATATTTGCACAAAAATAAACGGTTTTTTTATGAAAAATAAAATAGTTATGCAGTAAAAGTACAGAACTATAAATCACAAAGTCACTTACTCATAAATGGGTCAATGTATGCGCTTTTATGATAAAATGTTCATCGTTCATTTTTTTAAATTTATTTCATACGAAAAACCGTTTCGAGGAATAAGGTTTCTGATTAAATTAGTCGATTTAAAACATTTAAAAATATTGGGGTTTAAGAGATTTTTAACAAAATACATTTGACCTTTATTTAACCTTGATGACGTCATCAAAGGCATCAAATCGATCAAGTGTTATGCCTTAAAGCTGTTTAAAAAAAGTCAAACTAAACTCTATAGCTCTATGGTGGTTGTTTTGTTTTGTTTATATTTTAACGTAACCTCAACGTAACAAACTCAGCTTCTTTATTTTTCCCTGCGATTGATCTAAGTTTAATTAACAATTAAAATTTTAAGAATAATTAATTTAATTATTTTAATTAAAGATTATTTATACAAACTACAAAGAAAAGAAACAGAGGAAAAAAAGACGGTTAAGATTTGATTTGAATCAATGTTTGAAATGTTGATTTTTTGTCTGTTGACAATCCATTGGGTGACAGTGACATAGCATGACTTTAGCACACAGACACAGCTAATGTTTTTTTTTACTGACTGACACATGTTTATAAAGTTAATGCCACTGATGACGTCATCACGTACTAATTTAATAAAATCAATATAAATTAAACGACACAGTTAAAAATAAAACTATTCAAATTGTTCTCTCAAAATAGGCTAAAGATTAATATAACATAATAAAAATAATAGTTTAAAAAAAGTGAACAATGCCCATTCCAAATAATATTCAAAATTTACATTTAGATTTAAAGATTCTGTAAAACAAAAATTATGTAAGACTACAATTAGATATCTGAATCCCCTGGCTGTTAACTATTATTGTACATTTATTTTTAACAGATGATTGCTGTTGAGTTTCTTGCCACTTCGTCAGCAGTAGGTTTAACTTGTAAATAATTTGTCTAATTTCAAGTGTACCTACGGAATAACGAAATTTTTGACTTTGAATTTGAGTTGCTGTAGGCCTAAAATTATTTTCTATACGAATTATTTTTAAAATAACCTTAAGATCTTAAAATGTAGAATGAATTGGCCTTGATCCAATTACGACAGCTGAGTATGTCGTATTCATAAACATAGCACCAACTTTCTTGTTTATCCATAACATACAATGTGGTTATGAAACAAACAAAACAAAAGTTTGTTGCATGATTTATGCAAATATACCAAATAACTTTGAAGAGGAAAAAAGATAATAAAAAGCGTACTTATATTTTCGTTACTGATTTTCAGTTGTCTTTTACCTTGCCTAAAGGAAATAAATATTGGAATAAATATTGTTTTATTGGTGTCTTATCCCACTCTTGACCTCAAAGTCATCTGATGGGAAGTGAAGATAGTAGTAGTAGATAAGTAGGTAGTAGGTGACAACAGCAGTATTGAAGAAGGAACTGCTTCTTTTTAAGACATAACTGGAACGGTTTGGAAATGTTTATGTTCAAATTCGTCCTGGCTCCTAGAATATAATAACATACATACCTAACTTCACGCCTGTATCCTTTATGGGGTAGGCGGAACACCAGAGGTTATATACATCTGATGTCACGTTTGACTTTGGAGGTATTATACTTAATGATGGATAGAGACTATTGCAGTGACTGCGGGTCAGCTTATCGCCCACAAAAACTTCAATAAAACCGTCCTTTAACTGAATTTTACAGTACCTATGCCCGGGAAGATAAGCAGCTGGTACATTCTATGTTTTTCTTTCGCTCCCAGTCCAGCATGGAAGCTAATAATTAATAGTTATTATTTTCATATTTTACTGAGATAGTTACATGTTTCTATATGTAACGGAATTATTTTATCGGAACAATTTAAATCATGTTAATATAAAGTCACTGTCATCACAAAACTGTCATGAGGGATTTTGGCACAAAGAATGAGGCTATCGAATTCAGAATCAGATCAAATCAGATCAGCAGTGTTTAGAACATTCAATCAAATAAACTCTAAAGCTTTATAATATTAGTATATAGATGATATAAACCTATTTTTCTTAACTACATTTACCACATCCTGTAGGGATAGAATGCTCGATTTGATACCATGATTGAGACCACAGAACCAAATATGTCATAATCTTAATAAATTACATACACTAAATACCATATTCTAAGAAAATATCGATAAAAGGCCCGATTTATCGTTGTCGACGATAGCATGCTAGCCCCGCTGATAACGATTTAATTTTTTTTATTCTCTTTCATTACTTTTATATGTTTTCACAAAACACATAAAACCCGTTAATGGCGGTAATTCAATTTATGAAGCTTTTAAGTAATAAAAGTAAAAACGTATTTTATTTTCCGGATTTTCTTGTATGTGGGGTTATTTATCGACTAATGTTTAAATCACAACATGATTGTTTTTATATCTAGACCTTAAAAGCTCTTAGGGACCACACGAACCGATCTACGTCGATCGGGTTTTTCTGATCGGATTGGCATAGTAAAAGGTTGGTAAAAGATTTAGTACGGTGGTGGTCGTTGCGCCCTAAGGATGCTTCTGGTTGAAGCGAAACACGTGTCGGTGATAGCTTGTGGTGTGGGTTTCCAGGTGTGTATTCATTGCATGTCTTGCTTCTTGAGGGAGGGAGGGCGGTGAACTTACGCATGAAAATCCTGCATCACTAGTGCAAGTACAAGTCGCGGAATTAGCAAAATAACTTTTTATAGTGGTTGGTAAAAGATATCGATTGACGTCGACTAATTTATTCTACGAAGTCGCCGTGGCGCCGTGGCTACTGTGTGTATCATACGATATCACAGGTTAAGCAACGTTCGGCGCGGTCGGTACTTGGATGGGTAACCGCCGACCATTCATTTCTCACGACGTATTCCGTGCTTCGGAGGGCACATTAAGCAGTCGGTCCCGGGTGCTGTATACTTGTATACAGTAGTCGTTAGAGTTTGTCAGTAGCCATCTAGGCGCCCTAAAAATTCTGGCATCCACCACCCAGCACTGGGCCAGCTTGGTGGATTATGGCCTATACCTCCTCTTCACCCAGGGGAGAGACTCATGCCCTGCAGTGGGCTCATTACAAAGAGTTGTGATGATGATGATGAATTTATTCCACCATTGATCCATACCATCAATTGACGGTCGATTGATTGGTGTGGTAATACCCTTTGTTGAGATTTTCGTCGTTAACGATCTCCGTAGCTGCAGGTAGACGCAGGGAATAGTTGAGGTTTGTCGTAGACACCAAACTACCTTTATCCCAGTAGATGTTTATTGAATACTACATACATAACTTCACGCCTATATGGGGTAGGCAAAACACCCGTAGTTATAAGACCATCTGATGTCACGTTTGACAAATGAGGTATTATAATGGTGGAGAGAGGCTATTGCTGTGCCAGGGGGTCAGCCTATCGCCCACAAAAATGCCAATAACACCTCTGTCCCTTAAATGACTTTTATAGTTCCCAGGGAGAGAAGCAGCTGGTACATTCTATGTTTTTGTTTCGCTCCCAGTCCAGCATGAAAGGTCCAGCATTATATTATTGAATATTATAATGTTTAATATTCTGAGTCGCACTGTTTGTGGCTATGAACGGATGCTGAGGCTCGGTAGCCTTTTTGTGACGACTGAGTTATTATGTTATATATATCAATTAAGTTAATAAAGAGGTGTAGATAAGCACGATTTAGGAAATGTGTCAGTAATCATAAATCTACATGTCCGTGCAGGTTTGGCACGTACACCCTTAGATTAGTCAATGTTGATGTATAGTTTGTGTATACACCTGTTTAACTGTATACACAAAATAATTTATATAAAATACTGATTTAACTACTTTAGAGCATAAGTACCTACCTAACTTCTTTAAGATAAACAGCAAAAATGTACTTTATGTGAAATAACTGTAAACTTCTTACTGTAAAATAAAATGTACATACATAAAGATACTGTATTTATTATTTTTGACTACATGCACATTAAAAGACCTTTGGGCCGCAACAGATAACGCAGTTAAAGTTGCTGAACACTGGGCCAAAATAATTTAATTTTTATTATGTTGTTATATCGACACGAAAAAGAAGAAGAATTATTATTGGGGGGTTTTGGGACTATATGAGCAGTCTTGTCTGCTCGTCACACTGCGACCTAAAAGATCTATTGTGTGAGTCCCAATTTATTACTCGCCGCACACTCCAATGACTCCAGGAAAGGAGAAACCCAACTTCCAAAGGAGAAAGACAACCAATTTTCCTTACAGCGATGCTCCTAATCTCTTTTCAATCCAGCTCGTGCTTATCCAGGTGAGCGGAGCGCTTGTGAATAGCTGCGGGGCAGTGGCACAGTAGGTGTAGAGGGGTTTCCTCTGCGCTTTCGCAGTAACTGCAGAGCGCCGTATCAGTGAGACCCAGGTTGGACTGTAACCTGCAGTCAAACTGCGCAAGCAGTTTTGCGGGATATGTATAAAAATGCGCATTGTAAAAGTTTTTAACAAATTAATTAAATAAAAAAAAACGGATGTATAATGTTTTGTCCCTGAAGGGTTGGCTTAGAATAGCCCTACTACCCCTGGATAAGCGTGTCTTAAAAGGCGACTATTCCGAGTGACCCCCGTTTGTAAAATCTGCCGCAAATAGTACCGCTCCGATGGTGATGTGTTCCGGATATTGAGCCAGTTATTTCCTAGACCCGTGTGCTGTCATCTTCGACCTCATCTTCACTTACCATCAGGTGAGGTTGAGGTCAAACGTGGAATTAGTCTTTGTTAAAAAAAACATCAAATATAAGTCGTAAATACATCAACTTGTATTAGTTCTACTACCTGTCAATAGGTGGCGCTGGTTGTATATTAAAGCGCGCAAGTACTGTTCTTAATAAGATTTATATAGAGTCTATTAAAAGTTCTGTGTAGGTATCCAATCCAGCTACGCTTTAGGATAGCGTTGGACACGTAATTACGCTCTTGAGACGCTACGATATATCCCAATTCTCTTTCAGCATTAAACTTTGCTTCTTCACGGCTATCACAAAGTAGGGTCTGCCTTAGCAATAATAAGCTTATCCTTGTAAAATTTGTTAACTGACTGAACAATTCGTAATACGTACTTTTGTACTGCTTCTTGGGACTTTGATTCGACCGACGCGACGGTTACCTACATCATCGCGGTGGTGGGTGATCTCAAAGTTGGGTCTGCCTTAGCATAGCAATTAGATTAGCCTTAAGTTTGATAACTTAACAATTCATAATACCTACATACTATAGTACTGTACTGCTACTTTGCTAGGACGGTGACTTACGTTGCCCCCCCCCTCTTCACCTCAACCCCGCTACAGTAGGTACTTGTTTATACGCTGCAGCGTAAAGAAAAATTTAACATTTTGTAACATCAGCCTTATTTCAGCCAGAACACTCTACCCTATATTACTCTAAGATAAATAATCCGGGATGGTTTAGAGTCAGAGGTGGAGGGGGAAAAAGTATATAAGTCTGTGCGGGACGCAAAGACGGGATTATTATTCGTCCGATATTTTTTGTATTGATCTTAAAGTTTATATGTAAGTTTGCAGAAGTTATAAATATAAAAGTTATGCAGAGATACACTTTTGTTTGACTTCAACTCCAAAGAAAGAACCTGAGGAAAAACATTCTAGAAGGAAAGTAACTTCACATCTCAGAAGCGGGATCCGATAACAAACAAGGTACATAATTTATATATTTTTTTTCCTCTGTAGGACATGTAGGAGCGATTCGCATAGAAAAAATAATTGTTATCGTCCTTTGCCCACCAAATTCATATTTTGCGTTAGCCAGATAGATAGAATAAACATTACATTAGGTAAAGTACTTTCATTCACTTTTAAAAAAAAAAACCCAGCGAAGTCACGCCGCCATCTTGTTCATGGACCATGGTGTCTGTCTTTGTTTTAATTGTAAACAGTAGATAGATGCGCCGCCATCTTGATCATGGCGTTCTGAATTGTACAAACAAAGGTAAAAATAACGAAATACCAAGTGTTAATGAAAACACAACGTAACGCTAGTGTTTAAATTATGATTTTATGGACAAGCTCCGTAAACTGGAAAACAACAAGGTATATCATTGCTATTCGGCACTTACTTAACTATTTTTATATTTTTCATTGTTATTGTCGAGATCGTTAGATTTACTAATATTAAAATTAAAAAAAAAATAGGAATTCCATAAAACGTTACGTTGGCTGGCTAAGTCCTACTAAATCAGATTCTCTTTTCTTATAATATCACCAGTAACTCTTATTTTCTCTTTTATTATATCTAGTTTGAATTAACCTATTCAATTCTATTCTTGTTTGCACTTCCAAATTTATAAGAATCACTAGGTAAATAAATGTTAATGAGTTTAAAATAACAAGTAAATTTTAGCCTAAATCAGGTAATAAGTATAAATATTGTTAGCTATTTACTATTTAAGGATTTAGTTACTAAACATTTACCAATCAATAGATTTAAGCATCTTTTGAAAACTGGGTTAATAGAAAAGTAAGTTAATAGAAAAATTAAAAGAAAAAAGTTAATAGAAAAGTATTTCTTAGGTGTGGTTTTTTTTTAATGTCAACTAAAGCAGTTTGACATAATGGGATTTTAAGGATTTGGTCCCCTTACAATTTAAATATTTAAATAGAAATTTACACTATTGTACTGTGAAAATTAATAGGACTAAGTTTAAGAAATTTGACTATTGCATGCGGTGTAACAGTTTAATATGTGATTTTAACTCTATATAACTCCTTTTCATTACTAATATACCATATTGTTATTGTAATGTTCAAGTATTTATAAAAGTAAATTGACATCTCATTCAAAATTTTACTTATTGATTAGAAATTGTACAACAGCCTCCTAGGTGTGGAGGTACGTAGCCCTTGCCCTCAATGTTGGTATTTGCGGGTTCCAATCCTGGAATGGGCGGGTATTATATTTTAGTGTTGGATGCATATCTATATTTAAGTTTATTTACAAAATTCACCTATAATGTATATAATACTGTGTGTTTATATATTTCTTAAGTTTATTTGCCCATTATCTATGTAATAGCACAAGTTCTTAACTTAATTATTAATAATGGGGTAAGATTGTTAGAAATATTATTAAATGGTTGAACTGTGGTTGATTGATTTAATAATCAATTGATACTATTATCAATGGATTGATCTTACCTATCTAGTGTATTAAAGTGAATAAATTTAATTAATGAAAGGTTTCTTCGAACACATTAAGATATTTTTGTGCTTGAAGGAAACACATAGACTTGATTATGGTCTTCACTACCCATTATCCATTTTAATTTTATTTTCTCGCCTCCATGTTGTAAGAAGTAAGATACCCCCATACGCAAGGTCCAGGTTTGAATCCTGGTAGAAAGGATTGTGATAATTGGATGTATTAGCTTTCAACTAAGGGATTTCAAATGACTGTTCAATATTTACATATATTTATATAGTATCTAATTTTATTAGCCACCCATCTTCATTGTTTGAGATCTCAATGGAACTTAACTTGAGCTAGTTGTTAGATGTATTAATTGTATTTATTATTTTCTATTCAGTTAAAGCAAGGTTAACCAAATGAATAGTAGGTATAATCTGAATACGGGACCCAATATTAAGTATTTTTTTGTGTGAAAGTTTCAGATCTGGAATAATAATGGACAATGCCAATAATGGTTGTCATACTGAGGATTTGGACAGATCAAAGAGCCCTGTGCTGCAAAGAGTGGAAACTACTGCAAGAAGTAACAAAACATTGACCACACCCAGACGCAGTCCTGTCAGGAATAATCTTGAAGATACAAGTTCTAGACATAGTAAGCGGTCAATTCAGGAAGAACTTGAATTAGGGAGACAGCGTGTGCATGTTTTGGAAAGCCAATTGATTAAGGAACGTGAACGAGCTAGAAATACTGAGTTCCATATGCTAAGCCGGGAAACTAGTAGGACCCGTGACCGGAGCCTTATTCGGAGTTATGATCGGAGCCCAAACAGGCACAACTCTCGGAGCCCAGAGAGGGATGATTATCGGAGCCCATGGAGGGACAATTATCAGAGCCCACGGAGGAACCATTATCAGAGCCCACGGAAGGACAATCATCGGAGCCCACGGAGGGACAATTATCGGAGCCCACGGAGGGACAATTATCGGAGCCCACGGAGGGACAATTATCGGAGCCCACGGAGGGACAATTATCGGAGCCCACGGAGGGACAACTATCGGAGCCCACAGAGGGACAATTATCGGAGCCCTGGAAGGGACAACCAGGTGTTTGGTGAGTCGACTTCTATAATTTTAGACAATTTGTTTAAAGCCATTAAAAATCAGTCTAGTGAGCGCCATAGCTTCCCCGTCCTGAACAATGTTGTGCCAGAATTTGATCCCTTATGTAAGGAACAGACAATTAATGTTTGGTTAGGTAAGGTAGACGAATGTGCCGAAATATATATGTGGAGTGAGCTACAAACCATTCATTACGCTCTGACAAAACTAGCTGGTCATGCAAAATTATGGTATCAGGGGTTACCATCCCTTAAACGATCTTGGTCTGAGTGGAAAGCCTTACTAATAGAATCTTTTCCAGCTACTGAAAATTATGCAGATTTATTAACAGAGATGCTTAACAAAAGGGCTCGATTTGGAGAATCCTTGGAAATATACTATTACACTAAAGTCAATTTATTAAACCGCTGCAAAATTTTCAGTAAGGAAGCAATTGACTGCATAATTCACGGGATAGATGATAGGGGAATTAGAGTAGGAGCTCAGGCAGCTAACTTTGTAAGACCAGAGCAAGTCTTGCAGTTTTTTAAAACGCTTAAGGTACAAATGAGAGATAATAGTTTAGATAATAGGAAAGATAAGCGTAGTACCAACCAAAACAGTCTGATTGTTAATCGCCCCATGAATAAAATTAGTGATTCAGTTTCCAAATTTACACCGCGTCGATTTCCTGAAAACGTCGTTTGTTTTAATTGTAAAGAACAAGGTCACCCTTGCTCCAAATGCCCAAAGCCTATTGTTCAGTGTTCATATTGTCGACTCATAGGACATACTGCAACAGACTGTAAAAAAAGAAATAATTTAAAACCAGATTCCGAAAAGACTAAAAGTATTTTGCAAGTGCTCTTTGCTGATAACCTGGAGCAGGAAGTAGAGCCTACTCCAGTTCAAAACAATGATATGTACAATGATAACAATGATATATACAATGTAACAATGATATATACATGACCTATTGGATGACAACTTGAGTAGTAAATATAAAATCGCGATCAAGGTCAATGGTAGACCAATAGCATGTCAAGTAGACTTAGGTAGCGAGGCAACCCTAATTCGCAAAACTAATGCCGGAAACCTGGGTCTTAATTGGGTGGCTATAGACAGCCCTCTATTACGTGGCTTAGGAAATGTACCTTATAAGCCATTAGGGCAGGTCCAGGTCGTCATTGAGGTACAAGGCATTACTGAAAAAAATGTAGACCTATTTGTTGTGGATGACCACCTTATCAATAGCCCTGTACTGTTAGGACATAATTTTACCGAGCGACCAAGCATATGCATCACTAAGACTGCAACGGACATAAAATTTGAAAAAGTAAATAAATTTAGTGACACAAAAATTTTGCTAAAAACTGAATGTGAGGTGGTGATAGGTGTAGGTGAAATGGGTACCGTACGGGTTAGAACAGATAATAATATTAGCGGTAATGTATACATAGGAGGTTCTGTAAGGGGATCCGAAGGGAATGAATATTACTTATTGCCAGGCGAATACGAAATCCATTCGGGAACATGCTTGTTGCTTATACAAAATCTAAGCAATCAATCTATAAGTTTAAAGAGAGATACCTTGGTTACACGAGCAAGATATTTAGACACTTTAAAACGAGTTTTGAGTGTAACCACGGATTGTCTTGCGGAGCATAACAAATACAACATAAATTGTGAGGAAAACTTGACAAATAATGAAAAGCAAAAGTTAAGGGACTTACTTACTAAATACAAGGTTTGTTTTTCTACTGGTATGCATGATTTAGGCTTTACCAATGAGGCTAAAATGGTAATTCAATTAAAAGATACCGAACCTGTCGTTTACCGGCCATACAGATTGTCATATTCGGAACGGCAATATGTAAAGGGTATGGTAAATGAACTAATGGAAAGTGGTATAGTTCGAGAATCAAATTCACCATATGCTAGCCCTATTGTGTTAGTGAACAAGAAATCGGGTGAAAAGAGACTCTGCGTGGATTACCGCGCGCTCAACAATAAAACCAAACGAGACCACTATCCCCTCCCACGCATCGAAGATTTGCTTGACCAATTATCAGGACAGTCTGTTTTCACTACATTAGACCTGGCGTCAGGTTACCACCAAATAGCCATAGCAGAAGAATCCATAGAGAAAACTGCGTTTGTTACGCCGGACGGCCAGTACGAATATACTCGAGTGCCTTTCGGTCTAGCAAATGCGCCAGCAGTTTTTCAAAGGGTCATGCACAAAGTTCTTGCTAAAACCAAGTACGTAGTGATATATATGGATGACGTGCTGATACCAGCGCCCTCATTCGAAGAGGGGTTGATTCGTCTCGAAGAGGTCCTTATTGCATTGCAAGAAAGTGGTCTTACCTTAAAAATGGAAAAATGCAATTTTTTTAAAGAAAAAATAGATTTCTTAGGATTCGAGATCAGCAAAGAAGGTGTAAAACCTGGGTCCCAGAAAATCCAGGCAGTCTCCAAATTTCCTACTCCAACTAGTCAAAACGATGTTCGAAGGTTTTTAGGTTTGGCGGGTTTCTTCAGGAGGTTTGTCAAAAATTTTGCAATGATTGCGCAGCCATTGACAAATCTGCTGAGAAAAGATGCCACATGGAAATGGAGTTCTGTCGAAGAAGACGCTCTAGAAACCTTGAAAAATCACCTGGTGGAGAGACCTGTTCTTGCTCTATATGATCATAATGCGGAAACTCAATTACATACTGATGCCAGTAAAATAGGCTTGGCCGGCATACTATTACAGCGTTCGGGATCAAACCCTTGGAGAGCCGTAGCCTATTATAGTAGACAGACTACCATCGATGAGCAAAAGTTGCACTCTTTCGAGCTTGAGACTCTAGCAGTGGTGAGTTCGCTCAGTAAATTTAGGATCTACCTGGTTGGCATCAAGTTCACAATCGTCACCGATTGTAACGCGTTGCGTTCTACCTTCACTAAACGAGATCTTATTCCTCGCATATCTAGATGGTGGATACAATTTTTAGAGTACGATTGTGAAATTGAATACCGACCAGGAGACAAAATGGCTCACGTTGATGCTCTAAGCAGGTGTCCAGTATCTGAAGACCGGCAACCACCACACATAATAGATGTTCTAGCTGTAAATCTTGATTCCTGGATAACTACTGTGCAGTCCAGTGACTCTGAAATTAAACTAATAAAAGAAATCTTAGAGGACCCATCAACTACAAAAATTGCCAATATCTATAAAGAATACAAATTGAAAAATAACAAAATCTTTCGTATCATCGACGAAAATACTTTACGTTGGGTAGTTCCTAGGGGAGTTCGTTGGCAGCTATTGAAAGCTAATCACGATGACGTGGGACATTTCGGGTTTGAGAAGACTCTGCAACGCCTTCGATTGCATTATTGGTTTCCGAAAATGCGGCGATTTACAAAAAAATATGTATCTGCTTGTCTCGAATGCGCTCACCACAAAATTCCATCTGGCGCAAAAGAAGGTGAGCTCCACCCTATCCCGAAAGTTGAGATCCCATTCCACACAGTTCATGCGGATCATTTGGGACCATTCATTCGCAGCAAACGAAAAAATACATACTTGTTAGTAATAGTAGACGCGTTTACTAAGTACGTCAATATCACACCCGTCCGTAGTACCAAATCCAAAGAAAGTATAAAAGTATTTAAACATTTTTTTAGTTACTTTGGCACTCCAACACGTCTTATTTCCGATAGGGGGACCAGTTTTACAAGCAAGAAATTTAAATTATTTATACAAACTATAGGAGTAAAGCATATTTTAAATTCAGTAGCTACACCTCGAGCTAATGGACAGGTAGAACGCTATAATCGCACTATTCTCTCAGCTCTTAGTACAATGTGTCACGGAAAGAGTCCTGATAAATGGGATGACTTTATCCCTGATGTCCAAATGGGCATAAATTCAACTCCACACGAGGTGACAAAGAAATCCCCTACTGAACTACTTTTTGGTAAAAAGGTAACCAATCCCTCACAAGGTATATTTAACGATATCATTGATGATATACGAGATTGTAATGGAGAAGAAAGCTTAAATTCTATTCGTACTCAAGCTAAAGTCTTAATTGATAAGAATCAGGCTATAAATAAACATAGGTTTGATAAGTCTAGAAAGAAAAGTACACAATATAAAGAAGGTGATTTAATTAGGGTATTAAGAGCTATAGTAGGACAGACAGGACAATCTAAGAAACTTGAACCTAAATGTCAAGGACCCTACAGGATTAAAAAGATATTGCCTAATGACCGTTTTATTATTGAGGACACTCCTTTAACTAGAAAAGGCAGGCGTTATGAAGGGACGGTGTCAATAGATAAAATATTTCCATGGCTTAGTTTTGACAATAATCCTACTAATGAATCTTCCAGTGATAACGACTCATCTGAAGGCTAACGCATTGTTCAGGCACGGCAGAATGTTAAGTCACACTATAACGCGGAAACCATAAGTCGATTCATCAAATACAGGAATAATTAAGGATTAAGTTAGCTAAGTAAATAATATTGTTATATATCTTCTATTTAATTACTCTGAATGTTTCGATTTATTAACTTTGAATTTTTGATTTATTTTATATAGAAATGTTATTAATATTCCGGATCAATCATAAAAAGTGATTAACAATTCATTACATATTACTAAATTACATGTAAGAATCTCATTAATATCAATCAATATTATTAAAGTTAATATTATGGTTTTTGGTTTATATAACACTCCTAATAATTCTGTAATCAATATTCTAATTTTATAATGATCTTCTCAATGTTGCCTAATGAATTAGCTTAAGTTATCCCTTGTTGCACATCTACCTTAAGTCTGTATAATTGAAACGAGAGGACTCGACCTTTAAGTTTGTATAATTGAAACGAGAGGACTCGTTTCGGGTCGGATGGCCGACTGTAACATCAGCCTTATTTCAGCCAGAACACTCTACCCTATATTACTCTAAGATAAATAATCCGGGATGGTTTAGAGTCAGAGGTGGAGGGGGAAAAAGTATATAAGTCTGTGCGGGACGCAAAGACGGGATTATTATTCGTCCGATATTTTTTGTATTGATCTTAAAGTTTATATGTAAGTTTGCAGAAGTTATAAATATAAAAGTTATGCAGAGATACACTTTTGTTTGACTTCAACTCCAAAGAAAGAACCTGAGGAAAAACATTCTAGAAGGAAAGTAACTTCACAATTTTGATTCGTCACAATTGTCTCGCACATATTTCGTCACTTGAATCGCACATATTGAAATCACTGGGTGTACTCAGAACGATACCTAATCACCCCCATTCACATAACATTACTGGTACTAAACTACCTATTACTTAAACTCAATTATTTAAGAAGGAATATAAAAGGATATTTTCTATACAAAATTGGTTGAAACTTTTGACTTCAAAACACACCCGTTGCGAAAGTGCTGGATAGGTATTTTTCATTCTATTTGTGACTTCCTCTCAACGTTTGTAAAGTGCACTTCAGTTAAGGCTGCGCAATCCATTTATTTTTTCCCATTCTAACTAAAGGGTTTGATAACTTCACTGATTCTCAAAACTGATAACACTATCGTTTTAGTTTATCGCTCAACTAAATAATATAAAAAAAAACATCTAAACATATTATGACTAAAGAAAAAAAAATTATCAAGATTTTTGCTGCGTCCATAAACGAGCTTGGCGTAGCCGTTATCAGCTAGGAGACACCCACTGCTAGACAAAGGCCTACTTCAGGCACAGTACAGATATCTACAATAATTCAACTTCATACAAATGGACGACACGCGACTACGCGGCTCGATCTCGGCGTGCGGCCAGTCGGGAGTGTCTGCATACCAAAACAATTGTTGATTGAGCTTTACGTTAATATGCGTATTGTTTATACTTTAGAATTTAAAAATACATCTTTTCGTGCGTCTCAGTCAAGGAGCAAGTATTTTTCGGTCGCTAATTTATAAGACCGATTTTTATTCAAACGTAAACATGGTATTTTGACATAAAAAGTATTTTTTTTGAACACATATTATTCAATTCACAACGTATTTTGTTTATATAAAAAAGTATATTTGCAGTCACAAAACTAAATGGAAATGGACACAAAGATGGCAAATGTAATTTATATGCTGAAGGCATATAATAGGGCTGCCTTCAGCCTACAGCGCTGCGGTCCACTCGCATTTATTTCAAAGATGCGGCCCAGTTGAATTACTGTAGATATTTGTACTGTGCCTCAGGGTCCTCCAAGTCACTCGGCCCCGCGCTGCTCGCATCCAGTATTTAACAGCGATGTCAGTATTCTGCCCATACAATGGCACTAGGAGAATTATCGGTGAACAACAAGTACGGTCAGCATCAAAAGTTGATGAACACATTTAAATTCTCAAAGTCGCTTTTCACCATATTGTGCCTTAATAACGATTAATATTGACTAACTTCTATGTTTTTTTATAACAACTATACATATAAGTCAGCCAATATTAGTCTTTATTCAATATGGTGAAAACCGACTTTGAAAATTGCAATGTGTTCATCAACTTTTCATGCAGACTGTACCTTACCGTACATAATGTTGAAAGTTACAGAATCGAGGCCAAGACTGTCCGTCTACCTTGTGGCCTGCCTCATCATCATCATCACAACTCTTTGTAATGAGCCCACTGCAGGGCATGAGTCTCTCCCCTGGGTGACGAGGAGGTATAGGCCATAATCCACCACGCTGGCCCAGTGCTGGGTGGTGGATGCCAGAATTTTTAGGGCACCAAAATTGCTTCTAACAAACCCTTACGACTACTGTATACAAGTATACAGCACCCGGGACCGACTGCTTAACGTGCCCTACGAAGCACGGAAGTCGTCGCGAGAAAATGGTCGGCGGTCACCCATCCAAGTACCGGCCGCGCCGAACGTTGCTTAACCTGTGATATCGTATGATACACACAGTAACCACGGCGCCACGACGACTTCCGTTGACCCAACCAAAGACTTTAATACTCCAACGGCAACCTTTTCTATGTGCTATATGTCATATGATCACGTTAGATTTTTAATCTTTCTTTTGCATGCGTGCTCCTAATTTTGTTAATTGAATAACTTTGTTGCTAAATCAATTAAAAGTCAAACCAATTGTCGTAAAGTTGCTTGGCTTTACTTAAGAAGTATTTGAGAGTGTGTGAGTTCAAAAATCAACTAATTGAATCCTCATTCTTTACAAACCACTATTACGCACATTATTTTATTTTATTCCTAAGTTTTCAATGATGGAAGCTAAGGTGTTTAAGGAGCGAGACTGTTCTTCAAAACTTCCCTTTGATATTGATACAAATTTTTCAGCAGATAAAGTTTAGGTTACAAAAAAAAATGTTTTAAATTTCAAAGCTCAAAGCTTGCTTAACGAGTATTAAAAAAAACTATTTACTTACAGCCTTTAATTGAATATTACGTGGCAAGATGCGATGGCTGCTGAAAAAGTGTATCATTTTTTTTGATCAAAAACTTTCACATTGTTAATAATAAAAAAGACTTTGAGATACTGCGACTAATAAATACAAATATTTCAAGTTTGTTGATTAAATGAGTGTTAACTTTTAGTATGAAAAAATATTATTTATTCTATGATTTTTGAACAAATTGAACCCTCACCCTTTTACCGTCGGACTACTAGACGCGGGCAGAACTTCCATCCGTACGTGGTAGATATTCCGAAAAGTCGAACTAAGCGCTTTGACAGTTCCTTTTTGATACGGGTCGCCAAGGTTTGGAATGAACTACCTGCGTCTATCTTCCCTAACCAGTATAGTTCTAGTACTTTTAAGCGTCGAGTGAATAGGTTTCTCGTGTATGGACGCATACCACCTTAGTCTTCATATTCACTTAACATCAGGTGTCATGGAAGACAAACGTCCCATCCATATTTTATACAAAAAAAAAATATCCGACAAATTTTCTTCAAAAACATAAGTTTCTTCATGAACGTCCAAAAGTTTCGACCATTTTCAAATTATCTTGTTTTCGATATGCCTCGTTGACCTTTTGGAAGAATTATGCAAGGTTGTGCTTCTAGAACCTTTGAAGAAGTTACCCATATTAAGAAGTTAATAAAACTTGATTTAAACGGAAATTACAATATTTTAGGAAGCGTTTGATGCAATGAATGACTCAATAGAAGTTCGGAAGCAAAGCCGTGATTCTAAACTTGACTTGGAAATACAAATCTGGTTATGTTTTTACGTAGTCATGAGTTCGTAGAAAGATTTTTATGATACGTCTAGTTATTGGGTTTTGAATAGTACTACATATAATCTATGAAAACAGAGCATTAAAAAACCAACTTCACGGCATAACTTTGGCTGAGTTGAGAGTGTCATCAACATAAAATTCTCCGAAATCATATATATTTTTTAAAAAGTTTAAATTTTCAATGAAGTACTCAACCGATTTCAAAGAAATTTAAATGGGCCAACTATGAAGTATCTTTTATTATATGAAACAATACTTTTCAAAATCAGTTCATAATTGTCTAAAATATCGTGTAACAAAGACATAAAAATAAACATACAGACGAATTGCAGTCTCTCGAAAAGTTGACTTATTACCCTTGCGAGGTGTAACCAAAATTTATTTTATTCTATTAGGAAAACTTAATGCTACATATTACAATTTTGAACTGACCTCCAAAAGGAGGAGGTTCTCAATTCGTGTGTATGTTTGTTTTTATAATTGGAAACCGATTTTGAAAATTCTTGTTTCATATGATAGAAAATACTATACTACATATAAATTACATCGAAATCGATTGAGCACTTCATGAAAAATTTTAAATTTGGGAAAAATTATGTATGAAGTCGGAGAATGTTTTACCTTAAGACATTATAATTCAGTCAAAGTTTTGACGTGAAGTCGGTTATTTTAATTCTCTGCATTCGTTGATTAGGTATAAAATAATATGGTAGAATGATATAAGGCATTTTACAAGTTTCCACAAATGATTTATGTATTATGTAACACAATCCATAGAAATCGTTTTTATTTAGTATTTGACGAAGATTTTGTGATCTTATCGCATGACTTAATTTTAGTTTCAAAATTTAATTCTACATTTCTTTACAAATACCGTGTGAATTTAATTAAATTTGGATTGGCTGAGTTGAATGAATTGTAATATTAATGAATTGTGAATACAAAATACTTCGTACAGTTTTTTTGAATATTTTAAACAATAAGTTTGAACTTATGATACTATGCTAATGATGCTATGATACGACTATTTTATTCCATTCTTATTCAAATACTCTGGTCCCAGTTTGTCATATTCGTATTGTGCATCCATAGCTCATTGCACCTACTAGGTAAGCAATTTGGTTGTGGCATGACATTCCCAAGTAGCATTCGGGGTTCTATATAAGATGTCTAGTCGTTCACATGTACTCTACAAGCTGTGTATGTCAGCTGTATATGAGCTGTATAGCTTGCTATAATGCTTTTATTGAACCAGTTTGGGCACAAATTAGACAGCCTTAAGTTCACTATGGCTGTACATTAGAAGTATAATAGCATTATAATAGCAGTTTAAGTAGTAACATCGATCTTAAGGCTGACTTACGGCACTATATGGAACGCAGTGTGAACCATACAACGTACATGAGTGCAATAAAGAGTAATAAGTGGCTAAATACACAGCCTACACAGTTAAAATCGGACAAAAGTACTCCAGTAAGCTACCTTAAATTCACCGCGGTCCTAAATTATTTCCACGTGGAAATCATTTTAAAATTTAGTTTGACAATTGTACGGAGTGCAAGGATTCGGGGCAAAACTAATAACTCCGGCGGATTATGCGGTAAGTACCTGTTTTATATAAGATATCATGTTAATGCCATGGGAATGCAACTTTATCGTGAAATGTATACATATTGCCAACTAAAACTTTCACGCGCCTCTGTAAAAACGCTTTATTCATTTTGAAATATTTAAAACTGGCTAAGAGGAAAATTTACATTTTCAGTTTTTGATATTTTATTGGCATTATAATTATACTACGGTAATTAATTTTAACATGAAACCAAAACTCATTCGCTCTATCTGCGTATTTTGTGATAAATCTGCATTAATCTTGTAGATTTATTTGGTAAATATTTTAGGTTACGTAGAACAAAATGGTGGAAATGAAATACGGCTATGTGAACTGTTATAACTCCTATTTAATGCGGTAAGCGTATATTAGGTTCACATGTGTTCTGTTAGAATGCTGTTATCTATATGAAGTCCCACATTTGTACACTACAGCGCCAAGGTCGATTAATTTATTCTAATGTGAACTTATGTACAGCTTTAAGATGTAGTTCAGGGCAATTGTGTATCTTTAATTCTTTCTTCAAATACTTAAATTTTAGAGATCCGCAATAAAAATTATTAATGTCCGTTAAATGCCCAGTTAAAAATGCCCAGTTACTAATAGTCAAGTATGAATACCTAAAGTACAAATTTTGTAACAAACTAACAAAAATCACCTTTTCGTGTGAGACACACAGTTGGCGTCAGAGTAGTTACATTACAAAAACACTACTCTGTTCAAGGAGGTATTTAAAATAATGTAAACAAACTAGATAAACAGGGACAACATTATGCCCTGCGACAGAAAAGGACAGAAAATAATAGTTGTCACTCAGCCATAGTAACAAACACTGTTTACAATCTTTTAAAGGTGAAATACACCTGTCAGCACCGTAAGCGCCGCCGCGCCGAGTCGGCAAGTGTAATAGTGTAACCATATTTTCCAGCATTTATCAGATAAATAACTGTTATTCCTGTTATTTATGTGATTAATAACTGATATTTCTGATATTTATCTGTTAAAATTCTGTAAAATATGGTTACACTAGCAGACTTGGCGCGTACGGCGCTGAGGGGTGTACTTTCACCTTAAATATCTACTTAGACAAAGTTTATGCTATTTATTTCTGACAAGTAATCATGCGCATTCCTTCTAACAAGTAAGCGAGAAATAGAGGCAGGAACGGGATAGGTATAGATCCTCTGATCATTCACGTGCAACGTGCGCCCGTGACGTGCGTGATGGCCAGATTAGTTATTGTATTGTTTTTAGTTGCAAAATAAATACCACGTGAAGTGCATGTTTCTGTGAGTGTCACCGTTATCTGTATTTTAGAAAGGTACCTATTATTTGTTATTTTGTTTTAAGGAGCGTGTGTGTACGTATTATTTGTTTATTAGTATAAATTCATTTATATGACTGATTTCATTGTGGTTTTAGGTCAGTTTTATGTTAGGCTATGAAAATGTGAATCTATATAAGTAATAAATACTTGCTAGGTAATTTGTATTCATATGGAGGTTTAATATCACGCAATATCGTCTCTGGATTTTTTTCCAAACGATCAAAGCGAATTTTGAATAAAGCAGCGATAACACGTACCAATTCAGAATACATTGCTGGTTATCTTGACTTTATTGTAAATAATTCCATCCATAATAACCAGCAATGGAATGCTGAATCGGGATGAGTAATCGCTTCTTCAAATTCGTACATGTTGGTATTTTGGCTTAAGGGTAATGCTTTGTTGTGTATATGTTGATGTGTGTCTCATATTTAATTTTAATTATTAAAAACAGATACTATTATTTTTTTAATGATAATGAATGTACTAGTAGGTATTCATCCAATTATTCTCTTTCAGACAATGCCGTTTAAGATTGTACAGACTGTGGAAAAAGGACGACCCACATTAAGTATTGTACCGTATGTTTGGGAGGACGATGGAAAACTATTCTGGCCTACAGAAAAAGTTAAAAACCGAGCACGACTCGCAAGAGACGAAAACTCTTTTCCAAATCCAAATTGGGACATTTTGGATTGCGTGGTAAAACGAAGTAATATTGCAACGTATGCCGAAGCGCAAAACGAACTACGCATCATGGAAAATTATACAGACACGGACAATGAAACAAGTGAATCGCGCCCTAGCCCAGCACCTGTAAGACCAGCGGCAATACCACCAGCAAACCGTTTTGAAAATATGGTGCAAAATTTGGTAAGTGATTAAATTTTTTTCAGCAACACATATAAACATTTAATAAAAACTTGTGTATTGCACCGAGCGCAGGCTGCCGGAGGGTTACAATTTAGTGCCTGTGGTATTTTGTTTTAGTAGGCTAGGCCTAGGCACCCCTAAAACGGAGAAAATTGTTTGATTTATGGCAACACTGCAATTAATTTACCTATTTATGATTTAATATATTTTTTGGATTTTCTCAGATAATTTTATTTCAAGAAGACTAATTTGGCACTAAACAGATTTAGATCAAACTCTTTACCTACATACTAAAATATACAAAGCTTAACTATCAATTCTCTGAAAATATTGAACGGATTCGTTGGCTCGTGGTTTTGTCGGCGACTCATCAACCGCGGATGCAAATTCGACTATCTAATTCCATATGTAAATTATTATTGGAATAAAAATAACAGCCCAACTTCAAAGTTTTATTATCGTACAAGACAAAAGTTATGATTTTTTGTTTGTTTCAGATGCCAAGTGCCATCAACGCGGGAGCTACAAGCAATCAGATCGAAGCTAATGATGAAATGTCATGTCTAACCTTCTTCGACGGCGAACAGTGTATTACAAATCAAAACATTTTAATTCAAAAAGTTAATAACCAAAAATTAATACTGCAAAATCTTGTTGAAAGCGTTCAAAAACTTACTCAAAAAGTGTCTGAGTTGTCTGTACAATTAGATGAATGCATGTTAAAATTTGTGAAAAAAATCGAGCAGCCAGTGTCTGTTACTTTATTAAACGACGCTAACCAAGTTGATAAGGAATCGTTTATTTTTAAACAAATAAGTGACAAGCAACAACTAGACAATCTGGAAAGAAGTTTAATAAATAAAACTGAAAGATCAAAACTACAACAACAGCTGGGATTTTTGTTTCAACCATGTGAAGGAAATGGCTTGACCTTTGCCTATAAATTGATCGACTCAATGGTTTCACGGGAGTTTCTGTGTGAATGCTCCTGGTCTGGGGGAAGCCGTGGCAACGTTTCGAAGGTCCCTATAAAAGACTACAAAAACTTTGTCAAATTCTTCTGTGATATGATACGTTCATGGGATTGTAAATTTACTATGGGACAAACTGAAAAGTTTTTTAAGGTCATTCTGAAAAATGCTGTTAAAAGGAAGTCAATGAAAGACTTAAGATCCTCTTCAAAACGAGTCAGAAAAATTAAATCAAAACCAAAAGACCAGGCAAGCACAAGTAAGCAAGAAGTTTCTGCTGATTTAAAAATTAATCAAAATAAAGAATCAAATGAAACATTAGAGATGGAAATAGCAGAAGTGGAGGATGAAGACGAAGAAAGTTTGCGCTAATATTTTTTATGCGTTTTTTGTCAATATGGCATTCTTTTTTTATTATTATGTCTGGTATAGTACATATAGAAATTTAATGACACGGTAGTTTTTTCCTACTATAACTTTGCGAATGCTTTTTTTGTAACATTTCACCGTAAGCCTCGTTACAAAACCGGTCATGACCAGTACTTGCCTTTAGTTGATTTTTGTTTCTACTAGGCTGATTACAGCTTAAGTAATAATTATTTTTTGGTAATGAGACTTAAAAATTTTTAATATCTCCGTTTATTAGAACTTATTATATGCTGATTATATAATACGGGTACTTTATGCTCAGTTATGTACGTAACAAATTAGGCTTCATGTAAATACACAAAGCCTTGTTTGTTAGGATAGTTAATTTCGAAAATTATACAGGAAGCAACAAAACGGGTAAACAAGCCGAAAGAACCTAGGTACTCATGAAACTGAACATCTTTTCCCATGGAACATAATTGTTAAATACTTAAAATAATTGGACCTCCCAAAGCAAATTAACTAGCTGATCAACAATTTTGTATGGAAGGTCCCAATTTTTTTACTATTACGACCTATGTTCTATAGCCGTTCAGTTTCATGAGTACCACTTTGTCCTCTTTTCGGCTTATTATACCCTTTTTATTACTCCTGTTTTTGAAAATAATTTTATTACTTAAATGTTGTTTGATACAAAGTGCTATTTTTATTAAAAAAAATTAGAATACTTAAAATAGTTAATTATGTAAGTATAAGTATAATGTCTCCGTTTTATAAAACTCATACTGATTATACACGTTTTCGATGTATAAGGTAGGTATTTTAAGCTTAGTTTCATAACTAAGCTTATGTTGTTGTGTAATGTTGATTTGCAAAAAGCCTTGATAGTTGTTTAAGTTTAATTTTGTTAAATATTTTTTGTTATACTTACCTGATTTTGTTACAATTATTTTATGTTATAATAATGTTGTTTGCTACCAAGTGTTATTTAGATAGAAATATTTAGACTGATTAAAATAGGTAGTTAGCTAGTATAAACTAGTCTTTACTCTGTTTTATAAGAGACAGCCCACCGAAAAATTTGTGTGCTACGTTGGAACTGGACAATTTTCCATTTTTTGTCGGTATGTTGATATGTTAATTGTGTGAAAAAAAGGTAATAAAAGCCAATAATATCACATCAAACAGTATTTTATTTATATGTGTGTAACAAAGGGATAAAAAAATTAAATTCTTTGTGTTCAATACATACTAATTTACATTTAATCTCTTTTGGTTCTAAGACGATCAAAGTATGGGTACTATTCTGCTGACATCTTGATTTGTATATCGCAAGATGAGACGATTTTATTGAATATTCAAAAACGTCTTCTGTGTTGTTGATTTTATTTCCTTTAATCAAAATCTTATTGTGGTTGAATTTTACGCAGCAAATTTTAACAACCTCGTTGCATTTGGTAAGTAAATAACTGTCTTTTTCTTTGCTGGAAAGTTTAAAATCTTCAAAATTTAATACATTATTGTTTTTAATTGTGTTCACAAAAGGATATTTCTTGTCTTTATGTGTTTGAAAATGAATATCATCCATATTTTCAGCCAATCGTTTGGCAACTTGAGACAGTGGTTTTCTTCCTGATCTCAACATACTTTTGATCATAAATAACATATTCTCGAAGGGATATGCGTTGAATGTCATCAGAGGGCCAAACATTTCAATTTCATTCGTCAGGTGTAGTAAGTTGTGTATGTTGCTTGTAACGTAGCCTGAACCATAGAAGTCTTTGTAAAATTTTACAAAATGTTCCAGAAGCTCCTTTGCTAATGGCAACAAAGTTCGGTATGTTTCTGTTGAGCAGATCGTTATACTACAATATAGTGTTAAGAAATGATTATAAGCTTCATTGTTCATAACATCAGGCAAAATGACAATACTTAAATAATGAAAAAATGCTCTAAATTCTGACGCTTTCCAATGTGCTAATGAATCTAAACCTCGCACTGCTCGATGCACTTCTGAAGGCAGTTTGCAGTTGCATAGAAAATTTGAAACCAGTGCAATATCACTTGCCCGCATTTTAGTAATATATTTGCCAAAGTTGCCGTCACGCCAACCAATCAGTAATCTCTTCATAACACCCAAGTCGATCAAATGAAGTGAATCGGCTACAATAAATTGGTTCACCATGTCAATAGGAAGATTTAATAAAGGAGAGTCATTTTTATGATGCAAGCCATAAATTTTGTTTCTAAATCCTTCATTTGTCCTTTCAGGACACAAAGACTCAGAAAATGTGACGGTATGTGTGGTATGCGAATATTCTCCAACTGTAGTACATTTATGGCAGCCGTGTTTACCGTTAAAATTGCAGACTCCTGCAAAAAAATATTTTAAATCAAGTTATAATAATATAAGCAAAAAGTTAATAAATTTCAAATAATTGTGTCATGTGCGGATCGTACCTACGAACCACAGAATAGAAGGCAGTTTCACTACCAACCATCTGAGCTATCAAAGTTATCTAGAAATACTAAGAGATGCATCAATAATTTCAACTAGTTATTTATCGATATTGGGTGCATAATGGCGATAATATGCGACACTAAGATAGACTTACCTTTAATATAAGCTCTAGCTGGCGAGTCACAAATGAAGCATCTGATTTGTATCTTTATAGTTTTCTCTAAGCGCTCAACTACAAGACCTTCTTCTAATAATATCTTCATGTCATTTACAAAATCTTCTAAAAATTCATTTAATTTTTTTGGTTTTCCTTTCCCAAAATAGATTCCAATAATAAAAGGCCGAATCCTGGGATTTTCAAAAATGTTACCTAATATGGGCCAAAATTCATTTGTGGAACTTTTAAAAATAGGCAAACCATCCACATTTATGTTAATTGAAATCATATCTGGAATATCCGTCCAATTTAGCAAAATGCTCTTCAAAGGTTTTGCTATCCCATTGTGCCAGTATTGACCTCCTTCTACATTTTTTAAAATGACATTAACGGGAGTGCATAAAATTGTTCTAGCATCAGAAGGTAGTGTTCCTGGTTTAAATTCGTTTATTATGTTTGACAATTTATTCAAAGCAGAATGAGGAATACGATTTTCATTAGCCCATGTTCTTATTTTTTTGCGAAAGGTTAAACAATTATCCAAATCAAAATTGTATTCACTATCACTAGAACTGCAATCACCACACTCAGATATCTGTATATTTTGAAGGGAACTTTCAAGTTCAGGCATAATATTTTCCTCTGGATCATGTACGGAACCACCAACAACGGTTGAAGTCGCACTTGTTGAAGCCTTATCGACGGGCTCATTTCCGGGCGTCGTTGTCAATCGACTGTTTATTTTCAAATATTCTTTTGCAATTTTTCTTCTTATTCCACCGGTTCTCGCTCTTATTTTCCAAGATTTTTTATACATTTTCACAAATTTTATTGCACGTGACGTAAAAACATACATTTGCAATGGCGCTTGGGAAAAAGTGTAATAGAATATCACATTCACATTCATGTTCAGCTTACAGCAAATAAAAGTAGTACTTGTGGACAAATAAACTGCTATTGATGTTAATGGACAACACATATAGTCCTTCTAACAGCCTACAGTCCACATGTGAATTATTTAAACACTTCTATACAGATAGTAAAAAAAGGTTATTTTAAGTATCACAAACAAGTCCTTATACAGCAACTGGCTGTATAACAGTCTAAAACAAGTAAACATAACAGCCTTGGGCTTTATAAATGACCACAAGTGTTCTATTAAAATGCTAGCTCTATAACATCGAACAAGTAGGCCGTTAAACAGCGGTTGCCGTATCTCTACCCTCCTATAATGCTCTTAGTCAGAAAGCTGACTAAAGGGTAGTTGTTAGAGTATTATAACACCCATAATCGTATAAAAGTATTACTCTACACTCCTATACGTCCCTTAGAAAGGTATAGGTGTAATTAATTGCAATAATGCAGCTAATAAATCACGAGTGAACTGTAGTAATGCTTTAAGTTCACCTTGGAACTAAATGTGTACTCTTAAATGGAATAAAATGCTACTTGGGTTGGCTCTCACAATTTAGCTGTCTTGTGTTTGTTGTTTCTTCATGTCACGGTCAATTTTTACAGTACCTATTTGTATTAATTTGATAATTCTGACTGAAAAAGAGTGCCAAGAGTTTTTTTCCGCCGGCTTTTTTGTCTCTTGGTCTACTGTATTTTTTTTTTTAGATTTTTTTTTTATGTTGGTGTCCCCTAAGAATTTCTATGACTGGTGATTTGAATTAGGCCTTTTTATCTTAGATCAATGCTACCCTGCTCCGAAATAATATTCTATAAATACTCTAAGCAAAAAATTTTTATCAAGTACTATTATAGAAAATCTCTATAAATTAAGGTGGTCTCGAATCCGCTATCCCTTACAAGAGTGATTTTATCCAAGTCCAGTCTGATTGTAGTGCACGTTGTTACAAATAGAAAAAACGCCCATTTCCGATCGATAACCGAGGCTCTTCGGGTTTTAAATTCAGGTTGTTTATGGCAAAAATCATTTAACATGACATATTATTTTATTTTATTTATTTTATTTTATAAAGTGCATTGTATTTTGCACATTTATTTTCAGATTCATATGTCTTAGTGCCTGACCTAGATTATTTGAAGTCGTTTGTCGTTTGTGAAGTCGTCGTGGCGCCGTGGTTACTGTGTGTATCATACGATATCACAGGTTAAGCAACGTTCGGCGCGGTCGGTACTTGGATGGGTGACCGCCGACCATTCATATCTCACGACGACTTCCGTACTTCGGAGGGCACGTTAAGCAGTCGGTCCCGGGTGTTGTATACTTGTATACAGTAGTCGTTAGGGTTTGTCAGAAGCCATCTAGGCGCCCTAAAAAATCCTGGCATCCACCACCCAGCACTGGGCCAGCTTGGTGGATTATGGCCTATACCTCCTCTTCACCCAGGGGAGAGACTCATGCCCTGCAGTGGGCTCATTACAAAGAGTTGTGATGACCTAGATTTTATAATAAAAATGAAGGAGACATTTCTTCTCTTTTTTATTTAATTTATTAAAATGTTTGCTTACTAGAGTCTAGCTAATGAAAGTAGACAGCGGGGTATTTTGCAAACTTTTTATATGGCAGTAACAGCATGTCATCAATGTCGTTTTTCTGGTGTCACTGTTGTCAATCGAACGGTTGTTGGTTTTTTAAGTAATTGAGATTTTGGAATTTTCCTTTTTGAAAATGAATAAAAAATAAAAATTCTGATAGTTTCATAATCAATGTAGGAAACAGCGATACCAGTGACTGGCGATTCATTCCATTCAGAATTGCTGGATTGTTTCATTTTTAAACCTGATTAACACTAGTTTTCTATTATTTTAATTATAAACTTCTCATTAAAAAGTAGGACAATACCATATGGTTATTTTTTACAGTAATTGTATAAAAAAATTAACAAAGTATCAAGTTTGTTTAATCCATTTATTTCGTACTATAGTCGGGGTAACCATGACGCTATTTTTTTAATTCGCCAGGTCTTTCTAGTCTCTACTTTCATTAGCCAGACTATAGTAAAAAAAATACATTTATACTATTGATTTGATATCTCAGCAACTAATTTCAAGTTTAAACTAAATGGTATTTGTTATTGAATAATACTAAAGTTCATGTCAAAACATTAGAGGTTCTTACACGCTTGCGTCAAAGAAGCAAGCAGTACAACGTCAACAAAAACGCAACATCGGGTCATAAAAATCAAAACATACATACACTTATAATGTCGCAGTCATCTGGTTGAATCAGCCACTCAATTGGACGCCTAGACCGAATCAACGGCCTAGGCCGATAGTTGATTGAACACGAAAAACTCAACGTTTAACAACTTGGCGTGTTGAAAGTTAGCCCCTTGAAGATGGCTGACCAAAATTCAACCAAGTGATTTAAATTTGGTACAGTTTTGGATAAAGTAATAAAACAAGTAGGTCATGGTAAAATTATCTGTCATGACGGAAAAACCAGTCAAGCAAAATTTTTTTTATAAGATTTTTATTTTATTTATTTCAATTACAAGGAAATAAAGTCCATTGTGGCGCATCGCCGGGTACTGCCGCACAACGCTCGCTTCGCTCGCTCGGCTCGCGCGTAAATATAAATATCATAAATATATTAAAATAAATTCCGTTTTAATGTTTTAATATTTAAACCAAACATCATAAATTTAACAATATCCAATTTAACTAAATGGCTAAACAACGTTTAGGCAACTGGTTAAACGTTGCGATCAACGACTTGACTAATTGTCCTTAAGCCGGTTGAAACGGCCTAGGCGTCCAATTGAGTGGCTAATTCAACCAGATGACTGCGACATATACATACATACATACATAACGTCACGCCTGTATCCCTAATGGGGTAGGCAGAACACCAGAGGCTATAAAACCATCTGATGTCACGTTTGACAAATTTGGAGGTATTACAATGATGGAGACAGACTATTGCAATGACTAGGGGTCAGCCCATCGCCCGCAAAAACGCCTATAAAACCTCTGTGCCTTAACTGACTTTTATAGTATGCCCGGGAAGGGAAGCAGCTGGCACACTCTATCTACTCCCAGGGTTGTAAATTGAAACTGCATGGGGTAGACTTGATGCTTCTTTAATTCGGCCGAAATTAAGGAGTTACATAGGGTTATGTATTATAACTTGTTTTACATTTCTCTTGACGCTAATATAATATTGTTAAACATGGCATGGCGGATGGCCTTAATTAGCGGGTTGTGTACGCTTCGGTCGACGTCGCGTTGGGAAAAAAAGCTGCCGGCGCGCGGGCAGATGTGCTCGAGACGAGGCGGCGGCGGGGGTAGCGGGGCACGCAGGGGGGCGAACCGCGCATGCGAGTGCCAGGCAGAGACGGCGGGCGCGCGGGAACGACTCTTGACTGCTCCCCGCGCCCTTCCACCCTAGCGTCGCTCTGGGGCGCCGACATCCTCCGCCCGTTGACAGCCGCTGGCTTCAACTTTCTCCTCAGCTGGCAGGAGCACGACATAGTGAACAGCTCGGCGTATGGTGCCTCTTGCGGTGTACACGTCGACCACCCGACAGATGCCGTCGTCGCCCTTGTGGAGTCGCGTAATGCGCCCGAGACGCCACTGATGAGGCGGCAAATTTGGTTCTTTGATGACAACCATGTCACCGATGTTGGGGCCCTCGCTGCCTGTCTTCCATTTGTTTCTCTGCTGCAGTTCGGACAGGACCTCCATGCGCCACCGCTCCCAGAAATCGATGCGAAGCTTTTCGAGCCGGCTGTAGTCTGGCTTCAGGTCTTGCGCTGCAAGAGAGGGAACCGACGTCAGTGGTCGTCCGATAAGGAAGTGACCGGGGGTTAAAGGGGTGAGGTCGAGTGGATTTGTAGAGAGAGGGGATAACGGTCGGGAATTGAGGATCGCCTCTATTTGTGCAAAAAGCGTCGTCAATTCCTCAAAAGTCATGGAAGTTTTAGCTGCCACCCTTCTTAAATGGTATTTAGCAGCCTTAACGCCAGCCTCCCAGAGGCCTCCAAAATGTGGTGAATATGCTGGGTTAAACTTAAACTTGATACTATCAGTGGATGCAAAATCAAGTACGGACTCACGACTGGAGCGCAAAACCCTACCCAGTTCATTGTTTGCTCCTACAAAATTGGTGCCATTGTCGCAAAAAATCTCATTTGGTTTACCTCTGCGGGCAATGAACCTGCGCAGACAAAGCAAGAACGATGAAGTGCTCAAATCGCTTACTACTTCCAAATGCACTGCTCTGGTGCTTAAACAGACAAACAAACAAAGATAACACTTAGTTATACGGTTACCTCTACCCTTCTTACTAGATATTAAGAATGGTCCCGCAAAATCAGTGCCGGTGCTATAGAAAGGGTAAGTAATGTTTGTTCTAGGTGATGGCAGGTTTCCCATTATCGGCTGTATTGTGCGGCCGCGAAAACGAACACATATGACGCACTGTTTGTACACCTTCCGCGCCAAGGCTCTACCTGCGATAGGCCAGTAGCTATCACGTACAGTCGATAACAACAACTGCGGTCCTGCATGAAATAAACGATTGTGTTCACTCAACATTAACAAATAAGTAAATCTATGTTTACTGTCTAAGATTATAGGATGTTTTTTATTAAATTCAAAATTAGAGGCCCTTATTCGACCACCCACTCTCATTATACCATCTGAATCTATGAACGGATTTAATGACAATACCTTGCAATTTTTATTTAATTGTGTACCTGTCTGCAATGCTCGTAATTCCACAGTAAATGATTCTAATTGACAAAGTTTAATAAGCGTAATCCTGCCCTTATTAATTTCATCAGTGTTCAAAGGCCCACTACACTTGAATTTTGTTTTACAATTATTGCTGAAACGCAGTATGTAAGCTACTATTCGAATAATCTTATTAAAACTTGAATATTTATTAAAGTCGATGCCTAAATTCAAATATTTGTCTGAAATGGACTCTGTTTGCAAATAAACTTTCATTTCTGGTAAAGCAACAGAGTTATGTAACCGCTGTGGCCAGGCTGATGACTCTTCCTTCAAGAAGGAGGGTCCCTCCCACCACAAAGGCTCATGCTGCAACTGTTCTGGGTCAACACCTCTGGAAGCTAAGTCGGCTGGGTTCAACTCAGATGGTACATGCCTCCACGAGAAACCCTGAGTGAGTTCGGTAATTTCAATGACTCTGTTACTAACAAACGTTTTTAAGAGACTTGGCTGAGACTTAATCCAACCAAGCACCACTGTAGAATCAGTCCATATTACCTTAGAACTTATTTTGTGAGAATGTATCGACTTTATAACCTTGTCTGACAACTGAGCGTCCAGTAGGGCCCCACACAGCTCCAGACGTGGTATTGTAGTGGGCTTTATAGGTGCAACCCTTGCCTTAGCGCACAAAAGATTGACTGTGATGTTGCTTTCCTTATCAACAGAGCGTAGATAGACACAGGCACCATACGCTGCCTGCGAGGCATCTACAAAACAATGAAGTTCAATTAATATTGGTTCATTACTCAATGTATACCTATGTAATGTTATTTCCGCTAGTTTATGCATTTTTTCTGAAATTTTATTCCACTTATTGGCTATAGAAGGTGGTACTGGGTCGTCCCAGTTCAGCTTCTCATTCCAAAGCTGTTGTAAAATAATCTTAGCCTTAATTATAGAAGCAGATAAGAGCCCTAACGGGTCAAAAATTTTACATATTTCTGATATGATAGTACGCTTGGTGATTTTTTTTATCTGAACTCAAGTTTATAGTGAAGGTTAAAACATCACTTGATGGTGACCAATTCAATCCTAAAACCGTTGAATGTTTGCTTAAATCAAGAGTTTCAGTTGATGTTTTATTACCAAGTGCCTCAGGACAATTAGTGCGAACCTTGTGTAAAGGAAAACAAGCTGATGATAGTGCTTGCATAAGGCCGTTATACAACTTACTTATATCACCTTTATTTTGACATCCTGAATTCACATCGTCTATGTATATATCATGCTCTAACATATTTGCAATAGTAGTGTCCTTACATTCATGAGCTAACTGATTAATGCACTTAGTGCTTAAAAATGGAGCAGAGGCTGTTCCGTAAGTTATAGTATTAAGCTGTAAAATTTTGAGAGGGTCAGTTTTGTTGTCCCTCCATAGTATTAGTTGCAAGTGCCTCTGAGAAGGGTGCAGTTCAATCTGTCTATACATATGCCTAATGTCACCAGTAAGTACATACTTATGGCTTCTAAACCTTAGTAAAATTGCAAGCAAGTCATCTTGTACTACGGGACCCACATATTGTATGTCATTTAGAGATTTTCCAGTAGTAGACTTGGCACTGGCATCAAATACCACACGCAATTTTGTCGTTTCGCTCTTCTCCTTGAGCACTGCATGATGTGGCAAATAATAGCCAAAATTAGGGCGTTTTATTTCACTTAAGTGACCTAATTCTTGATATTCCTTTATAAACGAGACATATTTTTCCTTTAATTGTGGATTCCTATCGAATTTATTTTCTAAAGAGCTAAAACGTTTCCTAGCCATAGAGTAAGAGTTGCCCAGTGCTTTCTCTGGAACCTCTCTAAATGGCATCTTAACTGAAAACCGACCATTAGTTAGACGCTTAGTATTTTCAGAAAAATGTGTATGACAGATTTTATCTTCCAAACTTAATTTGTTATTAGATGGATTAACTTCCTCAAGCTCCCAGAATCGCTTCATATCATTGTGAATTTCCTGATTGAAGTTACACATGACGTGACCAGTATTACTGTTTCCTACTGGGCCACTGACCAACCATCCTAGATGAGAGCTTAGCAAGACAGGCCTACCTAGACCCAATGATATGCGCTTGGACCCTACAATATCCCAATATATATCTGCCCCTAAGAGAATGTTTATTTCAGAGGGATGGTGGAATTCAGGATCTGCAAGCTTTAGATTTCGCGGTAAATTAATGTTATGAATGTTTACAGGAGCACTAGGTAGCATGCCTGTAATTCGTGGAACAACCAAACATTTAATTTCTTTATGAAATGATCTTGTATGCGATTTTATATGTAATATACAGCGTTCAGACACATTAAACGTTACTGTATTAATACCTGAAATTTTTAGGGGTTCAGCAGTTTGTGCTTGAAGCCCCAGCCTAGCCTTTAAGGACTCCGTTATAAAGGAAGATTGGCTCCCTGTATCTAGTAGCGCTCGAGCAAGAAAAGTCTGTCTAGTATGTATATTAACTACTTGCACCATAGCGGTACACAAGAGGACCTGGCTTATTGTAACCGCAGATAGTGAAACTGGCGATGGTTCACTTTGACTAGGTGTTATTGCATTGGATGAAGTCCTTTCTGTCCTATTGTCCGCCTGGTTGTCACCATGAAGTAAAGTATTATGCTTTCGATTACATTTTCTACAACATTTTTTACTGAGGCAGCGTGTAACATGGTGACCCTCTCGCAAGCAGTTCGAACATGCATTTAATCTTGCTAATTCGTGACGCCTTTCCCGAATATTCATGTTAATAAACTTAGGGCAGCCATATATGCGATGACCTTGTTCGCCACACAATATACACAAACATTCCGTTTTTTGTCCATGGAAGAAACAAAAGAATTTGTGTTCCCTTTAAACTCCTTTGATTGGTTAAAGTGAATGTTTTTCTTACTATTATGAAATTTATTTTTACTGTAATTAGATATTTCTCTGTCACTTGATTCTATTGCTGTTTCTAAAATATTAGCCCTACTGCGAATAAAACTATAAAAATCCTCCAATGTAGGAATATCAGGTAAGCTAACCTTGTGTTCCTCCCATTTTCTATTTGTGACTGCATCTAATTTCCCGGATACCATAAAGATAATTAAAGGATCCCACTGGTCAGTAGGCTGTCCTAAAGTATTAAGCGCTCTTAAATTTTTTATAATTGTGTCTATCAGACTACGCAAACCTTGATGGCATTCCTTAGACAATGTCTGAATGTTAAATAGCGCCTTTAAATGATTATTAATTAAAACAGACTTATTGTCATAGCGTTGACACAATAATTTCCAAGCAACATTGTAATTTACAGAAGTAAACTCTAGAGACTTGATTACTTCAATGGCACCATTATACAAAGATGACCGCAAGTAGGTAATGAAATTTGTTTATATCCGGTATGGACTCATTTTTATTTATCAAAGAGTTAAACATGTCTCGAAATTCAAGCCATTTTATGTACGAACCGTCAAAGGATGGTAACTTAATAGTAGGGAGCTTAATTGAGTGAAAATTTGATGAAGTTGAATCATTTTGACACAAAGGTTTCTCACATTTCTCATTAAAACTTTCTATTAAACTTTCAATTATGGAAGTAACAGAATAAAATTTACTTTCAATGGTTTCTCTAAGTTTAATTGGTCTTCCAACTCGGAATCGATGCAATTTTGTTCAATTAAAGACTGGACTTCATCAAATTTTATCATTAAATCATTGCAATTGTCCAACCTTCTTTTTAATTCCTTAATTGTTAAGTTTGTAATTTCAGACTGTTCAATGTCCTGAACATAATCACACAATTTAGTTAGACGGCCCCTTATACTAGCCCTTTTCCTCATTAAATCATTCGACTCGTCTTTAGACATGGTTGAGTTATATTTAATACAACTAAATAGAGCAGTGTATTTGCAATATTAAAATTAAGTTAAAGATAAACTTGAGTTAATTTAAAATGACTAAATTAATTGAGCGACGTAACAATGAACTAGGAACTAGGTAATTTATGTGCATCAAACCCAATCCTTTTGTGCAGGGTGGCTTGTAGGTTATGCGCTCCAGGTGTCTTGCTGTCTCGATGACGCGCGACGCGGCGCTAAAATCAGCAAACAAAATGGCTGCCGCGATGTTTTGCATTCACTGAAATGTTTAAATTAAATGTTTAATCACATGAAGCAAGCGTGCGCAGTTCAAAGGGGGATGCAATGATAAATTAGCTAAGGTTACAAGGGGGTGCAATGATAAATCAGCCAAGCTGAGAATCAATACGTAATTATTGCAATATTTTAACTAACTTGGGCGAGAAACTTTAGTTTACAGTTAGTAAGGAACTTTACAGTAGCTATAATTGTATATAGCTTTTTATTTGAACGGACCAATTTAAACTAAATTAACACTCGAAGGTTTGCAATTTAAATTTAGAAACGACTTTAGCATGGGACGTAGTAAATAAATGCGTTACCCAGAAGCTTGTAAGTAGATGCCAACGAGCGGATAGTGCAAACACAGCAAATTAATGCACTGAAAAAAACACTGATCACACACAATAGAGGCGATAATAGGTAATAGGATAGAAAAGGACCGGTACTCCCCTTGGATAACCTGACGCGGCCCCGCACTCTTGCAGGTTGCAGCCACGTGGTGTTGGTGACACCCGGCTCCTTCCTCCCTTATTCCTTCTTCGCCCGGGGAGCCAGGTCTTGGTTAACCTGACGCGGCCCGCACTCTTGCTGTTGCAGCCACGTGGTGACGCCCGGCTCCTTCTTCGCTTATTTCGTCAACGGTCGCCAGATATCTACTCCCAGGGTTGTAAATTGAAACTGCATGGGGTAGACTTGATGCTTCTTTAATTCGGCCGAATTAAGGAGTTACATAGGGTTATGTATTATAACTTGTTTTACATTTCTCTTGACGCTAATATAATATTGTTAAACATGGCATGGCGGATGGCCTTAATTAGCGGGTTGTGTACGCTTCGGTCGACGTCGCGTTGGGAAAAAAAGCTGCCGGCGCGCGGGCAGATGTGCTCGAGACGAGGCGGCGGCGGGGGTAGCGGGGCACGCAGGGGGGCGAACCGCGCATGCGAGTGCCAGGCAGAGACGGCGGGCGCGCGGGAACGACTCTTGACTGCTCCCCGCGCCCTTCCACCCTAGCGTCGCTCTGGGGCGCCGACACACTCTATATTTTTCTTTCACTCCCAGCCCAGCATGGAAGAAACACCAACGACTACTAATAAACGTATAAAAACATAACTTGTTAGCGTCAACCTAAAAAAAAACAAAACGCTTGAAAAAACTTTGTTAACACCGTCGAATTTATGAATAAAAGGGTACATATTATGAAGGAATCCCCTAAGAAAGTTATCGACGTGTAAACAACTAAACTTTTCCCGGTCTACATTCTTAACCATAGTTTTAAATGCTTTTAGATTTAAGTTAATTGTTAACTGTTCAACTTTCCCTATAATTACTTGCCAACTATCCCCGGCTTTGAAAGCTGTTGAATTATACAGCAAGCTATTCGTTTTATTGATGTTTAATAGCTTAGAATATTAACTCTATTTCATTTCAGGAACTTAATTTCCATTGTAATAGCTTTCTTTTTATAGCTTGCTAGCTGAGATGATGAAGGTTGGATTGAGTTTTAACTATTCATTTTTTTTTCCGCCTAGGAAAGTTTTGGCACCCCCTAAAACAAGCTTTATCCAGTAAAGCAAGCTTTAGCGGGAGGAGGATGAATCCTGTTACGGACGAATGGGCATTCTATAAGCTGTTAACCCCAGTGGCTAACGGAAAATAGAATGCCCAGACAGTGTGGTGACTCACTCAGTGAAGCCGAGCATACCCACTGAACATCCCCCTTCACGACCTACCTTGATTCAGGTTCTTGATCATTTATCGGAGCGACAGCCAATTGGAGAGAGAGGCTGCACAGTGAGCGGCACCCGGACGGCTGCCACCAAAAGGAACTGAAAGCGAGAAATTCAGAAGCTAAGACTAGCAGGAATGACAAAGCTGAAACTAAGAGATTATCTAGAGTGATCAGACTCACTCTGAGATAGGAATGCTGGAAAGAAGGACTACGTTTAGAAACGTTGAGCTTGCTGGAGTTTCCTAATAAGGGGAGCGAACTTGGTTAGGACCGGAAGAGCACCGTTAAAACCCTCTGGGCTGGCGTCGAGAGCGGCGCCGAAAGCCAGGATCTCGTCGATGGGAGCGAGCTGGATCCAGAACGCCATGCGGTCTTGAGAACCTTTTGCGTTCTGGCACTGGGAAGCCGATTTGGCGGCCGGTTGCGATTGAGTCGCGACCCGGCTGCGCTGACCTGGAACAATAGAAGTAAAGGCATTAGGGGCCTTTGAACTGACTAGAGGAGCGTCCGAGCTTGGCTGCGGTCGCTCTCTCCAGTTCTCGATGGGCTTCACGGTAGCCCTGGCAGCACGCGGTGCCTTGGGACAGCCGCGAAAGTTTGCTGTGTGGCCTGACTGGCCGCACAAGACGCAGGACGGAGCGGTGGGCGATTCGGGAGTGCGAGAGCACTCCTTAGTCCCATGCGGATCTACGCACTTGACGCACCTAGGGGAAGCAAAACAGTTTGCCGCCGCATGACCATACAATTGGCAGCGGTGGCACTGACCTGGGAAACCACGCTTGTGTGGTACTTCGACGCGGATGTTGGAGAGACCGCACACGGTGGGCTTGCCTCTGAAGATGGACTGCCCTTGCGGGCTCTTTGCTAGGATTACTAGCGCAAGTGGAAACTGCTTGCCTCGGCGGCTGTGCATTTTGTGCACAGATTCGACGGGGAAGCCTTGAGAAGACAAGTCCTCTTGGATTTGTTCGTTCGAGAGCTCGAACGGCACATTCCTGAGGACGGCACGAATCTTACGCTCCTCAGGGAGGGCGTAAGTGTGGTACTCGAGCTTCTTGTCAGCAAGAAGCCGAGTGAAATTCCTGAAATCAGAAATTGAGCAGACAACGACCTTAATAGAGTCACCCACATTGGATGCCTTACTATACTGGATCTTCGGGGTGTGCGTTCCGCAGAGAGCTGAGACCTCGGTCCAGCGGCTCTTGTCCCGTAAAAAGACGGGGGCGGAGACTTGACTTTCAGTGGAGCCGAATCTGATTGCGACGCAGGCTGTGACGCCGGGATCGCTGAAACAAAAGGCGCAGGAGCAGACGCCGGTGCGATATTTTTCGGAGCAGGAACAGCGGCTGGAGCAGCTGAAACGGATGGAGGTAAAGTTGAAGTAGCAGATTGCTTCTTCTTCTTCGATTTTGAATTTTTGCGAACCTCTGTGAGCGGAGTAGGAGATTCTGGAACAATAGGAGCGGATTCAGAGTCACTACCCGGCGGGGTAGTTTTGCGTTTGCACGCGGAAGAGTCTACCAACATACTACTACCGGCTTGCTCAGAAGGGTCTGGCGACGCCGGAGAGTCTGTTGGGAAGGGTTGACCTAAGAGCACTGACAAAGTGAATTTTGGGTCGAAGTCTGGAGGAACTAAGCCTGAAAGAAGATTAGGAGGGAATTGGATGCCCCGCATATTTGCGTGGGCAAGAGCCTGAACTGTTTGCTGGAGTCTATCAACAAATAAGAGCTGCTCGTGGTTGAATGTTGCTATCACAGGATACATTATGCGGGAGTAATGGAGAGTTCTGTAAGAAAGGATCTAGATGAGACAATTGCGTGCCGTTATACGGCGAAACGGTTGCACAAACTGCGCTGTAAAAGAGAACGACCTAGTACGGACCTATTGCCGATAAACGGCGGATGATCAGGCTTAGTTGTCACGGTTACGTATCCACCCCACCAGCGATGCTTCGGCCGGCAGCAGTCGGGTCCGCCCTGAAAAGGGCAGATGAATTAGCCCCGACACCACACAGCCTCCACAAGAGAAAACTTTCCGTAAGAGCTTAACTTGGGACCTTACCCGCACGAGTGCGGGGGAGGGAACAAGGGCAGCGCAATACGAACACTCGGGAGCGGCCGCAGACACGACCGTTCGGGAGCGAACGCAAACGGGAAGTGTGTTTAACTATTCATTAATATTCATCATTTAAATATATTTTGATCATATTTCATTTTGATTAATTATGTCGTAGACGAGTTGTTTCTCGTAGTTTCATACTATTAAATAAAAAACAATAACAAAAATAAATTCAATTTTTTTATTAATTTAAGAATAATTGTGCATTTTATATGCAAACCCTTAAAAATATTATTCACTTTACTTCACTTTAACTGGGATTCGCAATTTCTGTAAAGAAATTGGTCTCGGGTGGTCTTAGCTGCAAAGCTATACCATAAGATGGAGCTACGTTAGCAAAATAACGTAAAAAAATGTGTTAAGTAATTCCGAGGCGTACCGCCAGTTCCCGGTAGCTCAGTGGAAGAGCACTCGTCCGGCAAACGAGAAGTTCGAGTCCTGGTCGTGTGATTTTTATTTATTACATTTTTTCATTTATTTAAGAATAATTGAGCATTTTAAATGCAAAAACTTAAAAACATTTATAACAAAAATAACATTCCAAGCTATACCGTACTTTTTAAAACTAAGTTCAATTATTAACAATCATTAATTGAAAACAACTATACATCGTCACAAACGGATGTTCTTATAATGTGTGTAGGCACTACCTATGTGTAGAAAATTAAAATTGTTAATTATACCGGGTGACTGGTGGGTCACTTTTGAAATTCAAGGACGTGATAGTTTGAGATCTTACATGAAGAGAAAACATATAATAAAAAATAAATATTAATTATGAACTGAGTATGCTTTACCGAAAGTTAAAGAATTGATTACGCAACGCATGGTTACGCTAGCGTTGGCAGCGATCCGCGTGCCAGGTCACGTGCCGCGGTTGACTCAGTTGTATGTAAAGTAAATAGTTACATGGTCGTGTTTATTTATAGGGAATTCGAGTGAAAAATTAAGTTCATACTTTTATTACATAATGATGATCAGAATCGAGTACAGAGTGCTCTCCATCAGTTATAAATAAAAGTTACTATGCAATACATGAATATTTAGAAAACAAAACAAAATAACTCAATACACAAAACTAATTTTAAAAGTATGTACAAAATATCTTACATAGCCTACATACAAAACTATTACTTAAACTTAAATAATTGGAATAAAAATTATTTTGAAAAAGAAAAATAAAAATCAAACAATAATAATAACCTATACTTTAAATCCTACACAAAAATAATGAAACAGTAGATTGCTTTACATGGCTACCTTATTTTTACAAATATGTATATATTTAATTTAATAGTAAACAATACAAAATCACTTTTGTATACAATTTCAAAAAAATAAACGCTTGAACTTTGAAAATGCAATAGAATATCCTCCTGTCTCCTCTTTCAAATTGCTATGCCCAACAGGGTCCATATGCACTACCAAATAATTTAGATCGAATTTACCATTGTGGAATGCAAAAAACTATTGAATTGAATTGAATTGAATCTAAAATTTGTCACTAGTCACCCTGTATAACAAAAAAATAGAACTCCAGGAAATTTTTGGTAGAAGGAGAAGAAGGTTAGGTTTGGTGAGAAGGAGGTTAGATGAGGGAACTACCTATAATCTCTTCAGTGAAGGACCATGGCTCTCTCCTAGATTGACCATAAAATAGAAAACTCACTTTGAAATGTTTATTTATAATACAAAGAAATAATGAGCATTTTAATTTGACGACCACTTTGGCGATGGTAACACTGTCTGCCTCAGATGCCAGTGGTCGCGGGTTCGATTCGCGCACGGAACAAGAAAAAAATGTTGCGGGTCTAGGCGTTTATCTATATAATTATGTATTTATATTCTGGGTTCCCCCCTAGTTCGCTACATGGTAGCCCATAACACAAGCTCTGCTTAGTTTGGGGCCCTGTAGTTATTATTATTTATTAATTTTGTATTTGGCTCAATATTATTAGTTAATAGTATATTATGTAACAAGTGAGCAACGCTCACGAGTTATATACGACGTTTTTCAACACACTTGTGAGTAAAAGACAGACATACGTGGTCATAAAATAACAAACACATTTGATAACAAAGCTGTGAATTGTGATTGAAAAATGGCGCCGAACCTCGCGCATGCGCGTTGGTTTTTTTTTCCGCCAAATATGTCAATGTCTGTATAGCATATACAGCCTATTTTAAGTGAAAATGTTTAATTTGGAGTGGTAAATGCAAATATTTTAATATTTTATAACAAATTATTGTAAATTGTGAATTTGTTTTACTAATATAAGGCGCAAACATTAAAAAATGTATATGGATTTGAAGTGGTATAAAACCTCTGTTGTTTCTGAAAATATTTAATGTATAACCCGGACCAATAAAATATGCTCTGTTTACTCGCATGTAATTTGCACAAAGGTACAATTCAACTTTGTAGGATTCATTATATTATGCACTAGGGTATAATATATTATGCACGCGTGACTTATAGCCCAGTTAATAGTTCTAAATTCAATAGAATAACGCTCACTTTACGAGCAATTGTGTTGAAAACTATCTTACGCTGTTTATTTAAAAATATTTATCATGTATTGACATAAAACTGAATAAAAAGGCGATAATAATACGTATAAATCTACATTTATCTAGAAAAACCGTATTAGCTGTTGCATTAAAATAATAAAAGAAAGCTAAGCTTCAAAAGAAAAATATAAAGGTAAAGTTTCTTGAATATTTATTAGCAATAAATATAAAATATGCGTAGCAGAAAACGTTGTTTGTTGAAAACTGTTAGCCCTGCTTTATAAAATGGCGTAGATATAAAAGAGTGACCACTTTGGCGATGGGGTAACACTGTCTGTCTCAGACGCCAGTGGTTGCGGGTTCGATTCCGAAAAAAATATGTTCCATGTCTGGGTGTTTATCTGTTTGTGTATTTATATTCTAGGTTCCCCCTAGTTCGCTACAAGGTCTCCCATAACACAAACTATGCTTATTTTGGGGCCATGTAGTTGGTGTGATTGTTTGGGGATTTCATTTTATTTTAAATTCTTAAATTAAAACAGCAAAGTCAAAGTTTATTCATTATTAGCTGTTGCCCGCGACTTCGTCCGCGTTAATATCGGATATCGCAGCTGGATAAATAAGATTACTATCATTATGCTCGTGTCGCTTACTCTATTGTAAATTACGTCAAAATTGATTCAGTAGTTTAGCTGTGGAAGCGTTACTGATAGATAGATAGAGTTACTTCAAAACAATGTTATCACATAGCTGAACTACACAAAAATAACTGCAGTAAATATATAGGGTCGGCTTATAATAGTCAATTATATTTTAATGGCAGATTAGGAATGATGAGTGGGTCAAATTCAGATTAAGTCTGAATTTTGAAAAAAAAAAAATGTTTAAATATTTTTCATAAATTAACATTTCAAAATTCTTCTCTGTGAGTAAAATTAAAGATTAATCTACATTTTATGACTAAATACAATTTTTATTACTTGCTGTGTAGTCATTAACTACAGACCAAACTTAAGTTTTGATCACTTAGAAGAATTTTGAAATTTTAATAATTTATGATATATATTTTTTTTGTTATTATGACCCACTCATCAGTTTTAATCTGCTATTAAAATATTATTGACTATTAAGGCGACCCTATATGACAGGAACAACTTCAAAAGGACATGGGGCAAAGTAGCCCAGTACTTTGTATTGTAGATAGTTATTTATACCCACATAGCTTATTATAACATACCCACATTTTAAAAGCTACCAATACTTTTACTACGTGCGTTTCTTTAGAACTCCTATTCCCATGTTTTTACTGTAGTTCAGTGCTTTGTAAGTCTTTTCAACAAAATTCGGGTTAAACCACGGTGCACAGCTATGTTATAACAGCTAAACTATAATGCCGCATTTCAATATAAAAAGAAAACTACTTACTAACTATATTTATACCTACTACCCATTCGTTGGTCGTAGCTTTTACTCATGACACCCGTTGATTTTTAAATTCGAAAATTAATTGTTTTTGACGAAATGTTGGAAGAATACGATAAGTTGTAAGCTGCGAAGGATTGGCATATAATAACCTTAACAACCCTGAATAAGCGTGTCAGTGGCAGGATCTATGGAGCTGGACTGTAATCTGTTGCCAAATATTACCACTCCAGCGGTGAAGTTTTTTTTTTTTTATAAATGACTAAACCCACGTTTGACCTCAATCTCACCTGATGGTAAGTGACGATGAGGTCGAAGATGAAAGCACACGGGTTTAGGAAGGAACTGGCTCTTTATACAATATTGCCGGAACACATTACCGCCGGAGCGGTAACATTTGGCGGCAGACTTTATATAAAGGGTGGTCGCTAGCCAGGCGGACCCAGAAGGGATCCTACCACCAAGCGAAAGTGTCCTGAAACATTTAATAAACAGCAAGTCATATCATAAAACCGTTTGCTATCAATTTCAACGTGATCCGCACTTATCATCAGGTGATATTGAGATCAAATTTGAACCAATAATTTGAATCACCATCTTGATATAAATTTAATATTTTTTTGACATTACAATCCTAGATAATTGACATTAATTTTTTATTGTTTTTAAATCTACCGCTTTTGACATTAATTTGATGAACATTATCTAAAATTTCTATTTTTTTACATCATATTTATAAAACCAGGTTATTATATATTTTTTTTCATTTTGTGTGTTTTGACATTCTTTTTAAATTAAATCCTTTTTGACATTATATTATTCAATTTTCATTCATTTTCAATTATTTTTTTTGTTAATAATTTAATATAGACGAGTAATGTGTGTGTTACTCGAATGATTGATGTATATGCCTATAATTTATATATGTACTAGATTTAAGAATTTTTTTATTATGACTGTAATTATTTTGTATGCATATTGTTGGCGTATCTTGCTTAAATAAATAAAATCAATCAAACTCGGTCTATAAAAAAATGTCTTCAAAAGTGTATCAATGTTCAAATTTTAAAACAGCAATTAACTTGACCAAAACCATTTCAGTTCCTAATTGTAAAAATAGCTAACACGAGTTGAACAATCTAATTATCTGTATGTATCGCGTGTTTCCGTTACACAACAGCTCGTTCTTATACTGGAAGTTACCTGCATTGTATACATAAATACATACACATAGCTACTTAGGCTAGCTCTTTGAGATAGTCTGTAGTTTTCTTGGTAAGTAATTTAGTTTTTAGGGTACCTTAAGGAAAAAATAATAAAACATATATCTGAAAGAGACAATAAGTTATCTAGCCCAAAGTTTAAACAAGTTGTGTTATGGATATAAGAGAAAGGATAATAAACTTAGGAAATTTTTTTTTTTTTGGAAAATAAACTTAAATATTATAAAAATCCATGACTTTGACGGCTTATTCATATCACAAATATTCGCCGCCACCGGATTTAAACCCAGGACCTCTGGCATAAACGGCAATGTATGTTACCACTACATCATATAATACAAAGGCTACAAATGCACGGCTGCGACAGCGAGAGCGACAGCGGCTCGGGCAGCGATTTCCGCGACACGATAGAAAGTATTGATATTGTTTTAAGTTTTCACGATTCATAATTTAAATAAAACTACTTCTTAACCGGATTAATCGCGTATATTTTAATTTATAATAAATTTATGCGTCACGTGGTCACGAGCGACAGGGTCTGCAAAGACACCGAAACGTCGAGTTAAAATGTAAAATATAAATTATACGTGATTAATCCGGTTAAAAAGTAGTTTTATTAAGAAAGTATTGAGTTTGTATAAAACCGCGATAAATCGTTCTCACGCACAGATTCCCCGCGTCGCTGCCCGCGCCGCTGTCGCTCTCGCTCTCGCTGCCAGTTTGCAGCCTACGACTCCGCTATCTGTCAGCAGGCTCTATCTCATGAACGATGTTAGTTAGAATAGATACTTAGTCAAAAATTTTATAATTTTTTTTACTAAACACTACCCCCTCGTTTGATCCTAATCTTACCTGATGGTAAGTGAAAGTGCATCGTTCGCACGTCCAACTCTCATGTGGCCATTTTTTTTTTGGTATAATCTCTCTTTTCCAAGCAAGTTAATAGAATTTACGGGATTCTTACCAAGATTTTTGATTTTATTTTCGCACGTCCAAAGATCGTGGTAAGAATCCCGTAAATTCATTAAATCATAGTGAAAATAAAACGAAATAGTTTAATTTTTTTGCCAGTTGCAACTTCAAGCCCTTAATCCTCCAATTAGATGGATCATATTGGGATCAAGAATATTATTTTTATTTCTAAGAACCAGCACTGGGCCAGCTTGGTTTTTTGCGGCCTAAACCTTTTCGTCACCCATAGGAGAGACTCATAGCGGTTTCACTAAAAAGAGTTGTGATGATGATAGGATACGATCACTTTGGCAATGGGGTAACACTGTCTGCCTCAGACGCCAGTGGTCGTGGGTTTGATTCCCAAACGGAACAAGAAAAAAAAAACCAGGTCTGGGCCTTTATCTATATATGTATTTATAAAATAATAATAAATAAATAAATATTTCTGACACTCACACAATATTATCTAGCCCAAATTAAGTTTCTTAAAGAACTTGTGTCATGGATACTAGATAACTGATATACTTAAGAAATATATAAACATACATATTGAATAAATACATATTTTTATTAGAATAAACTTAAATAAACATATAAACATCCATGACTTGACGACTAATATCTGTGTTCATCACACAAATATCCGCCGCCCCCGGGTTTCGAACCCAGGACCTCTGGCATAGAAGGCAATGTATTTTTCCACTACACCAGCCGGTCGTCAAAATTATATAATTTAAACGTAGAATAAATTTATATACTACGTTTCCCCCTAGTTCGCTACAAGGTATCCCATATCACAAGCTCTGCTTAGCTTGGGGGCCATGTAGGTGGTGTGATTGTCTGAGGCTTTTATTATTATTGTTATTATGTAATTTTGAGTAATTTGTAATTTAATCCTTAATAAATCCTGGAAACACACAACAATTTCACGTAGTTATTAGCAACGCTTCCATAATAAATTACGCGCTGCAATTACAAACTCAATGTTCAGCAACATCTTATATGAATAGATAATTTTCTCTGATATTATGGGGTATTAAAACCCTTTCAATCTCTATTAGAGTTCATTAGTGTACGATGAACTCATTAAGTCTATTGAAGGCTTTGCAGAAGGTAATTACGAGTATGTAGGTTGTTTGCACCAAGTGCTGGAGACACACACTGGATATGCGTTTGAAAAACTTATAAGACACCCTGTATCAGACTCTTTCTACTTTCAAAGTACATTTTATTTCGTGACCAGAAATATAAAGTTTTCAGCACTTAAAATACGCAGGGCTGTTTTTGATACGATTTTAATCTACCTGCATATTTAATAAATAAATAAATAAATAATAAATATTTCTGACACTCACACAACATTATCTAGCCCAAATTAAGTTTCTTAAAGAACTTGTGTTATGGATACTAGATAACTGATATACTTAAGAAATATATAAACATACATATTGAATAAATACATATTTTTATTAGAATAAACTTAAATAAACATATAAACATCCATGACTTGACGACTAATATCTTTGTTCATAATACAAATATCCGCCGCCCCCGGGATTCGAACCCACGACCTCTGGCATAGAAGGCAATGTATGTTACCACTACACCAGCCGGTCGTCAAAATTATATAATTTAAACGTAGAATAAATTTATATTCTACGTTTCCCCCTAGTTCGCTACAAGGTATCCCATATCACAAGCTCTGCTTAGTTTGGGGGCCATGTTTGTGGTGTGATTGTCTGAGGCTTTTATTACTATTGTTATTATGTAATTTTGAGTAATTTGTTATTTAATCCTTAATAAATCCTGGAAACACACAACAATTTCACGTAGTTATTAGCAACGCTTCCATAATAAATTACGCGCTGCAATTACAAACTCAATGTTCAGCAACATCTTATATGAATAGATAATTTTCTCTGATATTATGGGGTATTAAAACCCTTTCAATCTCTATTAGAGTTCATTAGTGTACGATGAACTCATTAAGTCTATTGAAGGCTTTGCAGAAGGTAATTACGAGTATGTAGGTTGTTTGCACCAAGTGCTGGAGACACACACTGGATATGCGTTTGAAAAACTTATAAGACACCCTGTATCAGACTCTTTCTACTTTCAAAGTACATTTTATTTCGTGACCAGAAATGTAAAGTTTTCAGCACTTAATATACGCAGGGCTGTTTTTGATACGATTTATCAGTAGAAAAGAATAAAGATATGGCACCAATTTTTTTTTTATTAACTGTCGCTGTTGATGAACACAGCTACTACGATGCGGTATTTCATTGAAAATACTACGACGTAGTACAACAAGATGTTTTTTAGAATCGCGTAGTTGTCTTTAATTTAATGATATTCATACATAATTTAGAGCTGCCATGCTTTGCTTAGTATGCGAATTAACGAATATATTAATTTCCTTGTAAAAAAAATACTTATTATTATTTTGCAAAAGTTGTTTCTATAATAATACTTCATACATACATAACGTCACGCCTGTATCCCTTATGGGGTAGGCAGAACACGAGAAGTTACAAGACTATCTGATGTCACGTTTGACAAATTTGGAGGTATTATAAAGATGGAGAGAGACTATTGTAGTGACAGGAGGTCAGCCTATCGCCCACAAAAACGCCTTTAAAACCTCTGTCCCTTAAATGACTTTTACAGTATGTCCGGGAAGAGAAGCAGCTGGCACATTCTACGTTTTTGTTTCGCTCCCAGTCCAGCATGGATAAATATCCATTCCAAAGCCTTATTGTGTAAAAAAAAATTGGCCGGTGACTAAAAAGAGCCCTGTAGTTTAACTTGAAGAAATAGTATTGTATTAGAGAATTTGCAGAAATCATTCTGCTTAGAATAAATAGCCTTAACGTCCCTGAATAAGCGTGTCATAAAATGCAACTTATCCTTGATGATGCTTCAGGGTTGCTCTAGCTAAGCACTACTTTTATATATCTGCCACCAGATAAATCAGTTTGGTGATGTTCTTACCGCAGATGTAAGATGTTATCTTGAACCTTAAACCTTCAAGTGAGTAGTTACATGGATTTAGTGAAAGATAAAAAACACCTTTTATGCGCTTTGTGAAGTTTAGTATCTTATTAGAAACCTCGGTTCTGTTTATTTTTACTTCCAATAGTTGTCCTGTGTATCTGTCTCCAGGACCACCTTTCAGAGATCAACATAGCGAATTGACATTGCTGGCCAATACGTAAAGTGAACAAGACTTTACGCCTAAAATTTTATTGCGTACACACATAGCTTCATACCTGTGTTCCTTATGGGATAGGCAGAACACCAGACGCTATAAAACTTGAAATTGATAAAATTAGAGGTATTATAATGATGGAGAGAGACTATTGCAGTGACAAGGGGTCAGCCTATCGCTCGCAAAAACGCCAATAAAACCTCCGTCCCCTGACGTACTTTTACAGTAAGCCCGGAAAGGAAGCAGCTGATACATCCTTTATTTCTCTTTCGCTTCCAATCCAGCATGGATAATTTCCATGCCAAAACCCAAAACTTCTGGCATACACCAGACAGTCTTTTTCTTCGGAGTGTTCTTTATTTTCCAAAGCAGTATGTCTCACAAATGTCGTCGGAATGTTAATCCAGGCATGTTCGTTGTAATTGCTAGGAAATGAAAGCTGCTGTAGCTGTTAGCACTGCGACTGCTAATGCTCACTAGCTGTTTTAGATGCACGCTCAAAGATTTCTTAGTGCAAACATGGTTGTGTCTTAATTTTATAGTATCATGTCATATGAACTAAATCAAGTTTTTACCTAGATTTTATTGCGATTAGTTTTGTTTTTTTTTCTTTTTTTATATTTGAAAGATGAAGATGGGATGTTTGTCTTCTATGATTCCTGATAGTATCATCTATCTATATCTATACTTATAATAAATCTGTAGAGAGGTCAATTCTGTACATGAAATATATTTTCAAAATAACTATCAGGGGGTGATTAGTGATCGATACTGATGCCAAAAATGCAATCAGTAGAATTTTTGTCTGTCTGTCTGTATGTTCCTTATAGAAACAAAAACTACTCGACGGATTTTAACGAAACTTGGTAAAATTATTCTTCATACTCCTGGGCAGGTTATAGTATACTTATTATCACGCTACAATCAATAGGAGCAAAGCAGTGAAGGGAAATGTTGGAAAAACGGGAGAAGTTACTTCATTTTTTAAGCTTCCGTCGCGTGTGCAGCCTTAATGGTTAAAGCTACATACAAATCATGTATGATGGAAATATTCTACATAAAATTATATAAAAAATATCTAAAAACAATACATGTCTATATTTTATGGTTGACTCACAATAACACGTGTAAATCCCGATAGCTTAGCAGTTCGGAGCTTTCTGATTATATTTGTTTACTCTTACGTTTATAATACTCTCACTCATCCCTAATTAAAAAAAAATAACATTATTACCTATTCAATAAAAAAGAATCATAGAAATCGGTATAGAAACACTAAACTTATACATGAAATACGCTTATAAGCCATCGCGGGTGAATACTGAATCATGCTATAAGAATTATTTTTGCGTAACGGTTGCGTAACGGTTGCGTAACGGCGTAACGGTCGACGCGGCTCGCGGCGGTAGAGCATAAAAAGGCGGGAGGTGAGCGCAAGCTTCATTCAATATTTGGCTTATTAACAAGGGCAGTGACCAAGCTACGTTTGCGTTGAGAAATGAACATGATGAAGTTACTAGATTTCAGTCAGGCAGAATCAGCTCTTCAGAAGCTGTGTGGCGGATCTTTAATTTTAACATTCACGAAAGACCTGTGACCCATCTGGATGTCCATCTTGAAGGCGGTCAACGTATATATTTCAACGCCGAAAATGTTACAGAACGACTAGAGAACCCTAGACAAACAACTTTATTTGACGTAACCAATAGGTATATTAAATAGGAACAATTCTTGGTTATGCGAAAGGTCCATTTTAACTCCTCGCAATGACCAGGCATCTGAGATTAATAATAAAATACTGTCTAATATACAGGGGGAAAGCAAAGTTTATAGTTCAATAAATAGAATGGTCGATGAACAAGAAGCCACTAATTATTACCCGATAAATTTTTTAAATTCTTTAAATACGCCCGGACTTTCTGCTCATGCAATTTGTTTAAAAATTTGCATTCCGATTATTCTGCTCCGAAATTTAAGACCACCACAACTTTGCAATGGAACTCGGCCCAAAGTAACCCAGTTGCAACAAAATGTAATCCAGGTTCAAATTTTAACAGGTTGCGGTGCAGGAGAAACCGTCTTTATTCCCACAATTCCCATAATACCAAATAATTTTCCATTCCAATTTAAAAGAACGCAATTCCCAGTATCGGTGTGTTATGCAATGACAATTAATAAGGCTCAAGGGCAGACTTTTCATGTTGCTGGAGTAGATCTCGGTGTCAGTTGTATCTCGCATGGTCAGTTATACGTCGCTCTATCCCAGGTTAGCAGTTTCTAGAAATCTTTATGTTCACGTGCCGGACGGGTCAACTTTCAACATAGTTTACTCGGAAGCTTTGCGCTGAAATATTTTCGATCCATTGATACTTAAGCCTCATGTGAAAGTGATCTAAACAATTAATTGTCAAATATAATAAAATGTCAATCCTTATCCTTACTAACTTTATAAATGTGAAAGCATGGATATTTGTTCAGCTTTCACGCAAAAACTACTCGACGAATCATCAGAGGTACTAGAAGTAACATAGGATACTTTTTATCTCGAAATTATCGCGAGCGGAGCCGCGGGCACAGCTAGTAAAGAATAAGATGGTACACGTCCATCCACAAGAAATCAATTGACTCAACGCCTAAAAGTACCAGGACTAGCACAGGTAAGGAAAAATCAAAAAGAACTGTCAAAGTGCTCAGTTCAACTGTGTGAAATATCCACCACATTTGGAAAGAAGTTCTACGTACTCGATTCAAGTCAAAAACATAGTCTAAGTAAAAACTTATCGCTGCCTCTGTCTAAATATGATAAATTCAAACAAAATGAACGATATACAGTTCTGCCTCTGAAATAGATTAAATAAAAGATTCGTGAGGAATGATTATAAAATGAACGTGGATAAGGCGAAAGAGGTATGTCTGGATCGTACTAATTGGTGTTCCCTTGTCTTTTTGTCCCTGTTATTTATGTATTTATAATATATTCAAATAAATGACAGGACGGTCAAATCTTGGCAGCGGTGACTATTTCTTATATAAATAAAATAAATAAAAAATAAAATCCCCAGACATTCACACCAACTACATGGCCCCAAAGTAAGCATAGCTTGTGTTATGGGATACCAGACAGGGGGGAACCTAGAATATAAATACATAAATAGATAAACACCCAGACACGGATGATTTTTTTTGTTAGTTCCGTACGGGGATCGAACCCGCAACCACTGGCGTCTGATGCAGATAGGTTTACCCCAACGCCAAAGTGGTCGTCATGTTTGTTCATTTCCAAAGTTTTATCATCATCATCACAATTCTTTGTAATAAGCCCTCTGCAGGGCTATGTGTCTTTTCTATGAGTGACGGAAAAGGCCTCAAACTACCAAGCTGTTTAAAACATATTGCACTATTAAAAAACTGAAGACAAGAATTATTTAAATAGAGATATTATACCTAATAAAGTTAGTTGTTTAGTTACGAGGTTGCAATTGTGGTTGCATGGATAGAAACCGCAGCCATTATTCGCATTTTGTGCCAAGGAAGCCGTCAAACGTAGCTTAGAGGGAAATCCTTGTTAAAAATAGCTTTTATTTTAATAGGTTTTATTTTTCTTTATTAGGTATAACGTATAGTAGTTATGTGGGTTTAGTAAAAGATAAAAAAATATATTCTATGAGCCTTGTGAAGTTCAGCGTCTTATTGGGAACCAAGGTTCTGTTTATTTCTATTTACAATATTTTTCCTGTGTATCTGTCTCCAGGACCACCTTTAAGACCATCAACAGAGCGAATTGATATTGCTGGCCAATGACAATTCACGAAAATTTTATTCATGACATAAATACATACACACATAGCTTCTACCTGTGTTCCTTATGGGATAGGCAGAACACTAGAGGCTATAAAACCAAATTAACAAATTTAGAGGTATTATAATGATGGAAAAAGATTATTGCAGTGACAGGGGCTCAGCTTATCGCTCGCAAAAACGCCAATAAAACCTCTGTCCCTTACCTGACTTTTACAGCTTAAACATAGCTTAGAGGGAAATCGTTGTTAAAAGTAGCTTATAGGTTTTATTTTTCTTTTTAACTTACTTAGTAACTTGAGATCCTTGGCTTTGAAATAAGTAAATTGATTTTTTCTTTCTATTACTCGTTGTATCCAGTTAATAATAATTACAACTAGCTTAAAACAAATGAGTCCGTAACTGGCTATTTTCGAAGTTATGGCCTTTTTTTACTTATAAGGAAAAACTGTGAACTATATGATTATCTATGCTGGACTGGGAGCGAAGGAAAAACATAGAATATGCCAGCTGCTTCTCTTCCCGGGAATACTGTAAAAGTCAGTTAAGGGACAGAGGTTTTACTGGACATATTTTTGTGGGCGATAGGCCAACCCCTGTCACTGCAATAGTATCTCCAACATTATCTTGCCTCAGAATTTGTCAAACGTGACTTCAGGTGGTCTTATAGCCCCTGGTATTCTGCCTACCCCATAAGGGATACAGGCGTGAAGTTTTGCATGCATGTATGTTATATGATGAATTAATAGTAACTGCACAACTTAGAATAACTATACCGCCTTGAATAAACGTATCGTAAATGGCGACTAATCCGAGTAAGCGCTTAAAGGTAGCATTCCATCAGAAACTGACTGGCTAGCGATCAACCAATAATCATAAAGTCAGGCGTCAAATATCACCCCTCCGGCGGTGGTTTCTTGCGGCTATGGCTTATGAAGAAGCCAGGACATTCTAAGCAAGTGTTCTGTCATGTTCAACCTCATCTTAACTAACCATCAGGTGAGATTGAGGTCAAATGCAGATTAAGGCACCAAGAAAAAAGACGTGTTGCACTCGGAGACTGCCGCGGTAAAGCTATTGAATTGCATTTTTTATCAACTTATGCAATTATAATTATTTATTTATTTTATTAATGCAGTAATGTTTGATCTAATATGAAGTTCCACAAGTTCCTAGTAGATGGCGCTGATTGTTTATTAAAGCCCGCATGTAAAGTTATGAAATCAAAGTATCATCGCGGTCGGAGTGGGGGGTGTCAGGTTTTTTTCGTTACGGAATTTCTGGATTCGGTCTCCATGCTCAAGGCCCGCGATAGAAGCTATGCTGTTCAACCTCGTCTTAATTAACCATCAGGTGAGATTGAGGTCAAATGCACCAAGAAAAAAAAACAATTCAGAAATCAATCCCAGTTCCAGCCGGTTTCTATCATAAGGTTTTTTTTCTAAATTATCAGATATAAACTCCTTAAAGTAATTTAAAGTTATCCCAAACTTCGGGTACTACCCCAATTTCGTCTCAAAACGTAATTATGTCTAATATAAATGCAAATACAAGGTATTCAGGTAGGGAAGTCCTAACCTTTGTTCAACTTCTCAAATTGTTAAGGAGTTTAGTTGTTGAAACTTTGGTGAGTGGACTCTTGGATGGGGTTTCAGAATTATTATTTTACCTAATGTCACCTAGTTATATTAGTAATTATATTTTGTATAATTATTTAGAGATACATAATGACATGTCAGTGAAATACATATTCAAAGGACTTTAAAAAGGAGGATGTTCGTATACATATACAATTCATTTCCAGAAAACACAGAAAATTTTCTTGTTCCATTCTTTGTAAAGCGTGCGTGCATCTTCAGTGCGATTTTTTTGATTTTTAACTTACTTTTAAATAATATATTTAACTTTTTAAGTTTCGTTTGTATTTGGCAAGCAATGGGGATATTTGCAGGCGAACCAAAGTAACCGACATAGTCCGAAGAATTGCAATGTTGAAGTGGCAGTGATATAAATGTAGTATGGCCGTTGAACACAGACACCAAAGACAGGTTCAATGAAACGCACAAAAATATTTGGAGTAAGTTTATTATCGAGTCAAACCAACCACGTTGTTTATCGAAATCATTAAGATTTTTACATGCGGGCTTTAAAGTACTGTCAGCGCCATCTATTGACAAAGTTAACAACTAAAGTTACTAGGTACACTTTTCACACATAATTTTTACAGCCGTTTGGGCAGTAAGGTTCTCAAGTCGCGACTACGTAGGTACTGAGATACGGAAGGTAAGCGGTCCCCAGGGGGATTTTACCCGGGGACGATTCCCGTCTGATAATGATGATGACTATTTACATTCCTGTTTCTTTTATATACTCTATCCAGGAATTTAATACAATGTGATTTAAAAACGTGCCGCTTATCTTTGAGATTACACGACAGAGACAGAGATTTATTACAGTATCTAGCGATAGTTAAAATTGCGGAAATAAAAATATATTCCTACTTATCTAATCATTCATGCATCGTTCATCTTATTTATAACTTTCTTGTATTTATTCTTTGTTTAAGTATATTATTTAAATTATTTATTAAAACTTTTTCAAATGGAACTAATATAGTAAACCAAATAGTGAAGCTGCTCAATTAGCACGAAGAAATAGAAAATAGATAGAGCTACATAAAAAACAAAACAGACGAAATCGAAAAGGGAGAGAGGACGTGGTCATAATAGGATATGCAAGAATGAGACAGGTGAAAGTTTACCAAAATAGTACTGCAATCACATAACTTTATCGATTCATTTGTTTACGAATACCTGTGAATTATTGAATCTGTTGCAAGTTTATTACTGTAAGCAAATTGTAAGCAAATGCATAAGTTATTATTTTTTTTATATTTTTGAACGTATTCTATTGTCGTATTGACTACATCCTGCAGGGTTAGCATGCGACCTTCGATAAATACTCAAATCGACAAGATAAATATTATTTTGTTATTTTATCCTATTTTGTTAGCTAACATGCGCACTATGATAGATAGAATTACTCGATTTGATACCATTAATAAGCCCACAGAACCAGAGATGCCATATTCTTAAAAAAATACATACTGTAAGTGCCAAATTCTAAGTAAACATCGATAAAGAGCCCGATTTATCATTGTTGATGGTCACATGCTAGCCGCACAGTACGTGTATTTTTAAGTATAGGAATCGATAAAGTGCTCTGATCGAACTACTGGACAATAGTAGATGGACACCCATAATTAAATATTTAGAAAATTGATTAATGCTTTCATTTAATGTTATTTAAAGGTTATTTAATTTTTATTGAAACTTACCTACCACTTCACTTAACATTTTCTTTTATTATGAAGTTGAAAGTAAACATGAAATAAAAAGAATGCGGCCAATTGAAAAAATGCGCTTTGTTTTGACTTTTGACACATTACATCAAAAGATAATACACATCATCCCTTTTCCTCAAAATCTTTTGTAAATATATCCCAGATTCTAATATCTCTCTGTAAATACCCATGTAGTTAGTGAATTGTTATATTATAATATGTATATCTTACTAATTGTATATTAATAGCGTTTATTGGTGATGGTAATAATTGTGATGTCTAGTTTTTGTAGGTATCTCAATGTCCGGTCTACGTCGCGCCCAACCTGTCATATTAAATAGATTTTAAACATCACTTTTAATACCGTGTCTATCTCATCACGTGATACTGGCAGTAATAGCACGTCGCCTGGTATTGACGGCTGGTTGCCATTAAACTTAAAGAAGAAAAAGAATACACATCATCTACTTTTTTACACGAACCACTAATAACTTTCATAAGTCAAAGTAAGAAAAAACTTTATTTTGTAGGTTTTTAAATACACTTGAAAAAGTCAAACTGTAAACGAATTGAACTGAATCTACCACTGCTTCGGAAAGTCGATCTGTTGAGAAGAAGTGGCAAGAAACTCAAGCTTTAAATCAGCGTAGTTTGCCTTAAATAATAACTAGATAACTTCATAAAAAACATCTTTTAGTCTAAGTCTCTTGGCATACGGAGCAAGTTACAGCACGTATATAAAAAGTTTCCTAAAAAAGTTGATCTTTAACCTTTACGGTTGCCGCAATTTTATGGAAATCTGTCCACAAAAATAGTTAAGTTGCTCAATCACAGGGAGAGGGCGTTAAATCGCTTCGATGCTTGAACGGAAATCAGCAACTTTAGGAACCAGCAAAATCTATACACTAAAATACTTTTTAAATCAGATTTATCGCGTATATTTACATTTTAAATTTTTGCTCGACGTTTCGGTGTCTTTGCAGACTCCATGGTCACGAGAAACCATGAGAGTAAATACGCGAGAAATCAGAATAAAAAACTGTTCCTGAAAACTCAAGACAATATTAACTAAAATCTATTGACGATCACCCGAATTCAAACTCGAGTTGCTATCTATGCATAGTCCCAATGAAATATATTGTAAGCAACTTGTTGCCAGTTGCTACAATAGTTGCTTCGTAGACAAAGCTTAATTACCTAACTGCAGTCTTAACTAAATAACAAGTTGACTCCTTAACAAGAGCACAAAGAAAAATATAACCACAGTTCCATTAATTTTATTTAACTGTTATCTAGAGTTATAACGAAGGATGCTCGTCGTGTTGTAGTAGAAATAAATAAAATATAAAATGACAAGGAACACGGAGGTAATTCTTTGGTTCAACGAAGCGAAAATACTTAAGCTGTTGTACACTGAGAGTTTTATTATTTTGTCATCTTGAATAAAAGACGGTCAGTTGTTTCTTAGTTTTGATTGGAAATGTCAAGCTTTACTGTAAAGAATTGTGTGTTATTGTGACAAAACGATTTGTATATGTGCTAGCGTGAACTCATGATTCAAATTAAAGAAAAAAACAATAATAATAATATCCCAGCCACTTTGGTTAGAAATCTTGAAAGGCTGGGATTCGGCAGCGGTTCGCTTCCAGCACGCACGCAAAAAGCGGTTTTGCTCGAGACTGCCCGTATCGTTCGCCGGTTTCTGTCTCTCTTGCCCTGATACCCGACCGACTGGTCGGATTGTCGGGTCTTTCCCGCCGAAAGGCGTGTAGCTGTATGCATACATAATAATAATAATAAACTGGTAAGATTTCTTGTGCGTTATTCATTTATTTCACGCAGGTAATAGATTCTGAGAGTGATGACGATATTGTCACTTTAAATCATTATCGATTATTGGATTAAAAACTGGAACTCAAAAAAGAAAGCGCAGAGTTACATCAAGAAAGCAATCAGCCTCAATTTAGTGCGAATTACAACGGCCCGCGTAATGATAAATGTCTTATGCGTCAATCCTGATTCAAACTTAGATTCACTATGAAAACTGCCAAAAAAAACTCATAAGAGCGGAGTTCACAAATGAGTCGGCTATCACAATTCAAGCCTCGTCACGCGATTAAGCGATGAGGCTATCGTGGGACAAATGCGCGCAAATGCCGATTAGAATTTAAAATCATTTTCCTTGGTCACGGATTCATGCAAATTAGCTAAGTATCACTCACAAATAAAACATTTAATATTCTACATGGTGTCATTGCAGATACATCCGGTTACAGAGTGTTTTAATTGCAATTACATACTTTATTAAAAACGGAGCACCCTCTCAAAGTATCCCCACCTCAAACTGAAGTCCACAAGAAATAGACGATCCGCGGACTTTCACTTTACGCTGTAGATTATGAGTATTTCCTTTAATATAAACACATAATACTTGTGTCGAGTTACAAGGGAATGGTATTATGAATTTGAGCGCAGAAAATTATTGCTTGTGTAAATTTTGTGACAATTGGAATTCTACGTGAAGTAAGATGATGAGCGATGTTGTTTTGGTTTATATTTGTTTATTTAAATAGATTATTTTGTAGGAACGCAGTCTAAGTGGGAATTAGAAATAGCGTGAACGCAGTAAATAAAGTGGGAATGAAAAATGTGAGAGTGAAAAGGAAGAAGAATGAAGGACATGCGATTGAATGAAAGTTTTAGTAGATTTAGGTTTTATTTGTTGTTCCGTGGACACGCGACGTGAGCACGCGCTTGTAAACATTGGTGTGTTTCCAAGCGCTTGGATTTCACTGGTGTGTTTCCAAGCGCTTGGATTTTCATTGGTGTGCTTGTACAGTCATTTCAATGGAATATTTCATCTCTTACTATGTGGCTAAACGTCGATTAACATAAAAAAACCATGTGTTTTGTATGAAAACACGCGTTCTTCCGCATGACAGCTGAACCTCCAGTTACAACCAAGTGTCGATAACATAGGAATCAAAGGTTTAGTTAGTATCTTTTAAGAGGAATCTTACACACTGTTGGTGATACTTCATGGGAGCGCAATAGACTCTTTGTCAACTTAAATTTTCCTTCGAAGAAAAATAAAAAAAAAACAACATGATTTTTGTTCTATACATACATTGTATTAAAAATCGATCTTTTGTATGAACTTCGGACTTGACATTCGTAAGATATAGGCACCTACGGGCATCTGCAAATTAAGCAAATCTGCCGTTTTTGAAGGACCATATTACGACCAGGAAAGGGTTTTGAAGCAAGACACGATTACATCTTGAGTGACAATTTATTAACAAATAGAAATAGTTTGTATACTTAAATCTACGTGTATAATTAACTTTGTTAGCAATATTTTATCTTATCTAAAATGTAGTAAGTATCTATTAAATGTGCACTGGTCAACATGTTTTTATCAAGCACGTTTAATTGATATTAATATATTATTCAATCTCTGTGGGTCACATCTGAGGACGCCACAGACCACTTTCCACAAGTCGTATAAAAAGAACCATCAAAATATTTGTTCAACTTTTGCACATACATCTACCATAAAACGGTGAGATTTCTGCTTCCGTTTACTCTAGTCAAAGCTAGCTTAACTTGTTTTGAAAGTGCACATTCTCCAGAATATATTCTAAAACACTGCCAGATAAGCCACTTTGTGACGGCACTCAAAATTTTGCAGCTTATTGTACGTGAAGTCAAAGTCAAAACATGTTCCGGTACACTTTAAGTCACGAGATTCACAAAATTGCGAGGAATGTACATAGTTTCTAATAGAAGTTATCTCTATTTAGAGTGCACGTAAGACCGTTGAAACATACATATCTTATAATATAATTAAGCTGAAGAGTTTATTTGTTTGTTTGGTTTAACGCGCTAATCTCCTAACCGGTCTGATTTATAGAAAATAAATTTTTAATAAATAAATGAAAAATGTGATAAATAAAACTTAGCTGCAAAGCTATGCCATAAGATGGAGCTACGTTAGCAATATAACGTAAAAACAAAAATGTGGTAAGTAATTTCGAGGCGGACCGCCAGGCCCGGTAGCTCAGTTGGAAGAACACTCGTCCGGCAAACGAGAGGTCCCAGATTCGAATCTTGGTCGGGTAATTTTTATTTATTACATTTTTCATTTATTTAAGAATAATTGAGCATTTTAAATGCAAAAACTTAAAAACATTATTAAAATATATTTTTAATAGCCTAATTTTTAAGATCAAAAGCTATATTTTGTCCAAAAATGCTTGTTTGATCGAACGTATGCCGATCAAATTGGCGACGTTCTAAAATAAAGGTCTGGTTAAAATTACCCGTAACCGGCGTTCATGTGGAAAAGATTAATTAATTGGAATTCTCTAAGCGAAAGAGATATGTCTGGATTGTAGCAATTGGTGATTCCTTGTGGTGTTTGCCTACCCCAAGAGGAGACACACGTGAGGTTATATTTGTATGTATAATGATGGAGAGAGACTATTGCAGTGGGTCAGCCTATCGCCCACAAAAACGCTAATAAAACATCTGTCCCTTAACTGACTTTTACAGAATGCCTAGGAAGGGAAGCAGCTGGTACATTTTATGCTTTTCTTATACTCCCAGTCCAGCATGTTCATTATTCAAATATCCACTTCACACTGGAATGCCAACCCAGAACTTATATCTTACGAAACCAGGACCTCTGGCATAGTAGGCAAAGTTCGTACCACTACACCAGAAAGCCGCCATCAAATGCTAAGTACTTCTACCAACCAGAAACCATTCCACAAATAAATATTACAGAAACACGGAAGCTAACGGCTTTGATATTCAAATTGCCGCCTCGCAAAGAAATTCAATATTAATGAAAATATTACATTCAGGATTTTGAAATTCAAATTCATTTTGAATTAATCGAATCCGTGATAAAAATGAAAATTGTGTAATAGTTGATTAGAAATTTTTCCCTGACTTTTAAAATGAAATTTTGCTTTTGAGTGTTCCGTGAAAGTGGTCTGAATGGATTTTCTTTTCACCCTGTATAAGAGAAATTTAAGTTGTAATCAGAATACGTGTATCTTGCCTGTTTAATTTTAGTTTAAACATGTGGATATGACACGAGACAAAAATATGCACACGTGTTTTGATAATCCATTAGTATAAAAAAAATTATATTGACTTATCCTAATATACCTACTCCAGATCCCGTAATCTTAATTTATATAAAAAGATGCGAAAGTTTAGACGAATGTTTGTTTGTTCCTCAGTCACGGCAGAACGGCTTCGAATTTGGATGAAATTTGGCATAGAGATAGTGTACAGCCTGAAATAGCATCTCACTATTCCCGCAAAATTGGAAATTTATATAATCATGTTAAATATTCAGACATTCATACAACATTCATTCTATTATAGATACCTGTTATTATTAATCGTGAAAACAAAATAGTTGTTATACATAAAGAAAGCTTATAAGACAATATTACAGTAATTACCTCATACATACATAACCTCACGCCTATATCCCTAATGGGGTAGGAAGAACACCAGAGGCTATGAATCCATCTGATGTCACGTTTCACAAATTTAGAGGTATTATTATGATAGAGAGAGGATATTGTAGTGACAAGTGGTCAGCCCGCAAAACGCCAATAAAACCTCCGTCCCTTAACTGACTTTTACAGTAAACCCGGGAAGCGAAGCAACTGACACATTCAATGTTTTTCAAAATGGACTAAATCTAACCGTTCTAATTTTGGTTATCAACTATAACTGAAGAGTTCTATGAGCGGGCTCATTTTGGATTCATGTCCTATAAAATTTTGTGTTTAAAATATGCAAGGATGGTCAACTGCAAGTTTAACTTCGCGTATATTTAGCGCTTTTAGGTCAGTTAAGAATAATCCTATCGCGTCTGGAAAGGCATGAAAGGCCTCTAAGCCGAACGAGTCTCTCTTGTTGATAGGGAATTCAAGTCTCACCTGGCTAGCCTTTATGTACCTGCCTTATGTACTACCCGTTATGTAAAATTTGTTGCCAAATATCAAAGTTTTGGTGTCGATGTGTTCAGGATTTTTATACAAATATATTGCATGCTGATGGACAGCATAGTATGTAGAACTTAAAATGATTCTGTAACAACCTGTATGTTCGATACTATGAAGCAATAAATGATTTGAATTTGAATATAATATGTAAATTCTGACACCCACGAACCAGCACTGAGCCAACTTAATGGTTTTACAGTTTAAACCTCCTCGTCGCCCACGGGAGAGACTCAAAGCCGCAGTGGGCTCTTTATTTGAGTTGAAATGATGAACTATGTTATTAAATATAAGTCTATACTATATATAAATTAACACACAATAGACATACAAACTTAATTTTTATAAATAAATTACTAATAGCAGCACTGTCATATTCAGTATCGAGCTTATATCAAATTATAGAACATCATTAAAAATAATTAATTTTGATCGGCTACACCGCCCATGAGCGCTCGACAATTATATTAGGTGTCAGCACAATTCAGACATACCGACGAGGACCAACCCTAAGTGCATAGGGGCACTCGATACTTGAAAGGGGCGGAATATGACAGGGCTGCCACTTTCCAAAAAAGAATTTATTCTTGTCACTCATAATTAATTTTGTTAAATTAGTTACGTTATACACATCATTTGTTAAAGTGTGATGAATATTTTTAAATTAAAATCTGTTCATTGGGTATTCATACTCATAGTTTTTTGTTGACTTGTCATTGCCCTGATTTATTTATTTATTAATATACAGAAACGATTTAATTTAAATACTTTCTGTATATTAATGGTAAACATAAAATTAAGGTATTCAATAAATGAAAATTCTTTTTAATTCGATTTCAAATTATATTACTAAACTTGGGATTTTAATTCGATATTTCGGTGTCTTGTCATGCATTCCTTCCATGCTGGACTGGGAGCGGAAGAAAAACATAGAATGTTCCAGCTGCTTCTCTTCCCGGGCAAACTGTAAAAGTCAGTTAAGGGACGGAGGATTTATTGGCGATTTTGCGGGCGACAGGCTGACCCCCTGTCACTGCAATAGCCTCTCTCCATCATTATAATACCTCATTTGTCAAACGTGACATCATATCGTCTTATAACCACTGGTGTTTTGCCTACCCCATAAGGGATATAGGCGTGAAGTTATGTATGTATGTATGTCATGCAACAATAACTTGTGACAATAAATATCTCAATTTAAAAATTTGTTATTCATGCATTTTTTATAAAAGGAAATAATAATGTAATGTAATATGTTCCATTATTCTCTCTAAATTTCTCATCTTTACTTATATTATCATCCCACATATAGATCAGGTGATAGCCCTACGTGGCACCTAAATAATAGCTATATTCAGTCGAGTCCACTCATACTACCTCGAATACATATGTATATACACATATACGCTGCCACTGACATACCCACCAATGTAGCTCGAAATAAGGTTATGCTGAAATTTTATTCACGTAAAATTTAAAAAGCTAAAAATTTTAACTTGAACCTGGTTTATTTTCTCGGTCATGAAATTGTGACTCGTGTTGACGGGGAATGTTAAATAACTGCGTAAGCTTTGGTAAACAAAATATGTATGATTGTACATGCAGTTATTACATACTTGAAAAATGAGCACGTTAGCTACAAAATTAATTTTTGAGCAAAGATTTAATTAAACCATTATAATCGAATAAGAAGTCGTCGTGGCGCCGTGGTAACTGTGTGTATCATACGATATCGCAGGTTAAGCAACGTTCGGCGCGGTCGGTACTTGGATGGCTAACCGCCGGCCAATTATTTCTCACGGCGACTTCCGTGCTTCGGAGGGTACGTCAAGCAGTCGGTCCCGGGTGCTGTATACATGTATACAGTTGTCGTTCGTTGTCAGAACCCATTTCGACGACCACTTTGGCGAAGGGGTAAACCTATCAGCCTCAGACGCCAGTGGTTGCGGGTTCGATTCTCGCCCGGAACAAGAAAAAAATAAATTCCGTGTCTGGGTGTTTATCTATATATGTATTTATATTCTAGGTTCCCCCCTAGTTCGCTACATGGTATCTCATAACACAAGCTTCGCTTACTTTGAGGCCATGTAGTTGGTGTGATTGTCTGGGGATTTCATTTTTATTATTTTTTTTTATTTTGGTGCCCTGAAAATTCTGATATCCACAACTCAGCACTGGGCCAGCTTGGTGGTGACGGCGTATTACTTCTCGTCACCCAGGGGAGAGACCCATCCACTGCAGTCCAAAGAGTCGTGATGATGATGATGATGACTACCAATCAGATATAAGAAAGTAACACTTTTCAACTATTCATAATATCTCTTTGTTAAACGAAACAAAAATATTTAGAACAACAGAAAAGCGCAAATTAAATACATTTATAATATTTTGAAATAAACAACGTGAAAACAGATAAAAAGGAAAATTCTTGATGGTTTCTGTATCAGTTTATTTCTAATGCAAACTCTGCAAATATTGTCATAAGTTTGAGATCAACTCACAAAATAAATGACGATTGTAAGTATTTCTCGTGAAAAGCCAGGTTTATAATTAAACCCGCGTACAATATCATATGAAATTAGCGCAACTTGTAGTTTAATCTGCTGGTGAAAATTAAAAAAGTCATTTATTTCGTGAAACAATAACACATTGCGCCGAAATCCTAATAAAACCATCTTGCGGTGCAATAACAGCGCAACGTCCAAATGTGATGTGACGTCACGCGGCGACAAGCGAGATGTGCTCGCAATTACCGAGGTTGCGTTGTTCTGTGTCATGTCGCAGAGCGACGAAATATTGGATACTATTGTTTATAATAAACAGTATAATAAACAGTACTAACAAAAGTAAGTATAGTAAGAAAGTTAAAAAGCACAGTCATACAATTATTAAATAGTACATACATCGATTCGTTTATCCAATTAATCATCCAGTCTTCATCCATTCTTTCATCCATTCCTTCATCTATTCTTTCATCCAGACATTCATCCATTCGTCATCAATTCGTCATCCTCATTAATTCTTTCATCCATCCTGTAAACCATTCTTTCATACATTATTTCATCAATTTTTTTATTCATTCTTTTATTCAATCATCCTAATATATAAATAAATCCTAATATAACCATCTTACGGTGCAATAACAGCGCATAATGTGACGTCACGCGGCGACAAGCGACATGTGCTCGCAATTACCGTCGTTTCGTTGTTCTGTGTCATGTCGCAGAGTACAGGCCGCGCAGTGGAGGCGCAGGGTGATATAATATTCTTTAATAAATAAAATCTTTAGAAAATCACACCAACTAGATGGCCTCAAAGTAAGCATAGCTTGTGTTATGGGATACCATGTAGCAAACTAGGGGGGAACCTAGAATATAAATACATAAACAGATAAAAACCTACACACGAAACATTTTTTTTTGTTGTTCCGTGCGGGAATCTAACCCGCAACCACTGGCGTCTTAGGCAGACAGGTTCAACCCATCGCCAAAGTGGTCGTTAAATTTAAAATGCTCAGTACATCATCATATTTTATTATGTATTATTTAATTTATGTTTAATTAATTAATTAATTAATTATTATTATTTAAAAGTATGTAAAGTTAGAAATGAATTATACATAGAATCATTTATCCATTTCTTATTATCCAATTCATTCACTATCAATATTTTTATTTATCAATTCATTTATACATCGAATCGCTTATGCGTCATTTTGTGTAGACAATGGGCGCCGTTTTTTTGAAATATCATTCTTATTACACCTAATACTAAATAACATTACCAATGCAACAACTCCATTGCTTAGTGATACAAGATTTTTTGCTATAAAGACCGCCCTCTCAAGAAGCAAGCGTTACAACGAAAATATATATTTAATAAAAAAGGACATGTTGGGGCCAGAATGACCGAGAGATGGTTGGTCTAACGCAACGCAATTCCACCAAATGGCGGCGCGGCTGAGGAAGTAAGAGTCTGGGTTGGATTTCCCCTGGTTAAATAAAATGGCCATATGTCAACGCATGAGTTTATTTATTTACTTATATACATGTTATTACAAACGAAAAAATACATGAAACACAAAAAGTGTCCATAAAATATATAATTATTTATTCATGCCACGTCGAAGAGTTGGCAACAACGCAGTGCAAAATCTATGGAAACTACCAGCACGATGGTAGGAATCGATGGCCTCATGATGTAATCACCTATAAAAAGTTTGTATTTTTAACTTTATAAATTAGACTTTCCTTGGCGGAAAAACAAAAAGAAAAACTTTGTAAATTACATGACTTCTCTAAATTTTACTTTTACTCTCCAACTTTCCTTTCTCTGTGACACTGCACAAACTAGTTACCTACCCTCTGCAATTACTCTGCCATAATAATTTTGATTTCGTCCTCTTTAGTAATGAATTTTCGACGGAACAATTCTAATCGAAGGATTTACGAACTACTGAATTTGAAGTTCCATTTTGTTCCATTCTAGTATGCAGTTAAATTAATTTGCTTAGCAAAATAATAATTTGTTTGAGAATATAGATATAAATGCATAGACATAAAATTTATTAGGGCTACAACTTGCAATCTTGAGAAATATTACTGAAAATACAAGTGTTACACATAAAAAAATTTAACTGGCTGACATAGCAGCAGTAGTCACATCTTTGAAATTTAGTTGGATGTATCTATTATTACAGATATAGGGCTCATCGGAAAATCAGCGCTGTGTCTACCGCCCCAGTAGTGTGCTGAGATTGGCCCTATTCGGAAAACATTATTAAAGCACAAGGTTAATTTTTTTATTTTTTTTTTTATTTTTTTTTTTATAAATGACTAAACCCGCGTTTGACCTCAATCTCACCTGATGGTAAGTGACGATGAGGTCGAAGATGAAATCACACGGGTTTAGGAAGGAACTGGCTCTTTATACAATATTGCCGGAACACATCACCGCCGGAGCGGTAACATTTGGCGGCAGACTTTATATAAAGGGTGGTCGCTAGCCAGGCGGACCCAGAAGGGATCCTACCACCAAGTAAAATCCATTTTTTAAAATATATTTAATAATAAAATTGATAATAATAAAATTGTTTATTTAGATAACAGAGATCCATTATTGTTAGTAACAATTACTTATTATCTATGTTAGTAAAACAGTTGGGTACCCGAACAATTTAAGCCTTATTTTGCTCTGTAATTAGGTATTTCGTGTTTATGTTATTTTGTGTCGATTGTCAAAGTAATGTTTATTTTTTTATTTTTATGTGTTTTCTTTCTGTTTTTATTTCTTATCTGTTATTTGTTGTATTTGTGCTTTTAACTCTATACTTGTTTTTGTAATTTTGTATGTCTTTGGATTTTTGCTTGATTTTATGCTTTGTTGTATGAAGTAAAATAGTAGTATAATTGTTTTTTTTTGCTTGTTTCTTTATGCTTATTATCTGTTTCGTTTTTATTTTATGTTTCGTTTTTTATTTTTTTGGTTTAAGTCCATTTTATTTATTTATTTATTCTACTTTGTTGTGTTGCTTCGTAGGACTGACTCTGATTCACCTCCTTGTAAAAAACGTTAAATCTGAATAGCTGCCGGATGGTGCTAGTTTCTTTAAGGGCTCCCCTTTTAAGGGTGAGTGCAAAACCCTTCATAAACAGTCAGCCACTTTGACGATACTTAGTGTATTTTAGCAATAATTTACGAGAAACTAGTCCTTTCCGAATTTGTGTTTTCATGTTTGATCTCTTCTTTTCTTCAGACGATATGAATATCAAATGCGAGTTTAGTAACAGATAAAAATAATCTCATGATCAGCCTGGAAACGCACACTGCTGGACGAATGACTCTCCCAAGGCTCTCCAGGTCGCTCGGTACCACGCCGCCCTCATGCCTTGACCAGATCGTTAAAACAAACTCAGTTAATCTTAGTATAGTTTTATGTTTTCACGATTCTATATCTGAAATAAAACACTTTACTTTTTCCACAACCGATATGATGCTTGACATTCTAGTCACTTGTGATCACAAAGTTTGCTGACACTGAAACATCAAGATTAAATGTAAAATATGAGTACGCCATAAACCTGGATAAGGTTTTATTTGAGATTTTTTTGCGGGCGATAGGCTCACTGCAATGGTCTTTCTCCATCATTATAGTGTCTCAAAATTTTTTTAATGTGACATTAGATGGTTTTAAAACTTTTGGTGTTCTGCCTGCCCCATAAAGCATACAGGTGTGAAGTTATGTAATTCTAAAGATAGGTCGTTTGTGAACTATACTTTCTAAATTTTAGCATTCTAATTGACTGGTAGCCGGAAAATAATGACGTTTTCTTATCGCGAATGCACTGTACCTGGTTAAAGATCCCAAAATTCCAAGAACTAACAAGAATCGTGTCTTGCTTCATATGAGTTTATCAGACTACGCCTTATGAGAATTATTATCGGGAATGAGGTTAAAGAGATTCTCTTGAAATTTTAGAACAATTTGGCAGGTGTTCAAAGTTTCTGCTTAGTATGATGTAGGTCTTACAATTTGTTGGATGATTGATGTTTTCGTAATATATGGCCCTCAGTTATGTAAGGCTATCAACAATGTTCTAAATATTAATGACAGTGTTTTGTTATCTCGGTAATTGCTAGATTATCTCAGGGATTCGTAAGTGTTAGATTGGCTTAGAAACGTCATACCACCTCTCAAGAGTCTTGCCCCGTAAAAGGAGACTAATCCAAAGGAACCTTCAAAAGATACCCATCGTCCTGGGAACAACGATGGGTTATGTGAGATTTTTTCTTGCTAAAATCCCCCCGGTGGGCCAGCCTCCTCGTTTGTAAAAAGATCCCGGGATCTCCCGATGAACGCAGTGGTGCTTGTTTAACGTTTGCTTTACGCATGTCCTTTTCTTATACTTCCTTCCTGATGTTGTCCATTCCTCGTTGTGCCCAACCAATCAGTTCCCATTCTGATAACTACTGACGAACCGAGCAAACAGTACCTTCGGGTCAGTCGCCTTAAGTGACCGCCTCCTACTGGTAGGATTCTGCCAGGTTCTGACTGGCTAGTGACCAGTCTCATATTATGTTCCGCCATCATTTTATGAAAAGCTGGTTCTTTCTTAAGACCGTGCGCTCTTATCTTCACCTACCATCTGGTGAGATTAAGGTTGACGGAATACACAATGTTTGACCAGTGAAGTAATGTTGCGATACATTTCATTAAATAAATACCTGTGTTTTTGTAAAGTTTCATTTCATAAGATAAATACTCCTTAGGTACTGTGACAGGGGGCGTGGCGCAGGTCAGGGATATAAAAAGGAGGAAACTGTTTTAACCGTTTATTTAGGGGCTTTGCCCTAAGTATTTGACATATGGAAAGCTCTGAGTTTGAAATAAAACTAACCCGTCATTATAATATTATCAGCCAGTGGAAGACAACGAGGTTGACTGGATTCCAACTTACCTTATTTATAAGAATTACTAAATAAAAATATACTTCCTTAATCCTTGGGCTATCAAACGTAGAAAGGTATCAAATAATACCTACACAACAATTATAAAATGAGTTTTTTTTTTATTAAATAAGGTTGGGACGTTTGTCTACCGTGACAACTTTTGGTAAGAACATGAAAACTAAGGTAGTATCTTCACGTCCATCAACCAGAAACCTATTCACTCCATGCTTAAAAGTACCAAGACTAAACTGGTCAGGGAGAGTAGATGCAGACAGTTCATTCAAAAGAGCTTAGTTCGTTTTTTGGAATATTTACCAAATACGGATGGAAGTTCTGTCTGCATCTAAAAGGCCGATGTTAAAAGGGTGAAAAACTATGCTCTCGCATACTATCCAAAATGTATTTTCGGTAGGTTCGATTATTGTTTATCAAAGGTGTAATTCTGGGTATTACGAGTATATTATTTCAGAAAAAAGGTGTGCTATCAATTTTTAAGATGTTCATAAATTCTGACAACGTTCTACTCTCCTCTCCTGATTTACTGATATCAATTTTATCTCTCACTCACATTACTATCTTAATAAAAAACCCTTTGATAATATCGAAAAACCATTACAGTAAGTACGACTGATAAAGGTGCAAACTTTTGTTGAATTCACTTGAGGTTTTTCTTTTTTGCGTGTTGACTCCGGCGGCATATTTGTAAGGATTAGTATTTAGCCACTAACAAGGCATAATTGAACAAAAAAAAAAAGAAGTTATCAATTCGATCCGTAGGTAGGAACGTAATATTGTCAGAACTGCCCCGTTTTCTTATATGTTAGTCTATATCAGAGTCTGAGCAAATGCGGGGAGTGGTTAAATATGTTAATATTTGGTTGGATGGATTTCTTTGCTTTAAATTCAAAGGCTGCGTTTTCTGTAATTTGGGTAGGCACCGACTTCAAAAAATACTTAGTTGGTATACTGAGTTTATTTGAGACAAAAGTTATCGTTTCAATTTTTCATACATACATAACTTCACGCCTGTATCCTTTATGGGGTAGGCAGAACATCAGAGGTTACAAGACCAACTGATGTCACGTTTGACTTTGGAGGCATTATAATGATGGAAAGAGGCTATTGCAGTGACAGGGGGTCAGCCTATCGCAAACAAAAATGCGAATAAAACCTTTGTCCCTTAACTGACTTTTACAGTATGCCCGGAAAGAGAAGCAGCTGGCACATTCGATGTTTTTCTTTCGCTCCCAGTCCAGCATGGAAGGTTTGGAAGGTTTTTATTTTTCACTTTCTAGTTTTGTCATATTCTTTCTAAACATAGTACATAGTTAAGTAAGTTTTATACAATTGAAGTCGGTTTTTTAATATTTTGATAGCAATTGTAATCAAGAATGTAAGGTTAGTTTTCTAAGTATATGTTCTCACCAATACGATACAAATGAGAACGAATGGACAGCAATTAATGCGATTAATAAGTCCTGAGCTGAGAATTCGAATATAAAATATATGAAAATCAGAAAACTTTGCTTGTTCCAGGAATATACTTTAATTATATGAAAAAAAAATATTTATTTTTACATTTCGCATAAGTGAAGTTCATAGTTTTATGAATTCAGACTCAAATTATTTCAGAAGTAATTAAAAATGTACTAGGTATTTTCGTGTGAGAGATCCTCAGTTGTTTGTTATTCAGGTGAGCTTCATTTACTAGAAATAAATATCTATTTAACTTATTTGGATATTTTGGCTTTTTATTACTTTAATTTTTTTTGTTTTCACGTTTTATACTTTTGTTTAAAACTCAACGCTCAAAGGTAATGGATGCAACAACTGTAAGTATTATAATCAGTGGTACTCAATGGGCATTAATATCCATAATTATTTAGCTAGCAATAAATGACGTTACAGGTTTCGCTGGCCGCAACCTGTGCTAAATTTTAGGATTATGGAAATTATTCACAAATCAAACAAAAATAACAAATTTAAAGTTGAATTAAGGTGTACAAATGGAAAAACAAAATGACGTTTTTGCTATAAATCTCCACAGTTTCACAAAATGGCCGTAAGTACTTACTGTATGTACGTACTCAATCTATCAATAAAATGTGTTCCAAACCTATAGAGATTTATCTTGCGTTCTTAGAATGTATAAAAAATAGCAAAAAAATATATTATTACTTCATCATAAGCTAAATAAATAAAAAGTTTGATAAAGACTGATAAAGTTTGTTATATGCAAATATTCAAAATATACACAAATTATCACAAAATATTAATAAGTTCTCACCACTTTTATCCACAGTGCTTACAAAAAAGGTAGTACTAAAACGATCCCTTCGTGTAAAAAGATAAGAGTTACCTCAGCGATATTTGACGTACGTTTTCGTAGATAAGTAAGCGGTTAAGGAATTTTGAAGAATCTGTTCTTATGATATGGAAGGTTAGTAAGTACTTTGGATGAAAAGGATATAAAGAGTCTTATGCTTTGTGAAATTTCATTATGTAAGGTATTTATTTTAGTCTAAAAGCGGGCAAACTAGCTCTGTATTCACCTAATGTAGTTGGCATTACATGATATGTTAAAGGATTAAGTTAAAAAAGTTTTGTTACTACTTTTTATCACGTTGTATAAGATTATGATGAAGTCGTCGTGGTACCGTGGTTACTGTGCATATCATACGATATCGCAGATTAAGCAACATTTGGTGCGGTCGGTACTTGGATGGGTGACCGTCGACCGTCATTTCTCACAGCGACTTCCGTGCTTTGGAGGGCGCGTTAATCAGTCGGTCCCTGGTGCTGTTTACTTGTATACAGTAGTCGTAAGGGTTTGTCAGAAGCAATTTCGGTGCCCTGAAAATTCTGACATCCACTACCCAGCACCAGGCCAGCAGTTGATAATTGCCTTTACAACCTCGCCACCCACGGGAGAGATTCATGCCCTGTTGTGGGCTCATTAAAAAGAGTTGTAATGAGTCATAAAATAAATAATAAATTAATAAAATCTCCAGACAATCACACCAACTACATGACCCCAAAGTAAGCAATAGCTTGTGTTATGGTATACCATGTAGTGAACTAGGGGGGAACCTAGAATATGAATACATAAATGAATAAACACCCAGACACGGAACATTTCTTTTTCTTGTTCCGTGTGGGAATCGAACCCGCAATCACTTGCGTCTGAGGCAGACAGGTTTAACCCATCGCCAAAGTGGTCGTCCATGCTGGTCGTGATAAGATTATGATACCAAGTTATATGTACCATTCTATAGTAATTTTATTTTTAATTTGGCTTAGCGCTCCGTGCTTAGATGCTAAGTGTGGTGTAGACTAAAAAACCTAAGGACCATAAATAAATTACCGTTATAAAATTCGAAGCCTCGATGTCTTGCCACCAACATGATAGACGTCAAGTTACCTTAAATCCATAATTACTTAACTAATATATCAATCTATCGAATATTATAAGAATAACATAAAATAAAGTTTTTTTTTTATCGCAGGTTAAGCAACGCTTGACGCAGTCTGTAAAAGGATGAGTGACCGCCGACAAATAATTTAGGAGGCTACGCTAAAGACCAAGCTAGATTGTTTAAAACAATACTTAAAACCAAGGTAACTTTGCTAGTTTACAACAGTGAAGACGGCTGTTTAGAATCAAATTTCGCATGACCTTGGCGGGACCTTGGTTGGAGAGAGCTGGTTGTAAACGGCGGTGTTTAAAACCACAGACACACATCTACATAGACAAGGCAAGTATCACGATTTGTATAGAAACCAAGCGTGCTGACTTTTTAAAACCAACTGTGACGTCAAAGCTGATATTTATTGCTGGGGAATAGAAACCAATTCAAAGATACCGATGCTGCCAATGAAATTGATTATTAAGAACGATATTGATATTGTGATATCGATTTTCTAACAGAAATACATATGCGCGGACTGAAGCTAGAGGCAACTAACCTTGAAGCTTGGTCGGGGTTCGGACATGCAAAGTACATGCATTTGCGTTATATAATGTAGATATAATATGTCTGAGTTTAGAATAGTGTGTACGCTCGTTAATTTATATTTTACGTTTGGATTTAAATCGATTGAATTATTTAATTTGACGAGAATTATGATTTGACATAACTTTGTTTTAATGATGTGTGATGTAATAGAATAAATAGTTTCGTTTTCGTTAGGAACCGTTTTGTCTTGAATATTATGTCTAAGTTTCTTAATCACCTATTTGCGCAAACGGTATTATTATGAAAATGATGTTCTTTATGTTTTTTTTTTCCATTCTAAGAAAGTTGTTTAATATTTTCAAACCCCAGCTATCAACTACAAATGACTCGAGGTTTGTCCCTTTTTAGCCTGCGTTTCACCTTTTCCTTCTTTATATCCCCAATTGCATATAAAACTGCCAAAACTACCTCAAAGCTTTTAGTTTTGAAAGGCTTCTTGAGCCATCGCAAAGATGTTGCCGATGCGAGAGACGAAAGCACACTGACAATTTAGGGCGTGGCTTAGCGCGACCTGGTTTAAATTTTCTGGTATAAAATTCTCAGCAAAACAAGTTGAGTCTGATCTGCGTCTTAAAAGGAACAGGTTGAATCTAGTAGATAACACTGTTTTTCTTGGAATAACTTTAAAAAGACCGATCTAAGGCTTACAGCACAGTATAAAACTGTCAATTAAATTGGAATGCAATATGCACAAAAAAAGGTGTTGCAGCCGAGAGACGCACTCTTCTGGACGGAAGCCTCCCTCAGGATTCGTCATACCGTCCGGACCCACGCCGCCTTCATCCGGCGTTTGACGTTCGCAAAGTGTATAAGAATACCTACTGCGAATAAAAAGCTTTCATTTAATTTCATGGGTTGGAGTCCTTGGTTAGAGGCTTGTTTAAAACCGCCGTTTATACCACTGTGGATGATACTCGGTATTTGTTGTAAACAACGTAACCTTGGTAGGAAGAAGTTTTAAACAGTCTGACTGAGGCCTAAGCAGTTGGTCTCGGAGGCTGTATACTTGTATGCAGTAGTCGTTAGGGGTTGTCGATGTAAGAAGCCATTTCAGCGGCCTGAAAATTGTAACTTGCACCAACCAGCCGGCTTGATAGTTTAAGGTCTATACCTCCTCGTCAACCAGGTGAGAGAATCAGCCCTGCAGTGGGCTCAATACAAAGAGTTGCGTTGTGATGGTGATGATGATAAGATCCAGTTAAAATAACATGACCTGCAACAATTTTACTTATATGTCTTCACACTCCTTCTCAGCGTATGTTACCAGCGTGATGTTATCTTAAGAAATAGTAGAACATTACTATCTGTAGTAGATACCTCACTTCGCTTGAATGGAGTTCAACTTGAATTTGTTATTGTTTTTGCAGTTAAAGTCTTTTGAGATCAATATTGTAACTGTCATTTTTGCAATGATTAAAGAAACAAAAGATTCGGTATTAAAATAGTTACTTTTAAATATGTATATGTAAGTGTAATCATAAGTAAAAAAGGACAACAGTAGTTTTATCATTAGCTAAAATGACAACAATGCGGCCAGTCTCCATGTTACGACACAGTCAACAACAAGTATGTCAATTGTCATAACGACTTGCTCTATGTAAAATTTTGAATAAAATTTAAGTGTTTTTATGTGAAATTATTGTTGTTTATAGTGCAGAACTTTGCATTGAATCCTCAACATGCAGCGTGCCGAGAACACCAGGCACGCTGCACCTAAGCGAACTCCCTTGAGCAGGGGCGGCAGATATCCCCGTATCCACCACCCAGGGACTTCACTTTGACCGGAAAGGGTTAGTGACCGGTGAAATTACGTCGCCAGAATCTAACCCCCACAGCCGTGCCTCAATTTGGTGAAATCGCGTCACTTTAGACCACCAGCATCATCCGGGGAAATCGCTCTCGCGTTACATCCCCGAAATCCGGATGTCCGCAAAGGGGATTCGCCTTCGGCAAACGGAATGACCCCACAGCCATCCATCCCACGGATGAGGCACCTCGGGCAACCGGGGATTGGGGTAATTTTTTACAGAGGTCTGCTCGTTTCTAGGGGTATTCCTCTATCCGCCACCTGAGGACCTGCCTGATGGGAGACCAACAACTCCAACGGGAACAAGCACAGGCCTAGGCCAAGTGATTAGTGTTAACAATGTTTGAAGTAGGTTTTGATGTTGGATACAGTTCAGTTTGCAGATAAACGCCTAGATCCGGAATACCTATTTTTTATTCTGTGCGGGAAAAGAACCCGTAATCTCACGCAGTAGCGTATAGATCACTGCACCACGAAGACCGTCGGTTGACCATCTTAATTAAATACGTTTAACCGTTAACATTCATCCATAAAAAGCATTGATTCAATAACAAAACCAAAAAGGATACAATCACTGCGTAGCAAAACCTCCATTGAATTAATGTAAATATAATTAAGTTTTAAAAACAGGGTATACCACTGGTTTGTTTTTGCTATCATAATAAACAAAAAATTAAATTATATAAAAACAAACCAAAATTATAGATTTAATAAATTTTATTAAACCTCTGATACAATATTCAAAGCAATTTATCAAAGTCGATAGAAAAGAGAGTGTTAAGAGCTCCTCCAATTAAATAAGATACTTTAAAGAAGCCGTGAAAGCAGTTTATTTTGACCTAAACTTAATTATTGATCCATCCTTGGAGTAATATTGTTTGGTTTGTATAAATTATGCGAGGTATTTGTATATGCTGTATTTATTTATGGAAGTTAATTGAAGGCTTAAACGGTTTTACTACAATTCCGCTGTCCATTTGTCCATGTTTTAGCCCGACTCGCGCTTAGCCATTTGTTCATTTAAATTAAATTTGTAATTAATTTACATCATTATTATAAATTATGACATCATAATTTACTGAACAGCAGTACATTTTAGTCCAGATGTGGTTAAAGTTACATACATAGTTCAAATAAATTGATTTGATTAATGTTACAGAAAATGTTTGAAAACCTCAAATTCCAAAACCTCAAAAATATTTCGCTTACCCAATTTCCACAAGGACTATCTATATCGCGCGTCTCACCAAATAAGCCAAACTGTGCAGAAAGCTGAGAGCAATCCTAATTGAAAACAAAACTGGTTTAAACCAGATACAAGTCGGTTATGTAGTTGCGAACCCCGAACATGTCGACAGACATAAGTTGCCTTTTATAAGATGAAGTGTAGTAATTGCAAAAGCTTTCAATAAGTCTTTCTTCATGCATAGGTCAAGTGATTTGCTGCAGCGACGTGAGAGGAAGTTAACCTCTTCGGCCCCAGCTAAGCTTATATGGGATACCACGTAGCGAACTAGGGGGAACCTAATATGAACACCCAGACCCAGAACATTATGCTACTGTTACACATGCTCTAAAATTGCATGCTAAAAAGCGTGCTATTTAGTATGCTCAATACTAGCATATCTAGGAACAGTTTACATTTGCTAGAAACAGGCATGCTAGTTTTAAAAATGCTTATATATTTAAGTATCAACGTCTGATCGATACTAGCATGCTCATAAAGCAAATCTGTTTAGACGCGCTTAAAGCACGCCCCCTTCCACTCGCGCCGCTGGTAGCATTCTCTAAAGTCAAAAACCTGTCGATTTACGAGCGTGCTCGAAATGAGCATGCTAATTTTTAGCAATATTCCAACACACATGCTACTCGTAGCAAGTACTCAATTTTAGCATGCTTTCATGCTTGAAATGAGCGTGTGTAACAGCAGGAATCAAACCTGTGGCTCAACGATTAGCTTAGTAACGCCTCGGACCATTGAGCCACGGAGTATTACATTTAAGATAATTACTAAAGTGTAAAGTTTAATAGATTTGATATCTGTGGCAGTCAATAGACTACCCATATGACCTTTAACATATACTTACAGTTTGTTGAAGATTGAACAGCATCCAACATAAGTTAAATGACATTATTGACGAGGGTTTCGTAGACATGGAACCCGCAACCATCTTAAAACATATTACCTTCGTGGCAGTAGGACACATTAAATTATCCTGTCTTAATTAAGAATTTCCTAATGGGCAGTTGTCGAGGAAATATCAAGCTGAAGTTATATTGGAGATTTTCACAGTGATATTATGGTAAATAGCTATCAGTTGTCGAGAAAATATCAAGCTGAAGTTGTATTGGCGATTTTCACAGTGATATTATGGTAAATAGCTATTAAATTAAAAAATATAATATCACCGAAGTATCATTCGCACTGTAAAAGTACTATTTGGCTACTCATACTGTTTGAGATTTGTTTTCAGAGGTCACATAAATGAGTGCAACATATTATTTAAAGCCTGAGAATTAATCATTGTTTAAAATGTTAAAACACAAACATTGATATACAGGGTGTCCCAGAAACGACACGTTTCCGAGTCACTGGAGGTAGATGAGCCTATGGCCTATCAGATAACATCAAAAAAGGTTTAGAAAGGTTTTGCGACATATAACCGCTTTTGTGATTTTTAAACAAATTTCAAATTTCTGGTCCTTCTTTGCCTATAGCTGCAAAAAAATTGTTAATGCACGTTTTTTTTACTAGATACGAGTATATCTTTATTAGTCACTTCAAATAGTCTAGTAATAATTTGGACAGTTACTAAGGGCCCTATGCTGAGAAAAAGAGTGAGACTTTTTCAAAAAAGGGAATATTTCGAAAACCAGAGAACACTCACTAAACCTATTTTGTTGTTAACTGATAGGTCTTAGGTCCATCGGTCTCCAGTGTCACGGAAACGTGTCGTTTCTGGGACCCCCTTTATAGGGTGAAACATGCCTCGTAAACTGAAATATCTATTTCTCACTGTTCAACTATGGTTTAAACATTTGAACGCGACAAAAGGCAAAAACATGAAGACGTTATTTATCTTTAGTGAAAATAATTGATATCTAGTTTAAGTTAAATAAATATCAAAGCGAATTGATGATTCATATAAAGACTAAGTTTGAAAATTCCAAGCAAATAATCTATGTAATTAACAGTTTTAATATTTTTTAGAGAAATAATAAGTATTTTTGGTCACGTGATCAAGCTTCTATTTTCATAACTTAGCCACGAGATTAAGGGCGGGTTGTATCACAACTACTTTACGTGTCTGTCAACGTTAAAAATGGCGTTAACCACTGTCAAGCTAGAAAACGGGTTGTTTCAACTATAACGGACGTCAAAAATTAACGATTACGTTGACCGTCCATCCACCCACTGGTTAACGTAACTTTCTAGTGAAAACTGATTTGACAGGCAGGACATCTTTGGTTGAAAGCTTTTAACATGGATTCTGTTTTATTTTCATATATTTTAAATGATAGTGATGATGATTCAATTGTGGTAATAACTCAAATAACATTGACGAACAGTTTTTTTTTTGTGATGAAACAACGCTTTGTATTTGACGTACGTTAAACATCTGATGTAATCGTCAAAAAGTTACGTACGTATGATACGATAACCAACCGTTTGATACAACCCGCCCTAAATTGCAAGAAATGTATCTTGAAGCAATTTAAGCGTAGGGAAGTGCTATGAAAACGAATAGTATGTTGTTCATAATATGACCAACTCTGTGTGAGATCAAGTGAACTTTTAAAAAAGCTTTTCACGTTATTTATCTCTCGTTTATTTATGTGATTTCAGTCGGGGAATTTTAAATTATTTTATTCTTTTTCAATTACTTTTTAACCGTCGCGTCGTGGGTTTTTCAAAATTTTTATTTTGTTTTTTATTTCAAACTTTTTAAAGAGCAATATACGTACCATACATTACATTAAACAACACCTCATTCCTCATCAGCCCTCTAATGTCCCCACCACCGCTGGAAAACCCATGTAGTTTATTTAAATACTTAGTGAAGTATTACTGATGAGTTGTTACCGTTAAACCTATTAAGGAACATTATACCAATCAAATCCAAAGCGATAATTTGAAAACGGCATTCAAATCGGACCAATTGTTTGCAAACAAATATTTACTGCAGCGCCCCCTGGTGAGTTGTTACCGTAACACCTATCTCAGAACATGCGCTAATCAAATCCAAAGCGATCACTGAAAACAGCATTTAAATCGGACCAATGGTTTTGCAGATAAACGGTAACATTGGCTTTTACAAACAAATGTTTACTGCAGAGCTCCCTGGTGAGTTGTTACCGCTACACCTATCTAAGAACATGCACCAATCAAATCCAAAGCGATTACTGAAAACCGCATTAAAATCGGACCAGTGGTTCTGGAGATAAATGGTAACATTGGTTTGCACAAACACCCTCTCACCCCAAACGCATATACCGTCTCCGTTCCGTCGCCGTCGTGGGTAAAAATATTATGCGACAAGAAGGGCCCCCGTTCCGGAAGACGTAGTCGGTATGGTTAGGTGCGGTGCAGTTAGGTTGCATACAGTTATACACGTGCGCGAGCCGAGCGAGCGAAGTGAGTGGTGCCGCGGCAGCGGCCGGCGAAGCGTCATAAACCCTAGAGCTTTTTTAAATAACCCCGAAGTGGTTTGTGGCACGGATTGTGGCTAACATAGTAATTGAGAGGGCAATTTAGATTTTCAGAGGAGAATAATGCTATTTAAAAGAGATTAATAATGCCATGTTTTTTATAAGGAAGTAAAATTTAAACAGAGGGTTTATTGGTGTAGTCGTAGGAGATAGGCTGACCCCTTGTCATTGCAATAGTCTCTTTCCTTCACTCTAATAACTCCAAAGTATAACGTGACATCAGATGGTCTAACACTCTAACCTCTGGTGTTCTGTCTACCCCATGAAAAAAACATGCGTAAAGTTGTATATGTGTATGTAAAATTTAAATTATACAGTCAAAACTGTGGAGTTCTAAGAACTAAAACTCACTTTTACTTACATCACTATATCACGGTACAGATAGATATCTGTACTGTGACTGTATTTTTGAGTAAAATATTGTACAATGGGTTTATTGTATATGTTATCGGCCAAACCCAATTTTAGGACAAACTAATATCATCATCATCATTATCACAACTCTTTGTAATGAGGCCACTTTAGGGTATGAGTCTCTCCCCTGCGTGATGAGGAGGTTTAGGCCATAATCCAACAAGCTGGCCCAATGCTGGGTGGTCGATGTCAGAATTTTTAGGGTGCCGATACGGCTTCTGACAAACCCTAACGACAACTGTATACAAGTATACAGCACCGGGGACCGACTGCTTAACGTGCCCTCCGAAGCACGGAAGTCGCCGTGAGAAATGAATGGTCGGCGGTCACTCATCCAAGTACCGACCGCGACGAACGTTGTTTAACTTGTGATATTGTATGATACACACAGAAACCACGGCGCTGGGACACTGTGTGTATAGTAGCCAGGCTAAACTAGTCGGTAAGGTTAGGTGCGACGGCTAGCGCAGCGAGGAGGAACAGTTAGCTTGCATACACTCGTAGTAATATACATGTGAGAGCCTAGCGAGCCTAGGAAACACTAGCTTTTCCTGAAATCGGGTTTAGCCGGAAACATATACGACGAAACATTGAATCAAACACTCAATAGTCAGGGCGAGGGACTAAATATCAATTGAAGTTCGAAATCAGATACATTCAAAGCATATTGAATGGTAAAGTGCCTGTGAATATCTTTGAACCTGTGAACGTAGGACTGGCCTGTGTCTCATACATCTTGAATTGCCGTATGCTCTACCACGGTACATATATCGACAGTAATTCAACTCGGCCGCATCTTTGAAATACTTGCCTTCAGCGCAGCGCCGCGGTCCGTTCACATGTGATAGGGCTGCCCGCTTACGGAATTTAAACTGCATTTGCCTACTTTGTGTTTACTTACCCTTAGTTTTATGACTGTAAATATTATTATATTTTTTATAAACAAATAAAATACTCCGTAAATTGGATAGGACGTGTTCAACAAAAATACGTTTTGTGTCAAAAAACCATGTTTAAGTTTGAATAACAAATCGGTCTTAAAAATTAGCGACCGAAAAATACTTGCGCCTCGACTGAGACGTACGAAAAGATGCATTATTAAATTTTAAAGTATAAACAATCCGCACATTAACGTGTGTACATGAATAATTAAATAAATAAATAAATAATGCTCAATCAACAATTGTTTTTGGCATGCAGTTACTCGAAACTGGCTACAAACCGAGCGCATGTCGAGATCGAGATTCGTAGGTATTGCTCGCGTTTCGTCCGTTTGTATGAAGTTGAATTACTGTAGATATCTGGACCGTGGCTCTACTATGCTACTCTACTACCATCAATGTGACGTATAATTTCACAAAGTTTAACTCATTGTGTGACAGTTTTCAGTCAAATCCATTCAAATTCATATCGTTTTCATTCAAACAAAGATCGGCTGATGTAGTTGTAAAATACATTGCCTTGTATGCCAGAGGTGCTCGGTTCGAATTTTTTAGAAGGTGGATATTTTTTACACAGATATAAGCCACCGAATCATGAATGTTAAAATCGGCCCATTATCACGGACAGGACTATTCTAGCGAATAAACCTGATATCGTGTTAATGGACCGATCGTCGTACAAGGTGTTTTTGGTTGAAATAACCATACCACATGACGAGAACCTCGTGAAGGCCGAGACCGAAAAGCAACGGAAGTACTTGGACCTTGCACACGAGGTGACCGAAATGTGGGAGGTTGTGTCCACCGAAATCATCCCGGTTGTAATATCCGCAAACGGGTTGATCCCAGCCACACTGGTCAGACACCTTGAAAGGCTGGGATTTGGCGGTGGTTCGCTTCCAGCACGCATGCAGAAAGCGGTGCTGCTCGATACTGCCCGAATCGTTCACCGGTTTCTTTCTCTCTTGCCCTGATACCCGACCGACTGGTCTTATTGCTGGGTCTTTCCCGCCGAAAGGCGAGTTGATTTTGACATACCGAATAATAATAATAAAATCTTTATTTGCCAGTAAATGCGTTATAAATGTTGTTACAAATAAAATAATTACTTATTGAAATATTTATACATTATCCATAACACAAGTGCTTCAATTAGGGCTAGGTGATGTTTAGTGAATGTCAGAGATATGTATTAAGTAATAAATTAAAATTAAAAATTATTTATTTATTTACGGAAAACTTACAGCTATTTATTGTATACTTTGAACAATGACAAAATAAATCCAATAAGCAGTTTTCACAAACAAAGTTTTCAATAAGAATATTACCTCAAGATTTCATAACTAAATTACTTTTATTGCGGAATGGTTCACAATTTTTTATCTCCTTACTCATTCTATCTTTGCTCAGTCACAAATGTTATGAAATCATGTAAGCATATTTATTTGTAGGTACACACATAACATAACTTCACGCCTGTATCCCTTATGGGGTAAGCAGAACACCAGAGGCTTTAAAACCATATGATGTCACGTTTGACAAATTCGGAGGTATTAAAATGATGGAGAGGGACTATTGCAGTGACAAGGGGTCAGCCTGTCGCGCACAAAAACTGTCAAAAAATAGCGGCAAGGACTGTCCGTTCTTGCCGTTATTTCTTTCAAGAGAGTGTTGGTGCTGCCTCGCAGCCGCGCCCGTAGAATTATAAATTTCTGTGTGCTTTCATACCCTCATTTTTTCAAAGAGAAGTTAAATGCTTGGTTGATTTTTAGAGAAAAACGCTGTGTATTCGTTAATAAAAATACTAAATCATTATTAAATCAATACATATAAATGTAAGTATACGCTTTATTTAACACTTCATTGAATATGTCAATATTTATTCATAACTGTGTTTCAATTTAGTTGTGACTTTATATGTGTGGTAAAATGAATTTCAAAAGCATTTTTAAAAGCTTTTCAATGTTATTTTAACACTGAATTTAAGCCATTGCCAGCATTTATTTATAAAATATTATTTTTATGCCCAGGGCAATGTCCTGTATACAGGGTTAATTTTAATTAATTCATCACCTCTTGCGGGCAGCCTTTCCACATCTATCCCAACAAAATTTGTTCTACGGCTTTTTACAAATCTTGATAAATAACACCAAAAATAAAAAATAAAAAAAGACGTGTGGCACTCGGAGACTATCGCAGTAAAGCTATTGCATAGCATTTTTTATCAACTTATGCAATTATAATTATTTATTTATTTTATTAATGCAGTAATGTTTGATCTAATATGAAGTTCCACAAGTTCCTAGTAGATGGCGCTGATTGTTTATTAAAGCCCGCATGTAAAGTTATAAAATCAAAGTATCACCGCTGTGCCGGTTGGAGTGGGGGGTGTTAGGTTTTTTTCGTTACGGAATTTCTGGATTCGGTCCCCACGCTCAAGGCCCGAGATAGAAGCTATGCAATAGCTTAAAAAATTTTTGCTCCTTACTCTACATTTTGTAAGAAGTACCTTTTAATATTATAAAGTGATATTTTACTGCGCAAGGTGCGCAGCATATCTACGCTCAGAGTAAATAGAGTTACGCCTCTACACAGAGGCTATAAATATTTTTTGTATAGGTAAACTAAAATTTAAAAAAACTGTAAATTTTAAAAAGTTGGAGAACAAATGTTGTTGGGATTGATATGGAGAGGATGCACGTCAGAGGTGAAGCGTTAATTAAAATTAACGCTGTATATTTTTATTGAAAATACTTGTATCAAAGGAAATTATCTAAGTAATGTTAAAAGAAATAAGTTTTTCAATGGCAAATTTAGACGACCACTTTAGCGATGGGGTAAACCTCAGACGCCAGTGGATGCGGGTTCGCTACATGGTATCCCATAACACAAGCTATGCTTACTTTGGGGCCATGTTATTGGTGTGAATTTGGGATTTTAATTAATTAAAACAAAATTAAGACAATCTTCATACATTTGAAGATAATACAATAAAGTGATAAAGAGTTATAAAACATGTCTTGAAAATATTAACGATAAAGTACTTTGAAGTATATAATTAACTTCTTTAAATATACGTATATAAGTATTATCTTTGCGATAGTTGCATTAAATTGAAGTAAGCTTTATCATGTTCAAATAAAGAGATATTTTCAATGGGGTGTTCTTTGATCATTTCTGTAAAACTCTCATGAAGTCACTGTATCAATATAGATCATTTTAAAAATTTGAAAATGATTCATGTGATATTGTTATAAAATTATCAAAGGAAGCAAAGGCTGTACAAGTGACTATTTTATTTGTTACTCAACCCGCGTGTAAAATGTTTTCTTAAGATATTTGACGAAAACGTCGTATACGGTTGGAACTAAATATTCATGCACAAAAGGACCTGCCACAAAGTCATTATAAGAAGGCAGCATTGCAACAAAGTGGTAAAATTTTAGTCTCACAGCCAACGATTCATTCATTTAGTCTCAGAGCCCTTCTAGGTGACCGCTAACTTTAAAAATCTGTAAAAATGACACCCTGTAATTTTATTTATTTATTTAATTTTAAGGAAAACTTACAGCTAGGAGATTTTATACAATAAATGTTTAGAAACAGAAGGCCAGATAAAGTTTCCACATATAGACATTTTAAAGATTAAAAAGAAAGAAACACACACATATATGCAAAAAAAAAAAACAATACACAGAAATAGACGAAACAGAGATAAATTAACAAATACAATAACAAAACAGAAAACCTAATGAGAACAAATTAAAAAAAAAACAATTTAAGTTAAAATATAAAGAGGAGGTTAACAAAAACTAATTAATCGTTGACAAAAGCTAATTAAAATCTTAATTTCACAAATTATTAAAGAACTTGCATGATCTAGTCATGAAAGAATTCTATCTGTAGTTGGTACCGGCAGAAGGGACGTAGAGTAAGGATGGGTTTCTGTATGATTTTTTGTGTGCACAGATACCAACTAGAGACAGAAATTCAGGTACGTCAATTTTATTATTTAAAATTTTTATAATATTACATATATCTGCAATCTATCTACGGACGCTCAATGGCAATATATGATGGCGCTTACAGCGCGCTATATAGTTTTTATCAACAGCTTTACATTTGTACTGTAAAAATTTTAAAAATTTACGTTGAATTGATTCTAGCCTCGCTATATAAATATCATACAAAGGGTTCCAAACAGAAGACGCGTATTCGAGGTGACTTCGTACATAAGCACAGTAAAGTATTTTTATGGTTTTGATATTGTTAAACTCAGAAGATAATCTCAATACAAAGCCTAAAGCTCTAGTAGCTTTTTTTATAACGTTATCGATGTGCTTATCAAAGATAAGTTTTGAGTCAAAGGTGACTCCCAGATCCTTCATCGAGTCTACCCTTACTATGGACATATTATTAATTTTATAGTCATACATAATTGTAGATTTTTTTCTTGTAAAAGAACAAACAAAACACTTAGAAACATTTAAATCCAATTTATTTTCAAGACAGTAGTTATAAAAATTGTTTAAGTCAAATTGTAGATTATATGAGTCATTTACACTATTGATTGTACAAAATATTTTCATATCGTCGGCGTATAATAAGATATTGGAGTAAATAAAAACTTTATGAATGTCGTTAATGAAAATAGAGAATAGCAACGGTCCTAACAAGGACCCCTGCGGCACCCCCGAAGGGACAGTTTTTGATTTAGAATTATAGCCATTTAATGCTACTATTTGGCTACGATTGTTTACATAAGAGGCAAACCAACGATATAAGTTACCTCTGATACCTATTTGTAGAAGCTTGCGAAGAAGGATGACACTGTCTATACGATCAAAACATTTAGAATAATCTGTGTAAACAATGTCAACCTGTGATGGCTTAGACATTTGTTCAGTCAGGTATTCAGTACATACTAAGAGGTTAGATTCGGTTGATTTGCCCCTCATAAAACCGTGTTGCTGCTGCATAAATGAGCTTTTTAATGACGAATACACCTGCACATGTATGATTCTTTCAAAAACTTTAGAGAAAATACAGAGTTTGGATATAGGGCGGTAATTTGTAATGTCATTTTTAGGACCCTTTTTATGTACAGGTGTAATAAATGCAGATTTCCATAGTATAGGCATATAGCCCTCGTCTATGGAACGCCTATATATCAAACATAAGGGCACTGAGAGGCTTTTTGCACATTGAACTATAAAAGTTGGGGGTATGTGGTCAGGTCCAGCACTTTTATTAATGTCTACAGTACATAATAATTTATAAACATGGTCAGTTGTTATTTCTATGTCACATAAGTCAGAAACCGCAGCAGGGTGTACACAAGTGTGTAGGTCACTAGGTGGCGAGGTAGACGGCAGAAAAGTGGAGTGAAAAAATTCAGCAAACATGTTACAAATGTCATCGCCTGAAGTAGAGGACTTGTCAGCGTACTTCATCACCGATGGGACTGAGTTTGATTTTTTCTTTTGTTTTACGTAACCCCAAAACTCACGCGGATTAGTACTAATTTTATTTTCGATAGATTGTATGTAATCCCTGTACATATCTTTTTCTATAGTTTTAGCACGAGTACGTAAAACGGTGAAACTATTGTAGTCTGCTAGGTTGTTGTATTTTTTATATTTCTTATGATTTTTTTTTTCTTTTAAGATTTTAATGAGAGAGGTTTTGTACCAGGGAGGATATTTAGTACTTGAATTAGTCTTTTTAGAGGGTATATAAGTGTCACGAAGTTTATATAAGCAGTCATAAAAATATGTAATAGATTGTTCAATGGTTAGTAATTTAAAAGTCTGAGCCCAGTCAACTTCATCCAGCTTCTTATTAATACTACTGTAATCCGCACTATTGTACAGATAAATAGTACGGGGCTTTGGGTGAAGCGCGGATAGCTCAGCTAGCTGAGTGCCTACAACAATCGCTTTATGGTGAGGGTCAAGCGGTACAAGGGGACAGTCACATTCGGTAATAGATACGTCGTCGTTCGATAATATAAGGTCTAAGATGCGGTCATTAGTGTTAAATAAATAATTATATTGGTTTAAGTTACATAGATTCAAATTGTCAATAAAAGAAGTTTGGAAATCTCCTATGATATTGGTCGGCGTAAGATACTCTAAATCGTCAGAGGATATCCAACTTATATTAGGCATGTTAAAGTCACCAAGGACTATGTATTGGTCATCGGGAGATTTAGTAACTACTTCTAACAGTGATTCTGAGAAATTTAATAACTGTTCATTTTGTGAATGTCCTAACTGTTGATCGCATATGTAAACGGTAGCAATGTGTATGTTGTATAGTCGAGAGTGTTTACGCAACTTGACCGTGATCCACAAGTCCTCCGCAGAGGAGCACCAGTCGAAGCAAGGGGCCGCGGCGAGCTCGCGCCGCGCCGCAATCAGCACTCCGCCTCCCAGCTTCTGGCCGGTACCGACGTAGTCCCTATCGCGCCTCCAAACAAGGTAGCGGTCGTCAAATAATTCACTATCCATGATGCTATCCACCAACCATGTTTCCGTAAGGCAAATTATATCATAGTTGTTTAACAATATCTCCCTCAAAAATACTGATGTCTTAGTACGAAGTCCCCTAACGTTTTGATAGTATATAGTTATCATTTTTGGTTATTAAGCAATATTTTAACAGTATAGGTACCTGTATGACAAAATAATACTAAAGTAAAAGGAACCCTTCGCAACAAGCATATAACATAACATAACCAATAGTATATAATAGACTGTAAGAATAACTCAGAAATAAATTTACTTAAAATATTAATTAATATAATAAATATGTAATGTGTATGACCTTTAATAATATTATTAGAATAACATAGGATATTCTCTTTTACTAGAATGTATATATTAAATAACATAATAACTAAATAATAATACATTTTAATCTGTGATACATAATACATTAAATATACGTCTCGATTAAATATAGCAACTATCGAATAAATAAATATCGTACATAAAGAACGGCTGAAATTAAATGAGGTTATAAAGAAAGTAATCGTGAGTGAGCGCAAATAATAGTAAACGTTTAAAATATCAATATCATAATTTTGTCTAAAAGTGTGCAAATCAGCTGAGGCAAAGCGTAGCTGTGTAGTACGTTGACCCCATGAGCGAGCAGGCAATGCGCACGAGACGTCACAAGCATGCAGGAGCGAGCGAGATGGCAGAATGTACAGTAAATTTAAAGAACAAAGCGGACAAGTGACGTAAATGAACTTACCAGGGGTCCTCAAACTGTCAGAGCGGCAATGAATATTTTTATGTTTCGAATTGATAAATTGAGATTTGGAAGATATTATTACATGGAAAAGATTTTGCGAGTATCTGCTTCCGATTTTATTAAGTGAACGGGTGATGTAGGATTTTTCCGCACAAAAATCTTGCAGTTCTTCACCCAAACGTAGAGAAAACCCTTTTCGCTCGCTAGAGCCTTGGTTTTATTTAGCAGAATCTTATTTTGAATCGTAAGGTGGTCGTTAACGTATATTTGAGAATCACTGTTTAATCCGATGTCTCTCGTTTTCAGATTCTTTTTAATACGAGCGGCCGCAACAAATTCGTCCCTTACGTATCTGTTATTAAAGGAAACAATAATATTTTTCGCTTCTTTGTCATTTCACGTTGGCACTCTAGCTATATAATTAATCTGTTCCTTAACTGTTTTGCAGCCTAGAGCATTTCCTATATCAACAGCTATTTTAAATAGATTTTCGTTGCTTGAGTTAGGGATACCTTTAATTTCTATATTATTTAATCTTGACCTTTGCTCATTTTCATTCATCAAAATTTCCATTTTGCTCATTCTTTCCTCGAGTTTACGAACCTCAGATCTGGTTTCCTCAAATGATTGTATCGTATTTTCAATTATGGTTATTTTGTCACTCAAGGCTTTCACGGACTCATGCGAAAACTCGATCGATGTTTTGACTTCAGCTATTTCCTCTTTGATAATTTTGATGTCATCTCGCAGGGATGGTAATACCGATATTTGAAGGGAGAGTCGTTTCAGCTCTTCTACGATGCTGTCCATGTCCGCGGGCTTTGGGCTGCAGGCAGGGCTTGGAATTTTATTCGTTTTGCACGATCCACATTTCCATGTCGCTTTCCTGTCACCCAACTTCCGATAGCCAGCTTCCGTGATACCAGCACATGGGAAGTCGAAAAAGAGTTTACATATGCTGCAGTGAACTCCGTCACTGACCACATTGTCGCAGCGCGAGCACGATTTCATATTGATTGAAATTATAAATATTTTAACGATAAGGTTGAGAACCACTGGTAACGAGAGCGAGCGTAGTATAGGCGTGCGTGCGTAATGAAGTCTTACGACTAACTGAGCATCTTAACTGAGCATCTTATTGCATCGATCGTACTGTTAATCACAAGAATGAAACCTCTCTAACATACTAGGTTAATTTAATGAAAGAAAAACCATGAAATCTTTATTTTCAGATTTCAGTCGGTTCGATTTCTGGGTGAAGCAAGCAAATTTTCGAAAAATATTTGATTGCAGTTTTATTACTCTTCCAAAATAAAGGAATGTGTCTTTGAAGTAAAAATTGCTATCTCTATTATTTTAAGTAGTTTCCTTCGAGGGGGCAAAATTCCACCCTGTATATATAAAAAAAAGTGCTGGTATTAATGCCTCAGCGGACAGCGGACAGCTTACGTTCCACTGTGGCGCTCAAAAAGTTGGGTAGAAAATTGTCCTTTGGATGAAATCCTCACTAGAGATAACTGGCGTTCTGAAAATACATTTAAACGATTTTAGTGTAAAGAGGTAAGAATGTGCTGGACTGGGAGCGAAAGAAAAACATAGAATGTGCCAGCTGCTTCTCTTCCCGGGCATACTGTAAAAGTCAGTTAAGGGACCGAGGTGTTATGGGAGGCTTTTTGTGGGCGATAGGCTGACCCCCTGTCATTGCAATAGTCTCTCTCCACTATTATAATGCCTCTAAACTTGTCAAACGTGACATTAGATGATTTTATCACCTCTGGTGTTTTGCCTACTCCATACGGGATACAGGCGTGAAGTTATGTATGTATGTAAGTAAGAATGTCAAAAGATCAAAATCCAGTTACAAGTATATTTAATGCAGTGAATGAAATATATGTTATATTTTATTTTAATTTAAACTAATTATAGTTTTTGTTAGCAACTGTTGTTTATCCCTGTGTATTTCAAAGGTAATTGATATTACATTACCAAAAATGCTATAATAGGTTATTTTTATGTACATCTCCCTGGCATTGTAAAATAATACCACAAGTCAATTTATTAAGGCTTATTAACTTTTATTCAGTATTCACATTGACGTCACCACCACACCAGGCGATATCAAACACGTCTTTCAAGTATTATTAGGCTTCAAATTAACGGTCAAGTTATTTAATACTAACGTTTTACCTAGAATTAAAACGTAAATTAAATCACTTACCTTAATTTGAAACCTACGCAGGGCAACGTTTGCCCTGTGGCGGACTACAGCCTTAAATCTTAGACAGATTTCAGCCAGTTACATCGCGATAAGTAAATTAATGCGCCTGTCTCGAAGCCTGAGGAACTTCCGTGTTTATTTTGACACGATTTTTTTTTCCACTGTTATGCACAAGAGCCTAGATTATTGCACTAGGTGAATCCAATGCTGGCTATGATGCTACTTACTATCAAAAAGATCTAGTGCTGGTTTTGGTGCTATTATCATCATCTTTATACAGTTTTGGCCTGAGTGCTATTACCCATCAGATGGATACAGAGCTCGTTAATGGATTTGTATTACTATTGACAAATGCTCCTATAAAATAAAAATTATTTCAATTTCAAAGTCTTATACTGCAGTTTCTTTGAACTCTAAAATCGATCATAAAGTTAAGTGCTTTTTTCACACACACTTTAACACTCTGACCTCCAATACTTAACAAAAGTCTCCTTATTAAAATTACCTGTGCTATAAAATACCCAAAGCACAGATACCTTACTCATTACAATTCAACAAAACAAACTTAATTCACTTACAATTGAAGTACAACTCAGTAAGAATGCATGCGAGGGCAACGTCTGCCCTGTGGCGGGCTACAGCCGTAAATCTTAGCCAGATTTCAGCCAGTTACAACGCGATAAGTAAATTAATGCGCCTGTCTCGAAGCCTGAGGATTATGTACTGGAGCCTTGTTAATTTATGTGGTTCAAAGAATAGACGGAACAGATGGTGGATTACATTTATATAGATTATTGAAAGGTCGGTGGGTTATACGGAGAATGTTAGTTGAATTAATTGTGTGTTAAATAAGATTTTGATTGAGTTGAATAGAAGTAGGAATGTGTGTTTATTATTAAATTCAATGTCTTTAAAAAGGCTGAAATGTTTCAGTATGATTAAATCGCACATATTATGTCAACAAAAAGCTTAAAATAAGTTTCAATAGAAAGTTTAAGGTGCAAAAGCCAGCACTTTAAGCGTTACAAATCTGTCAAAAAAATTACTTGTATCTATGCCCTCGACATTAAGTTGAAATTGGTTGGGCAAATTTGACAGGTAATGTAACGCTTGATCTGCTGGCTTCTGTACATTTATTTATTTATTTACTCTTGATTGTAAAATAACAAAAAAAAAATGGGATACAGAAAACATGGAACAAAAGGTACAAAAGGCGGTCTTATCGCTCTAGAGCGATCTCTACCAGACAACCATAAACATTGCCATAATTCACAATTCACAATTATTTTCTTAAGACCGAATTAATCTTATAAAGTAATAGCAACCGTAAACATATTATGTTGTAAAAACCAAAGTCCTGTATTATTTTATTGCATATTTTGTAAACCTCACACGTGCAAGAAATAAAAATAAACATTGTACTGAATACCCAATTCTTATATTATATATCTGACACTTATATTAACTATGTTCTCCAATTATTGTAGCTCTTTAGATTATTTTATTGTAAATTAAATTAAATTATTTCTAGACTTGTAATTAATTAATTTATCCTATTTTTTAAGAGTTCTTTACTGTGTATTTCTGTAGACACAAATATTTTGAGTTTCAACCCAGTTCCGAAAAAAATATACTTTTTGTTTACAACATTTAATTTTAATTTTGGTTGTTTGTTTTTGTGTTTTATCAATAAATATGTCTCATTATTAGTTGCTCCTCCCACTTGTCCTTAATCTTACCTGATTGTAAGTGACGTTGATCCCGAAGATTGAAGTACACGGCTCTCAGATAGCACTGTCGAACCGCATTACCGATGAAGCGGTAAATTGGTAGACTATGCTATTTGTATTTTCAACCGACTTCCAAAAAAGGAGGAGGTTCGCAATTCGTGTGAATGTTTTTTTTGTATCCTTGTTACACGATATTTCGGATAATTATGAATCGATTTTGAAAAAAATCGATTCAAAAAAAGACTTTTAATTATCTGAATAAATAAATATTATTATTATTATTACGCATACTTATAACTACTCGCCTTTCGGCGGAAAAGACCCGACAATCGGACCAGTTGGTCGGGGATCAGGGCAATATACACTTCGAGCTATTTAATCTTCTAATCTTTACTGAAGCCAGCAAGCGTAGAGAGAAAATAATGTCCAACTTTTTCAATATTATTAATCTTTAGGATGATTTTCACTTTTCACTGGAGAGAATTGAGGTGGAAGGTACCTAATAAAATACGGTATAACGTTATGTATTTTTAAAGCTCCACTCCAAATGTAGGTTAACTCCAGATCGCATATTTTAATATAAAATTACTGTTCAACTTCATATCTAATGTAAAGCATATAGATACTTCATTTAACGGAAAAGTTTTTCATTTAATTGAAACTTCTTTTACGATTAAACTTTTCATGAGTTACAACTATAGTTTTACTGTGATGAATGATGTTAATAATTTTTGTATTAAGTATGATGCGAAAGTTGCGAAATAAACTATTCGAACATATAGGGTTGATTTGTGGTCAACGGCCAATTTTATTTTACACAATAAGTATCATTTATAGAAACGATTTTTGTAGAAAAAAAGTTTTTGTTTTTTGCAAGGAAATTAATATATCCGCTCACATGTAAAACAAAGCATGGTCACTCTAAATTACCATTAAAATAAAGTCGACTACGAGCTACTACAAAACACCTCGTAGTACTACGTCGTAGTATTATCAATGCAATGCCGCGTCCGAGTACCTATGTTCATCAACAGTGACTATTTTTATAAACATTTGTGGTTCCATATTACTACTTTTTTGTACTGAGCGACGCTAAGATAAATATGCAGGTACGTTAATATCGCATCGAAGAAACTAACATTTAAATTTGGCTGGTGACCAAAAATCAACCCTGTATTAAGTAATATAACGTGAAGATATAAATATTATTATATTGACGTATAATAAAACGTGTTCTTTCTTCATTATGAAACAAATAAAAAAATATACAAATGACCTTTAGTGGTGCTTATTATAAAACTTCAGTTCAATTAAATTACCTTAACTGACACATAAACTATGTAACACCAAAATAAACTTCAATAAGCTTGTGTTATGGGGGTCACACAGGAATTAGGGGGTTCCCTTAGTGTACACAATTGAGTTGAACATTGAGGATGTGGGTTAAGGATACAACTGTTTGTTTACAAAAAAAAGACTTATTAATTAACTAGCTGTTGCGCGCGGTTTTACCCGCGCAATTTCAATTCCCGCGGGATTTTCGAGATAAAAGTAGCCTATACGGATTCGGAAGAATCCCTCTAAGTAATGGTAAAAGAAATTTTGAAATCGGTCCAGTATTTTTTGAGCTTATGCAATACAAACATACAAAAATACAAAGGTTTCCTCTTTATAATATTAGTATAGATGTAAGCCTACAAGTATTAAACATTGAAAGTCTTGAGCTGTAAACATGGAAATATTTGAAGACAAATTGGGTCAACAACCGCCATTTACCCTCACAAAACAGGGAGAAAAGTTGTGGTTCTAGGTATTTATTTATATACGTATCAATTTTAGATTCGCTATTTACTTCTTTGGGACAAAAGAACATCAACATGGCATCCTGACACCAAACGACGACATTTATATTCGTATCAATTTTAGATTTGCTACTTGCTTCTTTGGGCCAAAAGAACATCAACGTTGCATCCTGACACTAAACGACGACGCGGACGACCACGCCGTCGGTGGAAGGGTGATCTGGACGCATTTAGCCCAAAACTGGCCCGCAGAAACTTCAGATGGCCAGAAATGGAGACACCAAATCTAGTGCTATAAAGATATATAGATAGACTTGATATGCGATCGTTTGCTTTTGATGTTTCTATAAAATACCAGCAATCTCTTGAAGATGAATAGTCAGATTTAAGTTTTTTTTTGTCCTTATCAACTTGAGCGTCCGAAATTAACTTACTTCACTTTGTTTCATAGAAATCAAAATTAATTTCAAATCTTTTCACAAAACACTCTCAATGAAAACGGAATAAGTTTAATTACATTTTTTGTTAGGGAAACGATTATACATATAGCAAACACAAAAGCAACATATGAAAACAAAAACAGGTAATCTTATTACTCACGATTCATTTCTTCCAGACAACTTCAAAGACCTCATCAAACCCATTTCAAAAACAGTGACAAAAACCTCAACCTCATTTACTCAAAGAAAACCAAAGTAAGTAAAAAAAACATAAAAGGAAAGAACGGAAAGAACACTATCAACCTTTGCCAGTTCCTATACAATTAAAAAAAACCGTGTCGTAGAAAAAAGGTTGAATAAGGGATTGCATAAAAAAGTTTTCTCGCCCGCTGTTCATAACTCATTCTAGGCATAAACCTTACAAGAGCTCTCAAAACTACGCGGGCCGTTGGGTAGACTACATTTCTTTAAGTTAAGAGATAAAGCGATTTTCTTAATTTTCAGCAATAAATGTTAGATATCGTTATTAGTATTTTTTTATACAGGGTGACTGGTGACAAATTTGAGATACTGAAGTAGAGCACTCTAAACTCGATTCTGATCATAATTATGTAATAAAAGTAGGTATTTAATTTTTCACTAGAAATACCTATGAATGAATAAAGAGACCTTCTTAGACTTTTCCCGACGCGCCGCCTGAGTCAACACGCACACGTGAGATCTTCATTGTATATGAGCTTACGTTCTCAGCTAAAACTTCAACAGCAATTTAATTCCACTTTGAGCATTAAGTCTCACGATATTAATCTTTTTATTGTATTAATCTCTAAAATATTTAATTAAAATTTTCAGGCATGTGTTTACGAGAAAAAGAATAATATCAGCATTGGAGCTTAGTACCTTAAATACATACATATGATATGACTTTAGAACAAGATGGCTCTATGTACCTAAATATATGTTCAACTTTTATTTTATAGTTATACAGGGTGACTGGTAGGTCACTTTCGAAATTCCAGGACGTGATAGTTAAAGATCGAAAAAATAAGTATTAACTATTTATTGAGTAAACTTCTCCGAGAGTTAAAAAATTCATTACGCAAAAATTCATTGGTTACATGAGCGTAATACAATAAGTACTTAGCGGATGCTGGTGTGCGTGACTGAAGCAGCGGACCGGGAAAAGTGTAGTAAGGTCTGAAAAATTAAGTAATTACCTACTTTTATTACATAATTATGATCAGAATCGAGTAAAAAGTGCTCTCCTTCAGTATTGAAAATTTGTCACCAGTCATCCTGTATTTTAAAGTCAGCGAAAACTTAGAGTCAAACTGCACCCTAGTGCACCAGGTACTTCAGCTTATAAATTTATGTACAAATATTTTTAAAATTAGTTAGAATACCTAACAAACTGTCCACCAACCTTTTATTTTATTATGTTATTATAACCAGCACTGGGCCAGCTTGGTTGTTTACGCCCTTATCTCTTCGTCACCCAGGGGAGAGACTCATAGCCCTGCAGTGGACTCATAACAAAGAGTTGTGATACTTAAAGAATGAGGAATCTTTCAAGGTAACACTCTAATTATTTTAACTTAGACCAAACGGTCACAGATATGCCACAACTAGGGCACCTGCGTCTCAGATAAATCAGTATAGCACATGCTGTCAACGCTGCCGTATAACATTTATGTACCATTCTGTTAATCCTATATCTGTAAGCTTGTCATGTTTGCCTAGTACTTTGAGAAATGATTTATGATTAACATTCGAAATTTCGGAAATGGAATGCGTGGAGTTCATTTAAAAGCATAATTACACTGCCCTCGCAAAGGGAGGCAGCCAATGAATGATGACAAATACAATATGAAACGAGGCTTTAGTAGTTTTTCCAGGAAATCTATTTATACCCATATTCATGAAAAATATGTATTGTTTTAGGCTTATATTAAAGCAGAGAAGAGTATTAATGTGCGAAATTATAAAGAAGAAAGCAGATATTTAGTTTGATTTAACCAAAAATAACAGAAAAGTTACATAAATTCCCACCAAGCAAAAAATCGGAAAGATTGTTCAAAATATGATGAAAAATAAAAAAAATGAAAGTTGAACATCTCTCCCCATCTTTTTTATTAGATCATAAAATTATCTACGAAAAATGTTTCTATACTTTTATTTCCCATATGCCACCGTTTTTGAGATTTAAGGATTCAAAAAGTTGTAATCATAATAATATGCATGAGCACGCCACGTATACATCTCTATAGAACGTGTTACATAGGTAATGAAGAGATAATACTTAAAGGGATTGTATATTTGATGATGTAGTTTATAAGTAACAGTAACATAAATTTGTTATCCTTACGGTTCGGCCAAAAAAAAGTTCAAAGTTTAGATCAAAATATCTAAGTGTCAACCCTAAAAACAGATGTTAGCTTTTGATGAAATGTATGCGGTAACAGATGGCGTAAAAATGAAGTGATGGGTAACTAAGACAAATACTACAAAGTTTAGCCGGTGCGGAAAAGGTCATAAGGTCACTGACTGCGGCACCAGTCTTGTTTTAGCTTATTAGGTTGACTAGGGTTGTCAAAATATTTTGTTTTAAATTATTTAAATAAATTTGTATGAAAGTCTATACCAGCACTGATCATGCTAATTCTTTTACTGTATATTCTACGTATGGTATAGAAGCTAACCCTTAAGTTTTGTCTCCATTTTGTTGCACGTTGTAGTTGTGATATACAGGGTCTGTCGAAATGAATGGATATCCCGGTCTGGATGTAATACTGTAAGAAAGTTACAAGAAAAATGCCAGGATTCTCAAACATATGAAAATAAGGTAGACTTTTATACTTTTTTATACATTACTTCTTCCGTTAATTTCACTAACATTTTATCAAATGTAGCTATTATTCAAATAAATAAATAAATAAATACAAATCGTTTATTTCAGACAATTGTAGCCCATACAGAAAATATAAATCATAGCGTTGAAATTACAATAAATACATACTTAATAAAATCTTACACATTTTAAAATTTACATTAAACATTGTCAAAATTGACGTTTTAAGACATTTTTTTTAATTTCTAAGCGAAGGACAAAATACTTTTTTGCGCTTAGTATTAATAATATTTGATAAAACTTACATAACCTTCTGAAGTCTTCTACACTTACCAAGAATATTATTACAAGCCCTGGGTGTCCAAAAATTGGGCAAAGGCCTTATGGTGATTATAACAAATACTATTCAAATATTCATAGTTTCGTATAAGAAAGCATGGTGGGTACGACTTTATAGTAGCAGTAGAGCGAATGAAATAAACATAAGTGAAATATCGTCGTCGTGTCAAAAAACTTAAATCCAGCATTACTTTACTCAGACTATAGTTAAGCAGTTAAAAAAATATTTCGTTTAACTATAACAGCAGCTGTACGTCGTGTATTTAGCCACTATTTTATTAACATAGAACAGCATGCTAGAATATTATTATCTTTTATTGATGGTTAGCCTCTTTTTACAACAGTAGGTGAGCTTATTTCTCTACAATTTGTGGATAATAATATCAATTTATGGCTTCTATGAATAAAATCGAAATATGTTTTTCAATATTGACATATTAGCATTCAAACATTATAAAATAATAAATAAATTATAAAATTCCCATAAAATAACACCAACTATATGGCTTCAAAACAAAATAACGTTTGTTATATGAGATTGAGTACTTTATTCAATTAGTTGTTTTCATTTCGATGTCATTATTATGTTGAGTTACAGGTAACAGTTAATTATTATACTTAGAAATATTTCAGCACATAATTTTCAGATTATTTTTTACTGCAAAAATACATGGTATCTTACTCTTAAAACTGAACTTTATCAAAGATGTATCATACTTTCTTCTTTATTAGAAACGAGAACTTTGTTTTCTAATGATAATAGCTCTTTCACAAAGAAGACAGCTACGTACCGAAGCGGAGTAATTTAAAACTTTTAATTATTTAACTCTGTTAAAACTTTTACCTACTTCCGGATTGTAAATGACAAAAAGTTTCATTATTAATCTCAAGCAATTCTTTTTTGGGTACTCCATTTCTTTCTTATTAAAAAAGGGACCAATCATTATCATATCGATTGATTGATATTTCTCTCAAAGTTTTCCAAAAGTTTCAGAAACTCAGAACATTCATCCTTCGATAGTCGATTTAAATTTATCTTTGTTTCGGTAACTTTGGGTTATAAATTAGGAAATCTCGAAAGATCGAGTTTTTAGGTTGCATTGAAAAATACTGTTCTTGGGACCTTTTTTTCGGAAATTTAAATCTATGGTCCATTGAATTACGGAGAAAGTTTTTTCCTTAAGTTTCTGTGTCGTTGAAGAGTTTATTTTTATTGTATGATATAGCTAATGATACTATGACTATTTTATTCCATTCTTGTTAAAATATTCTGGTCCCAGTTCGTCATGTTCGTATTGTGCATCCATAGCTCATTGCACCTGCTATGTAAGCAATTTGGTTGTGACATGGCATTGTCTCTCACAATTAGCTGTCTTGTGTTTGCTTTTTTTCATGTCACGGTCAATTTTTACTGTACCTATTTGTATTATTTTGATGATTCTGACTGAAAAAGAGTCCCAAGAGTTTTTTTCCGCCGGCTTTTTTTGTCTCTTGGTCTACTGTAATATCTTATTCAACAACTATCAACAACTAGTTAAAGCCGAAGTATGTGATGAATGACTTCATCAAGTGTTTTGTGAAATTCCTAAGATGTATAAAACTTTTTGAATTTTTGAATTTTGAATTTTTTGCTTACTAAGAAAATTTTGAAAAACGTAGAAGTGATGAACAAGAGAACATTGTTAATTATACATTTATTATTGTTCTTGCCTGTGATTGCAAAATTTATATTTGACTTATTATTCAGTGGTAGCAGAGTCCATGTGAAAGGAAAAGCCTTGGGCGGTACTAACGTCCTTCCCATTTTTCCCGCCTTAGCAACTACGTGATAGTGTAGTTCCGGTTAAAGGGGAAGTACAGCCAGTGAAATAAGAGGAATAAAAGACTTTAACAGCTGAAGCTTTGGCATCATTAGTCTTACCATCTTTAATTAATGATGTACATGGGCCTGTATACCACTTACCGGTAGGTTGATCTGGTGCTCACTTGCTGGCATTCGTGAATCGTGAAAAAACCCCACGTTACAAGTCTTTGTAAATATATTATACAGGGATCATTTTAATTAGCGCATCACCTCTTACAGGCAGCCTCTCCACATCAATCCCAACAATAATAATAATTATTATTTCATCATTAGAATTACCGAAACACATATACATCAGTATGCAAAAATCTGTCATCCTAAATACTTGTCGCATTGTCAGAAAATTTTTGCAAGCTAGTCCTGAAAATTCGACAAACACATGAGTAAAGTAGATATTGTTGATTTTAATTTGGCCTAGGCCCGTTAACATCTACTAAAACCGGTAGTAATACCGAGCTTAAAAATCCTAAACACAAATAATAATAATAAAATCCCCAGACAATCACACCAACTACATGGCCCCAAAGTAAGCATAGCTTGGGTTATGGGATACCATATAGCGAACTAGGGGGGAACCTAGAATATAAATACATAAATAGATAAACACCCAGACACGGAACATTTTTTTTTTTCTAGTTCCGTGCGGGTATCGAACCCGCAACCACTGGCGTCTGAGGCAGATAGGTTTACCCCATCGCCATCGACAATATGTTATAAGCATACAGCTATTGATGTATTGGCCAAATGCAATAGACTGGCTTCAGCATACGTGCAAGTTTTTACCCATCAGACTTTCATCATCATCACAACTCTTTGTAATGAGCCCACCGCAGGGCATGAGTCTCTCCCCTGGGTGAAGAGGAGGTATAGGCCATAATCCACCAAGCTGGCCCAGTGCTGGGTGGTGGATGCCAAAATTTTTAGGGCGCCTAGATGGCTTCTGAAAAACCCTCACGACTACTGTATACAAGTATACAGCACCCAGGACCGACTGCTTAACGTGCCCTCCGAAGCACGGAAGTCGTCGTGAGATATGAATGGTCGGCGGTCAGCCATCGAAGTACCGACCGCGCCGAACGTTGCTTAACCTGTGATATCGTATGATACACACAGTAGCCATGGCGGCCCTTCCATCAGACTTTATCCAAGCAAAAATACAATCAGAGTAAAATGAATAAGCTCCTACTTGCAGACAATACAAAATTAAAAATTCTATCTCTAAAATTCATAAAACAAACGTGATATTCATACGCTGTTAACTGTGTACATAATTGAATTGGAGTATCCTTTCACGAGCAAAGTTATAATACATTTAAATACAAACTCCCTTTTTCGCTTGCAAAGCAAAATTTAATTAATAAGAGCTTCCTTCTCTGGCATGCTAATTAAAATATTGGTTTTAAATCTCGGAAGATTTTAGATAATTTAAAAAGAGATATTTTGATAAATATTACGGATATATTTTATTCCATATTTTATAATAAAGATAAGAGTTGCCACTTAATTCGTAGGTGCCGAAAAAATCTTTCTTTGAGTATCATTGGAGGCGTGAACCTACTGTTCCTTTCTCTTTTAATCGCTGTTAAACATATGTTAAGTAAGTATTTTTTTAAAGAGGAAAATGCTACCATCTTTATTGCGTGATGGTTTCAGAAGTTATGTGGTAATCTTTTTCTTCTTAACCTGCCTCTTAAAATTACTCATAACATGTCTCATATAATTGATAATTTGAATATGTTGACAAAGTAACAACGCTATTATCTAATTATGATATAGGGCAATAGATATTATTAAATGACAGTGAAATCTTTATTATGCCTGTATTCAAACTGTGTCTTTTTTACACAAAATCCCCAGATAATCACACCAACTACATGGCCTCAATATAAAAATATATATAGATAAACACCCAGGCTTGCAACATTTTTTTTTGTTCCGGGCGGTAATCGAACCCGCAGCTACTGGCGTCTGAGGCAGATGTTTTCACTATAGTATCCTGAACAGATTGTCTATCAAACTGATTCTAACATCCCTCTATAATCAATAATATGCCAAATATACATATTCAGTACCGGAAGAACATTGAATGTATTTATCAGCAACATATATTGGTTTTCTAAGAAAGAGCTGAATCCTTGTCACTAATCACCGGGCTGTTCACAAGAAAATACTGCTAATGAAGGCACAGGAAATGATTTTGTATTTATCTACCTAAAATACAAAACCGACTTTCCAAAGGAAGAGGTACTCAATTCGTGTGAATGTTTCTTTTGTACTTTTTAACACGTTTTTGACAATATGAATCGATTTTAGTAATTCTTTCATATGATAGAGGATACTTCAAAAGGTACCATACAAATTTCATTAGAAATTTTATATGGGATTTTCTAAAAAATAAATAAAAATATGTATGATGATGGAGAATACCTTATATTTCAGCCAAAGCAATAATATATAGTAGGATATCCGAACTTGAAAAGATCTGCACCGAGCTGATAATAAAATGAAACCTATTTTATAACAAAATTAGTATATTAGAAAATATGTTAAGAATGGGTTGCCTAAAAAAATCCTGGACAGATTATTTTTAAGAGCCTTTATTAAGCTATTCATCTTGACGAGTACTTTGATACTAGATGTAACGAGGGTCTGATGATGGAGCTAAAAGGTGGCCATAGATGCCAATTACCTTCACTTGCTTCATAATGGATTAAAAATCATATCAATATAAGCGTTGTTTTATTGCGAACACGTTGATATAAACTGGGGATTAAACCGTTGAGGGTAAACTGTGCAACATAAATTAAACAAATAAATATATTTAAGTTTATTTAACTGTCTGGCTTGTGATTGACAAACTTAACTCTGGGTCAGGTCGGTACTTGGATGGGTGACCGCCGACCATTCATATCTCACGGCGACTTCCATGGTTCGGAGGGCACGTTAAGCAGTTGCTCCCGGTTGCCGATATATTTTTTCCATTATCAAGCAAGTGAAGGTAACTAGCATCTATGGCCATATCTTAGCTCCATCATCAGATCCTCGTTACCATCTAGTATCAAAGTACTCGTCAAGAAGAATGAAACAAATCCAAACTCGATGGTGTTGCGTCGTTTTATTACGGAATTCCTATGGCCACCTTCCACCTCCATCATCAGATCAGATATATGTCATTATAATTTTTCCTTGTCATGCGATTTATACATGCAAGCCAAAGTTTATCTCAATCGGAAATCTGGAAGTAGATCAAATTTAACTTGTAAAATTGGATTACAGACAACGGACAGGTGAAGCTTAGTAAAGGCGTTTAAAAATAGTCTGTCCAGGATTTTTTAAGGCAACCCATTCTTAACATATTTTTTAATATACAAATTTTGTAATAAAATAGGTTTCATTCTATTATCAGCTCGGTGCTTTTCAAGTTTGGATCTTAGACTATAACTGACAAGAATTAAAAATGTTAGGTCGGCTTTTTTTCTGCATTCGATGATTGTTTTAACTGTAGTGCATTAGTTTTAGAGTTTATAAATGAAAGAATCCCGATTTTGAGAATGCTGCTATCTCATTTTTAAAGATTCAATATCATTTTCCACAACAAAGTAAATGAACTGCATTTTGTAATTAACACTTAAAATTGTCTTGCAAGCTGTAATCAACTTCAACTATTTTTTGATCAAACTACGATTCAGCACGTTTTCAATCAATCAAAATCAACATCAAACTTAGTTAATTTACTTAACGGACAATTGATAAAGAAAAACTTGTTAAGTTAGAGTCATGCGTTTTATTTTAGGAGCTCCGTTTGTAACTGGCTTTATACGAAAAAATCCAATTGAAATGAACCGTTTAAAAATTGGTATTTAATTTTGATAGCCAATACAGTCTAAGCTATTAACTAATCAATAAAAAAGTTCATCGAATAAATCCGTGCAAATTTTAGGGAATCAGAAAAACATCCTAAAATGAATTTTGTAGATTCAAAAACTAGAAGTTATTTATTGTTAGTTATTTATGAAATAATTAATCTTATTACAATTTATTACAAGTTTTGACGGTATTAAAAATATTGGCCACTCATGAACAGGCAGAAAATTTCATTTACGAACGAGAACGATGTCGACAAATTGAGGTCCAATATATACAGGGTTGATGTGTTGTCACCGGGAAAATTTTTTTACACTTTAAGTATCATTTATAGAAACGATTTTTGCAAAAAAAGTTTTTTTTTTTGACAAAGAAACAAATATATCCGCTGACATATTAAGCAAACCATGGTCATTCTAAATTACCATTAAAATAAAGACAACTACATTAATACAAAACGTCTTGTAGTACAACGTCGTAGTTTATCAAAGAAATGCCCCGTCGTAGTAGCTATGTTCATCAACAGCGACCATTTGCATAAAAGTTTGTGGTGTCATATTTTAACTTTTTTGCACTGAGCTATACTAAAATAAATATGCAGGTAGGTTTATATCGTATCAAAGAAACTAACATTTTTTGACTGGTGACTAGAAATCAACTCTGTATATTAAATGTTGATTTTGCTTGTGTTATTATTTATTACACTGGATTTTAGTATTTATTCATGCAGAGTTATCTTTAAATCACTTACTGAATTAAAATGTTATTTGATACAATATAAACAATATAATAAATCCTGGTTGTCTGGCAGAAATCGCTTGTTAGCGATAAGACCGCCAATTGTGTTACTGTAGAATAATTGTATTTCCTGTTGTACATATATGTTTTTTCTTTTGCAAATATACAATAAAGTGTAAATAAATAAACATACCTGTATATTTATTTCAGTATCGATCAGTAGAAAAAAATAAAGATATGGCACTGCAAACTTTTTACAAATTGTCGCAGCATTTCATTGTTACATTTGATAATGCTACGAAGTAGTACTGCAAAATGTTTTGTAGTAGTGCGTAGTCATCTTTATTTTAATAGTACTCATTCATTATTTAGAATGATCATGCTTTGCTTAAAATGTAAGCGAATATATTATTTCTTTGTAAAAAAATTTACATACCTTTTTTTCAAAAAAATGTTTCTATGATACTTATTGTGTAAAAAAAAAACCCGGTGACTTAAAAATAGCTCTGTTTAGACACGGTACACCTGAAGTAGAAATCTTTTGTACATAAAATCAAACTTAAAATCAAACTTTTCTTGAACTTAAAAGCAGTGAAAGAGAACGTACCTAACGTTCTCTTTCACTGCTTTTAAGTTCAAGAAAGTGCTCCAATATCAATAAATATTTTAGTGATAATTCGACGTCAGGGTTGTCCAAATACATTTAAGCTTTCATCTTCTACTTTTTGTGCTATGTAATAAGAACACTAAAGTGACTTAAATTAGAGTGTGGTTTTAAATACAGTTTATCATTGAATATAGCTTTTACATACATTACTTCGAAGTTTTGACGATTTCACGACCACTTTGGAGATGGGGTAACACTGTCTGACTCAGACGCCAGTGGTGGCGGGTTTGAGAAAGAAAAAAAAATGTTCTGGGTCTGGACGTTTATCTATATGTATTTATATTCTAGGTGTGATTGTCTGGGCATTTTATTAATTATTATTTGTTTACTTCACGCCTGTATCCTTTATGGGGTAGACAGAACACCAGAGGTTAAATGACCATCTTATGTCACGTTTGACTATATTGGAGGTATTATAATTATGGAGTGAGAAGGAGTAGGCTTCTCGCTCACAAAAACACAAATATAATATCTGTCCCTTAACTGAATTTAACAGTGTGTCTGGGAAGAGAAAAAGCTGGTAAAATCTGGATATACTTTAGCAATATAACGTAAAAACTAAAAGTATGCTAAGTAATTTCGTGGCATGTCGCCAGACCCCGGCACCTCAGTGGAAGAGCACTCATCCAGCACTCAGGTCTCAGGTTCGAGTCCTGGTCGGGTGATGATTTTATTAAGCATATTTTTTCAGTTATCATTTTTTGAGCAGAACTTTTGCCTGATTGAATTTTCATGCCTAAAGCGAACATTTTCCGTAAAAATAGTTTAATATTTACAAGTACCGATACAATGTTGATCTCTAGCATACAAACTAGGCCAAGCTTTCACAGTTAATGCCTGTTTTGCTATGTAAGTATTGACATGTACCCTCTCAAATTTGTTTACTATGCATAGGCGAGTTTCTCCTTTAAAATTTATGAGCTTGAGAATTCTGTTAGTATGAGAACAATATTGACTTTTTCTGACGTATATTGTTATTATATTTGGTATTGAACGTGAGAACAAAAGTGTATGGTTCTAAAGGAAGATATACAGCAGAGAAAACTTAAAGAAACAAACGAGAAACTGATTCAAAAAAAAGAAACGACATCCTTTAATGTCTTTATTTATTGGAATTTCCTTATTAAATTAACGTAGTTACAAGTATATGTTGATAGTCAAATAATCAACGAATGCAGAGCATTTAAAAACCGACTTCACGTCAAAACTTTGGCTGAGTTGAGAATGTCATCAACGTAAACAATCTCCGAAATCATACATATTTTTTCAAAATTTGTAATTTTTAAAATCAACTCATAATTGTCCGAAATATCGTGTTACAAAACACAAAAAAAACGTTCAGACCAATTGAAAACCTCTTCCTTTGTTGGAATTCGGTTGAAAAAGTGTATAATTTTTTTTAACAACAAAAACTTACGTCTTTTATTTTTACTACCCGCATTTGATCTTAATATTGACCTCATTAACTAATGGCAAAAGATAGGATGATAATAGTAGCACATTGGTTTAGGACAGAACTGACTTCTTAGAAGACACTGCCCAAAAACATCATCCTCGGAGTAAACTGTTTATGTAGAGATTGTCCAAGCGAACCCAAAAGAGGGTCTACCACAAAACTAGGGTCATTCAGATAACTTGCCTTGTATGACATGCCTATCCAGGATCTATTCTTACTCTATTTCTTCCATGCTGGAATGGCATTTATATTTAAATCAAATCAAATCAATCTTTATTGAAACCATATTTTTTCAATAAAAATTGATTTGATTTAAGATTGATATTGCCATGATTCTTTAAAATTTTCGAAGCTGTTGTAACATAAGTAGGTATAGGTAGGTACTCGACAATGAAACGTAATAATTATAACGACAGGTAATCTTTATTTATTTATTTAAATCAAAATCTGATGAACTAATTTTAAGTGTAAAAATATGATTGATGTATGCAATAAATGACTTTTAAATGGTAAACTTGACATAAAACAAAGTATTATATTATAATTGTATTTCCATATTTAAACTGAATCAAAGAACCTATTTATCAATGTTTTAATAATGTAATAATAAATAAATTAACCTGTAGGAAACTATTTACTTAAAATACTAATATTGTATGCTGTGATACACTGAAATATGTGCTCAATAAATTATGTACTAAGACCAACAAATGTTACCATATTTATAGCAATAAAATGATTTGATTTGGGAGCGAAAGAAAGCATAGAATGTACCACCTGCTTCTCTTCTCGGGCATACTGTAAAAGTCAGTTAAGGAATAGAGGTATTATTGACATTTTTGTGGGCGATAAGCTGACCCCCTGTAACTGTAATAGTCTTTATCCATCATTATAATACCTCAAAAGTCAAACGTGACATCAGATGATCTTATAAGCTGTGGTGTTCTGCTGTTATGTTATTCTAACTCGATTTCACCTGATCAAAATTTCCAACATCCAATTTAAATTAAAAACTCAATACAAACTATACATTTAATATTTAAAGCCCACGAATTTGATTGCGGTCCTAACTCTTGCTGTATAATAGCGGGTTTCTATATTTCTATATTCATTCTATATTATTCATATTCTGACTGGTATGAGTAACCGACACCGGTGCAAAACTAGTAGGAAAGAAATAGCTTTTCACAATATCTATTCTCAATTTGGCAAGGACCCTCTTTACAAAACATTCTTCTAAGAAAATAGGCGATATGTGATTTAGTAAATAAAACTAAAACCAGAAATTGCACGCAAACATCACAGTATAAGTTTGTTATCAAACGAAAGATACCGTTCATTACACTATTGTACAATTTGATTTCAAACAGTCAATACCAATTCAAACATTTCCGTGCACAAATGTTCTCACACGATACTGTTAACACAAATTACATAGGTACAGAAGTCTGTCATATGTACTTGACTTTTCATACCTCTTTTCGCCACTCGCGCTAAGATTGCTTATTTTGGCCGATGCCCAAAAAATATTGTGATAATGAAATTTGCGTCTAGTCACTTGATTACCAGGAGAACAGAAATATAGAACAATAATAAATGAAATATTTGAATTTTAATTTTACCATTGCATTGGGTTTATGGATCCCGAATAACTTCTTCCTTCTCACAATTCTTATAACATTAAATAAATAAATAAATATTTCTGACACTCACACAACATTATCTAGCCCAAATTAAGTTTCTTAAAGAACTTGTGTTATTGATACTATATAACTGATATACTTAAGAAATATATAAACATACATATTGAATAAATACATATTTTTTGTTAGAATAAACTTAAATAAACATATAAACATCCATGACTTGACGACTAATATCTGTGTTAATCACACAAATATCCGCCGCCGACGGGATTCGAACCCAGGACCTCTGGCATAGAAGGCAATGTATGTTACCGCTACACCAGCCGGTCGTCATAACATTTTAAGCCTATTTTAGCCCTATTTGTTTAACTATTACATAAACTATCAAATGACAATAAAACAGAACAATATCTATCTATAGAAACTAATAGGAACCTCATCTTCAATTACCATTTAATAATAAAAAAACTCGCATGAAGCACTCCGTAGAATGACTTCTATACGTATCTGTTTTGTGCTGCTAGGTAATAGATATCGACAAATTTGTAACCTGTGGGGCTTCGTTCAAGTCAGTCTTTGTATCCAGAGTTGACTTACTAAGTAAATTCGCTGGGAACGTGAAATTGATCTTTTAGATGTTTATCTTTAAGTTGGCACAATTGGAGTATTCAATTTCAGACAAATACTAAAGGTTTCTTTGAATCTGTTCGTGTGTACATTTTTTGGGTAATAACGGTGATATTGGTTACTGTGTGTATCATACGATATCAGGGAAGTCGTCGTGGCGCCGTGGTTACTGTGTGTATCATACGATATCACAGGTTAAGCAACGTTCGGCGCGGTCGGTACTTGGATGGGTGACCGCCGACCATTCATTTCTCACGGCGACTTCCGTGCTTCGGAGGGCACGTTAAGCTGTCGGTTCCGGCTGCTGTATACTTGTATACAGTAGTCGTTAGGGTTTGTCAGAAGCCGTATCGGCACCCTGAAAATTCTGACATCCACCACCCAGCACTGGGCCAGCTTGGTGGATTACGGCCTAAACCACCTCATCACCCAGGGGAGAGACTCATACCCTGCAGTGGGCTCATTGCAAAGAGTTGTGATGATGAACGGTGATATCACAGCGTAGGATCAGCTTAAAATTGTCTTACAGGACCACCATAAATGCGTTTTTAAATTATTGGATGTCGCTCCGATTATGATCCATGGCCTCTACCAAGGCAGATCATTAAAAAATGATGTTTAGTGGGTTAACTCAGGCGTTCTGAGGAGTCTCGTGGCCGCTCTTGCGGTACCCACACTATCTGTGTACTTTAAACCTGTCAGCCTTCGGGGCTAGCAGCACTTTAGAATTCCCTTTCGTCCGTAACAGGATTCATTCTCCTCCTACTAGAGATTGCTTCAGTGGGTGCCAAACCTTTCCTTAGCGCAAAAACAAAAAAAATGCTTTGTTGAATGAATAGCTACTTATTATGAGCACTTAGACAAAATAATACTCTTTTTTTTTCTCTCGGTCCACTAGGTTTCCAATTTTATTACGATCTTCATCATCGTGAGCCGAGGCTCACAAGATTCTCCACGTCATCGCTTGGTCCCGCATCGCCCTCATCTATGTTTAAACGTGTATTATACATACCTACAGTAAATGGATACTTTTGATTTTATTGTATTTTCAAAAACGATCAATTGCCTGCTTCCTGATAGACAAACGAGGTAAGTTTTCCGTAAAACATCTTTATCACTCCGGCAGTGATGTGATCTGATTTTTTTTTATAAAGAACCGGTTTCTTCCTAAACCTTCAACTTCATCTCACTTACCATTTGAAAAGTTGAATTAATAGTAATAATAGCCTTAAATGAATAAGAGAGAATTAGAGCGTTTTTGGGTCTAATCATTAGATTTTCCAAACCAAAATCCTTTTTGTGTACTCTATCCATTCGTCACAGTCTATTTATATCTCTATTTATAAACCGTCTAACTGTGTTGAATGTAAACTAAAATAGTTTAAAACTGAGCTTTCAATGTTATATTGACATAAAAACACATTGAACAATATTTGCCTTCGTCACAAAGTTGGCCCAAATGGAGTATCAAATTTTAAAGTTGGGTAAATAGGTCAAACGGGGTATCAAACAAAATTAAATTACTTGCACGTTCGAAATAAAGTGTTTTAAATTTAGAACACTAACTGTCGAATTCATAGAGAATTTATCCACGTTAAAACAGCGTTACAGAGGGTTTACAAAGCACAACCAAAAAAAGGTGATTCATAGACGATAAATGACATTGTAAACATACTATAACGGCTTTCTAAACATGTCAAATTTACAATCAGCATGAGGCTTCTTTAGGCCCATTTTACCGGCCGAGTCTACCCGAAGGTTAACGAATATTAACGAGTTATTGAAATTGATAATTTGAGTTTCACAGTTTCACTCTTCGTCTTCCTTCCTAGTTCCCTGTGATTATTTTTTTCGTCGCGTCAGTTTGTGGTCAGTGATGGATGGAAGTCGTCGTGGCGCCGTGGTTACTGTGTGTATCATACGATATCACAGGTTAAGCAACATTCGGCGCGGTCGGTACTTTGATGGGTGACAGCCGACCATTCATATTACTCACGACTTCCGTGCTTCGGAGGGCACGTTAAACAGTCGGTACCGGGTGCTGTATACTTGTATACAGTAGTCGTTAGGGTTTGTCAGAAGCCATCTAGGCGCCCTAAAAAATTCTGGCATCCACCACCCAGCACTGGGCCAGCTTGGTGGATTATGGCCTATACCTTCTCTGCACCCAGGGGATAGACTCATGCCCTGCAGTGGGCTCATTACAAAGAGTTGTGATGATGATGATGATGATGGATGTGATGACAATTTGATTAACATACAGCTGATAGCTCGTATTGATGCAAATAGAGTGCGACGTAGGAGAAAGGAGTACCGACGAAGAAAATACCCTTTTACTCTAGACAATATTGAATTTAAAAAGAGATATCGCTTTAATAAAGATACTGTACGCCGATTTAGTTCGTAATGAAATTACGCGATGTCCAAGAGGTTTTGCAGTATCCCCTGAGCTACAGGTGCTGACAGCGTTGCGGTGCTGGGCGAGAAATGAGGTTAGTACAGGGAGTGTGTTTCCATCTGAGTGCGGTGAGAGGATGTCAAGATGAGTCTGTTGTAATTATATTGACCATTTCTGGCTCTTTATTTTCCTTGCCTCACAAAAGAAAATCTCACTATAAGGCGATAGGTATTACAAAGAGGATATCTCTTGTGAAGCAAAGCCGTGTACACCATGTACAGAGTTCATATTTTATTGTAATACTTGTACGTATTTCACCGCTTCAGCTTCATGGCATAAGCCAAGCTACTGTATGCCGCATTTGCGCTAGAGTAGCAAGAGCTCTTGCCCGATTAAGTAAAGAGTTCATTTTCATGCCCAACACTGTGCAGGAGCAAGAACAGGTGATGAGGGAGTTCCGAGCAATCAGGAGCTTCCCAAATGTAATCGGGGCAATAGATTGCACACACATCCGCATTAAAAAAACTGGTGGTATTTTTCCAAGAATAGTCGGGAGTCGGGGCACAGAAAATTTAAATAAACGAAGGCACTGAACAAGGCGATAAACCTATAATAATTTGTGACGAAACTGACGAAAACAAAAATAAGTAATGAAATGAAATGTCTGTATCGACCTGTCAAATGCCAATTATAACTGCAAGTAAATGAAATATCCATAGCCCTAGGGCAAAAAAAACACAATTTTATCTCTGGTGCAATGAAATGTGACGTTTCCGCTCATGTGTAATGTAATCCGTATAATAACGGTGTATTAGTTAAAATAGGATTTTCAGATGTCTATGAATCACCTTCACTTACAACACACTATAAACCTTAAAGAGTGTTGTAGCTAAAATGCACTTTAAATGCTTTTTAACTATTTTCTATGAATTTGACTGTTAGTTTTTGGTCCACAAAAGGAAAAAAAAACGGGTTTTTTTCTCTGAATTCAATATTAATAATTACAGAACGGTAATATTATGTTTTAAAATAAATCAAATTTCTTTAAGACTAGCTGTGCCCGCGACTTCTTATCAATAAGTTTTTTGTGTAGAACGTTATTTATCGAGCATAATGTTATGAATACTTCTGTCCCGGTGCGGGCCCTTTGTAGATAATTATAAAAGAGAGCCAATTATGTCTCATTACCGGTGATAAAGAGGGTAAGTATATGATATCTTTGCTCGCGGCATCGCTCGCGTTCTGTAAGTTTTTCGTACTCGATTTCTACTTTGGTACCTGTTTAGCAGGATATGCAATAGGGAAGCTGACGTATATGATTTCAGTGAATACTCACAAAGATGATGGTAATGATGACGCTGCTATTTTTATATTTTCAATGTACAGAATGTTTACTTCTACAGATTTACTATAAGTATAGTATCCTTGGGAATTCGAAATTGCACGAAACAGCTGACCTTTATTTTCATAGTTCATTGGACCTGACACTATGCTACCATCTCACGTAGACTATTTCAGAAAATTGGTTCAGCTTTCATTCCGGGAATACTGTGTAATAAGTTGGTTCCAGTATAATTATAATCGTATAAATTAATTCCTTTCTGTACTATTATGTTCAATTATAGTTTTAAATTAATGTATTAATGGTAATAAGTCTAGTACTTATGCAAATTGTTAATCTAAAATTGTATGATATTCTTTTTCTCGCATTGTTTTGTAATATTTTTTATCCCTATTATCAAGAAGCATAATTATTTAAATGCTATAATTGTATCCTGCAATTTAATTATTTAAATAACGGCTTGGAGCAAAGGGTTATTTTGAAAATCAGCGTTGCTAGCTAACAGCAACACTAAGCTGAAAATACCCCTTTGACACATAAGCTATTCAATTTTATATTATTGTATTTTCGTGTTTTATTCTTAAGTTCGTGTGTCAATAAATATTTTATTATTTATTATTATTATGATCATCTAGAAAGGAATGTAAAAAATAACGTATAAAAGCGAAAACCATGGCAGGTTCTCAGATATCAGTTACGCAGACACCATTGGAGGTAAATTTGTCATAAACTTGTGACGAACACAACGGCGAGATTGGCTAGGACTACAAAGGATAATATGAGGCTAAAAAATAAATTAAAATCAATCAGTCAGTATTATATAACGGTGAAACAGCGTTCGTGACCACGGGTTGTGCAAAGACACCGAAACGTCCAATCATAATAATAATAATTTCATATATAATAATTTATTTATTATAAATGAAATACACAATGAATCCTCTTTTTACAACTATATTTTGACATAATTGCGATTATTAAGTTAGTCATAATAGATGTTCGTCATAGAAAGTCGTGACGCCTTGGTTACTGTGTGTATCATACGATATCGCAGGTAAAGCAAAGTTCGGCGCGAGCAGTACTTGGATGGGTGACCGCTGACCATTCATTTCGCACGACGACTTCCGTGCTTGGGAAGGCACGTTAAGCAATCGGTCCCGGGTGCTGTATACTTGTATACAGTAGTCGTTAGGGTATCTCAGAAGCCATTACGGTGCCCCGAAAATTCTGACATCCACCACCCAGCACTGGGCCAGCTTGGTGGATTATGGCCTATACCTCCTCGTCATCCAGGAGAGAAGACTCATAGACCTGCAGTGGGCTCATTACAAAGAGTTGTGATGATGATGAATAGATGTTCTTCCATGTTGGACTTGGAGCGAAAGGAACACATAGAAACCAGCTGCTTCTCTTCCCGGGCAAACTGTAAAAGTCAGTTAAGGGACGGAGGTTTCATTGGTGTTTTTGCGGGCGATAGGCTGACACCCTGTCACTGCAATAGTCTCTCTTCATAATAATAACACCTCCAAATTTGTCAAATGTGATATCAGATGGTTTTATAGCCTCTGGTGTTCTGCCTACCCCATTAGGGATACAGGCATGATACCTCCCTGTCACTTCACGTGACATCAAGTGCTAATGAGGTCGATGATGACGCACACAGGCTAAGGAAAACTGTCTCTTTTTTTAACATTACTGGAACCCTAGTAGTCTTATTTGGCGGCAGACAATATATGAAGGGTGGTCGCTAAAATTCAAAAAGTTTTATTCATCTTAGGAATTTCACAAAATACTTGATGAAGTCAGCCATCACATACTTCGGCTTTAACTAGTTGTTGATAGTTGTTAAATAAGATATTACAGTAGACCATGAGACAAAAAAAGCCGGCGGAAAAAAACTCTTGGCACTCTTTTTCAGTCAGAATTATCAAATTAATACAAATAGGTACAGTACAAATTGACCGTGACATGAAAAAAAAACAAACACAAGACAGCTAATTGTGAGAGCCAATGTCATGCCACAACCAAATTGCTTACATAGCAGATGCAATTAGCTATAAATGCACAATACGAACATGACAAACTGGGACCAGAGTATTTGAACAAGAATGGAATAAAATAGTCATAGTATCATTAGCAAAACGACCTGGCACCGCTAGCAGCACCCGTTCACTAGTTAACGCAAGCACCAGCCATCACCCTCCTCAACCATATTTTAGGGAAGAGGGTGACCCGATACCTGACGCTACCACTAGCCATGCCGCCTGAGGGAGCATGACGCTAGTCAAGTGAACTTTGAAGAGATTCTGCCAATAAGCGGGGTACACTCGGATAAGTTACCTCGTAGGACCCGCTCTTCCAAAGGCAGTAGGGCTATAATTCTGAGACAAACGGAATATACATCATTTCCAAATAGAATATATTTAAATGCAATGGTTTAGCTTCCTATTTCAACTATCTCCTTTGACTATTAACTAACATGCCACCTCTCAATACTATGAAAGCTATTTTAACCGAAGCATAACCGAACTATAGCAATCAAACCGCTATCGAACTCCCGTGAGATTCAATTATGCCTCACAAAGGTAGTATCAACGCCCACCCAGCTCTGTTCCTTTGGGAAATCATAAATACATAAGCTTAGCATTGCAGGTTCCTAAACGAGATTGAGTTAAGTCTAAGCTTCGTTTCAAGGGATCTTGCTTAAGAAGTTGATAGTTCTTCGGTCGTGTGATGTTGATTTTAGTTGTAGTTGTAACTTCTTGTGGTATTGTATCGAGTGCTATGTCTGCAAGTGCAAAAAATATAATAAAGACAACATACAGGGTGACTGGTGACAAATTTTAGATATTGAAGGAGAGCACCCTGTACTCGATTCTGATCAAAATTATGAAATAGAAGTAGGTACTTAATTTTTCAACCAGAATTCCCTATAAATTAATAAAAAGATATAACTACATTTTCAACACACTTGCTCGTAAAGTGAACGTTATTCTATTGAATTTAGAACTATAAACTGGGCTATAAGTCACGCGTGCATAATATATTATACCCTAGTGCATAATATAATTAATCCTACAAAGTTGAATTGTACCTTTGTGCAAATTACATGCGAGTAAACAGAGCATATTTTATTGCTCCGGGTTATACATTAAATATTTTCAGAAACAACAAAGAGATTTTATACCACTTCAAATCCATATACATTTTTAAATGTTTGCGCCTTATATTAGTAAAACAAATTTGTATATCAAACAAATTATTCACAATTTACAATAATTTGTTATAAAATATTAAAATAATTGCATTTACCACTCCAAATTAAACATTTTCACTTAAAATAGGCTGTATATGCTATACAGACATTGACACATTTGGCGGAAAAAAAAACCTACGCGCATGCGCGAGGTTCGGCGCCATTTTTCAATCACAATTCACAACTTTGTTATCAAGTGTTTTAGTTATTTTATGACCACGTATGTCTGTCCTTTACTCACAAGTGTGTTGAAAAACGTCGTATGTAACTCGTGAGCGTTGCTAATTACAGTCTCGGCTCATTATTAAGCCTCGACTGTAATTAGCAACTTAGCTCACTTGATACATAATATACTACACTCGAGAGCAAAGAATTAGGGTCGGAGACAAAACTCATGATATTTCTCAAACTATAAACGCTAGCTTATTCAAATAAAAAGCAAGAGGAAGCCTCTTTAATGCCAAACATAAAAAGTGAATAAAAATTATATATTTTTTTAAGAAATGACATAAAACAAGGAAAATCAAAAATTATGATTTATTTTGAAAATTGAACCAATAATTCAAATCATTTGTATCGATTTTGTTTGTTTTGTGTCACAAATAACTGTTATAAAAGGGTTTCCTGGTGTACAATCAATATATATAAAACTGTTCCGTTACTGACTGAGTGACTGAGTGACTGACAGACAACGTACAGCCGTAACTACTCGGCGTAGAGAGCTGAGATTTAGAAAATTCATTCTTTAGGAGATGTAGGGTAGGGTGGGCCGATTTTTTTTTATAAATAATTTGTCTTAGTACTAGTAACAAAAAGTTGTATATGTTGATAACGTTTCAAAATATAATAATATTTTGCAATATTATACAGATCTTCAGGTTCCGCAAGACTTTTGAAATTTGAAAAAAAAAAAATTTTTAGTTTTTCCTGTCGTCTATAAAAAGAAATTTTAATTATTTTTATTGTGATTTCTGAAGTATACATTATATGTGCGAAACTGTCTGTAATTTCTCACATCTCTAACGGGGTTAACGCCCTACCCCCGCGAGCCCAGCGTGCGCCCCCGCCTGTCTTGCTTTAGTGGTAAAATAACGTTCAGCGGGAGAGGCCGTGCGCGTGTTATAAAACGATTCTTGCGACGTAATTATGAGTAAAATTAAAACTAGACAGTTAAGTACGTGTCCTATCCTCGGCACTCTTACCGTACTTCGAGATAACGTGTTGCCAACATACGAAGATGTGTTAAAATGTTGTGAATGGGAACGATTAGAATGGAAGTCGGTACATGGCGCCAAGGATCCTTCATTTCGAGATATTGTTGAGAAGGTAACAGTGAATATTTTGTTATTGTGGGAAAAGGCTTCTTTGCCAACAGTATCAAAAATCAGGATAGTTACAATGATTCAAGCCTACCATAGTAAGTACAAAAAATTGTTAAAGTCTGTTAAAAATAGACAAAATACACCTTCGTTTCAAGAAAAGATAGCACAGTTTAAACAAGAAAGTTCACGACTTTTTGATATTTGTTCGTGTAAATGCCAAGAAGATTGTATCTGTGTTAAAACAAGAAAGGTTGCCCCCGCAGAAAGAACATTTTTGGCAGATCAACGAGGTGTGAGAAAGATGTTTATCGGAGGTGTTGACATACAAGCTTCGAAGAAATTACAAAGCCGTATGAAAAGGAAGACTCCCATTGAAATGAAAGAAACATCTTCAAAAAAGACCGTCGAGGCTATGCCGTTATCGTCCAGCTCCGAGTCGCCATCGCAAAATTCTTCTCCGATTTCTAAATCAAGCAGTCAATACGATGAAAGCTACTCCATCTCTTCGACAACAACACCGTCAACCAGCCAGTCTACGATCTCATTAACTGCGCTATCAAAAGTTTGCGACCGATTTAGAATTTCAGATAGAGCAGGTGCAGCAGTTGCTTCTGCTGTATTAAACGATTATAAAATTATTACAAGGACCAATACGAAACAAGTAATCGATAAAAACAGACTTCGTCGGGCACGTTTGCGAATCCGATCTAAATTATTAAAAACAAAAGCTTGGGATGAAGTAACAGGGTTATTTTTTGACGGTCGAAAAGACAAGACGTTAGCTATTATAAAAAAAGGAAGTAAGTTTTACAAAACTACAATAACTGAAGAGCACGTATCAATAGTGGTTGAGCCCGGTTCACATTACTTGACCCATGTGACTCCACGATCCGGTACTGCCGCTAATATCGCCACAGCAATGATGGACTACTTCAAAGAGCAGGATATCTCCCTTGATGGTTTGAAAGCTATAGGGTGTGATGGGACTAACGTTAATACTGGTAATACAGGCGGTGTGATTCGTAAAATAGAGTCCGAACTAAACCGTCCATTGCAATGGCTGATTTGCCTTTTGCATTGCAATGAACTGCTTTTACGTCATTTGCTTATAAAGTTGGATGGTACAACCACAGGCCCTCGTGCTTATTCCGGTCCTATTGGTTCAGCTCTTTCAAACTGCCACAACCTGCCTGTGAAAATATTTTCAAAAATAGATACCGAGTTCTCAACCGCTGATTACTATTCGGATTTGAGTACAGACCAAAAATATTTATTTGAGATCGTCAGAGCAGTTTCAAGTGGACATTGCAATCCGGAACTGGCCAGAAGGAATCCAGGAGTGATGTCCCATGCAAGGTGGCTTACTACAGCAAATCGTATCCTACGACTTTACATTGCGTCTGAAGCTCCTTCTGAAAATTTAACTATTGTGTCCACTTTTATCCAAAAGGTATACGCTCGGGTGTGGTTTGATATCAAGCGGCACTCATCGTGCAAGGACGGTGCAAGGCATATTTTTAATATGATTCATTATTCCCGCTATCTCTCAAGTGACTTAAAATCAATAATTGATCCTGTAATACAACGTAACGCATATTTTGCTCACCCGGAAAATATACTGCTAACAATGATAACAGATCCATCACCAACGACAAGAGAACTTGGATTTAGACGCCTTATAAAAGCCAAACAGATAGCCAAAGAGCCACTACGACAGTTCAAAGTACCAAAGTTGAATTTCGATGCAAAGTCTTACACTGATATGATATCATGGTCGGAAACATCTCTAACTTTTCCACCTATATTGGAAGACTTGACAAAAGAAGAGCTCGACGCGTGTTTGATGTCTGATATCGGCTCAGTTCATCTGAAATTTGAACCTTATCCCTGTCACACTCAATCGGTAGAGCGTTGTGTGAAGGCTGTAACTGAATCGGCTTCGAAAGTTTGTGGGAAAAAGAACAGAGAAGGACTTATATGTACCACCATAAACTCGAGGAAAATGATGCCAAGGATTGAAACAAAACAAGATTTCGTTCCCGAATAATGATTATTTTTTTTATGACACAACTACACTCAAGTTTTTTTTTATTTATTTGTATCTCTGACAACATTTTTGTGTAATTAAAATTATAATAATTATTTCTGTTTCTTAATAATTACAAAACAAACTTAACATAAAATCGACTTTTTTTTTTAAATTCACCTACCTTGCGGAACCTGAAGATGATAAAATAAATTATTTTTATTTTAATATTTATTACTTTGAAGGACATACGCAACTTTTCTCAACTAGTACTTTTTGAAATAGAAATATTTTTTTTTCCTCATACAAAGGCGGCCCACCCTAATGTAGGGGTGCACTAAGGAAGGAATTCCCGAAATTCTCACGGGAACGGGAAATATAGGATTTTTAAGTTTGTATGAAAAATCTTATTCCTTAAGTGCACCGATGTGAAATTTGGTGTAAAGGTTTTTCAATGTGTGTCTGGTTGTGTTATGAAAGGAATTCCCGAAATTCTTACGGGAACGGGAAATATTTGATGTTTTAGTTTGTATGAAAAAACCCATCCCTTGAGTGCACGGATCTGATATTTGATATAAAGGTTCCTCAATAAGTGTCTGTTTGTATTATGGAAGGAATTCCCGAAATTCCCACGAGAAAGGGTTGGACTTTTTAGTATGTGTGAAAAATCTTATTCCTTAAGTGCACCGATGTGAAACTTGGTGTAAAGGTTTTTAATGTGTGTCTGGTTGTGTTATGAAAGAAATTCTCGAAATTCCCACGGGAACGGGAAATATATGATGTTTTAGTTTGTATGAAAAAACCCATCCCTTAAGTGCACGGATGTGATATTTGATATAAAGGTTTCTCAATAAGTGTCTGTTTGTATTATGGAAGGAATTCCCGAAATTCCCACGGGAAAGGGTTGGACTTTTCAGTATGTGTGAAAAATCTTATTCCTTAAGTGCATCGATGTGAAACTTGGTATAAAGGTTTTTCAATGTGTGTCTGGTTGTGTTATGAAAAAAATTCCCGAAATTCCCACGGGAACGGGAAATATATGATGTTTTAGTTTGTATGAAAAAATTCCATCCCTTGAGTGCACGGATGTGATATTTGATATAAAGGTTCCTCAATAAGTGTCTGTTTGTATTATGGAAGGAATTCCCGAAATTCCCACGGGAAGGGGTTGGACTACGGATGTGATACTTGGCATGAAGGTTCTTCAAAGAGTGACTGGTTGCGCTACGAAAAAAATTCCCAAAATTCCCACGGGCACGGGAAATATATGATTTTTAGTTTGTATGAAAAAAACTTATTCCTTGAGTGCATGGGTGTGATACTTGGTATAAAGGTTCTTTCAGTGGGTGTCTGGTTGTATAGTTTCTGAAATTTCCACGAGAAGGGTAGTTAAGCGCATACGAAGTTGCGGGATAAAGCTAGTATTCATTATAAGAGTACAAATCATGTCGCTCACATCTGAAGAATGTACAAGAATCCTCACTTTCAAGAGTTTTGTTTACAGACGAGTCCAGATTCATGCTGTATAAGCATGACGGTGGACACAGAGTGTACAGAAGACCAGGAGAACAGTTTCAACAAGCCTGCATTGAAGAAAAAGTTGCATACGGCGGAGGATCCGTGCATGTTTGGGCTGGAATATCTGCAGAGAGCCGCACGGAGCTAGTCTTGATAGAAAATGGAACGTTGACCGCGAGAAGATACGTAGAAGAAATCTTAAATGAGTATGTCGGTCCGTCTATGGCCAATATGGGCGAGAATCCGGTGTTTATGCACGATAACGCCCGTCCCCATACTGCGGCTATAGTGACTGATTACCTTCAAGAGGTCGGTATCACGTGCATGGAATGGCCTGCACGCAGCCCAGATCTGAACCCCATCGAACATGCCTGGGACGCACTCGAACGACGTGTAAAGCAAAAAATACCTCCTCCAATTACACTTCGTGATTAAAAATTAGCACTGGTGGAAGAATGGGGGAATATACCGCAGAACCGACTTAGAAACCTGGTGTACAGCATGCCAAATCGGATAACATCTATTCTGAGATCACGTGGAGGTAATACACGGTACTGAAATTTGTGGAAAATCATACTCTCGTACCAGAAAAGTCTTAAATGCAATTATGATCTTCAAGTGTAATTCGTGCATTTTTATTTTATTTGTTTTTAAAAATAATAAAATCACTTAAGTAAAAATCTTACACATTTTATTTATGTATTAATTAATGGTCTATTTACCAGTTTTTAATTCATCAAGCTAGCATTTATAATTTGCGAGATATCATGGGTTTGGTCTCTGACCCTAATTCTTTGCTCTCGAGTGTATTTTCACACAGTAGTGACACACACACCACCACCCGCTAAGTATATATTGTATTACGCTTATGTAACCATGCGTTACGTAATGAATTCTTTAGCTTTCAATTAAGTTTAATCACTAAATAATTTATATTTATTTTTGATTTATTTTTTCACCTCATGTATGACCTCAAACTATCACGTCCTTAAATTTCGAAAGTAACCCACCAGTCACCCTGTGTATGTTTTTAAAAGAAATATATTATTGATAAAATGGTTTGTTTTTATCAATAATAATAATAAATAATAAAATCCCCAGACAATCACACCAACTACATGGCCCAAAAGTAAGCATAGCTTGTGTTATGGGATACCATGTAGCGAACTAGGGGGGAACCTAAAATATAAATACATAAATAGATAAACACCTAGACACGGTTTTTTTTTTTTCTGGTTCCGTGCAGGGATCGAACCCGCAACCACTGGCGTCTGAGGCAGATAGGTTTACCCCAACGCCATAGTGGTCGTCAAATGCACTTATATACCTATTACCGTATGCATGTACAAAGATCTAGTAACTACAACGCGTTATGCAGTAATTATAATTTGCTTCCCTTGAGAGAAAGACGATCTTTGCTACAGATACTATTTTTACACGATATTTTCAGCAATACTATAAATAGCATTGAATTGAATTCCTTAGCTATGCAACTAAGAACACCCTTTAGACGTACTAGACATTGCACGTTATTTCACGTCCCGATTAGTCACTCTAATTATGGAAAACACTCAGTTATCAGCCGAATACTTAGATGTTATAACGAGAATTTCCAATCATTGGACATTTTTAATCACACGAAGCAATCTTTTAAAAATCAAGTCACAATTAATATAAAGTTAAAACTAAATTAATAAAACTATTTGACTGTATTATACCTAGGTATGTATTTTCTATATTCTGTATTCTTTGTATTTATATATCTATCTATTATTCATGTTCATTGAAAAAAACACATACATGCCCAAATGTCATACATACAAACTTACACACAAACATATACACTCTCTCTTAAGAACTCTTAACACACAAACTTGTTCACTTTTCTAGTCGAATAGGTACCACACCGCTCGTGTATTAATAATTATTGTATAGTTATTGAGATTAATAATATTGTTATTAATAAGTTATTTCTGTCTTAAAATCAAAAAAATATTCTTAATTAATGCTTATCTATTGTTATAAATTATTATTATTTTTACTTGTATGCTTAATTTTGTATTTTTGATTTGATTCTTTGGTGTACTTTTGTTTGTTTAATTCTACCTACTCTAAAAAGTTTTTACTGTGTAAAAATAGTGAACCTGTTATTGGCAATATGTATTTAACCTAATTTTTCTTGTCATAATAGTCATAAGTGCTGTTGGTTCTGTGAACATTAAATAAATAAATAAAAATAAATACTTAAATATATTTCTGAAAGTACAATTGGGGTTGAAAAAATATCCACTATTCTTAACGTGATTACTACTGTGTTGTTTGGAAAATAAGATATCTTATTATTTAGTTTTAGTTTTTCCTTTTTAAGACACTTGACTAGGGTTGTCAACTATACAGTATTATACTGTTTTTCACATCATTATACTGTTTACTGTGAACAATAAAAAGTATACCAAATACTGTTTTCAGCATAAAAAGCTAAACATTTTATATATGCTAGATTTTAATTGATAATTTTTGCAAGAAGCTCTAAAAATATGTATTTCAAAAAATAAATTGAATACTGTTTATTTTCCCAAAATACTGTTTGATATTCTTTTCATACTCAAATATACTTTATTTTTGGAAAAAAAAGTTGGCAACCCACACTACACTTTATACATACATACATACATAACCTCACGCCTGTCTCCCTTTGGGGTAGGCAGAGACAAGGGAACACCAATTGCTTCGATCCAGACATACCTCTTACGTTCATTAATCTTTTCATACATGATCGCCGGTTACGGGTACTTTTAACTAGGCCCGTTTTAAGAACGTCGCCAATTTGATCGGCGTACGTTCGCCTAGGGCGGCCCCTTCCGACAGCACCATCCATTCTTGCTCTGTAAACCTCTTTCGTAAATCTACTTTCACTCATCCTTTCCAAATGTCCAAACCACCGTAGCATACCCTTTTCAATCTTAGTCACTACATCTTCTTTCAATCCGCATCTCTTTCTTATTTCACTATTGCGCACCCTATCTTATACTATCTTATACTTTATATAATACATGTAAATCGCGTTTCAACAGAACTGATTTTGTCTTCGGTTATCGACGCCTTCGATCGACGGTCGATCGATAGATGTAGTAACACCTAACTCACCTCTTAAAAGTGATAGTGAAGTTTCAAAGAAAATATATTATTGATAATCAATTTAACTTTCAAGTATCTGTTATTCAGACGGTCATCTAAAAGACGATATCTACATAAATACCCAAACAAACCGTTTGTCGTAGACAATAACGTTGCAATTAACTTGTAGCTTATTACTTACATACAAATTAAATACCTGGTCATCTTCTTCTTGTTAGCGTGGCGATGAATGTGAAATTATATGTTATATTATATTTTGCCCGCCCAGAAACTTGCCACCTTTATGGCGTTATCGGTGGCTTGTGCGAGGTCCTCGGTAGTGCAGATTTCCGGGCACACGGGGCAGGAGAGAAGGTGTAACATTGTTTGTGGAGTCGCGCCGTCAAACAATGCTCACCTCCGTCAACGCTGAAACCCCATTTTACAATGTTTTCTTTACTATGGCCGACCTGGGTCCGGAGTCTGTTTAGGGACTTCCAAATTGGCCATGGAAAATCTTTTCCGGGCAGGAGGTGTTCAGACAGAGGCAAGGGGGGTTAGGAAAAATTTTCACTCCATAAATTGACTCTTGTTTTAGCGGCATCGGCAGGGTTTATTGGGGGGGACCGAGTGGTAGAAACTTTTTAGGCTTTTTAGCCTTAGGGCCACGGGACAATAGTGATGCATGTTTGGGATCTGTGACCATTTTTGATTTCTCAACACAGCTCGAAAAAATATGCCTACCTACCTGGTCATAATACTTTTAGGTACCTTGCCATACTATAAAAATCTTTGTATAATCTAATCTAGCTGCAGTACAACGCTTAGACACCTATTCCTTTAAGAGTTTTCACCTCAAGTCTATTTATATGTATAGCCATGATTATTCGAAGCTGTCCATGTTATTTGAAAAAAAAAAAAGAATATTTAAAAAACAAAGGCGGATCTTTAGTTACGTGAAATAATATGCGTTTAAAAATCTAATCATCACTTATCTTAATAACTTATTCTTCTACGAATTTTCAACACAGTGGTTTAAAGTGAAATTTTATTGAAAATAAATAAAATTCGTTTTGTAGCGCCAAAGACATACAAAATATATAATATTCAAAATGCAATATCTTTTCGTGTAACTTTCGTCTAAGAGTATTTTTTTCACTGAGTTACTCAGGAATGAAGTCCGAATTTTCACTTTCTTAACTTAAAAGAAATAAACATACATTTGTTAAAAAGCGTGCAATCAATTAATATTTACATATTTTAAAAAGCAAACAACAAAAGAAAAACATATATTTTTACAAAGCTAGCAAAGTATCTATTATAATAAAAGTGGATAGTTTTATAATTGGTTCATCAAACAGGCAAGACTTATACACCATGTAACAAAAGCGAACACAAATACGAAGCGAAATCTAAAGCGAAATTTAACTAGATGTGGCTTGGGGCCCGGCCGCCCGAAGGCCTCGTTCGTACTTATAAGGCATTAAAGAAGAATTTTGGGAAAATTATTTTTATGAAATAATTATGTACATGTTTCTAGCTTAGTATTTTTTTTGTTCTTTTTTCTTAACTTATTTATTTATACTTTTAAGAGCGTTATAATATGTGATTTAGCATTATTTTATTAAAGAATATTTTTTAACAAGACATATTAAGATTAATTATGGTTATGAATATGTTTTTTTAATGTAATTTTATAAGTTTATATATTTTTTATTATATATTTAGCTTCTTTAATATCACTGGGCAACTTATTGTAATTTTTTCTGTTCTTTTTTCCATAGTTAGTTATCGGTGGTCGCAAAATTAAGTTATGTTTTCTCCTTAACATTTTAATTTGCATGCTATTCTTTTTACTGAAAATAATATTAGTGTATATATATCTTTATTCAAAGTTTTACGAATTAGTAAGTAAGAATAGTATTTGTACGATTGTTCTATGTTAAGTATTTTGGTTTCTTTATATATTTTAAGTGTGGATGTGAGATAGTCATAATTAAACAAAACTTCAATCAACTTGTTTTGCGCAATTTGGACAGTATTTTAGTTGGTTCTAGAAACTGATCCCCAAATTTCTTTTAGATAATCAATGTTTGGCTTGGCTAAAGTATTATATATAGTGTATCTGACTTGTTATGGCAGACAATGAACTATATAAGGCTCCAGTAAGTAATAAGATAGTAATAGTGTGCTTTCCACGTTAGCCTGTTATCTAAAGTCAAGTCCAAGTACTTTTCACTGGGCACTCTGTTGATTATTGTATTGTTTATTTTTAAGGATTTTGAATTCAGGTATTTTTTTATTTTTAGCGGCAAATATCATATAATTTGTTTTGGCTGTATCTATTGTTAAAAGATTTGTATGGATGTTTGTTCCTCAATTACGGGAGAACGGCTCAGCGGATTTCGATGAAGTTTGGCCTAGTGATAGTGTAAAGTCTGGAATAGCGCATAGGCTGTACATTGTTATCCATGAATTCCCGCGGGATTCAAAATTGCGCGGGTAATACCGCGCGCAACAACAAGTAGTCTTATATGCTTTTGTTTGTTAAACGCTACAAAATAACATCACCTAAAATCATTTATGGCCCGCTGCCACTGTTCTTTAAAATCTATATCACTTAGCAGGCTGTCTTAAAATCGACTCCCACTGCTGGAAATTTTAGTAAATTTTAGATCTGGAATAACTTTCAGTTCAAGAAGGAGCTAAGTAATCCTATCAAAATGCAAGTTCAGATATTGAAATCTGTCTGAAATATCTAAGCTTGAACTGTAAATTATAGTTTGTATTGTTCGGTAAAATTTTTGGCAAGTGGTTTAATTTGAACTAAAATATCATAATCACTTTGTAACAAGAAACATTGGAATTAACTTTAAAACAAATAAAGTCTGTTTGCCATTTTTTTTAGTTTCGACATTTTAAGAAGTCTAACTTAACTTAATTACCGCATAAAAAGTAATTTCTACACAAATTTTACTAGGTAATCCATAAAAAACAATATTATATCCACGCATTTTACGTTTTTTACCCATCTTTTATTTAAGGTTCAGATGCTACGAAGGATCTGTTGAAGCCAGAACTCTTTTTTTGGTCTACATAACAAAATAACAGTACATTTACCTAGATGCACCACAAAAAAACCCTGAAAAAATAATATCTCTCGACTACGCCACCGAGTTCCTCGTCCTCCCCATGCTCCTCTAAATCCATCCTCAAAATTGGATATATGAATAATTTATTAATCTTTCACACTGAATAGTCTCTAAAGTCTTCTCTTTCTAAACAAATAGACCTTTACAAAGACAACTTACACGAGTGGAGTGGGTGGTAGAAGAGTTCCACACTTTTATCGCGAGGTTTACTACCATGCTGGAGTGGGAGCGAAAGAAAAACATAGAATGTGCCAGCTGCTTCCATTCCAAGGCATACTGTAAAAGTCAGTTAAGGGACAGAGGTTTTAAAGGCGTTTTTGCGGGCGATAGGCTGACCCCCTATCACTACAATAGTCTCTCTCCATCTTTATAATACCCCCAAATTTGCCAAACGTGACACCAGATGGTCTTGTAACCTCTGGTGTTCTGCCTACCCCATAAGGGATACAGGCGTGACGTTATGTATGTATGTACTGAAGGGTCCCTAAACTCTTCTCTTTCTAAAAAAATAGACCTTTACAAGACAACTTCCACGGGTGGAGTGGGTGGTAGAAGAGTTCCACACTTTTATCGCGAGGTTAAAGGGTCACTTCGTACATAACATTCATTCAATCCATCTTAAGCCCTTATGATGTCATCGCAGAACTCCGTTTGAGTTAATAAGATAATTATTTGATTAGATAATTACATTAATTGAGATAATTAGATTAGATAGTTTTTCACCGTTACAAAACACCTCCCAATAGAAAGAGACTAGCTGGTATGACCTTGTTATAAAGGTAGCATCTCCTAACTGTTCAGATTGTGGAGTAGTTGAAGATGTGCAGCATATTTTGATGAAATGTGTCCGAAACGAGCCTGAAAGGCTGGAAGTTTTGCAACGTTTCGATATAAATATGCGCGATGTAGGAATATGTTGCTCAATTTTAGCATCACCTTTGTCAAAATTAGCAATTGCATTGTATAAATTAGCAATTGCTCAGATTGGCATTAATCGTAGAACCTAAAAAAGTATAAGATTGAAATGTAATGAAATGTATAAGTGAGTATATAAATGTAGATTTTGTTTAGTTAGAGCTAGTTTATAAGATGATTTGCACTCTACGAGAGTGACATGGTTAAATTATTGTACCAAACTCTCAATAAAAAATAAAGAATTAAACAAAAATTACCTTGTTTATAAGTCCAAAGATTCAATTCGTAAATAAGTAATTGAATTTCCCACAATCGAAAGAAAAAAAATCCATTTCATTTCAGACCTCATAAAACTCGGCCATTGTTTTTAACTGCAAAAACACATTCTTTTCGGGCCATTATGTCTGCTAGCGATTAATTCCTACCGACCCTTATCTAACTTTCTGTCCTTATCTCGGATATTTGTGACCGATCTTCAGCTGACTTGATTTACATCTCTATCAATGTTATTTAGTGTTGATTTTGATACATTTATCTTGTTGGTTTTGTTTAAGTATCGAAAATTATGTTTGAGAACTCATTTAATATTATTTTGTATGGAAAATTCGTATATCAATTATAAAAATACACGAAAATATTAAAATTTGTCGTAATACTTTCTAATTAAAGGACTTTTTTATTTCTTATAGATTCCCGCACGGAACAAGAAAAAAAAAATGTTCGGGGTCTGGGCGGTTATCGATATATGCATTTATTATATTCTAGGTTCTACGCTAGTTTGCAACATGGTATCTTATATCACAAGCTCCGCTTAGTTTGGGGCCATGTAGTTGGTGTGATTATCTGTTTTTTTTTTTATTTGTGGGATTTCAAAATAAACAGATGACTATAAAAACTGATTTGATGAAAAAGAAATATGAGACCAACATTCATGTGAAAATTATGTATTTATTCTACAAATATCATCCTTTAGCAGGAGCTTTGGTAAGAAGGCAAGGGAACTTACCTTTACAGCGAGAAGGTTGTAAAACTAATTTACGTAAGCTTGGCCGTAAACGCATCCTGTTTCAATTGGTTTAATAAATCCAAACTAAGTAAAGGAAGCTGTTAAATAGACATTATGAAGAAAAGCTTGCAATAAATTAAAAGACTAATTTTATGATAAAATAAATTACTTCTTAAGACTCAATGTATGTAATATGAGATCTAAACGCCCGAATAGTACTGTCCTATATTTGTTTCTTTGCTTTGTTTTAGATGGGTTGTATTTCTGCCAGTTTTTATAATTTGTACAATATAATTGTATAATGAAAACGAGTTTAGAGAGTTTTTTTATTTAGCCAGCTTTTGTCTTCTTATAGTGAACTTCTATAATGAATCTTAACACACATACATACATAACTTCACGTCTGTATCCCTAATGGGGTAGGCAGAATACCAGAGGCTACTGTGCAGCCACACTGAATGCGCGGTGACTGGGGCATAACGCGAGCGTGGCCACACTGACGCGCCAGCTCTTGTAGCGGTTTGAAAGCAATGGACGATAACCTAGTATTTTTTTCTGTTTAAAATAAAATGGTAAAGAATTTTTTGATTTGTATGAATAATTGAGACGTAACCCAATTTGTTTTTAAATTCACTCGAAGATCCGTTTCAACGTTTGACTAAATTTTATGTAAAATATCTGCTTAACTCATAAGATATGTACAAGCTTTTGCAAAAGTACCTCTGATAGGTACTTGAGGAGAAATTGTAAATAACTCTAAGGTAAGAATAAAACAATTTTTACAACAAACAATATGCAGAAGCGCACACGCCGAGCGACAAAACCGAACTGGTTAAATAAATCCATGTGATGTCACGTTTAAAAAAAAATTGAGGCATTATAATGATGAAGAAAAACTATTGCAGTGAAAGGGGATCAGCCTATTAACCATAAAAAACCTCCAATATAACTTCTGTGCCTTAACTGACTTTTGCAGTATGCCCGGGATGCAGCTGGCATATGTTTTTCCTTCGCTCCCAGTCCAAGTCCATCCTTGAGTGGTTCTGTCTTATGTTTGATTCTTTGCGTCTTAGAGGAGTTGTTTTTATGCTCATTTTTATAATTTGTACGATTGTATATTGACTACAAGTTTAGAGAGCCAATAAATCTTTTGTCTTCTTATAGTGGATTTATATACTGAATCTTAATTTTCAATCCAAGAATTTTTCGTACAAAAACAAATGTAGATGTTGGTTGTCATGGCTACGCCCATACTTTGAAGGGAAGCCAAAGATTTTTAATAGAGATATTATATTGAAATCCACTGTTAGTGTCTTTTAAATTCGGTTTTTTACATAAGAGTGCCGAGAGTTTTTTTCCGCCGGCTTTTTTCCTAGGGTTCTACTTTCTTTTCGTTTTTTAAAGCCGAAGAAGAAGTAGTAGAAGACAACACCAAGACATTGGTGGATAATAGGCGATTATTATCTTCATGAGCCGAGAGATGCTCATTTCTTGACGGAGGCCTCCCCCAGGATTCGTCATGTCGTCCGGACCCGCGCCGCCCTCATCCAGCGTCTGACGTTCGTAAAGTGTATAAAATTACCTACTACGAAAAAAAAAGTTTTCATTTTCATTTTCATTTTCAAAATAAATATTATTTTACTAATAAAGTAAACCTGTCAAGTAAGTGTATTTAAACTCGAATATCTCTGAAGTTTCAAACTTATTATTAGCCAACTTAATGCCTGCAAAATATTTCTATAAATATTGGCAAAAACGCAATTCTTATTTTGAAAGTTCGATTCTTCTCGAAAATAAAGAATATTGCATTTCGATATTAAGAAACGTATATTTTAATCTCGAATGGAACGACTTTTATTAAACATATCTTGAATATCGAACACCCAGTTTTGTATGAGAACCCCGTTATATGGTATGAATCGGTTTGAAAGAACCAATAAAAATATACTTTTAGTACGTCTTTCAAATTACAGTGCATAAAGTTTTATTATTTGAACATGGAAATAAATAGGAATGGTAAGTTATTAAAAGAAGCTTATATTTTGATTTATTTTAGCTTTCTTTTAGAGTTCCGTACCTCAACGAAGAAACGGAATCCTTATACAGGGTGTCCCGCAAACCCTATACAGGGTGACTGGTACCAAACCCGCCATAGCAAATTAGCATATAGAGGAGGTCATTTGCTAATTATTGGACCTTACTTTCCCTAACTAAAGTTTTATACTTTAGGAGATATGTCAATTTTTATACATTATTGAGATTTTTCCAAAATTTGACCTTAAAGCATTCGTAACTTTATTTTTCGTCATTAGTTTAGAGTTTTTTTATTATTTCTTGGTAGTCATTAACATTTGTGAATAAAATACGTCGGAACTTCCCTCAAACTAGGGTTAAAAAATAAGACGCTTATGCTTTTAAAAAAAATCAATAAAGAAAAATTACTTTGCGATCAAATTCAACCGGAAATAATAAAAAAACTACGGCGTTTTAATAATTTATTCTACTCTAAATTAGTTCTCTAGTTCGTCACCTTACCAACGGTACTAAATTTGCAACGGAAAGTTTGATTCGCTAAACATCGGTAGGATTTTCAGGTCAACCAGTCATTTTGATCAAAAATAGTGAAGGTCCCAACGACAGGATAAAGCTAATTTAGCAAAGTAGTTTTTGCAAATTTATGAGTAGGTATTAGATAATAGAAATTGAGTGCTTAGTGTACTTAATTTTTTTTTTTACTTTTACCATGTAAAGCAAGAAATCAGGAAAAGATATCGAGCATCAAAAGAAAAATTTAAATAGAGTTGAAACTAAAAATTCTGCTCGAATTGCTGCCCGCAATTTCTGATACATGCCCGATATCTTTTCCTAATTTCTGTGGTGGTAAGACTGAGCCTAATTTCTTCTTTCATAACAGAAAACGCATTATTAATTTTTTGAATTAACTCATCTTTTGTAGTTACTTCTTCATTGTAGACCAACTCTTTTCATTTGCAATGACAGTTTCAATGACTTTTAGACGTCAAATGAAAAAGATGAGGTCGGACCCATCTCTATGACATTTAAGTTGTTGTCATATATGCTTTTCCTTTCCGTTTCGTGTGCTTTCACAAATAGTTGAGTAGACACAGGTATAAATAAATAAGACATTTCGTTTTAAAATGCCGGGATACACAAGGGAAGAATACGCCGACATGCTGCTGGCGTATGGTGCTGCACACAGTAACGCCCGCAAAGCGCGGCGAATTTACCAGGAGCGATATCCAAATAGACGCTTACCTGACCGTGACACATTTCCTACCACATATCGTCGGTTTAGAGAAACGGGTAACTTGAACGTCAGGGTACCCCAAGCAGCTGTGCGACAATTACCTGTTGAAATTGATCAGCAGATTTTGGCAGCTTTTGAAGAAGATCCCACGACTAGCACCAGAGTGGTAGCTGCCGCTTTGGGCGTCAGCCAGTGGAATGTCTGGTCAGTGATGCATGGGGACCATCAACACCCGTATCATTACACGCCAGTTCAAGGTAATTTTGAGTTTATTTATGTACCTACTTACACTAAAGCGACCAGTGTTATCTTTAGAATTAAAGAAATTATTAATATTACGACGAGCTTCGATGTAACATAATCCAAATCAAATTTTGTCTTTAGAATAACATTTACGTAAATAATTAACAAATGGAGTGTTGGCAGGGCTTGAAAATGGCGACTACGAAAGGAGGTTGAATTTCTGTCGCCTCGTTCTTCACACCGATGTCGACGACCCAACATTTCTGGAGCGTATCCTTTGGACCGACGAGTCACAGTTCACCCGAGAAGGCATCACCAATTTCCACAATCTGCACCACTGGTCCCATGATAACCCCCATAAAAAGAGGGTTACATCGGTCCAGCGGAAATTTTCTGTTAATGTGTGGGCCTGCGTTATTGGTCGTAATATCTTTGGACCCTATTTCCTGCCAGACATTTTAAATGGGGGAAATTATTTAGAATTTTTAAGGGACGTCTTGCCTGATCTGCTGTTGGATGGAATAACCGACGACACGCCCATTGTGTTTCAACACGATGGGTGCCCGGCGCATTTCAGGCTGGACGTCCGAGAACTTTTAAATAGTTCATTCCCCGATTCATGGATCGGTAGAGGTGGGCCAATTGAATGGCCAGCTCGGTCGCCAGACTTGACACCTCTCGATTTCTACGTTTGGGGCCGGGCCAAAGAGTTGGTCTACAATGAAGAAGTAACCACAAAAGATGAGTTAATTCAAAAAATTAATAATGCATTTTCTGTTATGAAACAAGAAATTAGACTCAGTCTTACCACCACGGAAATTAGGAAAAGATATCGGGCATGTATCAGAAATCGCGGGCAGCAATTCGAGCAGAATTTTTAGTTTTAACTCTATTTAAATTTTTCTTTTGATGCTCGATATCTTTTCCTGATTTCTTGCTTTACATGGTAAAAGTAAAAAAAAAAATTAAGTACACTAAGCACTCAATTTCTATTATCTAATACCTACTCATAAATTTGCAAAAACTACTTTGCTAAATTAGCTTTATCCTGTCGTTGGGACCTTCACTATTTTTGATCAAAATGACTGGTTGACCTGAAAATCCTACCGATGTTTAGCGAATCAAACTTTCCGTTGCAAATTTAGTACCGTTGGTAAGGTGACGAACTAGAGAACTAATTTAGAGTAGAATAAATTATTAAAACGCCGTAGTTTTTTTATTATTTCCGGTTGAATTTGATCGCAAAGTAATTTTTCTTTATTGATTTTTTTTAAAAGCATAAGCGTCTTATTTTTTAACCCTAGTTTGAGGGAAGTTCCGACGTATTTTATTCACAAATGTTAATGACTACCAAGAAATAATAAAAAAACTAACGAAAAATAAAGTTACGAATGCTTTAAGGTCAAATTTTGGAAAAATCTCAATAATGTATAAAAATTGACATATCTCCTAAAGTATAAAACTTTAGTTAGGGAAAGTAAGGTCCAATAATTAGCAAATGACCTCCTCTATATGCTAATTTGCTATGGCGGGTTTGGTACCAGTCACCCTGTATAATACCTTCACGGATGTATTCTAGTACCCATGAGGATTACAGAAAAAGAATAATAAAAAATTAAAAATAAATTTCGATTTTTTTTCTTTTTTTATATTTTTTCTGTAATCCTCATGGGTACTAGAATACATCCGTGAAGGTATTATATACGGTTTGCGGGACACCCTGTATTATCACTTTGTTGTCCGTATCTACGTCTGTCTGTCTATCCATTTGTCTTACTCAAAATCCTTCATCTCCGGGATGTATTTGAAATCCCTTGAAGGGATAAAATCAAAGTTCTGAGTTTACTGCACCAAAAGGTACGACCGTTCAGGCTCCGTTTATCACGCATACATTGATACATTAAATATAGGGCAATGTAATGAAACCTATAGGGTAATTCCCGTTGACCTAAAATCATGAAATTTGGCATAAAGTTTGAACTTACTGCACAAACAAAGAGTCGAAAGGTAACAAGTTGTTGATGATACTATGACTATTGTATTCCATTCTTGTTTAATCCCAGTTTGTCATGTTTGTGTTGTGCATCCATAGCTCAATGCACCTACTATGTAAGTAATTTGGTTGTGGCATGACATTGGCTCTCACAATAAACTGTCTTGTGTTTGTTTTTTTTTCATGTCATGATCAATATGCACTGTACCTATTTGAGTTAAATTGTATAATTCTGACTGAAAAAGAGTGCCAAGAGTTTTTTCCGCCGTCTTTTTTGTCTCTTGGTCTACTGTAATATCCAATTCAATAACTATCAACACCTTGTTAAAGCCGAAGTACAAAATTATGACGTCATTAAGCGGCTATTCGATGGTCTTATGATGAATAAAAAATGTTTAATTGATAGTTTATTAATTGACCGTTAATTTGTAGTTCATTTTAAACAAAATATGTGCCAAAATGTTTTTGAGTTGCTATTTAACTATCTAGAAGTTGGTATAGATAGAACCTTCAGTGTGCAAGTTCGCCATATATTTTTTATAGTTCTATTCTATATTTAAATCATAAGTTAGTTTTTGGCTTTTGTTTCTACAGTGTGAAGTAATTTGATTTTTTACATCAAGTAGATTTCCACCCACGATACAAATAAGTCCACAATATAAGAAAATCATTAAGCCCAAATCGCGTTGACGTCACTTGTGCCAAGAAAATTAAATTTTAAACCTATTTAAGTTGGCATAGAGAACACTTTACATACTTTCAACTCAAAGTTCCTTCAGTATAAGATATTCTTCGACACATCCGGTTTTGACCTCAAGCTTGGTACAGTCTATAACATGAATTATTAATTTGATTCCACAGTTTCATAGCAGTCTATACTGGGGAAAGCGCCTAAGGCTGTGCTCATTGTAAATAATTGAAAACCACCGAAACAAACGTACGAAGTACGTGTCAGCATGGTACATAATTTTGTTTATGTTACTGCTTTATTGAGATAAATGTGTTTTTTGTTGTTTTTTATAGTTTTTTTTATAAGTTATTGTCTTGAATAAAAGAGCTGTGCTGCGTGCCAAATGTAGGCTTTATAAATGCATATTGTTGTGGCTGTAAGTATTCATTGCAAGTATTTTTAAATGACTCTTATATTTTGATAATTCATTCAAAAAGAGTGATTTAAAAAAAAACACGCATTTTTCACATAAAAATCGTTTATAACAGATAAATTTAAATTAAGTTTTGCTTTTATATTTAGTTTATATCATGAGTTTATATACAGGTGACTGTGAACTGAAGTAGAGCACTTTGTACTCGATTCTGATCATAATTATCAGTAGGTACATAAAAGTAGGTACTTAATTTTACACCAGAATTCCCTATAAATATATAAAGGCACCTTACAACACTTTTCACGACGCACTGTCTCAGTTAATACGCACACCGTATTGTTGCCGCCATACGCACACCACCACCCGTTAAGTATCTATTGTATTAGGTACGCTCATGCGTTGCGTAATTCTTTAACTTTCGTTTAATTTTACTCAGTAAATATTGATGTTTAATTTTTATTTATTTTTTCTCTTCATGTATGATCGCAAACTATCACGTCCTCGAATTTCGAAAGTGACTCAGCATTCACCCTTTATAGCTCTTGTATGGTAGTATGTGAATATCTCGTGACCACGGGGAATTAAAAGGCTCCAAAAAATAAGTGAAAATGTACTTCTCAATTGAACAGTTTTTATATTGATTTGATTGAAAATGAAAAGTGAAATGGTATGAAAACTTTCTTATTCGTAGTAGGTATTTTTATACACTTTACGAACGTCAAACGCTGGATGAGGACGGCGCTGATCCGGACGAATCCTGGGGGAGGCCTCCGTCGAGAAGTGTGCATCTCTCGGCTCATGAAGATAATGATCGCCCATTATCCACCAATGTCTTGGTGTTGTCTACTACTACTTTGATTATTAGAACCATTTCTTTTTTTGTAAGTTCCTTTGTGTTTTCGCACTAGACGTCTAATTTTCCTCAAACCATGTGCCACGTGCCCTCTTCGACCTCACCTTCCCTTATCATCAGGTGAGATTGAGGTTATATTCCGGGCGTAGTCTATTATTAAAAAAAAAATTAACTGTTCATTTTCGAGATAAATTTGTCAAACGTGAAATCAAATACTTTTATAGCCTTTGGTGTTCTGTCTAACCCATTATGAAGCTACATATGTCTGTAACAATAGATTTAATTTAATATTATTTGAGCCTGCATTCCCAAACAGAGCTCTTTCGTGCTGTAAACGCCCACAATGGTGAGTGTGCGAGTGCTCTTTTTGACCAAATTGAACCAACCCATTTTTACCACCGGACTACCAGACGCAGACAGAACTTCCATCCATATATAGTGGATTTACCAAGAAGTCGAACAAAACGCTTCGATAGTTCCCTTTTTGGTACGGATTGCCAAGGAATGGAACAATCTGCCTGCGTCTGTTTTTCCTGACCACTACAGTCCTGGAACTTTTAAGTATCGAGTGAATAGGTTTCTCGTGGATGGACGTGTAACACCATAGTCTTCATGCGCACTTTCCATCAGGTGGCATGGAAGACAAACGTCCTATCCTTACAATATAAAAAAAAACATGTTATTTTGTTTTAAAGCTTTATTAAAGGACTTGGTACACAAGAAGTGACCATGTAGTCGTATAGGTATTCAGAATACTATCTTTAAACTAAACACCTTTAAATTTAACAATCAACAAAATCAAAACAGATATCTTGTACAATAAAGAATACCTAATAATAGCTTAAAATCTAGCTTTTACACCAAATTTAACTAATCTATATAATGCCTTAGCCTCCTTAGACTCTGGTTCACTTAAAATGCTATTACAACAGCCAACATTATTACATACATACATAACTTCACGCCTGTATCCCTTATGGGGTAGGCAGAACATCAGAGGTTATAAGACCAACTGATGTCACGTTTGACTAATGAGGTATTATAATCATTGCGAGAGGCTATTGCAGTGACAGGGGGTCAGCGTATCGCCCACAAAAATGCCAATAAAACCTCTGTCCATTAACCGACTTCTACAGTATGCCCGGGAAAAGAAGCAGCTGGCACATTCTATGTTTTTCTTTCACTCCCAGTCCAGCATGGAAGTACATAAGAAGTAAATATATCCAACATTATTTGTGGATATATTTAAGAATATTTATTTATTCAGGTAATAAATAAATAAATTTGTAAGCTTGAACACAAGGGTTCGTTTCGGAAACACTCCATCAGCATATGTTGAATATCTTCCACAGAACCACACTCCAAACAGTTGGAGGATGGAACTTTTTTCATAAGAAATGCAAAATTGTTTAGAGGCATGTGTCCGGAACGAATCCTAAAAGCGGTTACTAAAATATTCCTATCTAAGTTGCTAGACTCACACCACGTGTTCTGATACGGTTCGGATCTTATAGTTTTATACCAAATTCCTTTACAATGAGAAATTCTGTTAAAGTATTCACACCGTAATTTAATTACTTGCTTTTTCAGCGTAGGTAGAAAGCCAGATTAAAATAGGACGATACGTTGAGCTGTTCCATCTACTATAGCTTCTTTTGCTAGAATGTCCAGTGTCATTATTTCTTAGTCCTTTATGTGATGGGATCCATCGAAAATATCATCTCTGTCATGTTAACGATAAAGCCAGCGAAGGTTAAGTGACTGCCTAAAATAATTTGCAAATTCATGAATAACATGAAGAAGAATGCTTAAAAATGGGGTATCTTTTCTGTTTTTTAGTTATTTTCGGTGACAAATATTGAGTAGTCGGTGACCTTTTTCTCATTTTGCCAAACATTGACGCATTGAACAGATGCCAGTGTATAATTAATTACTTACTTTATGTTAACAATTAATAAACATCGATACATTTATATTTATAAAATAGCCACCGCGTACGGTTTTACCCGCGTAACTTTTGATCCCGTGGGAATTTCGGGATTAATAAGCCTATAACCTTCTTCAAGAGTTGGGCTATCGAATGCAAAAAGAATTTTTCAAATCACACTTGTAGTTTCTGAGATTAGCGCGTTCAAACAAACAAACAAACTCTTCATTTTTATATATTACGAGTAGTATAGATATACAACAATTATAACTAATCGTGATAAGTTCTTGTTATAACAGATTTTATGAAAATTTACACAAAATTTATTAAAACTTTCAGCCCCAGTGTAACTGAATTATTAAGGACTTTCGAACAGAACTGCCAACTATCAGACTGGACCTCCAAATTTTAGGTAAATATTATAGTTAGAGCACAGTTAGTGTAAAGCTCTGGGTTATCTAGGTAATGCATTCAGGTCCATGCACGAGACGTGATATCACATTAAATTAGTTCAGTATCACTAAGCTTAAAATCTTTTTGCCTTCAGGTTTATAGTTTCACAGAATATTGATTTGCAAGAAATTGTTAGTCGTCAAAAGTTTAAATTATTTCTATCAGAGTACTTTCAGATTGCATAACAGGGGTATATAAAATATATGTTAAATTACTTAATTTAAAGTATGTTCTGTTTTATTCTTCTTTTTATTTTCTCATAGAAGCGAATTTAATTTTATACAATAGGGTTATATTGGTAAACAATGGTCCTTTGAAAAATAATGCTTGCCTTAGAAAGATCAAAAATCTTTTTTATCTGAATGTGATAAATAGTTAGTTGCAACTATTTTTATCGATCCTTAAATTTGTGATATGAGTAATTAGTCAACTACATGTAGTAAAGTACTTTCAACAATTTTGAGACTGAAAACAATTTGAAGACTTTTTTTTGATGAAATCCTAGCAGACGACTGTATTTAACGAAAAGATATGTATGATTTCGTACAATGTGTACGCTGATGACATTATAACTCGGCCAAAGACGTGAAGTCGGTTTTTTTTAATGCTCTGCATTCGTTGATTATTTATCACATCAATGTTACCTGCGGATAAACATACTGATTCACGGTTACATATGGTGGCCGAACGGTAACGAGTGGCTTAAATTATTTTCATAATATGTGAAAAGACTTTAGATGAAATGATTTTAGGGTAGGTAACTATAGAAACTGAATTAGTCGTTTTGCATCCACCATTAATTTCTACGTTAGAATATAATTTAACCTTAAAATATTAACGGAAGCTATCCTGTTAAATAATTAAATGCCAGTCTTTATACATGTGCGGAATGAAATTAATGAAATTATTATTAAGTCCTTTATTTAAGTTATCGTATAAAATTGCATGTATAATTTATTAATCCAAAATGTAAGCTATTTTTTATCGTTTTTTTTTAACCCAAGTACATCAATCGAACATGTGGTCGGAGATAGAAACACATGCGTTAAGGAATAAAATTGCTATTCTATTCAAAAATATGTTTCTGTATATTTTAACGCGTTCACTTTCTGTTCTTTTAACTTTATGTTTAGATGTCTTTATACAGACTTTGATATAATATGTTTCCGACCGATGAGAGCGCAAAAATGTCCAGTAAACACATGCTACATTTAAATTTATATGATTTTGATGAAAATTACGAGTTTTATTTTTAAGGTTTTAGGTTTAGGAGCCTCTATATATCATAACATCTTAATGAACCATCCTACTAAGCAATAAATGCATTTTGAATTTTGAATTTTTTGAAAATACAGAATGGGTATTGTTAATTTTTTTACCTATTATTTTATATATAACACAAAATTAATCTTTAACCTATTTTGATAGACTAGTTTGTGTCTATAATTTTTTATTCATTTTATTAAATTAGTGGTAAATTACATCATCAGATGGTATTTACTTCATGAACATATGTCAGTCAGTAAAAAAAAATACTAACTGTGTCTGTGTGTTAGTCATGTAATGTTACCAAATGGATTGTAAAAAAAAAACATTTCAAAAATTTCTTCAAATCAACATCTGAATAAGCTGCTTTTTTCCTTTGTTGATTTTCACGGTCTTTTGCTGACGTTCAATATTAACAATGAGGTTACTTTATAATGTAAACAAAACAACCATAGAGCTATAGAGTTACTTTTAAGTTTGATGTTTTTTTAAACAGCTTTAAAGGCTTAATACTTCTTCTATTTGATGCCATCAAGGTTAAATAAAGGTCAAATGTATTTTGTTAAAAATCTATAAAACCCCAATGTTTTAAATCAACTAAATTAATCTAAAACCTTATTCCTCGAAACGGTTTTTCATATGAAGTAAATAAATAAAAATGAACAATGCCCATTTCCACTTCGCAATGTTATCACTTTTGTTTGTTACACCCTTTCCGTTACCCCCGCAAATTTATGTTAATTTAATAAAATTTCCTGTTTAAGATTAGGTACATGGCACTGGAGAGCCCTCCAGTGTCCTTAATTTGCATAGAATCTTTCTCACGAAATCCGGATACATTCTAAGAATAACTAATTTGGTGAAATCTGTTACACTGTTTATCAGTTCAAATTATTCAGTTCTGGGTCTTCCCGGGAAAAGTTTTATTTTAATTTTAAGAGGACAATGTAAGTAAATCAATATACAGGGTCTGTAGTAATGAACCCGTCATCTGGAGTTGGTTCGGATGTAAAACTGTAAGAAAATCGTATCTATTTGGCGGAATACTCAACCATATAAAAATGACGTAGACTTTTATACTTTTTCATAAATTTCCCATATTATTTCATTCATTTTACCGCTATTTCATCAAATTGAGGTATTTTAGTTAGATTTCCACTGAATTGACCTAAGTCAAAGTCCAAACATTCTTTATTTCGTAGGTATAAAGATACACAAATATACAAAAATACACTAGAAGGCGTCGTGGCACTGTGGTTGTTCGGCGCGGTCAGTACTTGGATGGGTGACCGCCGAGCAATCATTTTAGGGCACGTTAAGCAGTCGGTCCCGGGTGCTGTATACTTGTATACAGTAGTCGTTAGGGTTTGTTGGAAGCCATTACGGCGCCCTGAAAATTCTGACATCCGCTACCCAGCACTGGGCCACCTTGGTGGATTATGGCCTTTACCTCTTCGTCACCCAGAGGAGAGACTCATACCCTGCAGTAGGTGAGTTCCAAAGAGTTGTGGTGATGATGATAATGATGATTAAATACACTTGAAATAGTCAAACTATTTACAAATTGAACTGAATCTACCGCCGCTTCGGAAAGTCGATCTGTTGAGAATACACAATAACAATTTTCAGCTAGGGAATCTTCTTGCATCCGAATATCTTATAGCAGTCCTTTTCAGTAGCTGAACACTGTACCTCTGTGCTATGGAGCCGTCATAGAAATCATTTTATTTATAATTAAGTTTGTTAGACCCCAATATAGACAAATGTCGAAGATTATTATCTAAAATGCAGAAAGAAATTTTTTATAGACTTAGACCACGTTTGAGATTATTAATGTATTATGTTTGTTATATAATGTTATATTGTACATTATGTATTAAGAATATCGAGTTATTGTATATTATTTTTATTTATATATTTTATTGAGCCCACATACTGACTCATGATAAAATGTCCCTACTTTCTTTTGTTTGTAATTATTATAAGTTTTTGTTATGTATTGTTTAGGTTGTCTGGTAGAGATCGCTCTAGAGCGATAAGACCGCCTTTTGTACATTTTTATCCTTTTATGTTTATCTGTATTTTTTTAATAAACAATAAAGAGTAAATAAATAAATCTCACTGTTGGTAAACGAAGAAAAGGGTTTAGATTAAAGTAAACGGGCTTACGGAAGAACTGTCTCTTCATAAAATATTTCAAAAAATATGACATGCTTATTCAAATACTGTGGGACTATTCTAAGATGACTCTACACGGACTTTCTTGTTATTTTATTTAAGCAAGAGTTGATGCACTGTTGTTAAATGTGTTAAAATTTTAAAAAATCTAACGTTGAATATCAATCATCAATCAATATTATAAAACTGTTCCGTTACTGACTGAGTGACTGAGGTACTGAGTGACTGACAGACAACGTACAGCCGTACCTACTTGGCGTAGAGAGCTGAAATTTGCAACATACATTCTTTAGGGGATGTAGGGGTGCACTAAGGAAGAAATTACCAAAATTCTCACGGGAACGGGAATTATTGGACATTTTAGTTTGTATGAAAAATCTTATTCCTTGAGTGCACGGATACGATACTTAATACAAAGGTTCTTCAAAAAGTGACTGGTTGTTTTATGAAAGGAATTCCCGAAATTCCCACGGGAACGGGAAATATATGATGTTTTAGTTTGTATGAAAAAACCTTATTCCTGGAGTGCACGGATGTGATACTTGGTATAAAGGTTCCTCAATAAGTGTATGTTTGTATTATGGAAGGAATTCCCGAAATTCCCACGGGAAGGGGTTGGACTTTTTAGTTTATATGAAAAATCTTATTCCTTGAGTGTACGGATATGATACTTGGCATGAAGGTTCTTCAAAGAGTGACTGGTTGTGCTACAAAAAATTCCCGAAATTCCCAGGGGCACGGGAATATATGATTTTTAGTTTTTATGAAAAAAACTTATTCCTTGAGTGCATGGGTGTGATACTTGGTATAAAGGTTCTTTCAGTGGGTGTCTGTTTGTATAGTTTCTGAAAATTCCACGAGAAGGGTAGTTAAGCGCATACGAAGTTGCGGGATAAAGCTAGTAGTTTAAATAAAACACCAAGAAAGTCCGCGTAGGGTCGGCTAAGAATACTTCCACTACATACACCCTGTATATAATTCTTCTCATTAAGATGCAGCGACAATAAGTTTTGCCCATCCTCCCTTGATGTCAACCTCACACTACCTAAAGCCTAAAAACTTGTCTAAGGCTGACCCAGGTACAGAAACTGTATCCCCTGGTAGGAATTGCTCCCCCAGACATCAGAAGAGAGGTGGCTAGCTCTGTCGAATGCTCCAAATTGGAAAGCGATACCCGCCACCCAATGCATGGTTACTCCACGGTTCCCCGAAGGCTGCAGAGCCGTAATAGTTTCCTAATACGTAGCACCCCAATTCAGGGCGAGGTCTCTAAAGTGCGTTGTGAACTGTGGCAGAAAAAACTTGGGAACTCAATAATACCTTCTGTTCCACTCTTGGAGAACCTTCCGCCTGGACACGATCTTTCATGGCCGACATGGAAAACCTTAAACCGGCTCCGAACCTAGGTAGGTCTCAGCAAATACAATCGCTGCAAGTGGGGTTTCTCCGAGAGCTCAGACGATAAGTGTGAATGCGGGCATTTCCCGCAAACAATGACCCACCTACTCACCTGCCCAGAATGTCCACATAGCTGCACACTCCAGGACTTGATGGAGGCTAGCTATGGTGCTGTAGAGGTGGCGAAATTTTGTACGAACAAAATTTGAATTTGTGTCGACTCGCAAAAAGAAGACTACCTAAAGATTTTAAGATATACCGTGCAGGTAAGGAGGAAAGTAAAATTGATTATTATTATATTACCTTGTACATGTTATAGTAATTAATATCACACTATCTCACATCCTGACATCAGACAATAATTGCTCTTGCGTTGATTTTCAGTAATATCTTATCTTTCATCATAATTATTGGCATTTTCGTACAAATAAACATTGTAACGCCGTGGTTCAAGTTATAAGAATCCGATTGAGATGAAATATTATATTATTATTGTATGCTTTGTTCGTTTGGACGTTAAGAACAGATGAGTGAAATTAGATTTGCGAAAGAGGTGTACAGAGCACGAATTGATGGTGATATCGGCAGGGGCCGCCCTAGGCGAACGTACGCCGAACAAATTAGCGACATACTTAAAAAGGGCTTAGTTAAAAATATCCGTAACCGGCGATCATATTGTATGCAACGATGAAAGCATGTAGAGGAAGCGAAAGAGGTATGTCTGGATCCTAGCAATTGGCGTTCCTTTTTCCCTGCCTACCCCAAAGGGAGACAGGCGTTAAGTTATGTTTCTATAAATATGTACCTATAAGCTTTCATACTGGACTGGGAGCAAAAGAAAAACATAGAATGTACCAGCTGCTTCTCTTCCCGGGCATACTGTAAAAGTCAGTTAAGGGACAAAGGTATTATGGACGTTTTTGTAGTCTCTCTCTCCATCATTATAATTCCTCCAAACGTCGTGTTAAATGTGACATCAGATGGTTTATAGCCTCTGGTGTTCTGGTGTTCCCCATAAGGGATACAGGCGTGACGTTATGTGTGTATGTATTAGGGTTGCCAACCGTACTATAATATATAGTATTGTACTATATTTCGGGTCCGCGTACTATATACTGTTGAAAATATATATAGTACGCAAAAATACTATATTTTCAACACCAAAATCCACCAAGCAAACTTTTATTAAAAAATGTTTAACAAACGCACCTTAACATTAATAAACTGTTCACTGAAACATAGCATGTGTAGTCTATGATTAATTATCTTAAATTATCTCCATAAATGGTTCAAATTTGATGAAAACCGTTGGCTATGCCAAATTCAAAAAAATAATTTAAAACAGGCAATATCATTTAATGACTGTGAGTTAATATTGGAAGGAAAGTTTAAACGTACAAGAATAATTTGGCATTGAAATGGACGACCTTTATTCTGAAATTGCAATAGTAAATGAAGTTTAATGATAATAGAAGAGGACAAAAGTGGCAGCATATTTTTAAAAATAATGATAATAGCTTACCAAATTTATTTAAAATTATTTATTTCTTTCTTTCAATTCCTGCAACCTCAGCATTTACAGAAAGAATATTTTCTGTAATGAATTCTAAGTGGCGGGAAGAAAGAAACCGTTGCAGTTATCATTAATAAAAAAATGAATACTTATAATAAATACTTTTATCTCTAATAATGCATTATTAAAAAGTGCGAAAAGTGGAAAGAAATATAGTTTTTATAAAACTAAATAAATAAAAAATATATATTTGTTTATTATTTGCTTTTTCCATAAAATACTATATTTTTTTGAAGTGTACTATATTTTTTTAGCTTCTTTTGACAAAATACTATATTCCTTCAAAGAAATGTTGGTAACCCTAGTATGTATCCTTTTCACTCGTAGGCGTGTACTTTTAAGTATACCATTATAGAGTTATTTTTAACTGAATCTTCGCTTACAACTTGGACTTAAGCAAATCTTGAAACTTCTCCATTCATCCAATAACTTTAATTGGACCAACCCCTTTATTGTGGTGCTTTGAAAACACCTTAGTTAACAGTTTCCCATTTATCAAGACACCGTTGTTGTTAGGGGAACTTTCAAAGATTTTTCACTGACTTCTTGTTTTATTTTCTGAAATAACCAATACTTAGTGGTTTAATGAAATGTTGTTTATTATGTTTATTGCGACAGATTTAACTTAGCAAATACTTATTTTTAGTTAAGACTACATAACTTATATCTTTCTAAAAAACGCTTCTACGAAATATCGCGTGAGTAAGCGAAGCGACGTGAAGTCGTCGTGGCGCCGCCGTGGTTACTGTGCGTATCATACGATATCACAGGTTAAGCAACGTTCGGCGCGGTCGGTACTTGGATGGGTGACCGCCGACCATTCAAATCGCACGACGACTTCCGTGGTTCGGAGGGCACGTTAAGCAGTCGGTCCCGGGTGCTGTATACTTGTATATAGTATTCGTTAGGGTTTGTCAGAAGCCATCTAGGCGCCCTAAAAATTCTGGCATCCACCACCCAGCACTGGACCAGCTTGGTGGATTATGGCCTATACATCCTCTTCACCCAGGGGAGAGACTCATGCCCTGCAGTGGGCTCATTACAGAGTTGTGATGATGATGATGATGAAGCGAAGCGACCATCATGTGCAAGATGCTACATTTACACGCTTGCCGAGGCTTGACAAGTCTTTACAAAAGCTTGGTTCCCATTTTCACTCTTGCGAGTGCGTATTGTGTTCCGAACAAGCAAGCATGTGTCATGGGCGTTGAAGTTGTATCGGCTATTGCTCTTTAGTTTGACATATTTTTATTCTAAATATAATTAAAAACAAAGAAAACGAAAAGTTCGCTAGAGAAGATGGTGGGTGATAATTTTTGTATTCTTTATATTCCTTTGGATATATAGATATTTCTCGAGGCTCCAACGTACAAATACGTCCCAATCTCCTGTCCCAAGCTTCCTTTGATCTGTCTTTAAAAACCGACAATAGCCCGGACCGTGGCTAGCTCACGCAAGCCAACGCAAGCCGAGTCAAACCAGCCCTGTTTTCACGCTTGTGTAAATGGGGTATAAGATTGCGCGACCACATAGCGCGAATGCCGATTAGGATCCTTATACCATATCAACCCACTCCTTTTTACCACCGGACTACCAGACGCAGACAGAACTTCCATCCCTATATAGTGGATTTACAAAGAAGTCGAACAAAACGCTTCGATAGTTCCTTTTTGGTACGGATTGCTAAGGAGTGGAACAATCTGCCTGCGTCTGTTTTTCCTGACCACTACAGTGCTGGAATTTTTAGGTGTCGAGTGAATAGGTTTCTCGTGGATGGACGTGTAACACCATAGCCTTCATGTGCACTTTTCATCAGGTAGCATGGAAGACAAACGTCCTATCCTTACAAAAAAGACAAAAAAAAACAGTATATTTTATCGTACGACATAAAATCGCGCAAGCTCATGACGATCACGCATTGCCGCGTTTTCTAAGAACGATGTCTCATTCTAGCGGTCACGTCCGATATGAATTTTCGGGTCTACATATGTTGTGCGTGGTGAGACTTGAATATAGTGTTTTACTATATATACAGACGTTCTTCGTGAAAGTGTCGGTTTTTTTAGAGTTATCAATCTGAACTTACTTATATAATTAATGCGAAAGTTTTGGATAAATGTATAGATGTTTCTTGTTTTTTGTAGGCAATAGGCTGACCTCCTGTCACTGCAATAGTCTCTCTTCACCATTATAATGCCTCCAAATTTGTCAAACGTGATATCAGATGGTTTTGTAACTTCTAGCGTTCTGTCTATCCCATAAGGGATACAGGCGTGAAGTCCAGTAAAACCTCTGTACACTATGCCCGGCAAGAGAAGCAGCTGGCAAATCTATGTTTTTTTATTCCTTGTGATTTGAGTTGATGTGAGTGAAAACCAATTAAAAAAAATATATGATTCAACTCATATTTGTAAATATATTAAATTTGAGTTACATTTAAAAACATATAAATACATGTTCTAAGACATCTTTCAAATCGTATCGCCTCTACAACCACCGTAACTACTAACCTGAAACTGCAAAACAGTTGTTTATCATGTTTGACAGAAAGCCGATGACAAAAGCTAACAAACAGCATAGTGACCATTCGGAACACAATTTGACAAGTTCAGCCATCTTGCAGCGAAGTTATGCGATAAGTAATAGTAGGGTATTTTGCATAAAGTTACTATTTGTGTAAACTATTTGTTGAACAATATTGTGGAAGTTACTGGCTACTTGTTGAGCTCTATATGCTATATTATTTGTGGAATATACGGCAAATATGTTTTAGTTTTAATGAATAAATTTATTAAATGTTTTTAACGACCGGATTTATCGCGTATATTTACATTTTAAATTTTGACTCGACGTTTCGGTGTCTTTGCAGACCCCGTGGTCACGAGCGACTGATTGCCGTTTTTTTAACCATTCTAACTGCCGGATTTTGTTTGCACTTTCCAGTCCATACTGGTTCACATAAGCAGTCAGTCGCTCGTGACAACGGGGTCTGCGAATTCTTGTTCAAATACTCTGGTCCCAGTATGTCATGTTCGTATTGTGCATCCATAGCTCATTGCATCTGCTATGTAAGCAATTTGGTTGTGGCATGACATTGGCTCTCACAATTAGCTGTCTTGTGTTTGTTTTTTTTCATGTCACGGTCAATTTGTACTGTACCTATTTGTATTAATTTGATAATTCTGACTGAAAAAGAGTGCCAAGAGTTTTTTTCCGCCGGCTTTTTTTGTCTCTTGGTCTACTGTAATATCTTATTTAACAACTATCAACAACTAGTTAAAGCCGCCGAAGTATGTGATGACTGACTTCATCAAGTGTTTTGTGAAATTCCTAAGATGAATAAAACTTTTTGAATTTTTTGAATTTTGCAAAGACACCGAAACGTCGAGTCAAAATTTAAAATGTAAATATACGCGATAAATCCGGTTAAAAAGTGTTTTATTTAACACTTTGTATGAATCGCGAAAACTTAAGACAATATTATGTTTTTAACGAACTTTGACATAAATCTTTATAATTAAGCTACAGGTCTTTTAATCTCAGAACCTACTAGTCGGCTAAGAAATTGGATTGAAAACCAATTTTTTGGAGAATATAAGCGTAGGTATAGCTTTACCACGAAAATTTCAAGGGATCAAAAGTTATGCAGCTGAAATGGCGTGCGACTACTATTTATCTTTGCTAGTATAGTGTAGTACATATTATACAATCAGAACCTATCAGGTTTGTGACCATACTTAGTTTAAGAAGACACAATGTGATCTCAATAATTGCTACTGTTAAACATGTTCTAAAAAACCATGCTTAAAAGCTTGCTATTTATTATGCTCAATACAAGCACGCTTAGGAGCAGTTTATATTTGCTAGCAATAAGCATGCTAGTTTTAAGTATACGTATATATTTAAGTATGAACAACTGATCGATCGCGCTGCTGGTAGCATGCTCGAAAATCGAAAGCCTGTCGATTGCTAATAAAAATGAGCACGCTAATTTTGAGCAACATTCCGACACACATTCTCTATTGAAGCAAGTGCTCAATTGGAGCATGCTTTGAAATGAGCATTTGTAACAGTAACATATCTTCTGAACCTAAGTATTATCATCTTTGACCTCAAAGGTTCTTCATATTATGTAAGGTTGTAGTCAAAAGTAACAAAGCGATTTGACAGACCCTTTTTGGTATTACCGGTTACAAACAAAGTATGTAACGAAATGCCTGCGTTTGTTTTTTCTGACCACTTTACAGTCCTGGCAATTTTAAGCGTCGTCGAATGACTAGGTTTCTTATGGATGGACGCTGACTTAGACTTCATGTTTACTTCCTACCAGAAGGCTTGGGAAACGAACTTCCCATCCTTATTATTTAAAAAACTGTACGTCGAGTCGTACCTAATTACTCTTCTGACGACCGGCTGGTGTAGCGGTAACATAGATTGCCTTATATGCCAGAGGTCCTGGGTTCGAATCCCGGCGGCAGCGGATATTTGTGTGATGAACACAGATATTAGTCGTCAAGTCATGGATGTTTATATGTTTATTTAAGTTTATTCTAATAAAAAATATGTATTTATTCAATATGCATGTTTATATATTTCTTAAGTATATCAGTTATCTAGTATTCATAACACAAGTTCTTTAAGAAACTTAATTTGGGCTAGATAATGTTGTGTGAGTGTCAAAAATATTTATCATATATTTATTTTATTACTCTGTACGTATTTTTAACGCAAGCTAATAATACCTCTTTACTACCGACCAAAACAAAGCAACATTTAGTAGCCGCTTCGACCGATAGTTGACAAAATTTTAGTAACAACCTGTTGCCTTATATGTGACAAAATTTCGTGATTGATAACCTCACGTTTCGAGTTTATCTACAATGTGGACAAATATTTTGATTTACGTTATCGTCAGGCTCAAAGTTTTTTGGAATATGGCCCTTTGGGTTTACGAGGATTTATGTTTTTATTTTCAATAGAAGAGAGAAGTTTGTTACAGACCCTTTGGGTCCTTCAAGTTGTCAAGTGACTGTCTAAGTGACTCGTGTTTTGAAATGCTAACGAAAGTAGACATTGGATTTTTCAACCGACTTCCAAAAAAGGAGGAGGTTCTCAGTTTTTTTTTGTGTCTTTGTTACACGATATTTCGGACAATTATGAATTGATTTTGAAATTGATGTTTCATATGATAGAGGATACCTCATAATTGGTCCCATTTAAATTTCATCGAAATCGGTTCATTGAAAATTTCAAACTTTTGAAAAAATATGTATGATTTCGGAGAATGTAAACGTTGATGACATTCTCAAATCAGCCAAAGTTTTGACGTGAAGTCGGTTTTTTTAATGCTCTGCATTCGTTGATTATTTGCAAACTTTTTATATGGCACTAGCATAAATGTTAAAGTCGTTTTTTTGGTGTCACTATTGTCGATCGAACAGTTAAAAAATTAAAATAATAAATTTAGATAGTTTCAAAAATAATGTAGGAAACAGCGATATTAGTGACTCTGACAATTCATTCAATATAGAATTGCTGGATTCAAAATTTGATTACTAAAATATTATTGTATTTTTAAACCTGACTGATACTAATTACCTATTGTTTTATTAATATACTTCTCATTCAAAAGTAGGTTAGTACCAATTTTATTATTTTTTAAGATACTTTTATAAAAAAAATAATCAAGTATCAAGTTTGTTTAATCCATGATTTTCGTACTGTTGTCGGGGTTACCATGATCGTATTTTTTAAAGGACATCTGACATATTGGAACAAAAAATAAAATAGCCGCCAAAGATTTACGTTATCCCTCTGGGTCTGACACCTGAGTGCCACTAAATAAAATATTCCATTTCCGTCAATATACAAAGGTAAATAGCATGCGTTATGTTTCTCACGACGCTATGCATATAAATATGTAGGTATTCACTAAAACATCGAATTATCTAATGTCTCGATGCTTAAATTCATAATTCGTAGTATGTTGTGAATGTTAATATTTAAATTAGTTATTCTATCGCATTGGACATGACCTGTAAGGATAGATATACGTGTCGATTAATAAATAAATAAATATTAATATCAAACATTTCAACCTACTTTAGTGACTCAGATATCGGACCTAGAGGATTTTTGTCATATTAAAAAATGTTTCAGTTTTCATGTACTGACACAATATAAGTATTATTTTCTTTGGCTGATTACTTTGCGTTTTTGGTCCAAAAATGTATGCTGCATGTCAGGTGTCCTTTGCCGCGGTTTTTCAGTCTCAACTTTACTAAGCCAGACTCTAGCTTCGGCTGCATGAATTTCACTTTCTAAGCGAAATTCTGAGTTCAAATGCTAGTACGAATTGATATTTGTATTCGTAGGGTCTATTTCACTTAGTTTCCTCTTAATAAGCGTATCCTAGATGGTAATACAACCTTTTCAGGATATAAATACTTTGATAATCATATTTTATACAGTGTTGTTTTTAGTCGTGAGCTAAATTTAAATGTTCCTTTGATATGATATGAACGTACCTGCAAATTTATAACAGTGTAGTTCAGAACAAAAAAATAAAGATTTGGCAATCAAATTTTAATCGCTGTTCATGAACATAGCTACTACGATGCAGGATTTCACTGATAATACTACGACCCAGAATTACAAGATAAAATAAAAATAAAATCTCCAGACAATCAAACCGACTACATGGCCCCAAAGTAAGCATAGCTTGTGTTTTGGGATACCATGTAGCGAACTAGGAGGGAACCTAAAATATAAAATGAAGTCTAGTTCAAGAGAGTCTCAGAATTAGTAACAGCAAAAACGATTTAAACACGTATTTTTAATAATAATCGCCTTCCAATAAATCGACATTCCCTCAACTCAGTAACTATTGATATTTCCGAAGTTTGTAAAACTAATTTATTTACAAACCAAACTTGTATCAGCACAAATAAACAAGATTGAAGATAACCGCATTATGGTTTTAATTCTCGTAGGAAAATTTAATTCTATTTTAAACCGCGATCTGAAAGCGTCTGATACCACTACTATTCGTTGATTAACTTGATTTTGTAGTCAAGAATTTTAACAGATAAATCATTTATAGAGGTAATACTGCTTAACAAGACTTAATAAGGGACTCACGCCCTGATGATGATGAAGGGACATCTAGATTTGATATTAGGATGTGCGGTTTAAAATGACAAACATTAAGTTTTGAACTTATCAATGGGGAAAATAAGCCTGAGAATACTATTTGTGAAGAATCTGAACGGATTGTTAAAAAGTAGTTAAAATACATATTTGTTTTTGTGTTTCTAGTACCAAAAACGAATATGGAACTTGTTATCTACTTTTTTTTCACATTCAAGTTAAGTTTTGATAAGTAATATATAAGTGGGCCTAATCAACAAGCTCAAAGCCGCTCAACGAGCAATGGAAAGGGCTATGCTCAGAATCAGAAATGAGGAGATTCGCAGGCGAACCAAAGTCACCGCCAGAAGAGTTGCAAAGCTAAGTGGCAATGGGCAGGGCACATAGCTCGCAGAACGGTTAGCTGTTGGAGCAATAACGTTCTCGAGAGGCGGCCACGTTCTACTGGGTCATTGGTATTAGTAAACTAACCCTTCATGACGTAAGTAACTAAAAAAATACTTTTTATATACCATATTAAGGTTGATTTAGAGATGCAAAAAAGGTCTGTTTTTTTAAAGTACGTGCAACGGTCTTGAATAAGGTATTTTTGATGTATGACGGACCAATGCTGGTTAAATACGGAACCCAGGAAAAGAGATATAGCGATGTTACCGACCCTTCCATAATTTTTTTTTTTAATTTTTAATGCTCTTTTTTACATGTTTATGTCTGTCAACATCTGTTACTAATAACGTTTAAAAGGTGGAAAATTAAAGAAAATAGTTCAACTAAGCCAAATTGCAATAAATTTATAAGTTGGTTATTTCATGTGTTTTTTAGTGAAAATAAATTTGTTATTGCATGAAAACTTAACTTAAATAAAAAGAATTAAAAAAAAACATAAAACAAAAATGAAAGCACTCATTTTCAAAAGCGGTTCACTTTTTTAGAAAAAGTGAACCGCCTTCAAAATACAATATGACCCACTAAAAATGTTTAAATATTTTTTATAAACGCCATCATATTCCTGTTTCTATTCCGTCCATATTACTACGACGTATAGTAAACTTCTACCTAAAATGAATTAATACTAAATAAATAATGTAATAAAAACATTAATAATTTATCTGGGTAGGCATTTACATAGTTTTTGAAGTCGGTGCCAAGCCAATAAAAGTAAGTCTGCTGCCAAACAGAGAAAATTACAGGACAAACTTATCAACGAAATTACATCCACTCACAACGACGCGACGACGTGTGACCCTCAAGTGTGTGCCTTTGGTATTTCTTCCACCATAGAAAGCGTAGCACCCAATTGAAATGTCTGGCCCCTACACAAGACAGAGTCTGTATTTTTAGGAAGTCTAAGGGGTCTTTAGACTTCCTAAAAATATGAACAGTTTTATTTAATTTATAATTATAGAAAACATGGATGGCATCTCCTCCAAATTTGTTGAACGTGACATCAGATGGTCTTGTAAACTCTGGTGTTCTGCCTACCCCATAAGGGATATAGGCGTGACGTTATGTATGTATGTATGTACAAAACATATAACTATATAAGCACGTCTTATGCAGTGTGCTTTGTTGTATAAAAAATTGGTTTGGCACCGACTTCAAAAGCTATGAAAATTAGATGTAAATGCAAATACCTACCCAGATAAATTACTAATATTCTTATTACATTATTTAGTATTAATTAATTTTTGGTAGAAGTTTACTATACTTCTTAGTAATATGGACGGAATAGGATAGCTATTATAAAAAATATTTAAACATTTTTAGTGGGTCGTTGTTTTGCAAGCGGTTCACTTTTTATGCATTTTAAATGCTCAATTACTCTTACATAAACGAAAAAATGTTTTAAATACACCCGACCAGGACTCGAACCTCGAACCTCTCGTTTGCCGGACGTGTGCTCTCCCACTGAGCTACCGGGCCCTATTATGTTTTAGGTTATATAGCTAACGTTATAAACCAACTTCCATGCTAGACTGGGAGCAAAGAAAAAACATAGAATGTGCCAGCTGCTTCTCTTTTCGGGCATACAGCAAAAGTCAGTTAAGGTACAGAGGTTTTTTTTTGTGGACGATAAGCTGACTATCACTGCAATAGCCTCTCTCCACCATTACCAATTCCATAATGCCTCCAAATTTGTCAAACGTGACATTAGATGGTTTTATAGACTGTTGTTCTGCCTACCCCATAGGGATACAGGCGTGAAGTTATGTATGTATGTAGCTAACGTAGCTCCATCGAATGATATATGGCTTTGCAGGTAAAGAGAGCTCCTAGGTTCGAGTCCTGGTCGTATTAAAGTTATTTTTTAAACAGTTATTTAAGAAGGTTTAATCTGTAAACCATCTCCCCTATCTTTAATCTTAGCCTGTAACAAATACACTCTCTGAATTCGAACTTAAATTGATCAGGGGCTGTTTTACCCTGAAATAAAATATTTTGAGTATTAAATTAACACCTATTTATTAATCCACTAAGTCCTTGTGCAGAATTTAACTCAGCAGCTTAACTCGGCTGCTTTTAAAGCTTGTTTATGTTATTTTGCGGCTGAGTGCTGGAATAATGCACCAACTATAGCCTGTTAAATATTATTTGGTATACAAATTATTATATTCCTTACAAAAATTAGTTCATGCCCGATTCATAAAAAAACGTTGGATAAATCTTAGTAACCTAAATCAAAATTATTATTGCGCCAAACTCCATGTACACTGTAATCTTCAAATTATTTTTATCTTTCTTTGCACCTCTGTATTAGCGACAGGTAGAGGGGACAAAACCCAAGCGGTAAGCATGAGGGGGCCAGTCTATTAAGGACTCTGATTAGTTCTTTTCTTTATGTTGACCCCGGCTTTTTCTTGGACAATTGGTGATATTTATATTGACGATACTATAAATGAGACGGAAGGCATAATAGCAGTCGGGTCGCCGTTAGCATGCCAGATGCTGACCGAGTTCTTGGAGAAATAGGGTTTCTTTTGCGATGAACTCTTTTTTCAAGATAACGGAAAACCGTAAATGAACTCGGATAAGCCTTATTGTTGCTCCAAAAACATGACAGACTTTATTATGTTGACTTAAAAACAAATTTTCAATGATCGCCGTAAAAATCGTTATAGTGTGATTTCAAAACTGGAGCGATTGATAAAGTCTATACTTCGTCGAAAGCTTTCAGCTTAAATGGCAGAACCGCTATGAATGCCACGGCGATTGCGTCGATGTGGACGACCTAAGAGTTTTGTAGATACTATCTCCACGGCTGGGTCTAAGTTTTTACAAACCCGCTGTGCAAAAGGAACCGGAAAAGTCTCAGGCTTTAGTATTCAACTTATGAAAGAAAGACGCAGAATGATCGCAGTTCTCAGATCTTTTCTTCAGATCTCTCTCGCTTGATAATTTTAACTGCATTTATATTTATAATTGAACATTTGATTTTTTAAGTTAAGGTTGAGTCACATTTGTTTGTTTCATTAGACGTAATTTGTAAGATTTTAGTAGTGGCAGCTTCATTTAAATAGGCTGGTCGCAAAAACGTTATACAAGGCAAAGACTTACTACAATGCTCGAAATGAGACTTAAAATTTGACTAACTTTGCGGTAACATACGAGATAAAAAACAGTTCAATACAGTGGACCTCGAAGTGAACACGAATTGAATATGCCTGGAATGTCACTGTAAAACTTTAAAAACAAAGAATTCCAATTTACCAGTGCATTCCTGTATAGCAGTACCCTCTCACAAGTCATCAACCGTTTCCTCAGATTGTAACTCTGACCAGCAGAGGACCACCACCAAACAAGAAATGGTTAATGCTCTTCGCGAGCAGGTAACGGATGAGCTCAAAGTACTGAAACGCCAAGTTGCAGAGTATAATCAAGATGTATCGTTTTTAAATAATCAGTATGAGTGAGGGTCTTTTCTTTTTTTTTTTATTGTTAACTAGCCAACGCGCGCGGTTTTACCCGCGTGACTTTTGATCCCGTCGGAATTTCGGAATAAAATATAGCACCTTCCTTAAGAGTTGGGATATCAAATGCAAAAAGAATTTTTCAAATCTCACTTGTAGTTTCTGAGATTAGCGCGTTCAAATAAACAAACAAACAAAAAAACACACTCTTCAGCTTTATATCTTCTAATATATAAAATTTTCGTGTCACAGTTTTCGTTGCTATACTCTTCCGAAACGGCATGATCGATTTTGATGAAATTTTTTGTGCTTATCCGGTATCTATGAGAATCGGCCAACATCTATTTTTTTTATTTATATGGCAAAACATTGTTTGCCGGTTCAGCTAGTATTAGTATAGATTTAAACGTTCATGATGGTTTAAAAACTTCTTTTCTTTTATTGAGTAGCTCGTTGAGTGAGGTTGCCTCTTCGAAATTTTCGGTTAGACTGTTAGTAAACTTTATTAGTCCATTTGTTCAGCTATTAAGAAGAAAATGTTGACTCCATATTTACAGATTGCAGCAAATTTGACCCAAAATAATGCAGCTGAGGATGGAGAAAATGAGTCTTTAGAATGTATTGACTGAAGTTCGTAAATTATGTAAATATATAAGTTAATTTATATCTTAAAACGCCTACGTCATGTCACTGACTGTCAATTACATTCTTTGTGTCAATCCATTATTACCGTCACCTTTTGGGGGGGGGGAGTGCCGCTAAGACTCCTCTCATAAAATAAGGACAGCAACTTAAAAACCCCTACAGTTTCCAATTAGTGAACATTAGTGAACCCTTTGTCAAGTCCTACCTGTGCGACAACTTTTATTTTTTACATGGTCCTTCGGCAGCATTCACATGTTCATTTGTCCGCCGAACTTACGATGAAAAGAAATAAACAGGTTGTCCCCGTAAAATTAAATAATAAAAGCTTAAGTCCAAGATTGTTTTGCTTTCTTGGTCCATTGCTTTGTAATATCTCAAATAAATCTCCCAGCATAAACTCCCTAAACCGGCACCAATGACAAAGTGGCTCCAACAGTCAATCTATTCCGATACCGAAAATCTTCTTATTGAGTTCGTATAAAGTTGTATACTTTCACACGTAACTCACTCAAACTCATTCACACATACAATCACTGCACACACACTTTGTGCAGCTACCACAATTCACACCACATTTGCAGAATTCTCAAGATATCTTAAGTTTTTAATAAATTTAATTACTTTGAATATATCCAGATCCATGCTGGATCCTTCCATGCTGGACTGGGAGCGAAAGAAAGACATAGAATGTGCCAGCTGCTTCTCTTCCCGGCCAAATTGTAAAAGTCAGTTAAGGGAAGGAGGTTTTATTGACGTTTTTGTGGGCGATAGGCTGACCCCCTATCACTGCAAGTCTCTCTCCATAATTATAATACCCCCAAATTTGATAAACGTGACATCAGATGGTTTTATAGCCTCCGTTGTTCTGCCTACCCCATTAGGGATACAGGCGTGACGTTATGAATGTATGTTGCGTTTCGGCGATAAGGCCGCCCTTTGTGTGTAAATTATAATAATTTTTTCGTTGAATCTATGTAACCATGTTTGTGTACAATAAAGAGTATTATTATTATTATTATTATTATGTAATTACTTTGAACTGCTTTGGCATGCACACTTGCAAAGACTAGAATTCGGAAAATACAACTGGGGCTCTGGTAACCTGAAGAACAAGCTGTGCCTATGCTGTATATGTATATTATTTTATTTATATATATTATATTATTACTATTTTACTGCATTATGAACATATCAACTGTACCATATTGTTAAGAGCAAATAATCATCATTCATTTTAATTTTGTTCTTTTTTGATTTTTTTTATAAATTAAATTTATATATTTTTTTGAATTATCTGATATAAATTAATGAGCAACTTATATGTACTCATTTTTTCTTTGTTTGAGTTACATAGGTTTTTGCTGGAAATAAATTCTCAGAAAAAAGATATTTTTTTAATGTCAAATTAATTTAATTTAACCAAGGACTATAAAAAAGTGCTAAAAAGGCGCTAACGGTGGGCCTAATAGACAAGCTCTAACTCGCTCAGCGAGCAATGGAAAGGGCTATGCTCGGAGTTTCCTTGCGGGATCGAATCATAAACGAAGAGCTATGCAGGCGAACCAAATTCACTGACATAGAAGTGTTGCAAAGTGGCAATGGGCAGGGCACATAGCTCACAGAACAGATGGCCATTGAGTTGAAAAGGTTCTCGTGTAGTGATCACGTATTGGGAGACGCAGCTACGGTAGGCCCCACGCAAGGTGGACCGACGATCTGTTCAAAGTATTATCTATATGTATATGTAGCTATATTCTAGGTTCCCCCCTAGTTCGCTGCATGGTATCCCATAACACAAGCTATGCTTACTTTGGGGCCATGTAGTTGGTGTGATTGTCTGGGGATTTTATTTTAAAGTTACCGGTAAACGCTGGATGAGGGCAGCTCGGGACCAATTTGTGTAGAGAACCTTGGAGGCCTTTGTCCAACAGTCGACTACTCCTGACTGTATGATGAATGATGATGAATATAAGATCTAGTTAAAGATTGAATAAAAATCTTAAAAAATATATCATTCCAATTAATTTTGAGTTTAGGCAGACAAACATTTATGAACTGACCATTGTCAGATTTTATTCCAAAAAACTTTATTTTGAGTTATACTTGACGTTTTGGTATCTTTAAAGAAAATGTGCTCTCAAGATAATGTTATCAAAACGTCTTTCATTTAATGTTATTACTCTTCTCAGTTAAAAATGTAAAGCTTTTCTTAATGCTTTGAAATTCTGAGATCAAAATAGTTTTATTAAAATTATAGTTGTTTGAACTCGTCTGTTTTAAAATTTCTGTCTCTTAATTTAATTCTATTCTTAGATCTTTACCTTTGACATTATTTTTATTTGAATAATGGTAATGATTCAAAGATCTTTTCATAAAACAGAGGATGTTTAACTGAAAACCTTTTTAAAATGATTATGCTTGGTGATACCTAATATTATTTTAACACTTTTAAGTTTTAACATTTCACGTTGAATCGAAATAAATCTATACTAAGCTGAAGAGTTTTTTTTGTTTGTTTGTATGTTTGTTTGGTTGAACGCTCTAATCTCAGGAACTACGGATGCGAATTGAAAAATTCTTTTTGTCTTCGATCCACAGTGGATCACAGCTTTGTTTGTTTTTGAAATAACTCTGTTTGTCTATCTATCTTTTACAGCTAAACTAATGAATCGGTTTCGACGAAATTTTGAATAGTGTAAGTTTGATCCACAAGGGGGATATTACAATATTATTTAATCAACTGCAATAACCGATATCCACGCGGACTAATGGCGGGTTTCAAAATTCAAAAGAAATTTTGAATTTTGAATATTCAACTGACTGCTATGCGTAACCGGTACAGGTACAAAACTGGTAGGAAAAAAGTAGCGTTTCACAATATCTACTAGCTACGGGCTGTAAGTTCTCAAATTTGGCATGGGCCCTCCTTGCGTGACGTTCTTCCAAGAAAATAGGTGATATGTGATTTATAGAATATCACGCATTCGCAAATTATTTGTATGATATTTGAACTAAAGAAATATATAAACTTATTCAATTTATGTTTGCTATGTTTGAGTATTCGATAAATATATTATAGTATGTTTTTAGAGCTTTTTATTAATAACTAGCAAACCCGGCGAACTCCGTTTCGCCACCAAATGGCTTCGTTTTATGTAACATTTCGTTTGGTGATTAAAAGATGAAGAAAATTTTTTTTTTGTTTTATATTTGAAAAGGAAAAAAATTATTTCATTTCACAGCAGTAATGAATTCATTTCAATTACAAAAATGAAGTGTTATTTAGTTGAACTTCTCTAAGTAAATGAAAGTGAATCCAAAGTAAACATAATCCAGATGTCGCATCAACTGGGACTTTTCCATTTCCAACATCTAACAATCGTTTGGAAAATTGTACAGCACTTGGATTATTTTGAAGTTGAACTCTCATATTAGTGGTTAGCGATAATGTTTTTACGTTATTCCATAAAGGTGATGCCTTCAGGCAAGCATTCATCTGCAGACGTTCCACGGGGAATTACTGGCAACGTCTGCCTGAAATCGCCTGCCAACATTATCATCAAGCCGCCAAAGATGTTATCTCGCCGAAGATCCTTCAGTGTGAAGTTAAGTGCTTCAAGTGATTTCTTATGTGCCATTGTGTACTCATCCCAAACAATGAGCTTGCATTGCATCAAAAATTTTCCCATTGCACTGGATCGGGAAATATTGCATATTGGAGTATCAATTGTGTTTAAATTGAGTGGCAACTTAAGCGCAGAATGTACAGTACGAACGCCATCTAGAAGAGTCGCCACAATTCCAGATGATGCTAATGCCCAAGCTATGTCACATCTTGGTCGAATAGTGGCCAAAATCAATGAAATAACAAATCTTTTCCCGTTTCCTCCAGATGCGTCCAGGAAGAATAGACCACCAGTATTGTAGATTTCATCGGTTATTTGGATGTCAGGATTATTTGTTTGAATACGCAAGCGATGCAAGATAGCTTCACATATGTCGTCTTTGTATTTGTTCCATAACTGAAGTGGTTGTGAAGGAAAACATGTGGTGATGATAATTGCGAACAGCGTTCGTATTTGATAAGCATTTAATGAAACAACTGAATCCGCAAGTGTTAAATCCCAATTAAAGTGTTAAATCGTTCTCCAGCAAATGTTTGATATGTTTGGCATTGGTGGCCATTCACAGTTTTCAAATGCGCAAATGATTTTGGTCCACGTACATTTACCAACAGCAGTCGCAAATAAAAACATTCATCATTTCTAGGATGAACAGTATACATGCGAGCTACTTAGTGCATCAGTGGAAAACACCTGAGTCCTGAACTGAGTTCTGAACGGAGTTCGCCGGGTTTGCTAGAATAAGTGCCTGTGGTGGTGTAAGCAATAGATGCAGACAGATATCAATGCCTTAAAATAGAGGAATTCGTTAGCGAAGACTTACCTCTCTCAAATGGCGTGCCACAGGGCAGTATTCTTGGTCCCACTCTATTTCTAATTTACATTAACAACCTGTGCTCCTTGAATACTGGTGGTGAGATGCTCTCGTACGCTGATGATACCGCTTTATTATTTGCAGGGGATACATGGGAAGAGACTTATTATTCTGCACAAGAAGGGCTTAATAAAGTGACCTCGTGGCTGCAGCGTAATATCCTAACATTAAACACCTCCAAAACCAAATATTTGACCTTTTCTATTCAGAACTCTAGCCAACCATGTTCACATTTCTCCCTAACTTCCCACATATCTCAATGTTATAAATCAAATTGTTTATGCCAACCTCTCGAACGAGTCTCTAGTCTAAAATATCTGGGTGTAGTGATTGACCAAAATCTGAATTTTAAACCCCACATTCTACAACTGAGCTCTCGGATAAGGAAGCTTATTTATACATTTAAGGTATTGAGGCATGTTATGAATCCTGATTTACTAAAACGTGTATACCTTGCGCTCTGCCAGTGCCTCATTACTTACTGTATAACATCCTGGGGTGGGGTGCATAAAACTACACTTTTAAATCTGGAAATCTCTCAGCGGATTCTCCTTAAAGTTTGTACTTTCAAACCATTTCGTTTTCCTACCACCATGTTATACAAATCTTGCGAAGTCCTTACGGTAAGGCAGCTTTATATTCGAACAGTCATCCTGCATCAACATAAAAATACACCTTTTGTGACTAATACTGTTCAAAAACGGAGAGTGGATCGTGTATGCATCAAAGTAAAGTACAATACTAAGTTTAGTAATAAATTTTATCCTTTTCTCGGTCCATACTTATATAACCATTTAAACAAACTTTTAAATTTGTACAGCTTAGCGAAATTCGAATGCAATCGTAAGTTGACAGCTTGGCTTTTCACCCAAAATTATGACCAAATAGAATCAATACTTACTCCTATAGAATAATTGACACACACACTCACTCACACACACACACACACTTTCTCTCTCTCTCTCACACACACACACACATACAAACACACACTCGCACACATTTTTAACTCTTGGTTTTGTTTTTGTTTTTGTTTTTCTTTTTATCTGTCTTTTATAACATGTGTTAATTTTCAATAACAATTGTTTGTATCCAAAGCACTTAAAAACTAATTTATTAAATCTGGTTTGTAGAATTTAATATGGGTTGAGCATGATTACTACTCATCCTAAGACTACAGGGCTCTGCCCTTTATTAGGGAGTAGTGAACACAGTAATCTAAATTTTGTGATAAGCTAGATACTATAAGTTTAAGAAATTGTAATTTTGCTGTATTTATTGTCTCTGTTTTATTGAAATAAACAATTATTATTATATTATTATTATTATTAGTTTGACTTTTCTACTTGCGCAGCACAATCCAGCCGTTTCTCTTTTGAACTTTAACGCATTGCAATATCGGCATATAGTCGTCATTGGTCCAATATCTAAATTTTCATCATCACTGTAGTTCGCAGTGGAATTATATTGGAATGCCAAGCGATTGTATGATGCCGATGATCTTCGTGTGCTCACGCGCTGTCTCAATCGGGCATTTTCTCTTATTAAATTTTGTCTTTCCTCGCTTAAGTTCTGTGAATACACTTGTTGTGTTGCTGGCTTGCATGTCTTGTGCGGCGGCCGATTTTTGACGGCCATTTTTGACTATGGACAGAATGGTGAATTTAACCCCAAATGCTCATAATTTACACAGTTCAACTGACCACCTTAAAGACAAATGCCTGCTGTTGAAATTGAATAAAAATTTGCACAATACACGTAATTGATTTGATGGTTTCCAATTGAAATGTTAGGAAACGAATAACTTATTTTTTTTCTTTTTTTTCACAATTTCACAGTGAACACAATACCGGTTTGTCACATGAAATTAACTGAGCAGAGAAAAATAAGTAGCTCTCAAACATTGTATCCCGCACCGGCGTCATCTACTTAAAATATTGGTTTGTAGTACTTGCTATGTATCAGAGATGGCGCTGTATGTGAAAAAAGATTTTCCCACTTTTCTATTAAATTTTTCCTGAATTTTCTTTGCTATAAACCTTACGGAGCCCGAGACCTTTCCAACCAATGCAAAACCGTGAAAATCGGTTCGTGCGTTCTGGAGTTATAGCGTCAGGAAGGAAAACCCGACTTATTTTTATATAGTAGATTGCGTTTAACTGCTTACGTAAAACGAAACGCCAATCCTTCGACTAATTTTGCCATTGGTTGAATCACATTTTTATGACGTCAAAGTAAATATTTTAAAGAAAAATTATGTCATTCAATAATATTCGTCCTTTTTTTAAAAAACAGTTATAGATAAGTTAGAAAGAGAAAACTGGATTATTGATATGTTGACAGATATTTGATAGGATATTTCGTTAAATGAATAAATTTTTACGTCGTTGGCTAGATAAAATGACCTATTCTTTAATTGGTCATACGTAATGAAAATATAACTCTTATTGGCCGCAGCAGACTGCCACGCTACATTTACCTCATTGGTTTAAATTAATAACTTGTTACGTCGTCGTTGGCTAGATATAATGACTTATTTTTTAAATGGTCAAATGAAACCTAGCAACCCATTACAGTCAAACAGTTCGTAAGCAGTGGTTTAGATGTCAAGATTTTGAATATAGAAAGGCATTTTGGTAGTGATTTCTATTGTTCGTAGGCAAAACGAACAGTTTTCATAATATTGAAACCCGCCATTAGTCGCGAGCAACAGCTAGTTTTTTATAAGCTTAAAAAAGTAAACATGGTTTTTCACCCATGATATCAAGTTATCTAAACTTTCATTTTTAGATTAAAATTATCCAGCATATGTCTAGTCAGTATAAGGTTGTTCAACTTTATTAAAATATAAATTAAGGATAGGATTGTCTTCCATGACACCCGATGGTAAGTGAACATGTAGACTTAGGTGCTACACGGCCATCCACGAGAAACTTAATCGAACTCAAGTAACAGGACTATACTGGTCAGGAAAAAAGGTAATCATCTGAAGTCAATATAATTAATCCTTCTTCATGCAGGTGGTTAATTAATAATTAACGAATGCAGAGCATTAAAAAATACAGTACCTGGGTGCGACTGCTTAACGTGCTCTTCGAAGCACGGTTGCAGTGAGAAATGAATGGTGGGCGTGCACTCATCCAAGTACCAACCGCGCTGAACGTTGCTTAACCTGCGATATCGTATGACGTACACAGTAACCACGGCGCCACGACGACCATATTCTACGTACCTACTTCACGATGAGTTATAGTAATAAAAAGTTTTATCCCTTGGGTATGGAAGCCTAAGACGCAACGCTCACATTAATTAATGCTTCTTTTTTTCTCTTTAAGTCCACATAGTGCCAGAAACATGTATAACACCTTAGACGAGGGGGCGTGTGCGTGCAGGTTGTGTGCGTGAGACCTGATGGCATATACAGGGTGACTGGTGGGTCACTTTCGAAATTTGAGGACGTGATAGTTTGAGATCATACATGAAAAATAAAAATAACAAAATGAATAATAATTATTTACTGAGTAATCTTAACTGAAAGTTAGAGAATTCATTACGAACCAATGTTTACATAAGCTTAATACTAAGCGGGTGGTGGTGTGCGTGTAGCGGGAACACTACTCTGTGCGTGTTGACTGAAGCTTTGGTCTGGTGATCGAGACGCACAACGCTGCGGTATGCGGTATGCGTTGCCGGACACTCAATCATATGAAAAACGTCGAGAATATTCTCTTGTTCCGTCGCAGTATGCGTCAGCGGCGAGCGGCACGTCAGTATAAATATAGTATTGTCTATTTATTTATTTATACGGAATTCTCGTGAAAAATTAAGTACCTATTTTTATTATATAATTATGATCATCAGAATCGAGTACCTACAGAGTGCTCTCCTATAATATCTAAACCAGTCACCCTATATAATTCTGTTGCAGTATTTTTATAGGTATTTCAAACTCTTTGACGCAATGGGCTAATAGCTGGTACAAAGTATTAGCAACGAGTTATGCGCTTATGCGGCAGTTTGGCTAGCACAGCAAGTGACAGTCATCACCATCATTCAGCCAGGAGACGCCCACTGCTAGACGAAGCCCTCCTCCAAGGTTCTCCACAAAGATTGATACTGCGCTACCCACATCCAACATTTACCGGGAACTTTGACCAGATCGTCGGTGAACCTTGCGGGGGCCATGCCTACTCTGCGTCCCCCAGAGTACAGTTCAATAAGAAGTAGCCTAAACCATCTTCACCCGCATTACTCCTGATTTTGTGAGAACTTAATTTGTAATTTAGTTTATATTTTAGTCCATAATTTGATTTAGTGAAAAAATGATTGAATAAATATCCAACGATTCACAAAAATCAAATACTTACATTTAATTAAAATGATTCTTCATCCCATTAGGGGCTCGATTCTGTAACTTTTAACATTATATACGGTGCTTGTTGTTCACCGATGGTTCTCCTAGTGATATTGTATTGGCAGAACACTGACAAAATGACACAAAAATAAAATAAACTAAATTCCCCAGACAATCACACCAACTATATGGCCCCAAAGTAAGCATAGCTTGTGTTATGGAATATCATTAAGCGAACTAGGGGGAACTACCTAGAATATACATAAATAGATAACGAACATTTTTTTTCTTGTTCCGTGCGGGAATCGAACCCGCAACCACTGGCGTCTGAGGCAGACAGGTTTACCCCATCCCCAAAGTGGTCGTCTTACACCATAATATGCCCAAAAGTTTCATTAGGTTAACATGTGGTAGTTACAGAATCGGTGCCTGGGTTTTGTGATTTATTCTACAGAATGGAAATATAACAGATGATCTTTTTAGCTAGTGTTGACATTTAGTTAAGAAACTTTGTCTTTGGTCCAATCATTATTTATAATTACGATAATTACGACTTAAATATGGGGTTTTTAATTACAAAAGTACTCTGAATCGGAAAAAAAATTCGTTCAAAAATATCGTAATGTAAACAGAGAAAACGCATTACAATTTCCAATAATTGAGCGGTAACAACCTTTTAAAACCAGTCAGTTTACAAGCAGTCATTTTTCATAACGCTCCAGAACCTTCAGTACTCTGATAACGATCTAAATTGCTTAAATGCGTGAAATAATACTTTATCATAACAAAACCCATTATTGGTGTGAAGTAGTTTATATTACAGCTATCTTGGCGAAATCAGACTGAGGTTATATTCATAAATAATGAAAATTACCCTGAGAAATGATAAGGAAATTCCTAATGAAGGTCGGCCGCTATGAATAAAGTTATCACCCTAAATGTAAAGGTCAAACGACCTTATTTAAGTAAAGTATACATTCGAAATGAGAAGTCTAAATATAAAATTGAAGTAAATTCGTGGGAGGACCCTGCGTGGTTTTTTTTGTTTGTTCTGGTAGTTAAAATTAATTAGTCCTTAGTCCCTGGATGAGTGTTCTAAATTAAAAAAATATTGGTAAAAATTGCATACGGTTTTTACTGAAGGGAATGAATTGATAAAAAGGTTTAAAGATGGTATCGTTAATTAAATTAGATTAAATTACCCAAACTGATTCGCCAACAGTGTCGCCTCAATTTAAGCGTTTATTTAAGCTTGTGTTATCGAGATCGTACTGCATTGCGTTACATTACCTGTCAAATTTCGCCAACCAATTTAACCTTAATGTCGAGGGCAAAGAGTTCAGATTCAAGTAATTTTTTTTGAAAGATTTGTAACGCTTGATGTGCTGCCTTCTGTACCATTGTATACCTCAAACCCAAGCCAGTATATAAAAGGAGAAACCCACCTTCCCATACAGGCCTGGGCCCAGGCATTTTGTTGAGGTAACATTATGAAATTCAAAGCTACAGACATAATATGCTATCAATAATATAATAAAGAAATTTTTAGATTATTTTTCAATCTGAAAACAGAGTTATAAATACTTGAAATATGATAAGAAAAATGAACAGAAAAGGTAGGAAGTACTAAGGCTATTGAGATTTTTTTGAGAATATTTACTAATGCAACAGTTCATTAACACATCTTTCATCGGTTAGTTTAAAGAAGAAAAATAAATAATTGGTACACATTCTGTTAATTGATATTGCATAGTGAGATATTACTGCAACCAGTAGCAATAGCACAGTTCACACAACAATCCATCGTTTTTATCGGTATCCGGTATGAAAGCAAAAGTATCAGATGAAACAGGTAATCAAAAGTCCGTATGTGAAAGCAAAGTAGTATAAAATCACAGGAAACGCAGAAAAATACAATGGGAGCACTCGTAACGCACATAAAGAAACGAAACGAATGACGGTTGTAGTTTTGTCAATTTTTATATAAAAGTTTATAGTTATAGTTACTGTGATGCCAAAATAAAAATCAAAAATCCAAAATATTTTTAATTGTGTTTATAAATGTGTAAAAATTTTTGAATATTCATGTGAAATAATCATTTTATTTTTGAATGAATTCTTGATGTTTCCAGAACAATAATCATAAAAATGTGAAGTCGCCGTTATCATAGTTCATTCTTTATCATTTATCATTTATTTTGTTTCAAAGGTCCAATATTGTTGTAGCTTTTTTAAGCGAATACAGAATAATTTTATGATTTTTTTTCACAAACATTTCGTTTTGTTAACCCAACAGCCTACGACTGGGATCCTCCTTTCGTTTCCAAAACAAGGCTGCCTGGAATTTGAACCCAGCTGAATACTCAACCAATATAAATGTCATGTTAAAGCTACGGGTTTCTATCTACTGAATCGTTCTTCACAAAACATTTATTAAAACAAAACTACAAAATAAACTCTGCGAAAACTTGAGCCTCTCCGACTACTCGCGATTTTTTTGCAAACAGCGACCAAGAAAATTCTTGGAAGTTTCTTTAAGTTTCGCTCAGTTTATGCTTTGTTAAAAATTCAATCGTAAGCAAGGACGGAATACTAAATTCAACTTCACATTTAAATTTAATAAATAATTAAATTCATAGTTACAAAGGACAACGGTACTACTTATTGAGGTTCAAAAACTTATTTCAGATCCTTCAAGTCAAATTGTCATCTTTTTATTTGTACACTCATCTACAAAACATGTAGGTATTTTACACTATACTGTACTCATATACAGGGTGACTGGTGACAAGTTTTGAATATTGAAGGAGAGCACTCTGTACTCAATTCTGATAATAATTAAGTACTTAATTTTCACCAGAATTCCTTCTAAATAAATAAAGAGCCACGAATGCTTCACGGTTTGATGACCGTACGTGAAGTCATCTATACCTGTTCTCCTGTTCTGTGTTGATGGCGCCGTGCGTACGTCCGTGGTAAGTAGTTACCAGTGTAACCATGCGTTGAGTTATGAATTCTTTAACTTTCGGTTAAGTTTATTCAGTTAATAATTAAGATTTATTTTGTTTTATTTCTTCTCTTCGTGTATGATCTCAAACAATGAAATTCTCGAATTTTTAAAGTGACCCAGTAGTCACGAAATTTGATTCCGTGTTACACCTTATCCTAAACAATTGTTATTTTTCTGTAACTAGTACATAGAAGTATTAGTTGTTGTAGTACCGACCAACTTCTTTTTACAAACCTAAACAAATAATTAATTCATTCATAAAACCACATCTGATACTCTTTTTTTTATTAGAGTCTTTCGTTCATGTGAAAGATAAATTATACTTAGTTTCATGGAAAAAAAAACCTTCATTTTTTGGAATCTTAACTGCATCATATCACAATGACAGAAAAAAGACTCAAAATAAGTATAAAAAGTTTTCTTTACACCTATATCACATACATATATTTATTACCTCAATATTGCATCTCATTATACAACGACATACTCATCATGTGTGACGTTTTAGGGTGCGTGTCCATTAAGCTCCGGCCACACTGTTTTAAACAAGGTTGCAAACCGAGGTGACTTTGATACTGTAGACGGCTGTTTGTAACCTTGAATTTGGCGGTGTAGCGCGACTTGGTTGGCAACCTTGGTCGGAAACTTGTTTAAAACCGCTTTTCACAACAATTAGGATAAAACTCGACGTTGGTTGTGAAACAAACAATAGGTCAATTGTGAAGAAAAATTTTGGGTAAATAATTATTGTTATTTTACAACATTGTAAAATTGACACATACTGGTGCTTCGCGGATGTGCGGATGTTCGTTGGTTTTGGTTCTCGCTTCTTCTTTTCTTTTTGTTTTCGTTTTTGACATTTTGTATTTTCATTTATATTTTAATGTTGTATGTTTTAATTATGTATTATTTATTTCGATGTTATTTTAATTTTTAGCTGTTAAATATCTCGTCTCGTTAGGTAGGGTATTATTAAAATCACAGAAGTGGTCAATAAATGAAACCATGAGCATCAGTCCAAACTTGATTATTTATTTCCTTTTTCTTCGATTAATTTTCAATGATGTGTTTTCTACCAAGCTCCTCTCCAAAGAATGCTGTCTATGATCCTTGTTTAACATCCATCACTCATTACTCATCAAAAATGACGTTTGACAACATTCGTTCAGAAACCGCCAAAATCTAGTGTTTTTATTTAAAAATGCTCACAGTCGGCCATCCTAAACAATCGGAGTCCCTTCCGGTAAAATTTTAACTTTAATTATAATAGTTTCGACTTATTTTCAGTCGTAGTATATAAAAAAAAATAATAATAAAAAAAAACTGTATATTATTTTGAAGTCTATGTCGAACACATCATTATTATTTATACTCGTTAATTATATTTAATTATAAATTAGGTAATAAAGCCTTATAAGTTCAATTATTAATCATTAAATATTACCATAATACTCCTTGATCAAACTAAACATTATGTAAGTTAGTGTAATAATTGTGAAATACATTATTTTATATAAATCAAATTCGGCCATCTTAAACTGAAATTGTTCCTACAATTCTTATATTTTACAATTTAATACATATTCGTTCTTAATTATAAAAGGCTTTACAATGAAATTAAAAATACCAACAAAATACAATATCAGAAGTATTTGTATAAGAACAGCATCAAAATCAATATTAAAGTACACTCTCATATCTAGTACACTATTATCATACATATATCAACACCTCGTTATTCTAAATAATCTAACACACTCCCATTTTGTCATAAGACTCCATTGTGTGTAGATAGTAACTTATCATTATCATCAAAATCTAACACACTCCCATTTGTCATAAGACTCCATTGTGTGTAGATAGCAACTTATCATTATCATCAAAATCTAACACACTCCCATTTGTCATAAGACTCCATTGTGTGTAGATAGCAACTTATCATTGTCATCAAAATCTAACACACTCCCATTTGTCATAAGACTCCATTGTGTGTAGATAGCAACTTATCATTATCATCATAATCTAACACACTCCCATTTGTCATAAGACTCCATTGTGTGTAGAAATCTCAATTACCAACAATTATTTCATAAAATCTAATAAATATCTAATAAATCATAGTGATTCGTCAAAAGGACTCATTTTTTTTTTTAGTTTTACATAATAAAAAAAAGTAATATATATCATCTAAATCAAAACTAAGTATAATAAGTCTAATTAAGTCTGATTACATTACCATTTTAATTTTACTATCAATATTCTCATTCCTTAATTCATCAATAATCTCTTTACATTTAACACAAAAAAAAAACTATTCATCCTTAAATTCTTACATGATTAACTACTCTCATCGACACCCTCATCACATTCAATTTGTGTACTTTCATTATTGAATTGCATGCCTTCATTACGGGACTCTACTACAGGTTCATTTACAACGTCATCTTCAGCACTTGAGCAAGAGCTCGCCTCATCAGAATCTGGTAAACTTTCACGAGTGAAGCTTAACCAAGGGTATATTTTGTCTAAAGCCACAACTGCCTCATATTTGCGATTTTGTTTGCGTGTCAGAGGTGTGTCCTCTATCACGAACCTATCATTATCTAGTACTTTAACAATCCTATATGGGCCTTGTAATTTAGGCATTAGCTTTCTAGATTGTCCACTATTACTTCCTATCTCCCTTTCAATCCTAACCAAGTCACCTTTCTTGTAATTCCTACCTTTTTTCTTAGTTTTATCGAAACGTTCCTTTTGTTTCGCTTGTTCTTCACTAATTTTAACATTCACATCCTTTCTAATAGTATGCAAGTCCTCCCGTGAACTATCAACTTCGTCATGATCAAGTAAAGAGGCAACGATTCCTTCGCTTTTAGCCTTAAGCTTAATACCAAATAATACTTCACTTGGCGTTTTTCCAGTGCCTTTATTGATGGTTGTGTTAAGGCCCAACTGGATCTCTTCTAAATGAGTGTCCCATTCATTTTCATTGCAATTGTGGTTCTTAACCGCAAGCGAGGCCAATATGGTGCGATTGTATCGCTCCACTTGACCATTAGCTCGCGGTGTCGCCACTGCGTTTAAAACATGTTTTATACCTAGATTATTTACAAATTGCTTAAAAGTCTTACTCGTGAACGAAGTACCCCTGTCACTTATTAATCTACTTGGTATTCCAAACAAACTAAAGTATTGGTTTAAGATTTTAATAGTGGACTTAGTTTTAGTATTCTTTACCGCATATAGTGTAACATATTTAGTAAAAGCTTCAACGAGTACCAACAAATAACAATTTCCTGATTTACTCCGTACAAATGGCCCCAAATGGTCCATATGTACCGTATGAAATGGTTTATCAATTTTTGGGATAGGATGAAGCATCCCTTGTCTCTTTCCTGACGGTATTTTGTGATAACTACATTCCAGGCATGAATGAACATACTTCTTCACGAATTTTGCCATTTTAGGGAACCAGTAAAGAGACTTTAGTTTTTCTAATGTTTTATCTACCCCAAAATGGCCAAGTTCATCATGGCACTTTTTTAACATCTGCCATCTGAAACTTCTTGGAACTAACCATTTCATTTGACCGTCAACAATTCTATAAATTTTGCCATTCTTTAATTTATAGTTTTGGTAAATATCACTTATTTTAGGTGTCTCAGGATCTTCCAAAATTTGTTTTACTCTCTGAACTTCTTCATCCACTCCCTGAATTGTAATCAACCAATCTTCAGTCTCTACTCCTAAAATATCGAATACAGGATCAGGTTCATTTATTTTCGGAATGGCATTTCTACTGAGTGCGTCCACATGACTCATACGATTTCCTGCCCTATACTCAATAGTGCAATTATACTCCTGCAGCTGTAACCACCACCTACTTATTCGGGGAATCATATCTCTTTTAGATAAAGTTGTACGCAACGCGTTACAGTCGGTCACTATTGTAAACTTTATTCCTAAAATGTACACTCGGAACCGTTGTAATGACGCGATAACAGCCAATGTCTCCAGTTCTAAGGAGTGATATTTCTGTTCTTCGATAGTAGTTTGCCTGCTGTAGTAAGCAACTGCTCGCCATCTACCGCTATCGTCCTCTTGCAATAACATGCCTGCTATACCGGTTTTACATGCATCGGTATGCACTTGTGTTTTTGCTTTCACATTATATAAGGCCAAAATGGGCCTCTTAATTAAATCCATTTTAAGGGTAGAAAAAGATTTCTCTTGTTCCGGACCCCATTCCCATTTACTATCTTTCTTTAATAACCTAGTTAGTGGGTTTGCGATGATAGCGAAATCTTTGACAAACCTTCGGAAAAAACTAGCCAGACCTATGAACTGGCGCACTTCATGCTGATTACACGGACGCTTAAAATTTTCTACTGCCTCCGTTTTCTTCGAACCAGGCCGGACCCCTTTTTTACTAATTTCAAAACCTAAATAATCTATTTCTTTACTGAAAAACGTACATTTTGATAACTTTAATGTCAACCCCGCCGCCTTAATTAACTCGAGTACAGTCCTTAATCGTTCCATTCCCTGCGTTATGCTATCAGCTGGTATTATAATATCGTCCATAAAGGCTAGGGCTTCATTTTTGACATCCTTCAACATTTTATTAATCGTTTTTTGGAAGACAGACGGAGCGTTTGCTAAGCCAAATGGCATTCGAGTAAACTGATACTGGCCATCAGGCGTGACGAAAGCAGTTTTGTCCTGTGACGATGAAGCTATGGGTATTTGATAATACCCAGAAGCCAAATCTAAGGTTATAAAATATTCATAACCCCCTAGTTGATCAATTTGGTCTTCTATTCTCGGAAGTGGGTAATGTTCCTTAACTGTTTTAGCGTTTAGTGCACGGTAATCAACGCATAGTCGCTGATCACCTGTTTTCTTTTGTACCAAAATTATTGGACTTGCATAAGCAGACTCCGATTCTGTGATTATTCCTGAATCAAGCATTTCCTGCACCATATCTCTCACTTTACCTCTTTCTGAATAGGCTAGCCTGTATGGCCTGTAAACAACTGGCGTAGAATCGCTTAAAGAAATTGACATTTCTGTGAGATTAGTAAGTCCCAAATCTGATAAGCCAAAAGAAAAACAAGTTTTATACTCATTCAATAAACCCTCTAATTTAGTTTTATCTTCGATGCTCAGTTCCTTACTCGTTTTAAGTTCACTTTTGATCAAATCCTCTTTGTCACATTCCACCACTCTAACATTTACGAATTCTCTTTCATTGGTTGCACAAGCCCTAGTCAGTAATTGTCCCTTTTTTAGTGTTATATCGAGTGAATTTAAATTAATTACCATAATGTGACCTTTACCTTGTATCATCGTATATAAACCTGGCATCATAAAATAACTATTAACACCAACATTTCTTACGGAACCCTTAACATATAAATTTACTGAAATATCATTATCAATCACCCTTACTGGCACCATATTAATAGACTTTACGGTAACATCGTAATCAACTACTAAATTAAATCTTTGATTTTCACTCAATAAATTGTACGTTATATCAGGTTTCTTTTGAAAAACCAAATGTTCATCAGTTTTAATCAAAATTACACCAGCTTGTTCTGTAAAGGTGTGTCCCAACAAAACTGGATGTTTCAATAATTCATCAGAAACTATCATAACCTCAACAAGAATTTTAACGGACTGCACTTTTACTTCAACCACTGCTTTACCTATAGGTTCAATAACTGAATTTCCAAAGCCCTTTAGCGTTGGTAAGTCTTTTTCACTATATGCTATACCTAAATTACAAAAATCACTTTTTCTTATTAACGTACTTTGACTACCTAAATCAACATAGCAAGTCATTTGCTTCTCATTTATAAAAACAGGCAAAACATATTTTTCATCTAAATTTCCCGCTAACTTAATTTCAGATAATGACTTCCCTCTGTCAACCGATCTACCTACCTCTCGGTCATTCCTAGGTAATCGCTTGCAATTAACACTTAAATGTCCCAACCTTTTACATATATTACACGTTAATAATGGTTTTGTACATTTAAAAGAGGGATGTCCTACCTCATTACAATTAAAACATCTTACATTATTTGACTTGGTTAAGTCATTTGAAGTATCGTTTCGTCGTTTAAGAAACATCGGACGATGTATTTTCTCCTTAGGTTCATCTACTTTAATAGTTTTGAAAAAGGTAAGTAATTCCTCTGGTTGCGAATAGTTAGCAGCCTGTGCCCCCAGTCGCATTCCTTTGTCTTCTATTCCATCGAGGATGCAGTCTATCGCCCTCTTCCCTATTATATCACATCTGTTTAATAAATTTACCTTGTGATAATAATAGGTTTCCAACGATTCATTCGGTTTCACCTTCCTACCTAGCATCTCGTGCAAAAGTTGAGCGTAATTTTCCACCGCAGGAAACTGTGACACTAATAGCTGCTTCCACTCTATCCAATTATATTTTAAAGTGCGCAACCCGTTATACCATACTTTAGCTAAACCCGCGAACTTTGGTAGTGCATAATGAAGCAATTGTGTCTCTGACCAATTATATAAAGCCGCGCATTCCTCTACTTTGTTAATCCATACATCTACTGTCTGTTCCTTATTTACCGGGTCAAACTCGGGCAATGCATTTGTGGACATACTAAAATGATTTTGGGACTGAGATGTCGATGAAGGTAGACTTTTTATAATATCAATAATATTTTCAATACTAAAATTATTGTTATCTGTAGTTTGGCGAGTTTTACTGTTTCTATCCTTTGATCTTATTCTAAAACTACGTTCACTACTACTCGATGAAGAATTACTTACAGTCCGGCGGCGCCTACGTTTGTGTCGCCTATCGTCATACTCATCCCGGTGCCTCGTGCCAGATACTCGTCGTCTATTTCTCCTGCGCTCCTGACGGTGTCGTTGGGACCTCCGCAAACTGGTTGAGCTCACTCGAGAGCCCGATCGGGAGCGGCTGTGCTTCCGACGCTCGTGACCGTACCGCGAACGGCTACGGCGGTGGCAGTGTGGCGGAGTCCCTCCATCATGAGGTACCGTACTTCTCGATGCCTCTCTATGCTGTTTGTCTGCCATGGCAACTCCCAACGATTTTTGTATATCAATCTGTAATCAGTTTGGGTGCGAAATTACTCTTTGCTTCATAAAAAAAAAACCAATCGGTAACATTTAGCGTAACATCTTGTTGTTGTTTATATTAAATTAAAATAATTCATTGTTTTGCTCAAATACATGTTTCTTTTTGAAAATAACATCCTTAATAAAAAAACACGTATCAATTAACGATTTATAGTTAATGATTAATTAGATATTTAAAGATTCAAAATTGCAATAAATTCAAAATAAATATTTTTCTTAAATAAATACATTTTCCCAATAGTAAGCATTATTAAATACAAGTCACAAGTAAATTTACCATATTTCGCTAATGATTCACAAGATATTTATCGATTCATAAATAAGAAATAAAATAAAATTGAACTCACCTCCTACTTCCTTTATATTTATGTATCTTACCCAATATCCACTTTAGTGAGCGTGTTGAATATTGCACAATATTCATTAGTATCCCACTTCTGAACTATTAAAATCACAGAAGTGGTCAATAAATGAAACCATGAGCATCAGTCCAAACTTGATTATTTATTTCCTTTTTCTTCGATTAATTTTCAATGATGTGTTTTCTACCAAGCTCCTCTCCAAAGAATGCTGTCTATGATCCTTGTTTAACATCCATCATTACTCATCAAAAATGACGTTTGACAACATTCGTTCAGAAACCGCCAAAATCTAGTGTTTTTATTTAAAAATGCTCACAGTATGCGCAAAATATACTGAGAATGCTGTATGTGCCTAGAATTGACACATATATTAGAAATAATACATTTTAGACCTATGATTGTGATTGATTGTATATATGTTGTTGGCATGTCTTTTTTAAATAAATAAATAAAATTAATTTAACTTGCAGTATTACAAACCACGTTCTACCACCACTATGACACAGATAACAAAGCGTCAACATCAGCACATTGTTTATCTTCCCCTCCCACGTCTTGTGTAAACATTCCCTTACTCCTGTTTAAAACGAGCTCCCTGTAACCTATTACGGACAGTTTAGTCACCACCCGACGTGTCTTGTTCAGAATTGATTTAGTACCTTGTACTGCATAATAAGGTATCTCGTATTTCGGACATGTTAAGTTAGAGGCTACGACCGTCTTACAGCCTGTTAGGTATTCTACTTGAGACTTTGAGGAGAGTAAAGAACGTGTTAATTTTGTTTTAAGTATAATAGTATGCAACAGACTTCAAAATGAAAAAACTTGTTCTTTATTCACTCTGTATTATGTGCACGTATGTGCGCTTTCGATATCAAGAAAACTGTTCGCTTTGCCTACGAACAATACAGGGTGTAGCTAAATGCGTTTCAAAAATCAATGCCTCGTAATTTTAGGTACTACAAACTATTATTTTACTTACTATTCGCTGGAAGTTTAGGTAAGGTAGGTACTCATAACAGTCATGAATATAGGGTCGCCTTATAATAGTCAATAATATTTTAATAGCAGATTAAGACTGATGAGTGGGTCATAATTAAGAAAAAAAAAAATTCTGAAATATTTTTCATGAATTAAAATTTCAAAATTCTTCCAAGTGATCAAAATTTTAGTTTGATCTGTAGCTTATGACACACTGCAAGTAATAAAAACTTTTTCATAAAGTCATAAAATGTAGATTAATCTTAAATTTTACTCACAGAGAAGAATTTTGAAATTTTAATTTATAAAAACTGTTTAAAAAAAATATTTTTGTTCGAAATTCAGACCCACTCATCATTCCTTATCTGCTATTAAAATATAATTGACTATTATAAGCGGACCCTGTAAGGAAACCAGTGTTTAATGACCGTCAAAGTATACTTGCTTCTGCTTTATCTCAAGTATAACTTTTCGATGTGAAGTCAATTTCATTCACACCAATACATATTTTTGGTTTGTCCTTCTTCTGTTTCCAACCTTGTAAATGCCTATTTTATGATCGAAAGTGAAGAATGGTCGAAGATGCAACCACATGGATTAAAAAAGGCAGACTCTGCATTCAGTAGTGCCGGAATAAGGTAGCGTTCACGCAAACCCTAGCAAAAAGTGGGGGTCACTATAACACGCTCATTAATGATAGGGCATTAATGATAGGGCTATTTGAAGCTGGCCCTACGCTAACGAATATAAACTATAGTGTGAATTATATTGTGAATAAAATAAAATAAAATCCTATGACAAGCATACCAACCACACTGCCCCAAAGTAAGCAAAGCTTGTGTTCTGGGATACCATGTAGCAAACTAAGGGGAAACCTAGAATATAAATACATAAAAAGATAAACACACAGAAACGGAACATTTCTGTCTTGATCCGTGGCCGGCATTGAACCCGCATCCACTGGCGTCTGAGGCAGACATGTTTACCGCATCGCCAAATAGTCGTCATAATGATTTATTTCTTTAACCAGCATCTATAACTAGGGTTTAAAAGGGCGTAGTATCCCTTAAAACACATCTATCAACTTCTATTAATAGGCATGAAAGCATGAATAGAAGTCTCTCTCAATAAATTAAACTTTCTGTATAAACATTAAATTTGAGGTCACCTTCGATTGTTTTACCTTTACCAATAAAGCGACCCCAAAATATTACTTAAAAGCAATTTGGTCTATGGAAATACGAACAATTATCCTTTACGGTATACCCATTAAATTGTAAGTAATTTAAAGTTCACCTTTTGTTATCTGACTCATATTGTTTAATACATTCATAATATGAATAACTTTCGTTACCATCTATAGTTTTGAATAGATTAACTGGTCTTTAAAACATTTGATTGAAATAAGTCGGAATTTAATTGAATTTAGTTCGATTTGATTATTTTTTCACACTTTTAGTTTGATGCAGGCATTTTAAATTACATTTAAAATAGGATTAAAATTGCCCTCAAAAGAAAAAAACACCGACAAAACCTCTGTATCTTAACTGACTTTTACAGAATGCCCGGGAAGAGAGCAGCTGGCACATTCTATGTTTTCCTTTGCTCCGAGTCCAGCATAGAAGAAATTGTATTAATTATTTCACTAAATTGTTCACTATTTTTTATTCATTAAATGAACTGAATTTCATCTCGTAATTAAATAAAGAACGATAAAAATTTGTTATAAACATCACTTACAGCCCGTTCACACATGGTCGCTTACTTTTCCGTTTTATCGGATAGGTATTTTTTTTTTCATTAATGGCGTTTACTGTGCTATATGTATATGAGGTCGCTAAAACAACTCCGTGCGCCATCGATGAAAAAAGATGCATCCTATAAAACCGTCCAATAAAACGGAGACCATGTTTAAACGGAATCTTACTTGTTAAATGAGAGTAATTATGATAATTGTTTTATTAAATTAGATATTTTTAACACTTTGTTGACTAAAACTGCGATAAGTTGGCTTGTAGGTATTGTATTTAGGTATTTTCCTGTTTTATTATTAGTTCGCTAGTATTTTAGGTTCTCCCCTAGTTCGCTACATGATATCTCATATCACAAGCTATGCTTTTGAATTTTATAATAATTTTATTTGTAGGGCTGACAAGCCTAACGACGAGCAAATTAACTCCTACCAATAAAATAAACAAAAAATAAAATAAAATAATAAAAAAGGACTTAATGCGACTTCATCATCACAACTCCGAGCCCACTGCTGGGCTATGGGTGACGAGCTTAAGGCCGTAATCCACCAAGCTGGCCCTGTGCGGGTTGGTGAATGACAGAATTTCAGGGTGCCAAAATGGCTTCTGACAAACCCAAACGACCCGGGACCGACTGCTTAACGTGCCCTCTAAAGCACGGAAGTAATTGTGAGAAATAAATTATCGGCGGTCACCCATCCTGTTACCAACCGCGCCGAACGTCGCTTTACCTGCGATATCGTATGATAGGCACAGTAACGACGGCCCTATTTACCACGACGCCTCAACGATTTACTCGCATTAAATAAACTTTAAAAATTGTCTTACGTTTTCGCGATTCATACTATTAAATAAAACACTTTTTAACCGGATTTATCGCGTATATTTACATTTTAAGTCACGAGCGACTGACCACGGGTTCTGCAAAGACACCGAAACGTCGAGTTAAAAATTTTAAATGTAAATATACAAGATAAATCCGGTTAAAAAGTGTTTTATTTAAACTTTAAAAAGTTGCTAGTGCGTGCAAAAATTAATTAAATTGTAAATATTATTTATAATGAATTGTCTGATACGATTAATACGAGTGTCTGATACGATTAATAATAGTCAAATTCCTAAAATACAGCACTACAAAACTTTGCAACGACGAGAAAACTCCTACCCCTGCTTATTACGCTAACCAAATGACCATAAACAAAATTCGCAATGCTCAGACGACTTCTAACGAAGATTATCATCTAACTAATAACGTGTAACCTCTAAACTAGGCTATCATAAATATTAAACCTTATAAATATGCCTCTAAAAACCACAATTTGCATTCCATGTTATAAAAATGCAGATAATATAACTTTGTATTATGCATGCAAAAATCCCTTTGTTTAAAAAGGTATGTATGACTAGCTTATTTGAATCTCAAATTCTTTGAACATTTCGAATAAACCTAAAATTTAAATTTGAAATTGTGAGCTACATAAACGTAGAAGAAGCTTCTGGTAATAATAACCTTTTTAATTTGAATCCTTAAATCAAATCAATTTGCAATCTCAGTAAAAGAAAATATTAGAGTTTACTATATTTTCGATATTTTCTAGTGAATTTCGAAAAATTATTCTTGGAAATGCGGCTATTAATTTTGAAATTCAAATAGCAAGATAGAAACTTTAGTTGTTGTTGAAATGTTACTTGTTTAAGAATAAAATAGAAGTTGTTGTTGAGCAACAAACTGTTATTAATAGTTGACGTTCGAATTTTAAATAAATTCTAATAAAGGCCCCCGACGCGACGACGACGCTCGGAAAATAAAAATATTTTAAATTACAAGTCTTACAGTCAATTATATATGGGACGATAATAATTAGAATAGGTTTAAAATATTATTTGTTAGTTTTTAAGGTCTTTTTTGTGTCGGGGAGTTTTTAAAATTTTTAATTTTACTTTTATTTTGTACTTTGTAAAGTAGGTTTTAATATTAGGAAGATGGTAGTCAAATCCCCTCATCAACAATAAGAGAGCTGATGATCTTCAGACGGCTGATCAGGTCATTGTAACCTTACCATACACTTTCAATTTCATTGAAGTAATACGGTAGCAAATTTCAAATCGGTAGGATATATGGAAGGTAGTCAGATCCTCTCATCAACTATCAAAGAGCTGATGATCTTCAAACGGCTGATCAGGTCATGGTTCCCTTACCATATACTTTCAATGTAATTGTAGTAATACGGCACCAAATTTCGAATCAATACGACATACGGAAGCTATTCAGATCCCCTCATCAACTATTAGAGAGCTGATGATCTTCAATTGGCTGATCAGTTCATGGTTACCTTACTATATACTTTTAATATCATTGTTGTAATACGGCACCAAATTTCGAATCGATACGACATATGGAAGTTAGTCAGATCCCCTCATCAACTATTAGAGAGCTGATGACCTTCAAACGGCTGATCAGGTCATGGTTCCCTTACCATATACTTTCAATATAATTGAAGCAATACGGTACCAAATTTCGCATCGAAAGGACATATGGAAGGTAGTCAGATCCCCTCATCAACTAGAAAATAGCTGATCATCTTCAAACGGCTGGACAGATTTTCATGAAACATGGCTAAGAACACTCGGGATAAAATTATCTATAACACAAAAAAAATTAAACGAAAATCGGTTCATCCGTTTGGGCGCTACGATACCACAGACAGATACACAGATACACAGACACGTTAAACTTATAACACCCCTCTCGTTTTGGGTCGGTGGTTAAAAACACTTTTAAAATTATATCTTTATATTATAACTCGACGTTTTATTGTGTTTGCAGACCTCGTGACCACATATTTTATTTCAGATCATGAATCGCATAAAGTTAGGTTTTTAATGGGTTGGTCGGGTCTTCCATCAGATCATCTCCAAAACCCTCTTAGTTTCCTTTAGGTGGTTAGGGACGTGTCAGCACGTTTTCATCCAAAAAAAAGACTGCACCCGCTATAAAAAATTGTTTTACGTATCTTTTTCTTATCAAATTACTAAAAAATAGAAGATAAAATGGGTCAAATTAAAATAAGGTCAGTATTGACTGATAAAATCGTTCTGCTAAATTCGTATGCATTTCTGCTAGTATAGCCAAGCTGTTTATTTCAATGAACAAGTAATGTATTTCATCAATAGCCAGTAGACGTCCACTGCTGGAAATGGGCCTCCCCCAAGGATCTCCCGGTCAAGTAATTCATTTAAGACAATTAAAGTGCAGTGTTATATCAGAGTTAAAACCTTTCATGCTGGACTGGGAGCGAAAGAAAAACATAGAATGTACCAGCTGCTTCTCTTCCCGGGCATACTGTAAGAGTCAGTTAAGAGAGAGGTTTTATTGGCGTTTTTGTGGGCGATAGGCTGACCCTGCAATAGTCACTGCAATAATCTCTCTCCATCATTATAATGCCTCCAAATTTGTTAAACGTGACATCAGATGGTTTAATAACCTCTGGTGTACTGCCTACTCCATAAGAGATACAGACGTGAAGGTATGTATGCACATATGTAATAACGAATATATGAACCAGCATTCACCAAATTTAGCAACGATTTAGCGTCTGATCTACTCTCAATTGAAAAAAGGAAACAATCATAATCAGGGTTAATACAAGAACGCTTAAATAAATGAAAAAAATGTGTTAAATAAAAATCACCCAACCAGGACTTGAACCTCGAAACATTGCTTCACTTTAATTGAGATTCACGATTTATTTAAAGAAATTGATCTCGGGTGGTCTTAGCTACATTAGCAATATAAGGTAAAAACAAAATGTGTTAAGTAATTTCGCGGCGGACCGCCAGGCCCCGGTAGCTCAGTGGGAGAGCACTCGTCCGGCAAACGAGAGGTCCCAGATTCGAGTCCTGGTCGGATGATTTTTATTTAATACATTTTTCATTTATTTAAGAGTAATTCAGCATTTTAAATGCAAAAACTTTAAGATATTACAAGAACGCTTTCTTTACTTAAGAACAATAAAAAAAATCAGCTAGGCAAATAACGTTTTGCATTACTTTTCTTTTAGCTCATTTTAAATGCAGTCTTGCTTGCACTGCCAATGCTAAAATCTCTCGCCTCATTTATTTCTCTGAGGCGATTCGAGTAAGACGTTTAAGAAACAATTTGGCACTGAAAGGATCCTCCACTAACGATTTACAAGCTTAAGGATTCATTCAAAGTCTTCGAATTTAGTCTTTATAATCATGTGGTTAGAATTGGTAGTGTGCAAAACACATGTCTGTTATTTGGTCTCGAATTAGAGCAATCTTGGTAGCCACTTTTATACCGAATGTGAATTCGAACATATGTTGGCATTGATTGGATATTGCAATTATCAGAATCTACTTAAAGGCTTTTATAATATCGATTAAATAAAAGTACCGGAATCACAAAGTTTGAACTGAAGTATTGTATCTTTATAATATGTTTTAAAGAACGCACTAGTTTTAAAAAAGCATATTATTGGTATTAACCTTCCATGCTGGACTGGGAGCAAAGAAAAAACAAAGAATTTGCCAGCTGTTCCACTTCCCGGGCAAACTGTAAAAGTCAGTTAAGGGACAGAGGTTTTATTAGATTTTTTTTTGTTGGCGATAGGCTGACCTCCTGTCACTATCCACCATTGTAATACCTCCAAATTTGTCGAACGTGACGTCAGATGGTTTTGTAGCTTCTGGTGTTCTGTATACCATACATACATACAATACATAACAGGAGTGAAGTTATGTATGTACACATACATAACTTCATACATACTCCTCTTCACCCAGAGGAGAGACTCATGCCCTGCAGTGCGCCCATTACACGGAGTTGTGATGATGATGATGTATGGTATTAACCAAACTGTAATCTGTTTTACAATTATTATAATTCTGATGATGGTACGTATTGTTATGAGAGGTAATTTGAAAGCTGGATGGATATACCATTTATACTAGGTGATCAAGATCAAAACTTTTGTTTTCGATACTAGATAACAGACTAATAAGCTTAAATTAAAAGATAGATGACAGCTGTACGGGCCAGCCGTACATTTCCGCCGAGCTTGCATTTTACGCGGCTCAGGCGTTTTTAGTTCAGTGCACAAGTTGTGTCCGCGGCGGTCACTCAAATCTATCAATCATCTATCATTTAATTTAATTCTATCATTTTAATCTTTTTATTGCTATCAGTTTAAGTTTAATTGTGTACTCCTTAAGTGTTAATTATAGACTAAATATCTACAACTATCTATTAATTTACTACTCTACTATCATCAAATATTGTACGGGTTCCGTTCGTCTCAGCCCATACAACAGCATTGTCATGGTACAGTTATCTACAGTAATTCAACTCGGATGGATCTTTGAAATAAATGCCTACATCGCCGCGGTCCGTTCACATAAAACGATAGGGCTGCCCGTCTTCAGCATTTAAAACAAATTTGCCTACTTAGTGTTTACTTCCATTTAGTTTTGTGACTGCAAATATACTTTTCTTATAAACAAATAAAATACCTACTTTCTGAATTGAATAGGAAGTGATCAACGAAAATATTTAGTAACAATAACAACTGAGACGTACAAAAAGATGTATTTTTTTAATTTAAAGTTTAAACAATCTGCATAAAGACAATCAACAAATCAGTAAAGCTCAATCAACGAGCCGCGTAGCTATAGCTCGCCTTTTGTCCATTTATTTGAAGTTGTTTTTACTGCTATGCCAGCCGGATTTCAAAAATTGCTGCAGTATATTTTACAAAGAAACACTTCTATTTTGGAACATCCTTGTCTTCTGTTTCCGTGGCGCAGTAGCGAACTGTACTTTATGACAAATGTTTGTTGTATCTGTAGACATTGTCGTGTCTCAAAAGAGTTTTTGCTATTAGTAATAATGTAAAGCCTCCGCTGTTCTTTCTACCCCATAAAAGATACGGCGTGAAATTATGTATGTTTGCAATAATGTCTATTTTTATGCTAATAAGGTGAAAAACTAATTAAGTGTTTACTTTTATTTTATATTCAGGAGATTATTTATTTATTTTCTATTTATTGCATTACATTACAAATCAAAATGTTATAATTGTATAATAAATGGAAGCCTTATCGCTAGCAAACGATTTCTCCCAGATAACCAGGGAATTTTATCTCGAGCCGGTTTTTTTTGTTTAATATTTGGATTTCTTTTATAACATTACAAGTTCTTGCTTTATTAAGTTTGATGGGGTAAAATTTATTTATTTATTCATTCACAAAATACACAGCTCTTATTATTAATGAATACATAAAATATAGAGAATAATTCTTATAGCCAATTACGGATTCACATTATTTTATTTATTTATTTATTTATTCTTCATTGTACACATGGAGTAAGACATAACTTTATTAAAAATATAATAGGTACAGTGCACAATAGGCGGCCTTATCATCTACAGACAATCTCTTCCTGACAACCCTATTTTTGTGTTTCTTCTAGACGAGTAGGTAACAAATTATTATATTCAAAACAACAAATTTATGAAATACTGATAAAAAATTATATGTAACTAGAAAAATAATGTATACATGGATTTGAAAAATAATTAATTATATATTATAATTTATATATTATAAAAAAATAATAATTAATTAAAAAATTGATTAATAAAAAAATATTGACAGTTACATTAATAAAAATTAAAAAAGAAAAATGAAATTGTCAAATTATGTTATTTAATGGACAGCGGGATTTTTTTTTACACAGTAAAAGGTATAATCACCAAAGGATTCGTTTCTTACTACACGCTTATCCAGGGCAGGTAGAAATATTTAAACCTTGCCAGAAGTTGATGAACCAAAACTGAAAAAAAAAACAAATAATGAGTAGCGAGTCTATTATTATTATATTGCATTCCAAGACAATCACACCAACTACATGGCCCCTAAATAAGCAGAGCTTGTGATATGGGATACCATGTAGCGAACTAGGGGGAGTTTTTTTTTTTTTTTTTTTCCCGCCACAGAAAATTTTGGCACCCCCTAAAACAAGCTTTAACCAGTAAAGCAAGCTTTAGCGGGAGGAGGATGAATCCTATTACGGACGAATGGGCATTCTATAAGCTGTTAACCCCAGTGGCTAACGGAAAATAGAATGCCCAGACAGTGTGGAGACTCACTCAGTGAAGCCGAGCATACCCACTAAACATCCCCCTTTACGACCTACCTTAATCCAGGTTCTTGATCATTTATCGGAGCGACAGCCAATTGGAGAGAGAGGCTGCGCAGTGAGCGGCATCCAGACGGCTGCCACCAAAAGGAACTGAAAGTGAGAAAAATAAAGCTAAGATTAGCAGAAATGACAAAGCTGAAACTAAGATATTATCTAGAGTGATCAGACTCACTCTGAGATAGGAATGCTGGAAAGAAGGACTACGTTTAGAAACGTTGAGCTTGCTGGAGTTTCCTGATAAGGGGAGCGAACTTGGTTAGGACCGGAAGAGCACCGTTGAAACCCTCGGGGCTGGCGTCGAGAGCGGCGCCGAAAGCCAGGATCTCGTCGATGGGAGCGAGCTGGATCCAGAACGCCATGCGGTCTTGAGAACCATTTGCGTTCTGGCACTGGGAAGCCGATTTGGCGGCCGGTTGCGATTGAGTCGCGACCCGGCTGCGCTGACCTGGAACGATAGAAGTAAAGGCCTTAGGGGCCTTTGAACTGACTGGAGGAGCGTCCGAGCTAGGCTGCGGTCGCTCTCTCCAGTTCTCGATGGGCTTCACTGTAGCCCTGGCAGCACGCGGTGCCTTGGGGCAGCCGCGAAAGTTTGCTGTGTGGCCTGACTGGCCGCACAAGACGCAGGACGGAGCGGTGGGCGATTCGGGAGTGCGAGAGCACTCCTTAGTCCCATGCGGATCTAGGCACTTGACGCACCTAGGGGAAGCAAAACAGTTTGCCGCCGCATGACCATACAATTGGCAGCGGTGGCACTGACCAGGGAAACCACGCTTGTGTGGTGCTTTGACGCGGATGTTGGAGAGACCGCACACGGTGGGCTTGCCTCTGAAAATGGACTGCCCTTGCGGGCTCTTCGCTAGGATTACTAGCGCAAGTGGGAACTGCTTGCCTCGCCGGCTGTGCATTTTGTGCACAGATTCGACGGGGAAGCCTTGAGAAGACAAGTCCTCTTGGATTTGCTCGTTCGAGAGCTCGAACGGCACGTTCCTGAGGACGGCACGAATCTTACGCTCCTCAGGGAGGGCGTAAGTGTGGTACTCGAGCTTGTGATCAGCAAGAAGCCGAGTAAGATTCCTGAAATCGGGAATGGAATTGACAACGACCTTAATAGAGTCACCCACGTTGGATGCCTTACTATACTGGATCTTGGGATTGTGTCTACCGCAGAGAGCTGAGACCTCGGTCCAGCGGCTCATGTCCCGTAGAAAGACGGGGGGCGGAGACTTGACTTTCGGCGGAGCCGAATCTGATTGCGACGCAGGCTGTGACGCCGGGATCGCTGAAACAAAAGGCGCAGGAGCAGACGCCGGTGCGACATTTTGCGGAGCAGGAACAGCGGCTGGAGCAGCTGAAACGGATGGAGATAAAGTCGAAGAAGCATCTTGCTTCTTCTTCTTTGACTTTGACTTTTTGCGAACCTCTGTGAACGGAGCAGGAGATTCTGAAACTAACGGAGCGGAGTCGGAATCACTACCTGGCGGGGTAGTTTTCCGTTTGCATGCGGTGGTGGAATCTACCGACATGCGATCTGAAAGGGGGTCGACGTACTCAGATGGATCTGGAGACGCCGGAGAATCGGTTTGGAAACCTTGAGAAAAGGAGGCGATCTGAGGACGAGCGGATAATTGCTCTCGCAAGGACTCGATCTGAGCGAGAAGGGCATCCTTCTCGGAGAGAAAGGCTTCCTTCTCGGAGAGAAGGGCTTCCTTCTCGGCGGCATGTTGAGCTTCCAGTGATTGTTTTTCGCTGGACAACTGACTGAGATCTGAAGACATTTTCTTCGTCTCGTCGTTATACTTTTTAGTAACAATTACGGTCTCACGATAATAGAGTTGAACCTCTCGGTTCAGTTCACGAATACGACGGCGATTAGCTTCGCATTGATGCTCGGTACACTCAGGGTGACGAGGCATAATGCTGGGCTGAAAGGAAGTCTAACGAAGACAAACTGCGCTGAAAAGAAGAACGACCTATTACGGACCTATTGCCGGTGAACGGCGGACGATCAGGCTTCGTTGGCACGGTTACGTATCCACCTGACCAGCGATGCTTCGGCCGGCAGCAGTCGGGTCCGCCCTGAAAAGGGCAGATGAATTAGCCCCGACACCACACAGCCTCCACAAGAGAAAACTTTCCGAAAGAGCTTAACTTGGCACCTGACCCGCACGAGTGCGGGGGAGGGAACAAGGGCAGCGCAATACGAACACTCGGGAGCGGCCGCAGACACGACCGTTCGGGAGCGAACGCAAACGGGAAGTGCTAGGGGGAGGCTAGAATATAAATACATATATAGATAAACACACAGACCCGGAAGTTTTTTTTCTTTTCTTGATTCGTGAGGGAATCAAACCCCGACCGCTAACGTCTGAGGCAGACAGTGTTACCCCTTCGCCAAAGTGGTCGTGGAATTTAAATATCAATTTGCTATCGTTATTCTAGCCAAACATAATGATCGTGGTAAATTCCTTTTTGCACTTTCAATTTTTAGCTACACGGCTTACAATTATAAGGATGATAAACCTTATCTCCCATCATCTTAAGAATAGTAATCAAAGATTGCAGAGCATTAGAAAAACCTTCTTCACGTCAAAACTTTGGCTGAAGTATAAGGTCGTTAATGTAAATTCTCCATAATCATACATATTCTTTCAAATATTCAAAGCTGACCTGTCAGATTTTTTACAACTCATGAAATGTATTAAAACAACATATAGTGCAAATAATAGCTCATTTTCGGTCAATTCCAAATCATTAACGTGTTTTAGAAACTGCAGCAAAGATTTAAATATTTCACTCTCTCAAGTTACTCAATAGACTACTAGTATCACCTACATGAAATGAAAATCCCGATATCGTTTCTAAGAAATTAATTCAAGTCTGCACCAATAGTTTAGATATAAACAGGCAGCACTTCAATGGCAATATCATCTTTATACATTCTCATACCTAACAAAAAGTTGTTTGACAGGAGTTATGTATAGACGGCCGGAGGTTGTCTTTTAAAAAAAATATAATTTTATTACAAGCAAACTTTAATCGATCAAAACTCAGATGAGACTAAAACAATATTCAAAATACAAAATTATCACTAACATTGAAAGTACAAACTAAACATTAAAATTAATCGGAATTGAAGCAATCCCACAGTTCGCAGGGTAGTCCGGGAAACTGCTTGCCGGCGATCGTGGGAAGTGCTGACTCCATGGGATTACGCGCACGTAACTCAGGTCAAAAACTTTATTGACCGTAAACATTACTCTTTAAATTTTTTCATGATGTACTCAATCGATTCCGACGAAATTTATATGGGACGACCTCTGAAATATTTTTTATCATATGAAACAAGAATATTTAAAATCGATTGATAATTGTCCAAAAATTGTGTAACAAAATCACAAAAAAATACAAACTAATTGAGAATCTCCTCCTTTTGGAAGTTGGTTGAAAAGAAATATATCTTTGAGAATGATAAAGTGATTGTAAAATCTAATTCCTACAGCTAACGTCAGACAGAAATCAACTGAATTTTAGCTCACAGCAAGGTGTTAATTACTTCACAGGGTGCCCTAATGCAAGTTAATTATTCCGTCTAGTTTAATCGTAGTGAGCACTCATTTTGGGCGAAATTTCACGTAAGAGAGAGGTAAATGATGAGCATAACACTACTCAACGTTATTATACTTGTAAGAAGCTTGGCTAAAGTGAAGTGTTTAAATATTACTTTCATTGTAAAAGATAAAAGATTTGATTTTTGTAAACATTGAATATAATTTTAATTGTTTTAATCGATTATAAAAAAACATCAATAGAAGCTTTTTTGAACAAATCCCTGATCTGGCGAAAACCCAAAATGAATGACGAAAAACCTCCAGGTGTATCTCACCTGCCATAAATTGAACCCACGGTACCGCTCAGCCTGAGCCAAGTGCTCTTCGACGTAGGAAATTGTCCAGTACACGAGACCATTTCCACACTCATACCCCTTGTAGTCGTCGTAGCGCCGTGCTTACTGTGTGTATCATACGATATCACAGGTTAAGCAACATTCGGCGCAGTCGGTACTTGGATGGGTGACCGCCGAATATTCATTTCTGGATCCCGGTATCGTTAGAGTTTGTCAGAAGCCATTTCGGCGCCCTGAACATTCTGATAGCCACCATCCAGCACTAAGCCATTTTGGTGGATTATGGCCTATATTTCCTCATCACCCAGGGGAGAGATTCATACCCTGTAGTGAGCTCAATACAAAGAGTTGTGATGACGATGATGACCCCTTGTAGCCACATCATGTCTTTTTTAGCGCTGCCGTTGGCTTTTCAAAAGGATGTTACATTATTAACCAGGACAAATAAAGGCTATGTATGACGTGCTTGAAAACAAAAACGCATCGCAATACTATTAAAGATGTAATCATGATTTAAGTGGAAAAAGGGACGTCTGTAGGTAATCCACAAACCTTTGTCTTCTTAATTTCACCAAATGGTTAGAAACTACAAATATTACGTTTAATTTTTGGTGTTGCAGGGTGCCAGGTACTATAATAACTACGGGCCCAAACTGTTTAAAGCGATTTACACTCGTAATGTCTTCGTTCAAAGTGGCTAAGGATTTTCATGTAGCAGAAAAGCGCTTTTTAGTTTCAACTCGGTAACTCTGGGAAGCAAGAATTTTAGGCTAATCCGGGTCTGTATGTCAAAATCGAATACAATAGCTCAATATTCTTTAATTCATTGGTTCTTAAAACTAGTCACATGAAAATAAGTGTCAAGTAACTCAACAGCAATCATCTTTTCAGTAACAATTGACAACCAAGGACTTTTATCGTCTTCTTGATTGTTTGACATAACCGACATTACTTAATTTTTTGTATTTATTAGGAACACATACAGAACAACTATTTTTGATATCTACATACAGAACAAATTAAAAATATCAGTACCGTTCAAAACTTACGACACGGAATTATTCCATGTATACATCTGTCAGAATTTGAAATTAATGGAAAAGTTTCATTTTTATAAAGTTTAAAGTTTCATTTCTGCTACAAATCCAATCAAATGCCATTAAATTTATCACCTATAATAATCAGGTACAATACAGCGATGAAACTTTGAAGTACAGTGAAAGACATGTCACCAGTTACACACAAATAATATTATAGCTTCTATATCACAGTTAATAAGATCCAAATATGAAACTGTGCTGTCGTCAACCTCAAAACCTATATTTCATCGGCTTTGAATATTCACAACGTAATCTTTATAGAGGCAGGTCACGAAGAGAACTCATTCCATTTGAAAAAACTGGTACAATGTTGTAAACACGATAGTATTTTAATATTTTCTCACTGAACAAATTGTATGGCTTTCTGATCAAACTGTATACATTTGGAGGCATACTTCGTAAGTGCTTTTTGTAAAGTTGTTTTGGGGGGTTTTTCTTATTTTAATTAATGAAAACGAGACTGTGTTATATATTTTGTAGGAAGATCCGCAACTCATTTGTGTTTAAGTGTCTACCATTTTATACTTATGGCTTTAAAAACCGTATGTTGGAGCACAGGATGTATATGATAGCCTTACAAACGAAAAACTAAGAATTTAGGTTAACGAAAGTAACATTTTGTTTATAATTAGATGAGAAATTAAAACTCGATCTATCTTTACATGGAGGAAACCTATAAAACGTACTTACTATATAACGTGTAACATAATGAAGAGATAATACTTGAGGGGATCGTATATTTGGTGATGTAGTTTATAAGTAACAGTAACATTTTGTTATCCTTACGGTTTGCCCGAAAAACAAATTCAAAGTTTAGATCAAAATATGTAAGTGTCAACCCTAAAAACAGCTGTTAGCTTTTGATGAAATCTATTCGGTGAAAAAAAAACGCACAACAAAAATGCATTTTCAAATAAATAATAACCTATAAAATGAAAAGAATAAAGTTCAATATTCAATAAAAACGTATCTCTCTGAGCTTAGAATCAATACGGTTGCGTGTACTGAAGTGTTATAGAAAGACTATCTGGCTTATTTTACACGACATTGAATTGCCGGCACTTCTATAAAGTGTTGAGGCTATGTGGTTTGCCGCTTAACCGTTGTAGGCTATTGGAGATTAGAAAATTGATGAACAAACATTTGAAACACTTCATTTGTTTCTTCGTTGATTTTGTTTTCATTTTTATTATTGGAAGTATTATAAGGTTCGTATTTCTATTTTGTAATAGAGAATTTAGTCACAAGAATATATTTTAGTTTTTTGTTGGTTTTATTTCAACACCTCTATCTTCCCGATCACTTGACCGTAAATATTATAGGTATTGTAAGAATTCACCGCGAAACGTCGAAATGTCTCAATCTTTACAAACAATGTTTACATGTAAACTTAATTATTGGGCTATTAAATAAAACACTTTTTAACCGGATTTATCTCGTATATTTACATTTTAAATTTTACCACGGGGTCTGCAAAGACACCGAAACGACGAGTCAAAATTTAAAATGTAAATATACGCGATAAATCCGGTTAAAAAGTGTTTTATTTAATAGTATGAATCGGAAAACTTAAGACAATATTAATTATTAGGCTATTTAATTTCTTTGAAAAAGTTTTTTCATGTACATCTCGTAAACTCTTTTTTAATACTTTCGAATTAACATTAGGCACTTATAATAGTATATGTGGTTTCATTTAAAGCCTCTTGCTTGCTTGTATAAACGTTGTATAGAGAGTGGCCCAAGCCCGGCAGACCTGCTTATCCAGAGATCATATAGGTATTCTACATGCAAATCCGACATGTCAAGTAATAATAAAATTCGAAATAAAAAAAATTCAATCAAATGTATAACTTAATTTTTATACGTGACTTCCGTGTAACTATATTTAGACTAGATACCGAATATTTAATCAATCTACCAAATATTGGTAAAGCAACTACTTAGAGGTTGGTTTCTTTGAAAATTTAGCATTTTGTCGTTTTATTTTCCTTAAAAAATTAATTACTTGTACTTTTCGATAGATTGACTTACGTAAATATAAATATATATATATACTTTTTTTGTTTGTATTCTGAGCTTTTAATTAAAAATATTTTTTAATTTAGGTTGTATAATACTTAGTTCTTTTGTTTCAACCTTACTGTATATTTATATAAAATAATTTAAAAATAACTGAATAAAATGGTGCGCAGACTTTATTCTTTGTAAAACCCGACGTGGGGTGACAATTAATGAAAATATATCAATAAGAACAAAAGTTGAGCTTAAGATAAAAAAAAATATTGAAAAAAAAGCCAAAACTAGAACAAGTATCTAATTCAAATAATTTTATCAAAATACAGTAATAAAAGTACAATAGTGATATTTTTGACGCAAAAAGTATAAAACTATAAAAACATGAGCTTATATTGATATAAGAGGCGACGTGGAAGAACTTGGGGGAGGCCTATGTCCAGCATCTACAGGCTGTGGATGATGATGATGATGATGAAGAGGCCGGCTCGGTCACTAACAAAAAATGTATTTACCGTTCTAAATAATCTTTGTGTAGTAGCACCATGCGTATTAAATCATATTATCCTACTTCTTCCTCTTGAGCTAAGAATAATAGTAAAAATAAACAATCCCCAGACAATCACACCAACTACATGGCCCCAAAGTAAGCATAGCTTGTGTTCTGGGATACCATGTAGCGAACTAGGGGGGAACCTAGAATATAAATACATAAATAGATAAACACCCAGATAGGAAGGTGAAAACCAGTGATTTGCGCTGAGAAGCAAATATGATCACTGAGCTATATTTTTTTTTATATTGTAAGGATAGGACGTTTGTCTTCCATGCCACCTGATGGAGAGTGCGCATGAAGACTATGGTGTTACAGACAGAGAAAAACAGACGCAGGCAGATTGTTCCACTCCTTGGCAATCCGTACCAAAAAGGAACTATCGAAGCGTTTTGTTCGACTTCTTGGTAAATCCACTATATAGGGATGGAAGTTCTGTCTGCGTCTGGTAGTCCGGTGGTAAAAAGGGGTGGGTTCAATTTGTACAAAAAGAGCACTCGCACACTCACCAAAATGTAGCCGATAAAATACTGTCAAACAAGCAACCTTACGACGATGCTCCAGCGTCTGCAATTTTTTATTTGTAAGGTTGTAAGGCTATAACCTTTTCGCAATGTTTTTTATTTTTGTTGTCATTTTCTTATATTTTTTACCTTACTCATTTTATTGAATTTAAGTAGTTTGTAATTTGTTTTATTAATGTACCTATTGTGCTAATTGCTGTGAATAAACTTATTTCATTTCATTTCATTCATATGGAACATTTTTTTTCTTGTTCATCGCCAAAGTGATCTTGAGCTGGGCTATACGACACAAAAACATGTTTTCTAATAAACAAACTTTGCTCTTTCATGTACCAAATAACTTTAATCATATAATAATCAATAAAACGGATACAATATCAGCATACTAATACCTAATAAGTCAGGTTAATATAACATAATTGTTAAACATTGTTACTTTAACTTTATTCGTGTCTCGGTTCAACTTTAAACCGCTTTTCCAACTATAACAGTTTAACGAAATAAATTAGCTCGCGAAAATGCATCAACGAAAACCCTGAAATATTTTTCCGCCATTTTGAAAACTGTTGAAAATTCGATAAAGTCGGCGAGGTCGAAATTAATAGATAGTAGTGTTGTGTGTTATCCTAGTTAAGCTAGAATATTCTGTTAAAGCTCATAAATAGCAACAATGTCGGACATAATTTATTTTCACAGCGCAACGAAGAACTAAAGTGAGGATATAGCTTTTGTTTTAAGAAATCGATAATCCTAAACTTTATAGCGGCGTAGGTTTGGACTTAAATACTCCTAATACTGAGGCCACACTACCTTACCGTCTACCGCGCTGTTACCGCAATAATTATGACATTAAGTTACCGTTTAAATTACTGCATGAACTGGTGTGTTTACCTAGAGTTTACCTAGATATGTCAATAAATTTGTCGGAAAATATCACTTTTTCAAGATGGAGGTCGAAGCTGCAGCGGTGTTGTGTCTTATGAGTGCCAATTATATTTACATGAATCTTTTAAATTTCAACGAAGCTTAAAGAAGACAAAAAAGGGTATCCCAAAGAGACGGTTTGGATTGGAATAATTCTAAAAACTCGAGCGCTTTTTCATTTGACCACTCCATGTCGGTCGATACGTGCGTCACCGGTGAGCTCACATTGCACACTGGACAAACGGTAGTATGGCCACAAACGCAATAATTACTGCGGTAATCTTCTTCGATGTGCAAAAAAAGACCGCCCCCGGAGCTATTGCCTACCACTATTTGCCATATTGATTGGCATTGTAAAATTATGGCCATAAATCCTGGTTACACCTAGGTGATGTTTAAGTTATGGCAATAATTATTGGCATATCACGGTAGTGTGGCCTCAGCATAACTCCTACTGCCTCAGAATAAACGGGTTGATTAATACAAGTGAGCCCCACTTGGTGGCAGGACTGCTCCAGGGATCCCGTATCGTCATCAGGTTTAGTCACCAATAAATAAATCTAAATACGAGTATTACCTTTTTTTGCAAAAACTGAATATTTTTTTAATGCTGACACATTATAACGAATGAATAAAAAAAGACAAATTCACGTCATAGCCTTATTCACGTTTTGGATTTAAAAATGAATGTAGTTGCAGGTTTTGCAACTTTTGAAAAAAAAAATGGGAATATTATTATCTCTCCTCAAATTTGGGACACAGTTTTGTAATAGACAACGCAAATACATTACTTTTTTCGTCAGTACTTAAATTTAATCATAACAGACATATTGTAAAAACAACAATGTTAATCCAGCCCTCTCAGTTGTGTACATAATATAGGAAAAATATACCGAACCTTTTTAAGCCTGTTCATGTTAACACTTATTTTTCATTTGAATATTTTAAAAAATTAGGAATATCAAATCTGAGGCAAACCGCACTTATTTACTTTCAGCTGAGTCACGAATATTTTTTAAATTTGGTGTACAACATTTGAAGCAAATTTTTCTTATTGAATGACTCACAGCATACGACGCATACCTTCAAACGTTCAATCGGAAAAAGAGTAGAGATATCGCAATGTAGGTATCATTTTAATTGAAATACACAAAAAGAAGTAGAAATAAAAAAATCACATAATTAACTATAATTAATTAATACTCTATATAAATAACTATAGTTTATTATGCGGCTTTAACTCACAATTTATTGTCGGAGGTAGTTTCGAACTCTTATGGAGCGCAGCCGCGACTGCACTCACCCCTGATGAATAATAATAGTTCGAAACTCGTCCCACACGTCCTAAAATAAATATTGGGTAAAAACCGCATAATAGTTTATATGACTCACAAAACATTTGTAAATTTAGACATCATTAATAAATAAAAAGTTAAAACTTAGTTTTTCTTCCATTTTTAAATAAACTGAAATCTTTCTGAAAATGTCAAACTAAGTAAGTAAGGTTGGGTTAGAATAACGGATATGCCCATGAATAATCCAGTCTTAAAAGGCGACTAAATGGTAGCCTTACTTATTAGTAGAACCTCTTCATGGTCCGCTTAGCTAGCGACCACCTTTCATATAAAATCTGCCGCCAAATATCACCCATGGTGACGTGTACCGGCAATTATTTTATAATCAGCCAGGTCCTTCCTAAGCCCGTGTGCTGCGTCATATTCAACCTCATCTTCAGGTTGAGTTATAGGTTAAACGTCTACACAAAAGACATAAAAAACACATTTCGAAATCAATATAAAACTATTGAGTTAGTAATACTTTGCAATGCCTCAAATAAACTCACAACCTATATACTGCCGTTATGAAATGCCGCGTCGCAGATTCGTTACATGCATAGGGTGTTCATCAACAGTGATAATTTGTAAGAAAGTTTGTTGTGCCATATATTTATTTTTTTCTTCCGAGCGATACTAAAATTAATATTCAGGTACGTTAATATTGTATTAAAGAACATAATATTTAACAATGCCTAAAGAAATAGCCCTCTATAATGTTTCACAATAATGTTGTACAAATCTCGATACATCAAAAAACATCAATGGACAACACTATAAGATACAGGACTAACTTCAATAAATTTGACCCCTACAAAAGTTCCCCAAGAAATTATAACACTTCAAAGTTTTCCGTGGAAATGACGAATTATTGAATTCAATTTCCCCACTCGACTCAGTTCAATTTAGTTTGTATGCGAGTTTTCCATAGTTTATAGCAGACGTGCCTAGTTATTTCCTGTGAACTTACTTGTGTCTATTTTGTTTGAGCTCCCTATAACGTGTGTTTTAGCAAGAATTTATGTCACGCGAATTTAAATCAAGTTTGAAATTGCTTTTGGTTTAGGAAATTACTATCGGGTCACATTCTTTTACTGTGCAGGAAACTGTGCTTGGTAGGTAATCTTGAATTACTTTCGTTTTTACAACATTTTGAAACTAAATAAACATGAACTTTTTTCATCGCTATGATGTTTTTTGTTATCGGTAGGTGAAGATGAACTTGATGATGCACATCGGTTTGATAGGAAGTGAATCTTCATAGCACACTATCGTCACTTGGAGCCTGAAGCTAGCACCAAGTAGGAAACACTCGGATCACGCTTATCCAGAGTCGGTAGGGCTACTCGAAGTCATCCGTATACAAAGTTATTTATGTTTATGCAAAACCTTGAAAAAAAAATAATTTAGAAAATCGCTATACAAAAATTAAAATATTATCTTAAAAACTCAGCAAGGTTCAAGCCTTTTGTGGTGTGTTGCTTTTGCCGCGCGAGTGAGGACACCCAGCGCACGGCGCTCGCTCGCTACCGCTTCATGCGACGTAGGTACCAACTTGCATCCTGAGATCGCTTGCGGTACGCATGCAAGTGAGTGTGTACATTATTTAAGGATAATTAGATAATGTAGTTAAAATAGGTTGATTTTTCGTCACCAGCCAAATTTAAATGTTAGTTTCTTTGCTACGATATAAAAGTACCTGCATATTTATTTTAGCGTCGCTCAGAACAAAAAAGTAGAAATATGGAACCACAAACTTTTGAAAAAATAGTCACAGTTGATGAACATAGCTACTACGACGCGGCATTTCCTTGATAATAATACGACGTAGTACTACAAAATGCGTGTAGTAGCGCGTAGACATCTTTATTTTAATGTTAATTTAGAGTGACCATGCCTTGGTTAATATGTTCGTGGATAAATTAATTTCCTTGTAAAAAAATAAATACTTTTGTTTTTCAAATATCGTTTCTATAAATGATACTTATTGTGTAAAAAAAATTCGGCCGGTGACTACACTTGCCTTACTTTTTTTTCGATAACACATCAAAAACAATATAAAATGAACTAAATAACAACTAGTACTTAACATAAATAACTCATCTAATTACATAAACCCAAAAATCTTAATAATTTAATCAAGAACTAAGATTATTTAAGATTAAGATGAAAGTAAAAGTATCAAAATTATTTCCCTGTCACGTCCCGTGCTGCTGAGATATTAAGTTTCTTAAGGTTTCTTCATTATCTGTGATTAATATCGGCAGTGTTACCTTTCCTTTGGGAGCTAAGGAGATTAAGGCGTTCGTCTAGATGAGAGTGATAAGCACATTTATTTATAAGACACGTGATAAGATTCATAATGAGGTTGGCTTACTTTTTGGGGTGATCTAGTGAGACTGGGAAATTATTTGGTTTAACGTTTCAAATAATTTTTGCTTTGAAGTAGGTACCTAATATCGAACCAATTGAATCAAGACCCATCATAAACTGATTTTGGGAAACCATCTTAATGCTAATAGGTCGAAATTCGTTTGAAGATGTGTTTCCTTGGTGATGAACTTGTTATCATTTCATTCGATATTCGATACTGACATTTACTAAATTGACAATTACAGTAGGTATCTAAAATGTCCTAAGTGCACTATACGCGGTAGACTTTACAAGTTTGAAAGGAATTATCAGCAAAATTTGTCATGATTCAGTTTTTTCGATAGAACAAATCAAGCGTTACAAATCTGTCAAAAAAATTACTTGAATCTGAACTCTATGCATTCAACATTAAGTTGAAATTGGTTGGGGAAAGGATATGTTTCCGTTTCTTTGTATCTGGGGCTAGAATACGAGCACAAGGATATATTGAAGAGATTAAGTATGCAAACAAATAGTTATCACTCAATTTTAGATAGAAATCGTAATAAAGAAGCACAAGCCTTTTTAAAAATCACTTCTCCGTACATACACATTCCATTCTTCCTTATTTAAAGTGACAAGTTTGTACAAAATGACAATACAGATGATATGACAATGATAGTTTTGACAATAAAAAGAATATCAAAAATTCCAAAATGTAAAGCCGACCTAGCATAGCGGTTTCCATTTACATTAAACTTTAACATTTGTGTGCGCCATTAATTAAGCTTATTGTTATTTTTTGCCATTTTTTTCGATACCTACATAATTTTAGCTACGTTGTGGTCTAGTGTTTATTAAATATTCCAATTCGGAATCATTACCTTTGACAGGTAATGTAACGCTTGATCGGCTGCCTTCTGTACCTACAAAAATCTTTAATAGCTTTTGATTAAATAATATTGTCTTAAATGTTCATGGTTCATATTATTTAATAAAGTACTTTTTAGTCGCACGTTCCCTAGGACCGAAATATCGAGTTAAAATTTAAAATACAATTATTCTCGAGATTGAGGTTAACTGCCAGATAAGTCACCGATTTATGTAAAAAATTATATTAAGGCTTCCCCAATTATCCATATTATTATCAATCTTATTTAACAACTAGCCAACGCGCGCGGTTTTACCCGCGTAACTTTTGATCCCGTGAGAATTTCGGGATAAAATATAGCCTATAACCTTCCTCAAGAGTTGGGCTAACAAATGCAAAAAAAAAATTCAAATCCCACTTGTAGTTTCTGAGATTAGCGCGTTCAAACAAACAAAAAAACAAACTCTTCAGCTTTATATATTAGTATAGATTAATTTTTATAAATTTGTAATTCTTTATAAAATGTCTTTTTACTCAGGCCTCTAAAAATTAATTTATTACAGGCCTAGGTAAAAAGATATCTACATTGGTGTTGTCTGTTTAAATCACACGATAAACAGGGTTATTGCTAATTAGACCAGAATCTATTTAGGTAACGTACAAGAGGTACGTTTTATCATTTGATCATTTTAGCCCGAATCATGTAATCCTTGAGGGTAGGGAACGTCTCATAATAAAAAATTCAAAGGAACATATGAGTTTCCAGATTGTTAATAATTAAACACAACCTATTAATTCAACCCACCTGGGCTTTTATGAAAATTAGTTTTGCTTTGAAAAGCGTCTGCTTCAGATAGCCTAATATTTTCCTCAAAACTGTATATTTGGGTACTGTGATAGCTTTGTTGTCTTATCAGTACTTTTCATATGTATTTGGCGACAATGCTTTCTTTAATAATGTTATTACTAAACTCGCACCATGGCACGTGGTTTGTTACCCGCTCAATCTTCGCAAGTACTGGGCCATGATGTGCCAAAAGTTTTTTCAAATTCAACTGGCACTTTATGAAACATAAAAAAGAAAAAAAACATAAGTAATAAAAAAGGAACAACTTCTTTATTGAATTAGTATAGACTGCACTTTCATTTATTTTCTAGCCGACTTTTAAAAGGAAGAGGTTCTTAATTCGAGTGTATGTTTTATTTTATATCTTTGTTATTGCCTGGCTGATGAAAGTAAAGAATGAAACAATCTGGCGAATTCAAAAAAAATCCCGTCATGGTAACCCCGACTATTGTACGATACATATGGATTAAACAAACATGATACTTGATTAATTTTTTTAATAAAATTTTCGTAAAAAAGAAGAATATTGGTACCTACTGTCCTACTTTTTGATGAGAAGCACTCGTGTATAATTTAAATGATAGGCAACTAGTATTAATCAGGCTTAAAAATAAACGACCACTTTGGGGTTGGGGTAAACCTGTCTGCCTCAGAAGCCAGGGGTTGCGGGTTCGATTCCCGCACGGAACAATAAAAAAATGTTCCGTGTCTGGGTGGTTATCTATTTATGTATTTATATTCTAGTTACCCCCTAGCTCGCTACATGGTATCCCATAACACAAGCTTACTTTGGAGCCATGTGGTTGGTGTAATTGTCTGGGGATTTTATTTAGTATTATTTATTTAGTAAATAAAACAATCAAATACAATAATTATTTTTATTCATTGTAATCAAAGTCTGAATCCAGCAATTCTATATGGAATGCATCGTAATAGTCACTGGTATCGCTCTTTCCTACAATGGTTATGAAACTATCAAATTTTGTTTTTTTTTATTCGTTGTCAAATATGAAAATTCCAAAATCTCAATTACCAAAACCACCAACAACCGTTCGATTGACAACAGTGACACCAGAATAAGTTGCCATATAAAAAGTTTGCAAAAACTCCTATTGTCTACTTTCGTTAGCCAGACTCTATACGATTTATGGACAATTTTGAATAGATTTTTTTATGATTTTTTATGTTTGTTATGATTGAGAATATTTTCACATTAATTTAATCGAAATCTATTGTGTACTTCAAGAAAAATATTTAATAATAATACGTTTAAGTATGGAGAATATTTACATTGACGACTTTACTAGAGCCAAAGTTTTGACGTAAAGTCGGAATTTTAATGCTCTGCTTTCACTAACTATGCATTTCGATTTCATGTCTGTAACATCATTATAAAGTACAACTTAGTTTAAACACGCGCCCTTTTTACAAATATTTTATTTTTTTGTTATTAAATTATGTTTACAAAGACAAATCTTTGTAAGGAAAAGGACTCTTTTATCTTATTTATTATGTCTCATTATGACATTAAAAAAGGCAAAAAGACAATTCTGAGTGTAGTACTTATTGCTCACGGTTTTTCCTATTGTTTTTCCTTATTTCTTATTTAAGGTACTGGGTCATAATAATGTACATTAAAAACATTAAGCAGAACAGTATGCCTTGTAGTCTCAAGTATTTTTGTAGGAAATTTGAGTAATGTAATAAAGGAATGTAAATTTTCTTCTCTTCATTTAAGGTTTATTTTAAATTGCATTACGCCTGTAAAGTTGGAAATTTTACGTCATTTTGTGTTACTCAGTATATTTTTGGTATCAATCTTTCATTGGATTACGGATCATCATCATCACAGCTCCGTGTAATGAGCCCACTGCAGGGTTGTGAGTCTCTCCTCTGGGTCTTCTTTGCGTGTCGATGAATACGTTTATTATATTTTGCCCGCCCAGAAACTTACCACCTTTATGGCGTTACCGGTGGCTTGTACGAGGTCCTCGGTAGTGCAGGTTTCCGGGCACATGGGGCAGGAGAGAAGGTGTAACATTGTTTGTGGAGTCGCGCCGCACAAACAATGCTCATCTCCGTCAACGCTGAAACCCCATTTTACAACGTTTTCTTTGCTACGGCCGACCTGGGTTCGGAGTCTGTTTAGGGACTTCCAAATTGGCCATGGCAAATCTTTTCCGGGCGGGAGGTGTTCAGATAGAGTCAAGGGGGGTTGGGCAAATTTTTTACTCCATAAATTGACTCTCGTTTTTGCGGCATCGGCAGGATTTATTGGGGGGACCGAGTGGTAAAAACTTTTCCGGCTTTTTAGCCTTAGGGGCACGGGACAAGAGTGATGCATGGGGTGTTTGGGATCTGTGACCATTTTTGATTTTTCGACACAGCTCGCTGTATATCTGCGAACGTCTGGAGGGGCAATTCCAGCGAGTGGGTACAGATTCTCTAATGGAGTAGGTTTTAAACATCCAGTAATAAGCCGACAGGTGTCGTTGAGTGCTGTATCCACCCGCGTAGTATGGCTTGAGCGACCCCACACAGGGCAGGCAAATTCTCCAGCAGAGTAGCAGAGTGCCAGACCAGACGTGCGCAGAACAGTAGGTGAGGTGCCCCAGTCTGTAGTTGTCAGGCGCTGCAGGATGTTATTGCGAGTGGATACTTTTCTATTGACTTTGAAACAGTGTGCTTTGTAGGTTAGTGATCTATCGAGGGTTACTCCTAAATATGTAGGGCTTTCACAGTGCATAATTTGTTCACCCCGCCAGTGGATATTAAGTACCCGGTGTGCTTGCCGGTTGCGAAGGTGAAAAGCTTGGCATTGCGTCTTAGTGGGGTTCGGCCTCAGGGCATTTGCGTCGTAGTAATTGCCCAGGTTGACTAAAGCCGAGTTCAAATTTGCTTCCGCCTCCTCGAAAGTTGTTGTTTGAGTGGCCAGTGCAAGATCATCAGCATATAGATAGCTTCTGGTGTTTGGGCTCGCTGGTTGGTCGTTCGTGTAGATATTGAACAATATCGGTGCCAAGACGCTACCTTGTGGGAGACCATTCTTTTGATTTCGCCATCTGCTTTTGTCTTCGAGTAGACTTACTTGGAACCGGCGATTGTGTAGCATTTCCCTGAGCAATTGCACAAATTTTAGATCTTCCGTTATATTTGTCACTTTCCACAATAGGCGGTTGATGTTGACAGTGTCGTATGCAGCTGTTAGGTCGACAAACACGACTCCAGTTATTTTGTTTGTCTCGAACCCATCTTCAATGTGTTGGGTCAGATTGAGGATTTGATTGCAGCATGATTTTCCAGGTCTGAAACCAGCTTGGTCTGGTATCAGTTTGTTGTCAATAAGGCCAGTTAAGCGCCTTAATAACATCTTTTCAAATAGTTTGAATGTGTGACAGAGAAGAGAGATTGGGCGGAAACTACTTGGATCGTTTAGTGGTTTGCTTGGTTTAGGAATTGCGATCACTTTAGACTTACGCCATATTTTTGGAATTTTCGACACTACGAGGCAATGGTTATAAAGGCTTAACAGCCAGGAAACTGCAACAGGACCAAGGTGTTTAATTTGCTCGACAGTTATTTCATCAAGTCCTGAAGCTTTGCCATATTTTAGAGCCTTTATCGATGTTGTGATATCTGTAAGCGTGAATGGTATGCTGATGTTAGTTTGGGTGGTGTTATTCTGTGTTTGTGTCTGTTTAGTGATCTTTTGCGTTGTTTTATTCGGTTTACCATTGAGCAACAATTGGTGAGCTATTTGGTTTGCGGTTACTTCAAATGGTGCGGATGGTGGTTTTGGGTCTCCTGTTAATTTTCTTATTGTGGACCATGCTTTCTTGCTATTGTGGGTAAAATCGATGCTTGTTACAGTTTTAGTCCATTTTTCTCGCCTACTGTGATTAATTGATTTAAGGAGCTCCTCTCCTGCTTCCATTGTCTCTCTGGAGAAAGGGTCGCGGCTATAAAGGTGTTCATAGTCAGTCATTAATTTTGCCGATTTTGGAGAGAGGCCTGGGATATAAGATGTGTGACATCCTCTTGGAATGCATTGTCGAGATATTTTTGAGACAATTTCTACAAAGGTGTCATAGTTTTCGTGACAAGGCTGTAGTGTTAAGAGGGCTTTATCTGTCTTGTCGGCGAACAAGTCCCAATTGGCTTTAGTGAAATTAAATCTTCTTTTGAAGGGTGTTTTAATTGGCTGGACTACGGGGTGAATGGAACAGGCAATAGAGCGGTGTTGAGTTTTTGGGATGGGGTGGTATACCAGTTTGGAACATTGGGATTTAACGGAAGAGCTGACAAAAATCAAATCAGGATTGTACCCACGTTTCCAGCGGCCGCTATTAAAGGATGGTGGTAGTTTGGCATTATGTAGAAGTATAAAGCCGCTGGCTTCCGCCCACTCTTCAACTAACCTTCCATTGAAGTCGGTGTCTTGGTATCCCCAGGTAGTGCTGTGACTATTGAAATCACCTACAATAATCTTATTCGGATGCTTGTGGAAATTAGCTGGTTCGTGAAAGTTGAATGTGAGGCATGGGGGTTTATAAATAGAAGTAACTGTGCAATTTCCTATTTCTATAGTAATTATTTCAGTGGAGTTCGTTGCGGTTTGGTGAGCTGATTTAACGTGAATGTTGGGGGAAGTAAACACTGCACTGCCGTACTTTGGGTGTGGGGTCTCGGATATCAAGACCATACCTGTGATTGCTGGACGTGGTTGGTTAGTGTCACGATGCGTTTCTTGAACGCATAGGACATGACATTTTGTTTTGCGGCAAAGGTTGGATAGGATGTCTGCTTTATCCTTTAAAAATCCTTCGATATTAACGGATATGATACAGAGAGTAGCTGTGCTGTGGATAGTTGGCGCTGATAAGGGCCTTTTTTGGGTTCTAGTTTGGGTAATTGTAGGTATATTCATCGTGGTGAGAGGACTGGTCAGCCTAGACCCTGCGTTACCGGGTCTAGCTGCTTCCAGGGTGCGCCGCGGGGAGGCTCCTTTCATGCACCCCATCTCCTCTGGGTGACGAGGAGGTTTAGGCCATAATCCACCAAGCTGGCCCAGTGCTGGTTGGCGGATGTCAAATATTTAAGGGTGCCGAAATGGCTTCTGACAAACCCTAACGACTACTGTATACAAATATACAGCACCCGGGACCGACTGCTTAACGTGCCCTCCGAAGCACGGAAGTCGCCGTGAGAAATGAATGGTCGGCGGTCAACCATCCTAATACACAGTAACCATGGCGCCACGACGACTGAATAACGCAAAGAATTACTATCAGCTAATAGAATCAACTTTTCACTTCAAAAAGTAAATATTTTCGGGAAAACAGGCCCCGAATGGGGCCTGGCTCCAATGAGCCATTAAAATTAAAATTACGTTAATTTAACTTTAATTAACTCTGGGTGAAGAGGAGGTTTGTTATTAGGTAGGTATATCCGCAAGTTTCTAAGTACACTTTTTATATTCTACAAAATTTTAATGAGTTACAAAATATATAAAAGTTTACATAGGTCAGTAAGAAAAATATATATTAGTAATAGTAATAGTAATTTTATTTCCATAAAAGGGGTATACAAAGGGTACTTAAGCCTATGTACAATTATTTTTGTTTCGCATCTGTTGCCGAATTGGGTGGTAGCCCGTACTTCAGCATACAGCGCCTCTATCCTCAGAACAAGTTTGATACATTATACAAGGTACTAAAGGTCACAAAGTACAATGTTTGCCGAATGATTATTTAAAAACTATAACTGTTTTACTTTAAATCTATTTAAACTTATACTTAATAATTAGGTCCTCTCGGTGTGTTTGAAGTGTATGAATAAGTGCGTGTGATGTGCATGAATGAGTGTGTAGGAGAGGGTGAGTATAAGTGTAGTGTAGGAAGTTATTAACATTCAAATGGATTTCTTATTTTATGTATATAATTATTCATGAACATATTTCAATAAATTTTTCAGTATCATCATATTTTAAATATATAATGTAAAATTAACACTTAATCTTTGTAAGGTTTTCCTAGACTGTAAATTCTTTTAAATACTGACATCAAAGACATGGATACTGATACCACTTGCCAAATACAGGGTGACTGGTGACAAATTTTAAATATTGAAGGAGAGCACTCTGTACTCGATTCTGATCATAATTATGTGATAAAAGTAGGTACTTAATTTTTCACCAGAATTCCCTTTAGTTAAATAAATAAAGAGACGCCTCAGTCAACACGCACACAGTAGTGTTCCCGCCACCCGCACACAACCACCCGCTGAGTATCTATTGTGTTATGCTTATGTATGTAACTATGCGTTGCGTAATGAATTCTTTAACTTCGGTTTAACTCAGTTAATAATTAATATTATTTTTTTCTGTTCATGTATGATCCCAAACTATCACGTCCTTGATTTTCGAAAGTGACCCACCAGTCACCCTGTATAGATAAACGCCCAGTAACATTATTTTTTCTTGTTCCGTGCGGGAATCGAACCTGTGACCTCTAGATTGTCGCAGAAGACCACTGACACAGACACCGCCAAATTAAGGATCAAGTTTTCGCAAAGAATTACTATCAACTAATAGAATCAACTTTTCACTTTAAAAATAAAAATAAATAAAATCCCCAGACAATCACACCAACTATATGGCCCCAAAGTAAGCATAGCTTGTGTTATGGGATACCATACTAGGGGGGAACCTAGAATATAAATACATAAATAGATAAACACCCAGATACGGCGTATTTTTTTTTTCTTGTTCCGTGCGGGGATCGAACCCGCAACCACTGGCGTCTGAGGCAGATAGGTTTACCCCATCGCCAAAGTGGTCGTAGAAAAAGTAAATATTTTCTGGAAAACAGGCCCTTTCGTTCTCCGATGAGCCATTAAAATTAAAATTACCTACGTTAATTTAACTTTAATTACCCGTAGCATTCGAGAATGATCTTAAATTAACATTTATTTGCAATGGTATTTAAGGTCTCCATTTCCATTTATTTTGCTTTACAAATTTCGGAAACCCGAATAAAGAAAATAATCATGATACTGTTTTGTCTCATAATAATATGTACAGAAGGCAGCAGATCAAGCGTTACATTACCTGTCAAATTTCCCCAACCAATTTTAACTTAATGTTGAGGGCATAGAGAATTTTTTTGACAGATTTGTAACGCCTGATGTGCTGCCTTCTGTACCTATAGATAGTTCAACTCAGTAGTGCATGCGGCGCTATTTGTGTGTGTGCGCTTGTAAATATACGTATCCTGAGGTCGGGGGTTCCATACCCGAACAAAACCAGAAAATAATGTTCCGTGGCTGGGCGTTTACTATGTATTTTATATTCTAGATCCCCCCTAGTATCTCATATACATATTAACAGACCTCATAACACAATCATTGCTTACCATGAGGCCTTGTAGTTGGTGTGTCTGAGGACTTTATATTATTTTTATTTCATTTGTAAACAACATAATGTTAAGGCTATCCGCTCAATGCGCTGGACTATTCAGCAAAACACGCGAATGCATCTTATTACCTTGCTTGTATGTATCTCCGTTTGTATAATATAAACATTGAGGACACTGAAAATTCATCCACGCGTGTACATGCACTGCACGCACCTACATACGTGCGCGCATAGGCGCGCGACGGGACGTGGGGAACCTCACGCCAAGTCCTGTAGTCCTGTGCGCGATTTAATAAAGTAAGTCAAAGGTAGGGTTCATAAAAAAATCGTATAATTATGCAGATCTTTCCGCAAATACACGTGAAGGGGCTTTAGCAGTGAATAACCTTATAGAATACATTGTAAAATTAACATTTTAACACATCTTTCAAACACCTTATAGAATATAATATGAAATTAAGATTTTAAGCCCAATTTTTACACATATTTCGACTCAGAAAATGTAGAATTTATTTATTTATTTACACTTCAGTTTATAAAGGTACAGTAAAAGAAAAAAGAACACTTACATTAAACATAAAAACTTGGCGGTCTTATCGCTGAGTAGCGATTTCTACCAGACAACCAGACAACCAAGAATGTGCCAGACCTAAGTGAAGTTAGTTCAAATTAGTATTTTTTTTTGGATTCAAACGAGCTTACGATCCGAAAGCTTTTTTAATATTTCTTTAGGAATATTATAGCGTGCGTCTTACATAACAAAACATATTGTACATACATTCTGGCTAATAAATGATTATTTATTTACTCACACGATCATGTATGAAACGATTAATGAACATGGAGGAAGCGAAATAGGTATGTCTGGATCGTAGCAGTTGGCGTTACTCAGTCTCCGCTTACCCTAAAGGGAGACAGGCGTGATGTTATGTATTAAAAAGTAAGATTATATGTATGTTATTTATTTACATTTATTTACCAAAAATTTCAATAAGCGTCTGGAGCTAAGTGAAAAATAGTATTCTTCCAAGCCCAAGAACCCATTTACTAAGTTATCTTAGTAGTGCGTTTATTCTGTTAGTTATATCGTCCAAATAAGTGCTCTTTATAAGGAGAGTCCTTAATAAAAGATCGTTGCCAAGGTAACTGGTTTTGTTATAAAATTGTCTTTATTGTCCATGTGGTATAAGTGTGACCATTGGATTTAATAAAATGGATGAATATTGTTTCATATTCTCATCAAAAGAGCTAAATCCCTCTCAGACTTTAACTAAAGTGTGCTTTTAATTGACACTGAATTTCTTCTAGATACTTGCCTGTATTTTTTTTTTCACTTTATATACTCGTACCTATCATAAAAAAGATAAAGATGCACATGAGCTTCAGAATAAACTGCTTATTTAAGAACCAAAACACATATCTAGGATATTTTCAAGTTCCAATGGGATTATTTAAGTGGCCATTTTTAGCTGATCCATGGAAAAAGGATTTGGGAAGTCCTTGCACCTGAAGATAAATTTATTGGAACATGTCATTTGCCACGAAAACATTTTTTAACAAGTTGTAAAATTTCCGCAGGGTCTGCCGTGTAGGGCTAAATATAACTTTTTGGGAATTCTACTTATTAATGATAAGTATAACCATTTGACGGTCGCTGTGGTGATGGCTAAAAACTCCAGTGATTGTGGGTTTGATCCCGTACAATGCAAGCATTTATGTGCTTGAACATGTTTATTTGTGACATTACATAATTTCACGCCTGTATCCCTTATGGGGTAAGCAGAACACTAGAAGTTATAATAAAATCGTATTATAATCGAATGAGAATCGTTCGAGGCTAACGCTAAAACTTTGGCCACTTTTTCTTAAAAGTCAAACCATGAAGTGTTGAAATCACTTAATCAATTTTAATACATCTTGATACAAAGTTGAAAATCAAATAAAAATCTAACGCATTCGCGTATTCTAAACTGTAGTGTGTAATGTGTCTCTTTATCAAAATACACGTTTCCTTGACACTGAAGGTAGATGAACCTTAGGCCTATCAGATAACATCAAACCAGGTTTAGGAAAAGTTTTCTGTTTTTCAAGATGATAAAATTTTTGTGTTTTTTAAGAAATTCACACTTTTTGGTCATTTTTTGCCTACAGCTGCAAGAAATATTTGTTAACCCACGTTTTATTTTTACCTCTATGTGTCACGAAAAAGTGTCGTTTCTGGGACACCCTGAGGGTTAATTTTAATTAGCGTTTCACTTCTTGCAGGCACCCTCTCCACATCAATCCCAAAAACATTTGTTCTACGACGACCAATGCCAATTTATAACAAGTAAAATTAACTTTAAATTGGCAGCGTATTGTTAGCCGCACCATTAAAAATAACCATTCTAATATCTTATAAACTTCTCCAATTTCATTATCCTCATAATGAAAACATCTATATTCGTACAGTTCATTGTTTTACATTGAATAAAAACTAAAGCACTAGGATAAAACCACAGACATACATAGATAACGCAAATGCATGTAATTCGCGTGTCCGAACCCCGGCCAAGCGTCAAGGTTGGGCGACGCTAGATTCAGTCTGCGCGTATGTATGTCTGTTAGAAAATCGATATAACAATATTGATATCGTTCTTTATTATCGATTTTATCGGTGGCATCGGTGTCATTGTATGGGTTTGTATTTCCCAAAACTAAATATTAGCTGTGACGTCACAGTAGGTATTAAAAAGACGGCACGCTTGGTTTCAACACAAATCGTGATACTTGTGTTATCTATGTAAATGTATATCTGTAGATAAAACTATAAATAAAACCTTACCAACTTTCTTGGAACTTATAAATCTCAAGATCTACAACGTTAGTGACGGTTCAGTGGTTCTGCTCGTGGTTTTCCCGGAGATCTAATTCTTCCATTCGAAGCCTTCTCTTTAATATAATTCAGGTCTATTCCCACTGAACACTTTGGGAATATCTTCTTTGTAGATTTAATTTCGACGAAGGTGGTGGTAAAATGAACCTCTTTTTGTTTTAAATAAAACACTTTTTACCGGATTTTATTCACAGATAATAGACGTCCACTGCTGGACATAGACCTAACCCAAGGTTTTCCAGGTCTCTCGGTCCTGCGCCGCCCTCATCCAGCATTTACCGGCGACTTTGACCAGATCGTCGGGCCATCTTCATCATCGTCTCCCAGTACGTGGCCGCCACTCGAGAACTTTTCTGCCCCAACGGCCATCTGTTCTGCGAGCTATGTGCTCTGCCCATTGCCACTTCAACTCTGCTATCCTTCTGGCTATGTCGGTGACTTTGTTTCACCTGCAAATCTCCTCATTTCTGATTCGAACCCGCAAGGGAACTCGGAGCATAGCCTTTCCATTGCCCGCTAAAGCTTGTTTTTAAGGCCGATAGTTAGCGACCACGTATCAGTGCCGTATGTTATCACTGGCCGGATCAAAACCGGATTTATCTGGATATAATTATATTTTACATTTTAACTGGACATTTCTGTATCTATATAGACCCTGAGATTAAAACTCGTACGTGAGGCGCAAGTTAAAATGTAAATAAAAACGCGATTAATGCGGTTAAAAATGTTTTAGATGATGTAGCGTGAAAATTAAGGAAATATTTATCTTTGTGTCCGCGTGTGGTAATGTAGTTTTTTTCTGCTATTACCACCGAATTAATGGCCGCTGACTTCTTCCCCCACCCCGTTTCATTCTTTCATACGTCACGCTTGAAGTCATTTTCCTGGTGGGATTTTCCGAGTAAACTATTTGGCACTATTTTTCTGTGACTATGTTTTGGATGGTATCGGTTTTTATATCGAAAATCTTGTTTTCCCGCAAAAGTTCAGTGTTAAGCTTAGTTTAGTTAAGTTAAGACATTAAAATCTCAGGAGCTCTGACAATTTTAAAAATAAGATTAAAAAAGTTTTACTTTTAATAGCACTATCTGTAACATATACAAAACAAATGAGGGGCTTATAATGATTACTGATGAGTTACTTGTAAAATAACACTTTTTTGAGCCATTATTAATACTTGATATATTTTTTTTTATTTCAATACCAATATCAACGTACATATATCAATAAAAAGAGGTAGATTTATCTAACTGACTTCACCACTAATACGAGTTCTAAAGCCAGCAAATGTTTAGGTATAATGGGTATAAAAAAAATCGACATTTAGACAAACTGGAATCAACCTTTCTTCAGAGGAACTCGCAGATATATGTCAAAGCGACTATCGAGCGAATACCGACGTTGTTTGATGATATTGATACGCACTAATGATCAATTTGACCTAAGCAATACTGTGCAAAAGGTGTCTTATCGATGGCTCCTAAGAGCGGTTACGTACTACATTTGATCCAAATCTGAAAAATGACGGTCCGGTGCGTAGCCATAGACTATTTCTATGGTACCTAGCCTATGCACTAAACCCGGCATCCGTCATCGGCCATTTAATGGGGTAGAAAACTGCCTTCTTATTCCACTAGAGGCGCTGATTACGCTTGACCCATAACAACTATCAAATACCATAGTAAAAGTTAATTTTATAGTGATTTTGATCAAAAAATTAGAAATGCATCATTGCGTACCTACTCATAAGTTTTATAGAAAATGGATACCACAGTTTCTCTGAGGATATACACATGCGGAACTTGTGGATGTTACTTGATTTAAACTTTTGTGGAAATGTACATATTGCGGTCCATATGAATATATATAAAACTGTTCCGTTACTGACTGAGTGACTGAGGTACTGAGTGACTGAGTGACTGAGTGACTGACAGACAACGTACAGCCGTATCTACTGGGCCTAGAGAGCTGAAATTTGGAACATACATTCTTTAGGGGATTTAGGGGTGCACTAAGGAAGGAATTCCCGAAATTCCCACGGGAACGGAAAATATATGACTTTTTAGTTTGTATGAAAAATCTTATTCCTTGAGTGCACCGATGTAAAACTTGGCGTAAAGGTTTTTCAAAGTGTGTCTGGTTGTGTTATGGAAGGAATTCCCGAAATTCCCACGGGAAGTGGTTGGACTTTTTAGTTTGTATGAAAAAATCCCATCCTTTGAGTGCACGGATGTGATACTTGATATAAAGGTTCCTCAGTAAGTGTCTGTTTGTATTATGGAAGGAAATCCCGAAATTCCCACGGGAAGTGTTTGGACTTTTTAGTTTATATGAAAAATCTTATTCATTGAGTGTACGGATGTGATACTTGGCATGAAGGTTCTTCAAAGAGTGACTGGTTGTGCTACGAAAAAAAATCCCGAAATTCCCACGGGCAGGGGAAATATATGATTTTTAGTTTGTATGAAAAAAACTTATTCCTTGAGTGCACTTGATATAAAGGTTCCTCAATAAGTGTTTGTTTGTATAATGGAATGAATTCCCGAAATTCCCACGGGAAGGGAACTTTTTAGTTTGTATGAAAAATCTTATTCCTTGAGTGTACGGATGTGATACTTGGCATTAAGGTTCTTCAAAGAGTGACTGGTTGTGCTACGAAAAAAATTCCCAAAATTCCCACGGGCAGGGGAAATATATGATTTTTAGTTTGTATGAAAAAAACTTATTCCTTGAGTACATGGGTGTGATACTTGGTATAAAGGTTCTTTCAGTGGGTGTCTGGTTGTACAGTTTCTGAAATTTCTAAGAGAAGGGTAGTTAAGCGCATACGAAGTTGCGGGTTAAAGCTAGTTTTTCATATTTTGATACATGTGCTTACATTATTTTATAGGTTTACCCCAAAATAGAACATAGAACAAGCAATTTCGATTACAACTTGTTCATTTGATAGTTTTTTATGTGTCAAGCGTATGAAGCGACATCTATTTAGAGCTTTTCTTTTTCTTCTCCATTCAAAACTTCTAGATTTTTATTATCTTGGATCGAATAAGATAGTATGTTGTGTGTAATCGCTCTAAGTTTATTGAGTCAACTGTAATTCTAATAAGGTTACAGGACGTCGATAAGAAGAGTGAATGTTTATATTTCAATTCGTGTTAATATAATCAAGAATAACCTAATAATGTTAATAAAAATTGAATAAGATAGATTTTTTTTAAATACTAAATACTAATCTTGACATCAGATGGTCTTGCAACCTCTGGTGTTCTGGACCCCATAAGGAATACAGGCGTGACGCTATGTATGTATGTATGTACTATAAAGTAGTCTACAAGATGTTTTATAGTAGCGCATCATTTAGAGTGCTTTGCTTAGTATGTTAGTAAATATTTAAATTTCCTTGTAAAAATAGCAACATACATTTATTGCAAAAAATCAAATTTTATAAGTGTGTTACCAAACCAACTTTAGCGAAGTAAAAACTATCGATCGACGTCGAGTGATTCATTCTAACGACGATCGATTGGTAACCCCTAAATGATGCTTATGGTGAAAAAATAATTTGGCCTGTAATTTAAAAATATCCCAGCATAATATGTTCATTAACAAATATTGTTCATTTCAATACTAGATGATGCCCGCGCGACTTCGTTTGCGTCTTGAGATATGTTTAGTGGGACATTTGTTTCAAGCATCATTCTCCGAAAGAAACATTCGCATGCGCGATTTAACATACTACCAGTGCCATCTAGCGTCAAGACGCAAAATCGTTCTTGAGAAAAAAACTATTTTGTACGAACTATTATTACATACATACATAATTTCACGCCTGCATCCCTCATGGGGTAGGCAGAACACCAGACGCTATACGAACATCTGATGTCACGTTTGACATTGAAGGTGTTAGTAGAGACTATTGCAGTGACAGGAGTTTCAGCCTATCACCCACAAAAACGCCAATCAAACAGCTGGAAGAGAAGCAGCTGGTACATTCTTTGTTTTTGTTTTGCTCTCAGTCCAGCATGGAAGCATTATATTTTTGGGATATTAAGTATTCCAAACTTGCTTATATCCCTATGAAAAAAAATATCCAGCTGCCGTGATTAAGAAACGTGATAATCCACCCAATCTTTCGCTCTTATAATATTGTAAATTTTTGTATACCTCTTTCCATTTTCTACCCAAAAAACACTGAAAATATAACAAAGATTAACACTGCAATTCCTATAAAAAGCAAACGAAAGAACACACCAAAACAAAGATCACCGAAATAAAAGCAACATCACATTAATTGAGATAAAGAATCCATAAAACGAAGCTCAAAAGTCCAATTAATCTTTTATAATGTAATAATACGAAAAAAACGAACTCGTCTCAATTGCAACCAACCGTGAAATCGAAAGATTTTTTTTACCGAAAACCCAGATCAGAGCCATTTATTATGTATTTAGCGTACTTATGTACCTACAGCACTGATGCTTGAAGGAAGGAAGGTTTGTTTCAATTTTGAACCTTAATCAAAACGATTCAAAGAACAGAATAAACGATTTTTAGTATAAATGTTTGTGCTTATTTCGCAAAACTTATGATTCTTTTCATAGGTTTTATGTCTTTGCTTACAATATTTGCAGAATTATAATTTGAAAAGTTTTAGAAGAAAACATGTTTCTTGTTTATATTCAGTCACTTTTACATAAATGATAGGCTTTTTAATACGATACTGATATATTTTTCATGCCTAGACTTTTCTGAAGTACAGTTTCATTTAGATATTATCGTTATGTAATATTAGAAGTAAGAATAAAAAAATATTAATATCAAAACCGAAGGCAATTTAACGGTGGGCCCGGTATAAAACGAAACATAATAAATAGTGTTCAATTTCAATCCAAAATAACTTATAAATTAATAAAAAATTTCGATTCACCTTCAACTAATCCGAGCAAAGGCTTCACAAATAAAAAACTTTAAAAAAATTAAAGCGAGTGAATATAGTGAAATCGATTTTTTTTTTCCGCCACAGAAAGCTTTACTACCGCCTTGAAGCCCCGAAGGGAGCCATAGAAGGAGAGGAGGTGAATGCTTGATGCACGAAGAGGGGACCTTTGGGGGACTACCCCGCCACTCACCCCGCGACTCACCGAACCCAGTGTTACCCGCTAAACACCCCCTTTGCTGAGTTGTCCCGAGTTGGGTAAATCTCATCATCTGAACGACAGCCAATTGGAGTCAGAGGCTGCGTACCGGGCGTCCCAAGAGACAACCCGTCACGAAAGCTTATCGCAGGACCGAATCTGTAACAATAAAATTGAAAAACAACGAAGTGAAAGTTATAAACACATGTTGTGTGAATTAATTGTTAAGAACAACCTAGAACCGGTTGGCTTGTTGAAGCTTCCTCACGAGGGAGGCGTGCTTGGATAGGATGGGGAGAGCATCGACGAGAGAGGCCGGCGTTAAGTGCAATGCCGAGCTCAAGAATCTCGTCGATAGGAGCGACGGTGACCCAGAACGCCAAGCGATCAAAGCTGACCTTTGCGTTCTGTACCGCGGGTAGGGCGGGCGGCCGCGACGGAGTAACGTTCGAAACGGGTTTCGATGCGCATTCCACGGCCTGAGGGGCCTTAGCTTGAGGGGAGCCCTTAGGGGGCTGGGGGCGGTGCCTCCAATTAAGGGGATCGGCCGCCGCTTTGGAACGGACTGAGCGGGGCGCCTTAGGGCACCCCCGATAGTTCGCCGTGTGGCCGGACTGGCCGCACAGGACGCAAGACGGATCTGTCGGGGTCTCAAGGGTGCGGGAGCACTCCTTGGTGGAGTGATCCTCTAGGCACTTAACGCACCTAGGTTTGGCGAAGCAATTATGTGCCGCATGACCATAGAGTTTGCAGCGGTGGCATTGACCGGGGTGACCTCTGTTGTGAGGTTTTTCAACTCGAATTTGCGAGAGGTCGCATACAGTGCGGGCCCCATTGCGAATTAGGGAGTTCCCAGCTGTGTTATTCGTGAGAATAACAAGCGCAAGGGGAAACTGTTTGCCTCGTTTGCTGTGCAACTTGTGCACGGACTCAACGGGGAAACCTTGAGATTTAAGATCCTCGGCGATAAGATCGTTCGATAGCTCGAACGGCACGCCCCTAAGGATAACGCGGGCTTTACGCTCTTCCGGGAGAGCGTAAGTATGATAGGAGAATTGCCTTTGAGTTAGCAGGGAAGTCAGGTTTCTGAAGTCGATCAGAGTACATGGCTCGATCTTAATGAAGGCACCAGTGTTGGTTGCCTTCTTGTAATTGATCTTGGGGACAGTCAGACCCCTCGAAAAGAGGGTCGAGACCTGTCCCCAAAGATGTTGATCCCGAAGGAAGACAGGGGGAGGGGGCTTAGAGCTCGGGGGAGGACCCTCGGGCTTGGAACGCAGGGCAACCTTGGGGCGCATTGCCGCCTTAGGGGCCGCTACTGCCTCGGGAGCCGCCGCAGGAGAGGGCGTGGGAGGAGCGGAATAAGCGGTATTCTTCTTTTTCCTATTAGAGGACTTTTTACCCCGGACTGGGGTGAATGGAGTATCATCCGTAACAGTGTCATCCGAGTGGGACGCACTGACGGGCGAAGCCTTGCGTTTAGATGCAGCGGATTTGGCGGAGGACTCGGCAGACTCGGATTCGGAAGATTCTGATTCGGAGATGCCGTCCATGTACTCTGAGGGGCCAGGAGACACCGTAGAGCGTTGGGACTGGGCATCGAAACCCGGGGGACCTGAAGGGTCTGAGCGGCCTGGGCCTGAGCGACTTGGGCCTGGGCGGCCACCAGCGAGCTCTGAAGCTACTGAATTGTGGCTTGAAAGCGTGCTTCTTGCACGTGAAATTGGGCAGTAAGAGCGGCCGTAGCCACCTCAACACGAGCGGCTACGCGCTCCTCTACAATTGCACCGAATTTAGCTCCGATATTCGGATCAATCTGGAATGGTGGAAGAGGCTTGTAGCCTGGATAGGGCTCCATGATGGAGTACCCTCTGAAAGGTTGACCGTGCCGATGAACGGCGAACGAACCTAACCTGACGAAAACCGATGCCGGTGAACGGCGGCGGAAAGCTGAAAAAGAGGACCCCCTCTTGCTCCTAATTCGTGCTCCTAATTCGAGGAGGCACCTAACCGTCCCCCTGGGAAAGGCCCAGTGCAATGGGTTCGGGTCTGCCGGATTTGTTGGCCCTGGAGAGCTAATAGCGTTCCGGGGCCACGCTAACGAGCTTCATTGTCACCGTAACTCGTTCAAACGCGGAACTCGGAAGTTTGTTTAAAGTTCGTCCTTTTCAGCACGAAACTCACTCAAACTTCCCAGTTGTATGATAGCGAAGTTCGCGAATGCGTCATTAGCACGCAAGTGGCGCCACTGCCGCAAAACGGCACTAATACGCGGCAATACCGACCGGAGAGCCTCGGAATCGATAAGCGGTAAAACGGAACGATAACGATAAGGGTCCTGCTGAGTCGACAAGTCCCTTATCGATAGAGACGGGGAGCACTGAACACACGATAAACACGGCCACTGCGCGCGAACGATGATAGCGAACTACTCCAAAAAAAGTGTGAAATCTATATATTTTGATTATTTATAAATAATTGCATACCTATAAATTTTCACTCTAGATATTTACGAAATTCATTTTAGCATTTTACATGCGCGAGCTAATTCACGCTGTGCCGCCATCTATTGGTGAGCATCTGTACTAAATATAACATAGAAAGCTTTGCATAATATTTACAATCTAAACACACCTTTCTAAATTTACATTAAACGAGAGAGATTATCCAAAAATAGCTTTCCAACTCAAAAAAAACACTATCCCAACGATTAAATACCTTCTACATTTCACTTTACTATGTATATGGTACCTCCATTGGGTCGGTCATGAAAATTTGAACAGGTCTCACCCAGACACATACCCTTTTCTAATGAACTCGTTAATATATTATAAAACACACACTAACATTAGGCTACGTAATTACCCTTCAAAAATAGAAAGGGAGATTGAACATTATACAAATGAACCAACGTTTTATTACGAGTAATATTTAAGTGTAGTACTAGAAGCGTAAATGTATAATGAGACTATGATCGAAATAACAGCCAGCAAAACAAACTGTTCAAAATAATTATAGGTTTAAATTCTAAGGAACGAAAAACTGTTATAATGTTATTTTTAGACTTGCCACATATTTTATTTCGGCTAAAAAGTATTTAAAAATCAGAATTACGATTATTTATTATTAAATTAAAACCTTGATTTGAGATAATAATCAGTGTTTTATTATTATTTGTTTAATTTTCAAAGCACACTTTTTACGTGACAAATGCCGTTTTTGAGAAATGCAAAACAAAATGGCGTCAATAGTCTGATTCTTTGTTGGCTTGCTTAAAACGAAAATCTAAAAGTGTGAAAAGGACAGCCTCATCTGGTATCGCATGTTAATCACATTCTGGAAAAATACGAAGTACAATCAGATTACAATATGAATTGCCATAACCATCAATATTTCAAAGGAAATAACTTCACAATACAATACAGACAAGTTATATAAATCATTGTCAGCTGTATAATAAATCATTCTCTTTTCAAAAAAGTGGAACTAAGCGATTAGAACGTTTTTCAGCTTTAAAAATTCTCAGAATGTATGGAAATATGGAATAGACATTTTAAAAATATCAAGTAACTTTTTTTGCAATTTTAGGGTAATGGCCAGTCATTGTACTGTGTGAAGGTTGAAAAAAAACAAGGTCGGTTGTAGGTAATTAAGAAACTTTGTGAATAATTTACTGGCTTAATATTGAAGCAGTCATCGACTTGTTGGGTTTTGTCAACGTATAAAAAGAAGCGCTTATGTCAATTATAAATCAATTTTAATGGTTCTGCTTTCATTGCTAGATTACGCTTTAAAGATCTTATACATTTTTTCAAAATCAATTTGGTGATGTTTGAAAAAGAAAGCAAAATAGGTCAACATATATGAGGATTTTAAAACAAGACCAATAAATTTTAAATTGCAAATTATATCTTACTATGCTATAATTATTTTTTTTGCTATAAAGCAATTTTTGCCAGTTAGGCTGCAAACCGGACGGCACCGCGTCGCGGCGCGGGCATCAACGCGGGGGATCCGGACCGTTCTCGACGCCAGCGGGCGTGAGAGCGATTTGTCGCGGCATACTAAAACAGTCAGCTAGGGTACATAGGTTTTATTTAAGGTTTTTTGTGGGCGATAGGATGAACCCTGTCACTGCAACAGTCTCTCTCAATCATTATAATACATCCAAATTCATGAAACGCGACATCACATGGTTTTATAAGCTCTGGTGTTCTGCCTACCCCAAAAGGGACTCAGATGTGAAGTTTTGTATGTATGAGTCTGAAAAGTATACTTCAATAAACTAATGCATTTTAAAAGTATTAAGAATTGTATCTTAAGAGGCAGTTACCTCGTGAGAACCACGCTAACACTTCAACAAGGCTATCCTCCTACGCCACAGCTTCGATTGACATAATTGGTATTCACATAACACATAACTCGACCTCTTCGCTCGCCGCTGATGACGGCGTTAGTAAAAACTTACATTCCTTGAACAGTTTGACGTCGATGAGCTCGTTGTCCAGCACAGCGCTGTTATTTTAGTTACGCGAATACCCTTGCTGAGTTTGCTTGGCAAGCGACCTTACTTTAAAATATGTTTGCCACCATAATCACAAACTTAAGCTAGGGCAGAGAGAATTACTAAAATAACAAACTATTAGACAGAATATGTTACAAATATTAATAATTACAGATATATAGATATATATATAGATTCATTATTTTAGATAAATAGATATTGATATTAAATCCGATGGCAAGTTACTGATTTATGTAAAAAAATATTTAAATACATGTGATTACAACAAGATACTTCAGATAGTAACCTTACAGGGACAAATATAAATTTTTCATTTGTTTTTTAAAGGAAGTTATGGTCTTTGCATTGTGAATATGGGATGGTACGGTATTCCATAAGATTGCCACATGCACTGTAAAGGATTTATGAAAGAACTTAGAGGAATGCAAAGGCATCGCTAAAAGCATGCTGTTTGACAATCGTAGATTCCTTTCGTGTGTTTCATGTCGAAAGTTGATACAATTATTTAAATACGTCGATACAACGATGATGTGTAGTCTCAATATTTTTTTGGAGAGCTCGTATCTTCAAAACCAGTGTGCTTTCATCTGCAACTGCTCCTCATCATCATTAATGTCTTTTTGTGGATGGAATTAGACACGAAAAAACCTTGAGCTACTTCAACATATAATATATGTTAGAACGAGCGGTTACCCGCAACTTTGTACGCGTATAAATTAAACAATCCTATATTTCCCGTGGAAATTCCGGAAATTCCTTTCATAATGCTATTAAACACACATTGAGGAACTTTTTTACCAAGTACCTCACCGAGGTACTCAAGGACTAAGGACCATGGGAATTCTGGATATCCTTCCATAATACAACCAGATACACATTGAAGAAAATTTTAATCGGTGAGCTCTAGGAATAAGATTTTTCATACAAAATAAAATAGTCCTATATCTCCCGTTCATAAACAATATGAAGAATTCTTAGTGCAACCCTGCACCCCTAAGAAATGTATATTCTAAATTTCAGCTCTCTACACCTAGTAGTTATGGCTATGCGTTGTCTGACAGTCACTCAGTCACTCAAGGGCTACGAGTAGGGAGTGGTCTCGTGTACCAAACTCAACAGGCTAAGCGCAATCCGTCGAGTCTTGTGGGTAATGCCAATGGCTATGCCGTGGGGTTCACTTAGAAAAAAGGCTAACTTCAAGATAAAACAGAGTAGAAATTGGTTAAAAGTCTGTTTCGTTAATTTTTAAAATAAACATGTAACATTACAAAGAAAAGTGTTAAACGCTAGTGAATTTTTTTAAATTTTAAGTATCAAAAACTTTATTACATTTTTCAACTCTAACCTGCAAAGCACCTTAACACAATGACTCTTTTCATATAAAACCGATGGAAGCGAGAAATCTTGGCACATAATGGGCAAAGTTTGACAACTTTCACCATCAATAATAGACACGTCCTACTTATAGTCTATGGATATGACAAGAAAGCTCTCTGCATATTTTTTATGAAGGGAAGTTCGTCTTTCTGTGAGCGAAATCGAGGCAGCGATGCCTGTAATTATAAGTAAGGATCTCTTTCAAACCAAAAGATTTATTGTCAAGCTTTACAATTTAACACCCTTCAAAAGAGGGTGTATCAATCTGCATTTGCATTATAAAAGGTATTATATTTTTCTTTATTATGACGTTTTTTAACCGAATTTAAAAAAGGAGGTTCTCAGTTGGACCTGGCACCGACTTCAAAAACTATGTAAATACCTACCTAGATAAATTGTTAATGTTCTTATTACATTCATTAATATTAATTAATTTTTGGCAGAAATTTACTATACGGGGTAGTAATATGGATGGAATAGAAACAGGAATAGGATGGCGTTTATAAAAATTATTTAAACATTTTTAGTGGGTTGGTTTTTTGAATGCGGTTCACTTTTTCCTAAAAAGAAATAATTAGTTTGCTTTCATTTTGGTTTTGGTTTTATTCAATTCAATTCAATTCAATCATTTTATGACTTTTTTTATGTATTTTTTGTAGTTACAGGGTTACTGGTAACAAATTTTTGATATATAACACTCTGTTTTCGATTCTGATCATAGTTATATTGTAAAAGTTTTCTTACCGCAATTCCCTATAATAAACAAAGAGTTCACGAATGCTTCACGGCTCGACGACCGTTCGTGAAGTTGTCTATACCGACCTACCAATTCTGTGTTGATAGCGCCGTGCGTACATCAATAGCAACCAGTGCAACCATGCGTTGTGTTATGAATACTTTAACTTTCGGTTAATTTTACTAAGTAAATAGTTAATATTTATTTTTTATTCTATTTTTTCTCTTCGTGTATGATCCTAAACTATCACGTCCTCGAATTTCGAAAGTGACCCACCAGTCACCCAGGTGTAAATTAAAGCTTTGTTATTAAATCTGTATTTTTTTGGGAAATAAGGTAGGTACCAGTCGGTCGGGGTCCAGGGCATGAGAGATGAAACCGACGAACGATTCGGGCAGTATCAAGCAAAGCCGCTTTTTGCATGCGTATTGCGGTTGACTTGTCTAGTTGTAGCATACATTGTTTTCTATGCCAAGGTCCTCGGTTCGAATCCCAGTAACGAAGGATATGGTTTGATGTACATAAATATGAGCAGCAAATCTTTTTTTCTCTTAAAAAGTATGTATGTTTTCATATTATAATATAATAATAAATTCATTTATTTCAGGCAATAATTACAATGAGATCTTAAAAATTGAAAACAGAGGCCCACAGAATAAATACCTTACAGTCTAACATATATATAAGATAAACAGATACATACCTTAAACTAGAATACATAAAAATACTTAAAACTACATTTGAAACTGTCGTAAAGTCGGCGACGTGTGACGCGAGTCATAAGATAGTCGTCCTCGAAATTTTCGGAATTGCTTAACTTTAATATTAATTAACACAAGTTGCTAAAGTAACTGTATTTAGGCTAGATTATCATACTCACATAAAACACCCCGATCAATGCAATCAAACGTGTTCATGTACTCACATATATGCACCGTTTTCGGGATCCGAACCCTCAACTATTGAAGCTTTGGGGCAGAAAATGTCACACCATCGCCACAGCGATCGGCATTGAATTTTTTTATGTATATCCTTTGAATGGATTCTGTTGACACAAAGTTGACTTGCACGCGAAAAAACAGTTACACCGTGTATAACTGTAACATCTTCAGGCAGGAGATCAGCCAGGAGACGTCCACTGCTGGACAAAGGCCACCCCAAGGGTCTCTTCGTCGCTCTGTGCCGTGCCGCTCTCATCCAGCGTTTATTTAGAGAAACTGGTAAAAACTCTGTACTCGATTCTGATCATAATTATGTAATAAAAGTAGTAACTAAATTCGAATGAAGGAGGGACAGGAATGAGGAGATTCGCAGGCGAACCAAAGTCACCGACATAGCCAAAAGGATTGCAGAGCTGAAGTGGCAATGGGCAGGGCACATAACTCGCAGAACAGATGGCTGGTGGTGCAGAAAAAATCTCGAGTGGCGGCCACGTACTGGGAGACGCAGCGTAGGCAGGCCCCCCGCACGATGGACCGACGACCTGGTCAAAGTCGCCGGTAAACGATGGATGAGGGCGGCGCGGGACTGAGTGACGTATAAGACCTTGGGGGAGGCCTATGTCCAGCAGTGGACGTCTACAGGCTATGGATGATGATGATGATGACCTTATTTTTCACCAGATTGCCCTATAAATAAATAAACAGGGATTACTACTCATTTGACGGCCAATTTGGCGATGGGGTAAACCTGTCTACCTCAGAGGTCAGTGGTTGCGGATTCGATTCCCGCATGGAACAAGAAAAAAAATGTTCCGTGTCTGGGTGTTTATGTATTTATATTTTAGGTTCCTCCCTAGTTTGCTACATGGTATCCCATAACACAATCTATGCTTACTTTGGGGCCATGTAGTTGGTGTGATTCTCTGGGGATTTTACTTATTTATTATTTCCCGACGAGCCATATCAGTCACCGCACACGGTAGTGTTCCCGCCACACACTGCCACTCGCTAAGTATCTATTGTGTTATGCTTATGTAATTATGCGTTGCGTGATGAATTTTTTAACTTTCGGTTTAGTTTACTCAGTTAATAATTAATATTTTTAATAATAAATAAATATTTTTGACACTTAAACAACATTATCTAGCTCAAATTAAGTTTCTTAAAGAACTTGTGCTATGGATACTAGATAACTGATATACTTAATAAATATATAAACATACATATTGAATAAATACATATTTTTTATTAGAATAAACTTAAATAAACATATAAACATCCATGACTTGACGGCTAATATCTGTGTTCATCACACCGATATCCGCCGCCGCCGGGATTCAAACCTAGGACCTCTGGCATAGAAGACAATGTATGTCATCACTACACCAGCCGGTCGTCAAATATTTAATTTTTATTTATTTTTTTCTTGTACATGTATCTCTTTCATGATCTCAAACTATCACGTCCTCAAATTTCAAAAGTGACCCACCAGTCACCCTGTACTGCGACCAGATCGTTGATCCACCTTGCGGAGTGCCTACCATTCTGCTTCTCCCAGTACGTGGCCGCCACTCGAAAACTTTACTGCCCCAACTTATACTTATAACAACTTTAATATTGCAGGGTAAAAGTGTCATTGTTATCTGTTCGTAAATATTACTTATTTTGATCTTGAAGTATGCAGCTTTGATTATTGCACGGTTTGGCAAAAACGCTCGTTCAGAGAATGCGTTTTCGACATCAGCTGTCAAGACCATGGCTTTTTCCTTTTTAATTTGAAATTAACTTTATTCAGTGAACTTAAGGAGGAGTTAGGAATGCATTTACTCACTGGCCGTGCTTTAATAATTAAAGTTTGATTGTTTGAGTTTCACTACAATTTGATAACGATAACTTACGTTGCAGATACCTGGCTACAGTTATCCGGTATAAACGTAGCGTGTATTTTGTATTTTCAAAAAGGTTTATAAGTGTAATAGATTTGAATCAATACAACTAAAACTATTGTAATTATTTTTGTACAATTGCCATTATTTACTTAAATGACAAGAATGTCCGTAAATATCCGTAAATGCCGTGTATAAACTTAAGTGAATAAAGTAATAATATTAATAGTATAACATCGTTCATAAGAAGTAATTTCGATTACCAGTAATAAAAAAAACACAAAAACCCTACCCACCGCAGCAGTTACCGTTACAAATAGTAATCTTTTTCCTTCCAGAATATTGGCCGAAATTCCGAAATTTTTGGTAACATAAAAAATGGAAGATCAAGGAAATTAGAAAAAAGGGAACTGTAAGGTGACAAGGGACACCAAAGGTATTCGCCCGAGACATTTTGGGATTTTGCCCTTCAAAGTCACGAAATACTCTTTTGGGGTATGCACGGAAGAGGGTACAACACTTTTTAATTTAAACACAATGATAGCGTTTTATTAATACTAGCTAACCGGGCTTCGTATAGGTTGATTTTTATGTGACAACCGACCCTATAATAGGTTACAAAAAGGTTGTTTTGTTATTTTCTGTCACATTTTCAGTCGCACTATTACTGGCTGATAAATAAATGCCTAATTGGGAATTACACAGATTATACAACGCAGATATATGTATGATGTACTTGGGTATATAGAGAAATAAATGTATTTAAAAAAAAAGACGTGTGGCACTCGGAGACTGCCGCGGTAAAGCTATTGCATAGCATTTTTTATCAACTTATGCAATTATAATTATTTATTTATTTTATTAATGCAGTAATGTTTGATCTAATATGAAGTTCCACAAGTTCCTAGTAGATGACGCTGATTGTTTATTAAAGCCCGCATGTAAAGTTATGAAATCAAAGTATCACCGCCTGTGACGGTCGGAGTGGGGGATGCTAGGTTTTTTTCGTTACGGAATTTCTGGATTCGGTCCCCACGCTCAAGGCCCGATAGCTATGCAATAGCTTAAAACCATTTGTTCTCTCTATAGTACCTCATTCAGTATGATTGACATTTTATACAGGTTTTCCTGACGGATGATGACCACCCTAGAAAGGCTCAACTGACTGACGATTGAACTTCTGTTCCATTTAATTTGATGTAGTAGATGTATTTGATGTTTGATTAGACTTTGATATAACTTCAACGAAGTTGTGACAAAACTTAGATTGCTGGAATTTACGTGAAGCACACTACTCGTTTTAAGGCACCCACGCTCGCAAATGTGACATCAGAAGATGTAAACTTTTCCAAAGTTCATTCCCGTTGAGTTTACCACTTGCCTAAGCAATTTATACTGTCTTTAATTAATTGTAAACTGGCAGTTCTGCAAGATTTTACATACGATACTTGGCTGTGTTCAGGGCAACGGAAGCTGTGATAACTTTCAACTTTATAAAACTTTCGGATAATAAGTTGATAGTCGTTTATAGTTACTGTAATTTTATGGAGATCTGTAGGCAATGTCCATAGCTGAGTGAGAGTGTCTCAATCTACGCATAGATCACTGATTATACCACTAAATCGGTACCGTTCACTTTGTTTTTTTTTTGTTTTTCCGCCAAGGAAAATTCCTTGGCACCCACTAAAGCAAGCTCTAGCAGGAGGAGGATGAATCCTGTTACGGACGAAAGGGAATTCTATAATCTGCGGTCCCCAGTAGCTAACAGATGTAGAGTGCCCAGATAGTGTGGGGACCGCAAGACGAGACTCCTCAGACGACGAGACGACGAGACTCCTCAGAACACTTGAGTATACCCACTAAACATCCCCCCTTTAAGACCCGCCTTGATAAAGACCACTGATCATTATCGGAGCGACAGCCAATCGGTTGATAGAGGCTGCGCAGGCATGCACTTTGTTTATTACAGGAAAAAATATCTATTTTATTTATAGCAGTTTATGCGCAATTTAATAGACAATCAGTGCCATCGTTACGTGGAACTAAACAAAGACAACCATAAACAATCACAGTGAGTGAGAGAGGATGTGAAATCGTTTTGTGGTGGTTTTAGAAACCAGCTTGCTTAGTCTCTATGGTGAAAGTGAAAGTGTGGTAAAAGTTGTCTAAAGGCAACTAGATACGCCACCCGTGAGGTCACGGGTTCGATTCCTGCACGGAACAAGAGAAAAAAATAAAGTCCGGGTCTGGAACTCCGTTTATCTATAAATTTATATTCTAGGTTCCCTAGTTCACTACATGGTATTTCATAAAACAAGCTTTGCTTACTTTGAGGGCACGTAGTTAGAGTGATTGTCTGGGGATCATATTGCACATATATGAACCGGTATGTATTTATGAATGCTAGTCGTGACACTTGGAAATTTAGTATTCGGTATTTCTGTGTAGTTACAAGCGCCCACTTGTAACAATACAGGTATATGCTTGTCGGAACCGACTGTGGGTTAAACGCAAAGACAGATTTTAACTAAAAGCTTTAAATTGGTTTATTTCCAAACAAACATATACATGTAAAAACTTGGCAAATACTGCTTTATAAGCATCCTACGGGCGCTGGAACAAAAGCATAACTTTGTTTCAAACAAATTATCGTAGCCTCTCTCCACCTGGATTCGGAAAAGTTTTGTAAATGAGATATAAATATTTATTTAGTTATCAGCATGGAAGAGAGACAGAAAGATAAAGTTAAAAGCGAGATAGCAAATAACTTTTGCAAATGAATTGATTAATGTCGATTAGTTTTTGATCCCGATGGGATTTGTTGTTTAAATATCTCTGTTACTCCTGAAGAATGTTTTGTTTTTACATAATCAGTATGGTTTTTTTATCTGCCACGCTATTTGTTGGATACTATGAACACTATTGCAGTATACGTACATCAATGAAAAACCTATTCACACGACGCTTAAATGACTAATGAAATGTTTAGAAACCATATAAAATCTGGTTCTGATTCAAATCCAATCATGGCGCACGAACAAGTACTTTAACTAATGGAAAGAAACAAAAGGGGAAATCATTCAACATTTATTTTTAATTATTCACAATCCTCTATTTTTCCTACATCATATGAAAGGAAAAGTCTCTGTATTTGTTCAACGCATTTTTTTAAAACGACTGAATATGATACATCTATTTAGATCACAAATTATCTGAGTCTGAGTCATCGCTGTTTTGGACAGCGTAGTCCATAAAAATATAAATTTAAGATTAGATCGAATGCTAAGCTGGCAAGTTCTTCTATAAAATCTTATCTTTAAAAACCACTTTAATTTTCTACATTCTCATACATGTTAGACCTCTTAACAGTACATACTTAAAACTTTACGTAGTTGAGATCTTAAAATACAGTGTAGTCAGTTGAAAATAAACAAAACGTGACAAAGTATAAGTTACAGTTTAGCATACACAGCAAGTATACAAATGTAAGTTGGTTCAAGACTCATATTGGAATAGTTCGACCATTCATTATGCGTCGTATCTATGAGCTGATTGAGTGAAGAAACTTTAACAAGTATTGGTGAGCTCGGACTTTGCTTTGATGTCAAAGTTTCGCAGGGACATTTTGATTGACAAACTTAGTATGTTTGGTTATTGGCGTTATTTGTTAAGTATTAGAACTTCTGAGAAAACTGTTCTCTTAGTTTTGTAAGAATTTAGAATCGAAAGCTTATATTTAAATTGTCAGAGCTTTATTTACCAAAAATTAAAACTAAGCAGGTTTATAGCCTACCTCATAAGGGATACAAGCGTAAAGTTATGTAAGTATCTAGATCAGGCAATAAATAATACAGCCTAAGGCTGCATTTCCAAGAGTAAGGTGGTATTGATTGATTGGGCAAAAATACAATTCTGCATTAACGAAAATACACAAAACAGTTATTCAAGCGTGCTAATGTCACAGTCACGTTAAGTGAATAAAATTCATAAATTCCATACTCCTTTATCATAAAATAATATTTATATTATTAATATTTCTCTAAAACTTATGAACTTGCTTCCATGCTGGACTGGGAGTGAAAGAGAAACATAGAATGTGCCAGCTGCTTCTCTTCCCGGGCATACTGTAAAAGTCAGTTAAGGGACGGAGGTTTTACTGGCGTTTTTGTGGGCGATAGGTTGACCCCCTGTCACTGCAATAGTCTCTCCATCAAAGGTCTTGTTATTCCAAAGTAAATTCGAATCGATATTCCAGTAAATTGTATGCTGCTTTTAAATAATGTTAAATTGGGATATGCTGACTTATGGTCCAAACAGAACAATTAGTGTGACAGTGATTGTATGTATTATTACTATCGTAAACATACATAATGTTTTCATAAATATATTGCGATGCAAGGGTGAAGGAAACAATATCTTTAAAGACTTAAAAGTCTTAAATAAATAAAACCCCCAGAAAATCACGCCAACTACATGGCCTCAAAGTAAGCTGAGCTTGTGTTATGAGATACCATGTAGTAATCTGGAGGGAACCTACAATATAAATACATATATAGATAAACGCCCAGACCAGGGCTTTTCTTTTTCCGTGCGGGAATCACCGTGCATCCCGCAACCACTCCCACGTCCCGATCCCACGTTGCAATAAAGAATCTAATGATCGAAGAAAAACATTATTATCTTTTAGATTCAACCTGGTTTCATCAAGATTTAAGTTAAAATTGCCTTGTTGTACATTCAATGCAGATGTATATTTAGTTATTGTTAATTACGTCGTCGTCAGAAAACAATATCTATATCTCATGGCTATTTTGTTTAGCTTTTTAGGGTCGTTTTATAACTCCCATTGTAAAAAATAGTTTATTTTCAAAATGGTGTAAAAGAAACCATTTGTAGTGAATCACAATAATTTCTTGGAAATAACATTTACCTCATGAATTTATATTTACAAAGATAGCTAAAATATGATATTGGAAGTGTGAAGTGTTTTCTGAAGTTATTTCGATTATATTAATATGGAATAAATGTTTACCTAATTTTGATATAGTTTAATGGTTAGATAATTTAGAACAAATTGTCGAACACTTTCTGGATATGTTATAGTTAAGATATTTTCGAAAATAAAATCGAAAATCAAAATCAAAAAGTTTTATTCATCTTAGGAATTTCACAAAACACTTGATGAAGTCAGTCATCACTAGTGATCGGAATAGGTAGAGTATATTTACCTAAACTTCCAGGAACAGAGACAGAAAATGGAGACTTCCTACGACAACATTTTTTTCGGGACATTTTCCGGGACATCACATTAAAGAATGTTATTAATGCAGTAAAATAATTGAATTCAATCCCTAGTTGTGTTTACTATCTTTAAGTATAAATAAAAGAAGCAATATATTTAAAAAACATTTTTTATTGTAACAATTTTCATATAAATCAATGTAATTTACAAAATTGTATACACAGAAAATTTTTAAAAATGTTGCTAGGTGAACGTACTCATGAAATGAAGAACTTTTTCTATAAGACCAACTTTCCTATTTGAGAAAAATCAGCTGTTCCATACATTTTGGACGAGTAGGTATGTACTTTCTGTATGAAACAGCAGATTTTAGCGCTTCGAGTAGGAAAGTTGGTCCCATAGAAACAGTTGTTTGTATTCATGAGTACTTTCATCTTGTTAAGTTAACAAAATTAAAAAACATCACTCACCCAATCACAAATCAATCTGGGTAAACAAAAATGTATTCAAATATGGTGTATATTTGAATATATTTTTGTTGAATACATTTCCTAACTTTGATGCTAACATATTTTAAATAATATAGCAATATATATTTAAATAAATATAGCTATATTATCTAGTTTAGTTTATTATGCCATTTAGATGGGTCAGTATGGGCAAGTCTGAAACTATAAGACATACAAAGAAACCATGTCATCGCTTTTAGTGACAAGAAAAACTACACGTACGGATAAAAAGATGTACTTAGTTCGGGAATCAAACCCGGTCGTATTGGAGAAAAAACTAAATTGCGTACCCTACATGCTTTTTAGACCATAAAGTCATGTAAAATCAATAGCTAAATTTGCAACCACTACAAGTTCTTCCAATGCACAAATATTATCTACTTAATTAATGTGATATTTGCCGAGTGTCGGGTGAACCAACAATCAAATTTAGCATTTATTTTTCTTGTACTGGTTTTGAATACAAAGAAATGTTAAGAATAAGTATGACATTAGCTTACCTTAATATTTGGTACACTTGCAGTATCCAGTAACCGTTTAAATCCAATCAAAGCGTAGTCTTGTCCGAATTCAGCCAGGTAGTCAGGTAAAGCAGATGAAATTCCAGTAAACAAGCCAAGGTAAAAAGTTACGGATCCACAATATAAAATACTGCTTTGCTATTGTCCTATGCTTATAAAAAGAATAGCAAACGCGACAACTGCTTTCTCTATTACTGAGTTACAAAAAAAATGCGACGACTGTAATCTCTATCTCTTTCACACAAACATGTTGTCGTTTACTTAGAAATATTAAATGTTTTTAAAAACAATAAAAATTGAGTAGTTTACGTGTAGACTAAGTATTTGGGTTCAGTTAAGAAATTAGTATGTATAAAAACTGTTACAATATTATTTTTGTATTTGTACTTAAAGATAGTGTTGAACACGAGTAGGGATGAATTCAATTATTTTACTGCATTAATATCAGTTTTTAATTTGATGTCCCGGAAAAAGTCCCGAAAAAAATGTTGTGGTAGGAAGTCTCCATTTTCTGTCTCTGTTCCTGGAAGTTTAGGTAAATATACTCTACCTATTCCGATCACTGGTCATCACATACTTCGGCTTTAACTAGTTGTTGATAGTTGTTAAATAAGATATTACAGTAGACCAAGAGACAAAAAAAGCCGGCGGAAAAAAACAATTGGCACTCTTTTTTAGTCAGAATTATCAAATTAATACAAATAGGCACAGCACAAATTCACCGTGATATGAAAAAACAACAAACACAAGACAGCTAATTGTGAGAGCCAATGTCATGCCACAACCAAATTGCTTACATAGTAGGTGCAATGAGCTATGGAGCTATGCACAATTCGAATATGACAAACTGGGACCAGAGTATTTGAACAAGAATGGAATAAAATAGTCATAGTATCATTAGCAATATGACATATGACAATGTATATATATTATTGCTCATGACTGTACGCCCATTCATAAAACCGACCCAGTTTAATTTAAACCTTCTAAATTCTATCACAGGCATGAATTCAAAAGTTTGAGTGACCTTTTATTCCGTAGTAGTGGGGCTTCCTAATTATATAATTTGCGGAGGCACTAAGACATAATTCAATAAGAGTTGATACATGATTTTCGCATTAGTGCCTTAGTATCTTCGAATTTATTTAGGAGTTTTGGATTATGTTTGGGGACTTACTTATAAAACCGATGAAAATATTGATTAACCTAACCTACAGAGCTTCGGTTTATACTTATTTCTTGATGTTAAGGGTAATAAAAGAACAGCGCTGCATAACCTGCATAAGAATATTTCTTTCTTTAATTTCATCATTTTTTACCATCATTTGAGGGCAAATGGAAACTAATAAAAATAAATTAAGTACTTTAATAGACGAAGTAAGAATTCCTTAGTCTCCGCCTACCCCAAAGGAAGACAGGCGTGATTTTATGTATGTATGTACGTACTAAGAATTGAGTTATCTTAAAATATTCCTTGAAAACTCGAAATGTAAAAAGGTTGAAAGCTTTTTCTTCGTTTTCGTCAAAACGGTAAAGACGGAGCCTATAACGTTATCACTACCGAAATACACTTTGAAAAAAGCGGCTTAAAAGGTAGAAGTTTGTATGGCAATATTGCGTAGGTCCCAGAGGAAATTGAAACTGAATCCAATATCTCGGGATCAAGAGTTATTTTTGAGGCATATTTTAGCACAATCCATCAGTCGAAACGTTTGAGCATGATGAAGTTACAAAAATCCATCTTTTGAAACTTTCACTTCTGCATTACAGAAGTTTTATGACATACCTACAAAAACGTATATTGAAAATTCTGTTAAAGGTTTTAAATAATACGTCAGAAACAAAGCTTAATACGCATTATTACTTATTCATTATTTTCACACTTTGCAGCCTCAGGCTTGCTGAAAGAAATTCCTGGTTGAAATTAACTTTGCTTTTGTAGATGTAATCATCTAGGCTGGATATAGATAACGACTCCTGAATATGATTTTGCCTTTTTTATTCATTTTTGAATTTTCCCTTCCATTCTGGACTGGGAGCGATCAAGAAACATAGTTTTTTTTTTTTTTTTTATAAATTATGGATGGGACGTTTGTCTTCCATGACACCTGATGTTAAGTGAACATGAAGACTAAGGTGGTACACGTCCATCCACGAGAAACCTATTCACTCGACGCTTAAAAGTACTAGGACTATATTGGTCAGGGAAAATAGACGCAGGCAGTTCATTCCAAACCTTGGCGACCCGTATCAAAAAGGAACTGTCAAAGCGCTTAGTTCGACTTTTCGGAATATCTACCACATACGGATGGAAGTTCTGTCTGCGTCTAGTAGTCCGATGGTAAAAGGGTGAGGGTTCAATTTGTTCAAACAGAGCACTGGCGCACTCACCAAAATGTATCCTGTAGTACACGGTTAGACACGCAACCTTACGACGATGCTCTAAGGTCTGCAGTTTTTTGGTTGTAAGGTCGACGTCGTTAATAAGTTTACGGGCTCTTCGGTCAACGGAGTCCAGCGCTTCTAGTTGATACTTGGCTGAACCATCCCAAAGATGACTGCAGTATTCCATGCATGATCGCACTTGAGCTGTGTATAAGTTTAGAAGCTGTGCAGTGCCGAAGTACCGCCGCACCTTCGAGATGATTCCCAACTTTTTCGAAGCTACTTGAGCCATGGACACAATTTGTTGACCGAAGTTCAAACTGGATGTTACAGTTACGCCTAAAAGCCCTAGATGGTCAGTGATGGGGACAGATACATTTTGGAAAGTGGGCGTAAATGTGAAGGTGCTCTTTTTTGCGGAGAATAGACACGCCTGAGTTTTGGACGCGTTGAATTTGACCAAATTCGACTCACCCCAATCGGATACTTTTCGTAAGGTCAAATCAACGCGCTCAATCATTGACTTTCTCAAACTCTGGATTTCACGGGGGCTCGCTCGCTCTATCTCTCTACAACAGTGCTGTCATCAGCATAACCAATAATGCCCGGTGTTAAAAGGTCATTAATGTGCAGCAAGAATAATGTTGCAGAGAGAACAGATCCCTGAGGTACCCCGGCATTAATTGCCATTTGGTCGGAGGAGTAGCCATCTAAGACTACTCGAATTGACCGTTCCCTCAGAAAATCAGATATCCAGTCGCAGAGCCTAATCGGTATGCCATATGCTGGAAGCTTACTTAAGAGACCATCATGCCAGACCCTGTCAAAGGCCTTGGAAATGTCTAAGGATACAGCTATTGCTTCACCATGACCCTCCAAGGCCTCACTCCATAAGTGAGTGGCATACACGAGAAGATCGCCGGTCGAGCGTCCGTTGCGGAAACCATATTGGCTATCGCTTAGGAGCTCGTTGGTCTCGAGGTATGCCAGGAGTCGATTATTCAATACACGTTCCATGACTTTGCAAAGTATGGAGGTGATTGAAATTGGTCGATAGTTGACAAAATCGGCACGGCTTCCCTTCTTCGGTATTGGCTGTACGTTAGCAAGCTTCCAGGACTTGGGGACCTTACCCGATTCCAATGAAAGTCGAAAGAGGCGCGTCAAAACGGGAGACAACTCAGCTGCGCAGCGTTTAAGGACCACTGCAGGAATACCGTCTGGACCACTAGCTTTGTTCTCGTCTAGGTGCAGCAAGCATTTAAGAACCTCCTTTTGGCGAATGTGAACGGTACCCATTGTAGGTCCGAACTGAGGTAATTGGGGTGGGATTTTTCCTTGGCAATCTAGACGAGAATTTTCCGCAAAGATACTAGCAAATAAATCTGCTTTCTCCTTAGCAGTATGGGCCAGAGAACCATCGGGTTTCCTCAGTGGTGGCAGCGACGGGCGACAAAAGTTCGTTTCGACCGACTTGGCAAGGGACCAGAAAGCTTTACTTCCCGAAGGGTATGCTGCTATTCTGTCTCCGATACGGCCTATGTGGGCAAAACGAGCTCTTTTGATCACCTTTTTGCAGGACTTGGCGGCAGCGTTGTATATTTTCTTAAGTTCATGCGAATCCAGGGCTTTGCTTCTGCGAGCATTTGCCCAGGCTTTGTATGCTTCCCGCTTTCGCTTTTCAGCGGCAAGGCAAGCACTATTAAACCATGGGCAAGCTTTGGTTTCAAGGGATAGGTCAGCGTGGGGAATGAAGTACTCCATTGCTTGAACTATCACACTTGAGACAGCATCAGCGCAGCACGATGGATCGGTTGATGTAAAACAAGTTTGCCGCCATGGATAAGATGCGAAGAAATGTCGCATTTCATCCCAATCTGCTGACTTGTAACGCCATACTCGCCTGGAGCCTTTTGGGCGGGTGTCAGGTGGCGAGTACAGCGATACAGATTTCACCATACAGTGATCGGATGTCCCTAAAGGAGCAGTGACGGACACCGAGTATCTGTCAGTATCGGTTGTCAGCAGAAGGTCCAAGCAATACGCAGTATGGCCAGCAACGTCGGGGATGCGCGTAGGCTCGTTAACAAGCTGTGAGAGACCATAAGTCAGCAAAAACTTAAAAGCCTCTCTGCCAGCATGGTCAGTGTCCTGATACGGGTATAACCACTGCCCGTGGTGAGCATTAAAATCCCCCAGAAACACCAACTGCGCCGTGGGAAAACGTTGCTGAATCTTATCTGCTGCATTGCCAAGGTATTCCATAAGCCTCGTTGTCTCCCGATCTCCGCTATGTGAACGATAGATACAGGCGTAAACCACTTGGTCTAGGCCAGTATCTATGTGAACCCACATGACTGAAAGGTCCGGCACTTCCAAGTAACGGAGACGCTGATAACAGATCGCGTCACTGGCATACATGCACACCCCGGCGTGCGGGCGGAAAAGAGACTCCAGGATATAGCCTGGGTAACCAAGGTATGCCGAGTCTGACGGATCGCAGATCTGCGTCTCCGTTAGAAAGAGTAGGTGAGGTCTCTCCGTCTCAAGATGGTGGTGGACATCATTCAGATTGGAGTGCACTCCTCGGATGTTACAGAAGTGCACTTTAAGGGAGAGGAAGTGCAACCGCTGTTGAACCGTACTCTTTTTAGGACCTTTCATTGTGAATTGGTAGTGGAGTGAATAGGGAGGAGAATAGAAGTTGAGTGAAGCGCTGCAAATGGAACCAAGCAACTCGTAGGGAACAACGCACCATTAGGAAACTCGCCTGGAGACTGCGGGGACGCCCGAACCCCCCCGAGGTCGCCATCGGGTCCTCTCCAACCGGTCGCCAACCGGCACGATGGAGCCTCCCGGGATTTTTCGCGAGGTGGCGGGGCAGCCTTTCTCATGTGGCTGGCATGCTACTTGGGCCCCCTACTACCTGCGGTCGGCCAGCGGTGCACCGTGCTTTGGATCCCGCTACCCTCCAAAGCGAGTTACCCGGTGAGTCACTATCCTACGAGTTGAAAACAGTTCTTCAATGCAGCACGATTACTCAGACCTACCCTCCTAAATGTCTACACTAAACAACATGCCGGAACGCGACTAAGTCACTTGGCGGCATGGTTTTGTCTAGTGGGTGGTGACAAGCCGCGGCCGAAGCCTACCACCAGATGATACCGCTCGTTTAGCGCCACCCAGGGACCACGTACAAGGCATCGAGGGCTAAACCTTGCGGACGCGAGCAGTTTTCAGTCCCCAAAAATGTATGCCAACTGCTTCTCTTCCCGGGCATACTGTAAAAGTCAGTTGAGGGACAGAGGTTATATTGGAGGCTTTTTTTGTGGGCGATAGCCCGACCCCCTGTCACTGCAATAGTCTCTCTCCATCATTATAATGCCTCCAAATTCGTCAAATGTGACATCAGATGGTTTTATAACCTCTAGTGTTCTGCCTAACCCGTAATGCTTAGGCTACACTACCGTGATATGCCAATAATTATTGCCATAACTTAAACAACACCTCCGTGTAACCACGATTTACGGCCATAATTTTACAATGCCAATCAATATGGCAAATGGCGGTAAGCAATAGCTCCGGCGGCGGTCTTTTTTCGCACATCAAAGAAGATTACCGCAGTAATTATTGCGTTTGTGGCCACACTACCGTTTTTCCAGTGTGCAATATGAGCTCACCGGCGACGCACGTATCGACCGACATGGAGTGGTCAAATGAAAAAGCGCTCGAGTTTTTAGAATTATTCCAATCCGAACCGTCTCTTTGGGATACCTTTTTTTGTCTTCTTTTAGCTTTGTTGCAATTTAAAAGATTCATGTAAAAATAATTGGCACTCATAAAACACAACACCGCTGCAGCTTCGACCTCCATCTTGAAAAAGTGATATTTTCCCCCAAATTTATTGACATATCATGCAGTTTAAACGGTAATTTAATGCCATAATTATTGCCGGTAGACGGTAAGCTAGTGTGGCCGTAGTATAACCAGACCTATTCATGCAGTAATTTAAACGGTAATTTAATGCCATAATTACTGCCGGTAGACGGTAAGGTAGTGTGGCCTCAGTATTAGGGATACAGGCGTGAAGTTATGCTTATGCTATTTTATTTTTCAGTAATGTACTATTTAATTTAATTTTATTTGGAAAATAAACTGTGATACAATAACATACAAATAACAAGAACAATCACTACACACCATTTAAATGTTTTCGCATGTTTTTACTGCAATTTTATGCATTCACGGGTTTCTTACCACGATTTACAATTTTTATTTTGCGTGTAAATCGTGGTAAGAATCCCGTGAATTCATAAAATTGCAGTAAAAACAACCGCGATTGTTTAAAAAAGATATATCATTCTTGTTAATCGCATTTCACATTTACGGACCCCTTGGTTTTCATGTAAAGGTCTGTTGAAACAGCGAAACGTTAAGGAAAATTTTAAAATATAATTATTTTAAAAGGATTTCATTTAACAAACTAACACAAAGAAAAGACCAAATATTTCAGACCTTGTTATAAACAACATTTTGTAACTATCTCCACATTATAAACACAGAACTGAAATTCACTACTCACATCATTATTTGGATAATTTCCGTATTCCGTAACAGATTTAGCAAAAAAAATATTCTCTAACATATTTCATATACGTCAGCTTATTCCACATTAATCATAATTAGTGAAGAGTCTAAAGTTGGACAAAAAATGTCCGTAACATTACCTACCCGCGCCGGCTCGTGCCCATGTCAAACTACTACTGTGGGTTAAATTAAAAGAGTTGAATGAAAATTAAAACTTTGTATTCACAGTAGATATTATGCTTATACACTTTGTGAACGTCAAACGCTGGATGAGGGCGGCGCGGGTCCGGGCAACATGAATCCTGAGGGAGGTCTCCGTTCAGAAGTGTGCGTCTCTCGGCTCATGAAGATAATGGTCGCCCATTATCCACCAATGTCTTGGTGTTGACTACTACTACTTCTTCAGTTTAAAAAAAAAACAAAATGAAAGTAGAACCCTAGGTAGACCGAGAGGAAAACAACCGGCGGAAAAAAAACTCTCTGCACATAGCATATACAAGGTGTTCCAGTTGATTTCCCATAACTTTGAGGTTGTGTTCCTTACTTTTGCTTGGTGGTAGGATCCCTTCTGGGTCCGACTGGCTAGCGACCACCCTTTATATAAAGTCTGCCGCCAAATGTTACCGCTCCGGCGGTAATGTGTTCCGGCAATATTGTATAAAGAGCCAGTTCCTTCCTAAACCCGTGTGCTTTCATCTTCGACCTCATCGTCACTTACCATCAGGTGAGATTGAGGTCAAACGCGGGTTTAGTCACTTATTAAAAAAAAAAAAAAAAAACTTAAAAAAATATACTTTTTGCCAAAGAATATGTGGTTTAAAAATGCATACATTCCAAGATATCATCAATCTTAATAAAATGAGTTCATAAATTATCATCCACGTAAAATCTCTGTAACATTAATTCAATAGACGCGTGTCACTGAAGCCATACAATAAACAAGAAAAACATTTTAAACGTTGAGAAACTCTACCTGTGCAAAGTAATAAAAAGGGATAGAAATGCCACGTTGTCATAAAGGTGTTTTACATAAGATGTTTTGACTTAATTGAATTAATTTGTATGAAAAATAAAATTATTCACATTTTATTTGATGCTATTACATGGTCCCATTAATACCCTAGAGTTATGGGAAATCAACAGGAACACCTTGTATAGCTAACAAAAACATGGTTAGCTATGCTATTGCTCATCTCCTTGTCTGCAACTTGATTCTTTTTTTTAATCAAAAGCCCGCCTCTGATCTCTATCTTACCTGATGGTAAGTGAAAATAAGGTAGAAGATTAAAGAACTGGCCCTTCCTAAAATGTTGCCTGAACCCATCACCGCAGGAACGGTAATATTTGGTGGCAAATTATATAAAAGTTAGTTGCTAGCCAGTTGGAAACTGACGGGATCCTACCACCAAGTAAGGGTCACTTGGACTAAATAGTCTTCCATAACCAACCCTCCATACACAAATGTTCTGGTAATAATCTTATCTAGAAAAAAGTTTGTTTAACGGTCTCTTTGGCGCAGTGTGAGTGTTTGTCTTTAGCGGGAGTCTTGGAGTATTACATAATAAGACATAATAAGCCTTTTTTGGAAGACACGACTCTTAAGTCCTTCAGAATTTGGAGTCTTTTGTAAAAAGATTTGAGTCCTGCGAAAAAGAACTTCAAGACTGAGTCTTTTTAAGAGATCCTCCATATTGTTTAGAAACAAAACAGTTTAATAAAACACAACTTTAACTTTAAGGTCAATTTCATTTCATTTTTTTCACCAGACTAAAGTGAGTCTCGTAAATTGTTTTCGCAGGTTACGTACCAACAAGATGACAATAGTAAGCTGTTTTTTAACAGTGGTGCAAACACCGCACAACATTGTATAAAACAATACACTAACTCATGTTCATAACTCAGTGTAGCTCAAAGAACTAAAGGGACTCAAAAAGACTCAAAAGACTTGGACTCAATGTGACTAACGAGTCCTAGTCTCGAAAAATTACTCAAGTCTCGAAATGAAGACTAAAAGACTCGAGTTTATTATAACTCTAGGTCCTGCGTCCCAGGTAGGCCAGCTAAAGTGCGGCCGTTGCGAGAATGCGTTCCTGACAGCTGTCAAAATCATAGCTTTTTTAACTTTCAAATCGGAAATAAACTTAATCAGTGGACATAAGGAGTTGTCAGGAACGCATTCTCGCAACGGCCGCACTTTAAGGGAACGATTTTTTCTAAACAGGCTCGGTTTAAGGGTGTTTCCTAGTTCTGCCTTGTCTTTTCCATAACACAAGCTTGCTAAGCACGCCCCCTTCCACCCGCTCCGCAGAATAACTCATACAGGGTTGATTTGAATTTCCTTCCTTTATTTCTATAAATGATACTCGTTGTGTAAAAAAAATTTGGCCGGTGACTACAAATCAACCCTGTATACTCAATTTTCATACTCGTCCTCAAATTACTTAAAATTAATTAACTTAGAATTAAGTTTGATTTCAAACGAAAGATTCTATTAAATTTAAAACTTGAAAACAAATATAAAAAAACATAAAAAACGATTAGTAACCGCAGGGTCTGTAAAATTACCAAAAGATCAAAGTAAATAATCAACGAATGCAGAGCATTAAAAAAACCGACTTCACGTCAAATCTTTGGCCGAGTTATAATGTCATAACTTAAACATTCTCCGAAATCATACACTTGTTTGAAAAATTTGAAATTTTTAATGAAGTACTTAACCGATTTAGATGAAATTTATATGGGAGCAACTATGAAGTATTTTTATTTTATTTTTATTTTTATTTTCTCTATCATATGAAAGAACTTTTAAAATCGATTCATAACAGTCCGAAATATCGTGAAACAAAGACACAAAATCAAATTAAAAAAAACATACGGACGAATTGAGAACCTCCTCCTTTTTTGGAAGTCGGTTCAAAAGAATAGTAAATACGTGATGAAATCCACTCAAAAGGTTTTTAATTGAATAGAATAAAACGTGAAACTTGATAACAATATATTTGTTGATTTGTTTACATTATAGACCCACACTGCGCCAATAATTCGTACTAACTTATCTCAACGGTAGAAAATTAACTCTTACCGCCAGTCTCTCATAAATTGGTTCAGCAATTTGACAAACCAGAACTCAGTACATTAATCTCTGCTCAACTCAGATTTGGTAAAGTTAGTAACAATTTTGTAGCAAAATCGGAAACAATTTGCGAACAACAACAAGGCTCATAATTTTAGACTTCCCACCTTTAGTCCCATTGTTTTTGATCTCAGATTATTCAGAGAAGCATTAACAATCGTTTATGTAATCCAACATTGATTTTGTGCTAATTTTGTTCAGTAATTGTAGTATGTTGGTTAATTGGAGATTTATTCACAGGAGGTGCCCAAAAGCGGGAATTTATTTTTTGATCTACTATGACAACCACACGGAACAAGAAAAAAATGCTCCGTTTCTGGGTGTTTATGTATTTATATTCTAGGTTACTAGGGTAGTTCGCTACTTGGTATCCTATAAAACAAGCTATGCTTACTATGGGGCCATGTAGTTGGTGTGTATTTCAATTATTTAATCTTACTTATATTATAAATGCGAAACTTTGGAAACTTTGTTCTGCAATCACGGCAGAACGACCCAATGGCTTTGGATGAAATTTGTCAAGTGATAGTGTACAATCTGAAAATGCAGATAAGCTTCTTTTCATCCCAACATTCTCACGGCATAAGAAATTGTGCGGGTGGAACCGCATGAAACAGCTTGTATTAATATAAACTGACTTGAACCTGAAAATAACATTTTGTTTGTCAAAAATATTTATAAAATAAAGTTAATGGTTAGGTATTTAAAATGAATCCTCAAGTAAAGTTCCAAAAAAAGCACGAAAAAAATACGAGCCGAGAAAAAATTATGTCAACAGAATCTTTTTAATTTTAGTTCATTTTGTGGTGTAGAGAGTAAGGCTGCAAACTGGACGACAGCGAGAGCGACAGCAGCGCGGGTAGCGGCGCGGGCAGCGATTTTCGCGACACGATAGAAAGTATGAGTTTGAATTAAACCGAGACAAATCGCTCGGGCGCCCGCTGGCGCGTCGAGAAAGGCCCAGATTCCCCGCGTCGCTGCCGTCCAGTTTGCAGCCTAAGAAGCAGCCCACCGACTGACAGTTAATTAAAAAGTATTGATCCTTTAGTATTTTTCATTATGTACAAATTAATCAGAGTTTAATTAAGTTCAGTTTTGATCAGATTCCGAACTCATTTCTGAAAAGGTTATGTTTGAGCAGCTCGCATCATCATTTTGATACAATGTTTCAAATCAATTATTTATTTGTTTTATTTTCTTCTAATATCATAACAAACAAATGGTGTATATTTAATTAAAATTTATAAAGTCCATTTAAAAACGTTACTGAAAATATTATATTTGCTTACACAGCGCTATACTTTTTTTTGGTTCGTACAAAACTGCTCATCTTATAGGTAAAAACTAATATACAGCGTGTTTTTTAAATAAACTCATACATATCACACGACTCACGTGCTTCTATACTTTAGAACTTACATACATCGTGATTTCGTAATTCAAAATTCAAAAGTGGAGTGATATTGGGCTATTGTTATTATATTATTTTGACGATCACTTTGGCGATGGGGTAAACCTGTCGGCCTCAGACGCCAGTGGTTGCGGGTTCGAATCCCGCACGGAACAAGAAAAAAAATGTTCCGTGTGTGAGTGCATATCTATTTATGTATTTACATTCTAGGTTCCCCCCTAGTTCACAACATTGTATCCCTTAACACAAGCTATGCTTACTTTGAGGCCATGTAGTAGGTGTGATTGTCTGGGGATTTTATTATGGTTAATTCAAGGAATTGATCCTTGATCTCGCTACTAACAGTGTCATAAATGAGGTAGATATTGTTATAAAAAGTAAAAAAAATTATTACATCTTTGTGTATTTTTATCAATATAATTAATTAAATTGTCTCTAAAAATGCTTAGAAACAATTATATTGGATTTCTTAGCCTTAAATGTAGCAAAAATTTTCAATGGCATTTAAAAACATAATTTACGAAACCAAAACAAACAATTCTTTAAACCACTTATTAAATTTACAAAAATAACAAAACTAAAGTGTCTACAAAACCATGACTATCAATTTGGCTTATCAGTGTACTAAAAGGGTCGAACAATAAAACCCTATGTGTGGAATAGCCTTACTATATCTGAGCCAAAAGGAACGAATTGCCTCCGTACAGCCTTATTTGACTTTAAGAGAACAATCTGCTTTCTGTAATGAAAAAAGAGGTTTTATTTCAGGCTGTAACTTTTTCGTAATTCTCAGTTCGACTTCACAAAAAAAAAAAGTTTGCAATAATTTAGAATCAAATTAGTCGTTATAAAGGACTAAAACCCATATTCATATCATATTTTACGCCTTTCTGCTTAGTACATTGTTTATTGATATTTTAGGGATCATACTTATACAACGTTGATACTAATCATATCTAGAAGCATTACATAAAACAATATTATAAGTACCTACTATAAGTGCATACTGACAATGCGAAACTATTTAAAAAAAGTTGACGATAAGTATAGGAAAAAAAGAACTTTTTTCAGAGAACTAAAATAGATTAATTATTAAGTTAAAATTTAAACACCCTTTGTAAAGATTTCGACTGAAATTTTCACGTTTCGCGGTTAATGACCTATAGATTACAATGGTCATTAACCGATCAGGCGATTGGAAAGATACAGGTTGTTCACATTAATCTTAAAAAAAAAAAGCTTTCGCTTGTGTCAACATTGTGAGCTTAATTCATAACTTCGACCCTGTTTCTCCGATTGTAAAATTTTCAAAAAGTCGTATCGCCGATGGTCTAATGTATAAATATAATAGTAGACTCCAGAAGATCACCAACTCGTTCATGGGTCAATGTGTACGCTTTTATAATAAAATTACAAATTATTTAAATTAACACTTAGATAAATTTAAGGTTAAGTATAAAGTTTTACTATAAGATATCCGGATGCAAGAAGATTGTTAATTGTTATTGTGTATTTTTAAAAGATGATTGCTGTTGAGTTTCTTGCCACTTCTTCTCAACAGATCGACTTTCCGAAATGGTGGTAGATTCAGTTCAATTTGTAAATTGTGTGACTTATTTCAAATGTATTTAAATACTTACGAAATAAAGATTCTTTTGACTTTGACTTTAACGTGCATTCGTTTTGTCATTTTATATTTCTACGATGACTCGTATCGCCGATGGTCATTTGAATGTGCATTCGTTTGGTAAATTAATAGTTCTACGAACACTCGTATCGCCGATTGTCATTTTGGATAGTATTCGTTTCGCTGATAACTTGTTTCGCCGTGAGTAACTTCACATCTGTACCCTTTATTGAAATTTCAAAATAAGTTAAAAACCGTAGCGGTAAGTTATATTTCATACAAAAACTGTTTATTATCTTAGACCATGTATGATCTTGGTGTAAATAATATAATTGATATGTTGAAAAAGAAACAACTGTTATTAGTAATTGATTAAATATTTATTGAGGACAATCTAATGGAAATGTGATGTTTAAAAAATTACCAATTATATCAATTATAAACAAAATTAAAACACAAACAGAAGCAGTGTATAAAATAAATTAGTGAAATTTAATAGAAACCTTTTACTTTTTTATATTAAGTGCCAATCCATTTAGAAATTGCAATTTAGACGATTCGGTCTTTCGTTTTCTTTACGGCATCATTCTTATCGGCACAGAGGAAATGCGTTCAATATTCAATGTATTGTGTATCTGTTCTGTTTGAAACTATTAACGATTTTATAAAAATTCAATTTTTTTCTATCCAAAAGTGTAGTCCAACGCTCATGCCAACTTTTTAATGCATTTTGAGTCTGTAGAATCGAGCACAAACGGCTGTCATTAAGAGACCACATTTTTGGATGGGAAATTGGCGGCTTTTGTTAAATTAAATTTTTTGATGAAGATGGGTTATGGTCTCTTTCGGTGTAAATATTTCGTGTATATAATATTTTGCAAAAAATTCGAACAGAAGCGATGCTTCATCAGGCATAACTTGTTCTTTGAGCTTATCAAATAGAGATTTCAGCGGGTTCTAGAAAATCCAATGCCTCTAGATGGCGCAGTTTTACTATTCGAAAATTTTACAATCGGAGAAACTCGGTCGGAATTATTATTTAGGTTCCAACATTATATATTGTATGTAAGACTTGAAACTTTTAATTACTTAAAAATGTCACGATCAAAAGACTTTACCCTGTCGAATGCAAAGTATTTCTTTTTACTACATATATTCTTTTATATATACGTAACTAGTATTTTATGACACAAAAAATACTGGTTATCTATACTAGTTAAAAGCTTGGTACCTATAAGTGTTGAGTGAATAGGTTTCTCATTGATGGATGTGTACCAGCATAGTCTTCATGCGTACTTTTCCATCACGTGGCATAAAGGACAAACCTCTCATCCTTTTTATGTAAAAAAACCAGGTAATTTTTTAGCTCGTGTGCGTCATCTTCATCTTTGACATCATTTTTACTCATTATCACGTAAGATAGTAAGTTAAATGTTTTTAGTCCATCGAGGATCGGCGTAGAATAGCTCACTGCCACTGAATAAGCTTGTCGTAAAAAGTGACAAATCTGAGTGACCACCGCTTGGTGGTAGGATCCCGTCAGGGTCCGACTAGCTGGCGACCACCCTTCATATATAATCTGCCGCCGAAATTGCCGCTCCGACGCTGATATGTTCCGGCAATATCATATGAAGAGCCAGTTCTTTCTAAGACCCGTGTGATTTTCAAATAAATTTCCAATCAAGGATGCCAACCAAAGCTTACTAAACCACTCCCCCATCTTGTTGTGAGTGATGCTTGGTCGTAAACATTTACACTGTTGTAAACCAGCACATTTGCCTAGGTTTGAAGTCTTGTGAACAGTGTAGCCAGTGTTTTAGAACTAAATGACTACTGTCGTCACAATACGGTGGGAACGCGCCCTATGATCGCGCGATCATATTACTTGAATGTAAATTATAATAAACAATAATAAAATAAATAATAAAATTTATTTGTACCAAAAAATATTACATTACACAACTTATATAATAGCGTTTTTATACATACTATACACAATATGACAAAGTCGTTTTCATAGCATCTGCTGCCGAACTAGGTTTATACCCTGTATTTCAGCAGACAGCGCCTTCAGCCTCGTTTATTAAATCAACTAACATTTCACATAAGTATTTACAAATTTACATACTATATCCATATTTTCAGTTTCTTTTATGTGTGCTGATCGTATTGGTGTCATGTGTTTGGGTATGATATGTTGAAGATAATACACAAATAAATATATATATTTTTATCTTGATATACCAACTTTATAAGATTTAAATTAAGTAAACTTTAGTATTTTGTTTTTTTGTATTAATTATATTTTTGCAAGAAAGTAAGTTAATAAGCATAACAATAGTGGCATAACAATATTTCACAGTGAGATATATAGCAGAGCTTCCGATTGCTCATATGTGTGTGTTCCAAGCCAATGGGATAAACGTTGTTTTGCAATTCCTTTATTCATGGGGTAAATTTTTAAGTTTTTGTTTATTTTGTTATAAAGATAAGAGCCTAGGAAAGGGAAAAATCTATATATGAAAGATGTTTTTGGGTTTAAAGATCGATTACTAACCGCATAGCTCCTTCGTCCTATGATCGAGTTTGGGTTGTATTTTAACAGACAATGTTGCTTTAGGACAATACTTTGCAGAAATAATTGCCGTACAGTTAGGACCTCACAGTACTCATAAAGGAGAGACGTTGGATACCGATAAGGCTTAAAGGTACAGAGTTTCAGAATAGTTCTTTGTGAGACTTCAAGTTGTTTCAGTGTTGTTTTCGGAGCTCCTCCCCATGAAGATATACAATATGTAACCAACGACTGATGAAGAGCGAGATATATGCGCTTAAGAGTTAGAGGGTCAACCACATGCCTCAATGTTTTTAAAATGTAGGTAAGTTTACGTAATCGTTTGTTCAACGTTTCGATGTGTGTTTTGAAGTTAAGATTTTCGTCAATAAAAACGCCCAGATATTTGATTTCATTAGCACACTCTATTTGCTCACATTGACATATTGATGACGAAGAACAGTTATGAGCCGTTAGACCTCGAGTATTAGAAGTATCTCTTCGGATTGAGAAAGCAATATACTTCATTTTGTCCGCATTTAGAGTAAGTACATTCGCCTGTAGCCACCTGTTGACAACATCAAAGCCTTTTTGAGCAAGTTGATAAGTCTCATCCCATGATTTAGCAGAAAAAGCAGAGCTGTGTCATCAGCATAAGAAATGATTTTTCCATGGAAAGACTTAAGACAGAGGAGGTCGTTTAAATAAACGAGAAAAAGAGTTGGTCCGAGAATACTACCCTGTGGTACACCAAATGTCACAGGCAGATCAGAACTAGTATGAGTTCCCACCTTTATGTTTTTTTTTTACATCTTCCTATTAGGTAGTCACTCAGCAGTTTTAGAGTTGTTCCTCTAAAGCCAACCCTTTCCAGCTTATCAATTAGGATGGACAAAGAGACAGTAACGAACGCCTTAGATAAATCCAAAAATATTGATAAGCATTTGTTTCCATCATTTAAATTCGTTGTAATGAAATTCGTTAGTTTACTGACAGCGTCGTCAGTAGATCTACCTTTACGAAAACCGAATTGATTTTCGGATAACATATTTTTAATTTCGACATATTTGATCAACTGTCTCCTCCTTAAATCACGTATCACTTTTTGGTCAGTTAGACGCGGATGCTTTCTCCTATCATGACTTAATATTCCTTTCATACAAAATACGTCCTCCCAAAGCAAAGTCGAGAATCCTTCTGCGGCGTAATTTTAATGGCATTAACTTCGAAAAGCTTATTGACGATGCTGCTAATATTGATTGGTCAGCTGCTCTCAGTAACTCATCTGTCGACAGTCAAATAAGTATGTTCAATAATCTCATCACCGACCTATATGACGTACATGCGCCGTTACGTCCAGTTAAAATAAAGCATCTCCCTGCTCCTTGGCTGACTGATGATATAAAATTATGGATGCGTAAAAGAGATAGTGCAAAAGCCAAATACAAATTGAATGCTACTGAAGAAAACTTGGTACTTTATAGAAATTTGAGGAACCGATGCAATACGATGTGTAGGGACGCACAACGGCGCCACATTCATAAATCAGTTTCTAACGGCGATCCAGCTAAAGTCTGGAAATTCCTCAGAACATTGGGAATCGGTAAAACTAAAAGTGACAACTCTCTTAAAAATGCTAATCTAATCTTCTAGCTCTATAGACGCTTCTATAAAAATCCATACTCCAAATCACATATCTACTTTACCGACGCCAAATATTCCGTCCTTTTCAATAGGTCAATTTTCGGAATGTGATGTTAAGAGAAAGATACTTTCCGTGGCCTCTAATGCGAGTGGATCCGACTGTATTAGTCGTAAGATGCTCATCCCTATCCTAGACATTATCCTTTCTGTGATTACCTCTATACTGAATAATTCCATTGCTTATAGCGTTTTCCCTGATGCATGGAAGAATGCTAACATCATACCACTCCTTGAAAAAGCCAATCCTCTTTCCTTTTCCGATTATCGTCCTATTGCCATCCTGCCTTTCCTTTCCAAAGTGCTGGAGGGACTAGTTCATCAACAGCTCAGCACTTTCCTGCAAAACCATAAACTACTAAACCCTTTCCAATCTGGTTTCCGTCCTGGGCACAGTACTACTACGGCATTACTCGAAATTACGGAAGATATTCGTATGGGCATGGAGCAGAAGAAGCTTAGTATTCTAACTCTCCTGGATTTTAGCAATGCTTTTAATACTGTAGATTTTGAAATCCTTTTGCAAATGCTTCGTTCTCTTAACATATCTCCATCGACTATTGACTGGTTTCATACTTACTTGCATGGACGCCGGCAACGTATATCTACTGAGATGGATGTCTCTGATTGGTGTGATATTAATGCCGGCGTACCGCAAGGTGGCGTGTTGTCTCCACTTCTCTTAGGCATATTCATCAATTCGATTACTCTCAATATATCTTCTTCCTACCATCTGTATGCAGACGATCTTCAAATTTATACGCAAAGCAGTCTCGAAGAGCTGCCAAATTCTGTAGTGCTACACAATGCGGACTTGAAACTAATATCAGACTGGAGTTACAAACACGGGCTCACTGTCAACCCTCTCAAAACGCAAACAATCATTATCGGCAGTAACAAAATGATAATAATAATAATAATAAACACTTTATTGTACACCAGCATGGTTACAGAGCAAAAATTACATTAAATGATGACAGTAAAAAAAATACATTTGTACAAAGGCGACCTTATCGCTCAAGAGCGATTTCTACCAGGTAACCCAGGAAGTAGAGGAAATTGAGATGGATGGGTGCACGGCTTGTAAAAAAAATAAATAAACTAAATACTAATAATTACATAAATACATAATGTACATAAATACCATATATAAACAATATTACAATACATATATAGACATATATAAATAGTTAAGATTAACAGTGTTTTGCCTGGTAGTGTCGTTTAATCATTCGTTTAAAAATCCGTGGTGTGCGAGCTAAACGAATTTCAATCGGCAACTCATTCCAAAGTGACACCGCACGAATAAAAAATGATTTATTTAAAAATGTGGAGGTATGCAATGGCGTCGCAAGGAATAAATTGGATGACGAGCGCAAGTTACGGTCGTGATTGGTAAACCGATAGGTAAAGCGGTCTTTTAGATACACTGGTATCGCTTTGTCGTACAGAATACGGTAGACTAGTGAAAGTATGTGAGTATTCCGGCGAAGGCGAATGGGAAGCCACTTGAGATTAGTGCGGAATTCAGATATGTGGTCGTATTTGCGTAATCCAAATACAAACCTTATGCAGATATTTAGTAGCCGCTCAAGTTTATTTAGAAGTTCTTCAGTTAAATCTAGATAGCTGGCATCAGCATAGTCGAGAATAGGAAGTAAGAGAGATTGTGCAAGCATAATTTTAGTGGCAATAGGAAGGAAATTACGAAGACGCTTGAGCGAATTCGCCGCGGCAAACATCTTCCTGCTCAGCTCAGTAATTTGTGGTTGCCAAGACAACGTGCGATCGAAGATAATACCTAAATTTTTAACGGTCTCGCTATATGGGATCTTGATCCCATTGAACATTACTTGAGGAACTGAGCTCCAGTCAACTCGTGGAATCATTTTGTAACTTCCAATTATGATAGATTGAGTTTTGAAGGGGTTGACTGTGAGGCCATGATTATAACTCCAATCCGATATCTGTTTTAAGTCAGCGTTATGTTGAAGAATGGCGCTAGGCAGGTTCTCAAGGCTGGTTTGTGTATAAATTTGAAGATCGTCCGCATACAGATGGTAAGAAGAAGAAATGTTGAGAGTAATCGTATTGATGAATAGAGCAAACAGGAGAGGAGACAACACGCCACCTTGCGGCACACCGGCTTTAATATCACACCAATCAGAGAGTGCCATCTCAGTGGATATACGTTGCCGGCGCCCGTGCAAGTAACAATGAAACCAGTCAATAGTCGATGGAGATATGTTAAAAGAACGAAGTATTTGCAAAAGGATATCGAAATCTACTGTACTGAAAGCATTGCTGAAGTCCAACAAAGTCAGTACAGTAAGTTTCTTCTGCTCCATGCCCACGCGAATATCTTCAGTAATATTCAGCAATGCAGTGGTCGTACTATGCCCGGTTCGGAAGCCAGATTGGAAGGGATTCAGTAATTTATGATCTTGTAAAAAAGTGCTGAGTTGATGATGAATCAACCCCTCGAGCACTTTTGAAAGGAAAGGTAAGATGGTAATAGGACGATAATCAGAAAAGGAAGAGGGATTGTTTTTTTTAGGGACAGGTATGACTTGCGCATCCTTCCATGCATCAGGAAAGACACTATTAACAATACAGTTATTCAGGATAGAAGTTATAACAGGGAGGATTATGTCAAGGATAGGGATGAGCATCTTACGACCAATGCAGTCCGAGCCGATGGCATCGGAGGCAATAGAGAGTATTTTTCTTTTAACACCGCATTCCGAAAATTGACTTATTGAAAAGGATGGAATATTTGGCATCGGCAAACTAGATATGCTATTCAGAGTATGGATTTTTGTGGTAGCGTCTATAGAGCTGGAAGAAGTGAAATGATCATTTAATGAGTTGAGGTTAACATTATTAAGAGAGTTGTCATTCTTAGATTTACCGATACCCAAAGTTCTAAGAAATTTCCAAACTTTAGCTGAATCGCCGTTTGAAACTGATTTATGAATATGGCGTCGTTGTGCATCCCTACACATCGTGTTGCAGCGATTCCTCAAATTTTTATACACCAAAGAGTTTGCCTCGGACGGATTTGACTTCATTTTGGCTTTGGCACGGTTTCTTTTGTTCATCAATTGTTTGATATCGTCTGTCAACCAAGGAGCAGGAAGATGCTTAATCTTGACAGGGCGTAACGGAGCGTGTCTGTCATACAAGTTAGTAAGAAGTGTATTAAAGCTCGTAATTTGGTCATTGACCGACAACTTATTGACAGCGTCTGACCAATCAATATGATTAGCGTCGTCAAGAAGTTTTTCTAAATTAATGCCATTAAAATTACGCCGCAGAAGGATTCTCGGCTTTGCTTTGGGTGGACGAATTTTATATGAGAGAAACAATAAGTTGTGATAAGAAAAAGCGTCCGCGTCTAACTGACCAAAAAGTGACACGTGATCTAAGGAGGAGACAATAGTTAAGTCGATAAGAGAGGGAGTACTATGAGGATAATAATGAGTGGCGTTAGATGGGACAATACTGAGGTTGGTTGATCTTATTAATGAGCGAAGTTTTGTAGATCGGAGATCTGTTTTCAGTAAACAGGTGTTGAAGTCACCCATTAAGATGGTGTGATCATATGACGGTACCAAGTCCTCTAGGGTATGTTCTAAAGTCGAGAAGTAATTGATATTTGGTGGGCTATACATAACTCCTAGCAGCACTTTCGTATGGCACAGCGTGATTTCCAAAAATAAGTGCTCGACTGCGCTAGTTGGTGAAGCAGTTGAAGCATTGACCACGGTAAAAGGAATATGTGCTCTTAGATATATGGCCACGCCTCCACCAGGACGTTCTGGACGGTCGCTGCGGATTAGACAGAAACCCGGCAATGCATATGAAGCAGAAGAAAGACATGGTTTGAACCAAGTTTCTGAAACAAGAATAGCATGTATAGCTTTGCTATCAAAAGCTGCCAGCATATCGGGAAAGTGAGCTGGAATACTCTGCGCGTTAATATGGACAACATTAAAGTTATTACGAAAATCTGAAAAGTGGTTGTCAAGCGCAATATTTAAAGGAGGATTTAGACTGTGGTAGCTACCAGTACTCTGTGATGAAGGTGAGGAACAGGAGACATAACCAGGCAAAGATTTGTCATCTTCGCTATCCGAAGTATACATAAATGCAAAATAAATAAATATTGCCTACTTAAATATTATATTAAACTACTTAATAAATACTTTACGATAAATAAAAGCTTAATAATAAAACAAGTTCTACCTCCGGCAAAATTACTAGAATTGAAACAAATAAATCAATTAATAAAATTAAAACATATATATTGTCAATAATATTGCAGTAGTAATATTGGTGAAGTATTCAATAAATATTATGCACTCTGTGTCTGTGGCAGCTAACACTGACAGTTAGGAAACTTAACATGACTGACAGACAATTATTTTGACGTTGGCAATAGAGATAGGTTGTTTATAAAATTATTAATAAATAAGTCGGAGGTAGCCAAATTTAGGAAAAAAATAAGAATATATATATCTACACATACATAATTAGGCATATAAGGAAGGAAAAAGAACATTCTATTTACGTGTGGGACGCCTACTTCTTGCTGGTTTTGATTGCTTCGACACCGGAGATTTAATGTCTTCAGCCTCGCCGGACTTCAATGATATTGCGTCGAGATCAGCCATGGTGACGATCCGATGTCTAACATCATCCAGCCCCAGCACAAATAAGGAACCATCCCGTGTCCAACATCGCTTTACGCCGAATCTTTCACGGGCAGCAAGGAACGTGTCGTGTCTCACCTTGGTTAAGAACTCTGACACCGTTATACCGGAGCCCTTGAGGGCCGTCTTAGATTTCCATATTTTGTCCTTAACTTGTAGATCTATAAATTTAACAAGGACTGGACGAGGCTTGCCTGGCTTAACTGAGCGTCCCAACCGGTAACAGTTACTTATGACAGTTTTAGTGACTCCAGTAACTTTTATCTGCTCTGTTATAACTTTAGTTGCTGCATAGGACACGTCTTCATTGTCATGCTCCGGTATACCGTGAAACAGTAGAAATTTTCTCCGGCTGTGCATCTGGATCTTGTCAACCTCAGTCGCCAGATATTGCACCTGTTTCTGCAAGTTTTCCAAAGCTGCTGTTATGAACATTTGAAACTTGTCGAAATCTTGAGTCAGTGTAGAAGAACTTGGGGCAGGGTTTTGTAAAGGATTCTTGTTGAGTTCCTTGCGAAATTCAGCCATTTGATTATTGAAGAGATCCGCCAGTGCCACAAATGAGTTTTGAATTGAGTCCATTGTTCAAAAATAGTGAGGTTATGAAGAGAAATGAAGTGAAGTGTAGAAGAAGATGGTGAAAATTAGCCACAGAGGTAGAACTTGCTTTTTACAAATAAAACATGTATTTTAAATTATAAATAACTCTGATTATCTAATTAAATGAATTTAATTATGCTGAGTGGATCTTAATGATTTCAAGCCTACCCTCAAAAAAAAAAGCCAAAAAAAAAATACCTCGTGTGAACAATAACTTACTACCTCAAGTCAAATTTAATGGCGTTTCCATTCCTTTTAGTGAGACCGTGAAGAATCTCGGTATCATCTTTGATCGCACGCTCTCCTGGGTACCACAAATCACTGAAGTGAGTAGGAAGATGTTTGCCGCGGTGAATACGCTCAAGCGTCTTCGCAATTTTCTGCCGGTTGCCACTAAAATTGCGCTAGCACAATCTCTCTTACTTCCTATTCTCGACTACGCTGATTCCAGCTATCTTGACCTAACTGAAGAACTCTTTAATAAACTTGAGCGGCTCCAAAATCTCTGCATTAGATTTGTATTTGGATTACGCAAATATGATCACATATCTGAATTCCGAAATAATCTCAAGTGGCTTCCCATTCGCCTTCGCCGGAATACTCACATCCTATCTGTAGTTTACCGTATTCTGTATGATAAAGCTATACCCGATTATTTGAAAAATTGCATTAACTATCGGTTCAAAAATAATGATCGTAACTTGCGCTCTTCTTCGAATCTCCTTCTAGCGACACCATCACATACATCCACATTTTTGGGCAAATCGTTTCTTGTCAGATCGGTGTCATTATGGAACGAACTACCGTTGAAGATCCGCTTAGCTCGCAATCCGTACAGCTTTAAAAAGAATGCTTAAACAACATTATCTTATGAAACATTGTTCATCTTAGCTCTCTTATTGTATACTAGCTGTGACCCGCGACTTCATCCGCGTGAATACCGTTTATTAGAGTTGGATAAATACTATTATTATATCCTCCTTGAAGTTAAAACTTACCTTATTCTAAATTTAGTCAAAATCGACTCAGTAGTTTAGCTGTGAAAGCGTTACTGATAGATAAACAGACAGAATTACTTCAAAAACTGTTACAACAAAGCAGTGATCCGCAGTTTCACCTAGGTTTTGTGAAAAAGTATAGGTAGGTAGGTATATTACATAGATGATGCCCGCGACTTCGTCTGTATTGAATTAGTATTTCGAGTAGGTTATTTTCTTCTCCAAGGTCCTAACTATCTTTAATAACAAAAATAAAAATAAAGAATCTTCGCCCATATAATATTTTATTATTTTATTTTATTTATTTATTTTAGGAAGACCAACAGCCATTATAACAATAATAAAGATACAATAGTAATATGTATAACTCCTAACCACAAACATAGGTAGGTAACTATCTATTAGGTACATTACAAAGGCACATAGCGTTATAAACAAATCGGGTGCCAAAGTGCCTTAAAATTTATTATTGTCTTAAGTTTTCGCGATAACTATTATGTATGACTATTAAATAAAACACTTTTTAATCGGATTTATCGCGTATATTTACATTTTAAATTTTAACAGTCGCTCGTGACCACGGGGTCTGCAAAGACACCGAAACGTCGAGTTAAAATGTAAAATATAAATTATACGCCATTAATCCGGTAAAAAAGTGTTTTATTTAATGTCTTCAATTTTACTTAATTCATGCAATATCTTCATTAATTATACTTAGCTTACTGTTATTCTAGGTAAAGCAAAGTAGTTTTTGCGTGAAAGAATAGCAAAAGTCCATCCATCCAGCCATTATCAGTGTACATACAATACTACCTATAGTTATGTATGGCTCCTTTTCACTGCCAAACGGCTAAGCCAATATTAATGTAATTTGGTATAGTAGTTAACACATACGTTACTTAAAAAGAATCTACGGTTTCTGACTTCCAGGAGGCAGAAACGATCATGAAATAAACAAAACCTTGATTTCCATTTTATCTCTGTATGTACAGAAGACAGTACATCAAGCGTTACAAATCTGTCAAATTTTTTTACTTGAATTTGAACTCTATGCCCTCGATAATAAGTTAAAATTGGTTGGGGTAATTTGACAGGTAATGTAACGCTTGTTCCTTCTGTACCTACCTATATTAAATCGCGCAAAAGCTTGCGCTCGCCTTCCGCCTTTTTATACCCTACCGCCGCGAGCCGCGTCGAGCGCGGCAACCGTTACGCAAAAATAATACCTATATCATTCAGTATCCACGCGCGATGGGTTATTAGCGTATTTCATGTATAAGTTTGGTGTTTCTATAGCGATTTCTATGATTCTTTTTTTATTGAATAGGTAATAATGTAATTTTTTTTAAATTATAGGTGAGTGAGAGTATTATAAACGTAAGAGTAAACAAATATAATCAGAAAGCTCCGAACTGCTAAGCTATCGGGATTTACACGTGTTATTGTGAGTCAACCATAAAATATAGATATATACTGTTGTGGGATATTTTTTATATAATTTTATGAAGAATATTTCTGTCATACATGATTTCTATTTAGCTTTAACCATTAAGGCTGCACACGCGACGGAAGCTTAAAAAATTAAGTAACTTCTCCCGTTTTTCCAACATTTCCCTTCACTGCTCTGCTCCTATTAATTGTAGCGTGATAATAAGTATACTATAACCTGCCCAAGAGTATGAAGAATAATTTTACCAAGTTTCGTTAAAATCCGTCGAGTAGTTTTTGTTTCTATAAGGAACATACAGACAGACAGACAGACAAAAATTTTACTGATTGCATTTTTGGCATCAGTATCGATCACTAATCACCCCCTGATAGTTATTTTGAAAAAATATTTCATGTACAGAATTGATCTCTCTACAGATTTATTATAAGTATATAGAAGATAGATAGATAGATAGATATATTTTGATTATCAGTATGTATATATTGTCATATGTAAGAATATATGTGTATGTATATATGTATTATTAGAATGTATGTGTATGTATTATTAGAATTTATATGTATCACTTATTGATATTTAGGTATGACTGTGTAATTATTTGTATGAAGTCTATTTTATAGCCTGTGTTCCAACGCCCATCCTAATTGTCCACTACCTAATCCTGTCAAGATTCGGTTGCCTGGAAGATATCGCTCTACGGCGATAAGGCCGCCTTTGTGCCAATATGAAATTAAAATGTACCATTTTCTTTACTTTATTTTTATGCTGTTGGTGTACAATAAAGAGTTGATTATTATTATTATTATCAACTGTTCATTTATTATTTTTTCCAATATTTTTGAGAGTGCAGGAAGTATTGATATTGGCCTGTAGTTTTCGATACGGTCTCTGTCACCACCCTTATGAATTGGAAGTACTTGGGCCCTTTTTAGGTCACGCGGAAAAACTCCATTTTTCAGACACATATTAAATATATGGGTTAGATGAGGTACTATTATGTCTTTATGTTCTTTGATGATTTTGTTCGAAAGGGTATTCCAACCCACTGAACAGGTATTCTTAAGTGCCTCTATCAAGCGTTTAACTTCACCCTGATCCGTTTCCCTGAGTACAAAAGATTGGACATTCTGTTTACTTAAACTTTCTGGTTCTTTGCCTCCATGATACTTCGACGTTATTTTGTCGGCTAAATTTGTGCCCACACTGACGAAATATCGATTTATGTGATTTACTGAATCTTGGGGATTGTTTCTTAACGTTGATAGTTCTTTAGGGAAAGATCTTTCATTGTTCGTACCAGTGATGTTTTTAATATTATCCCATAACTTTTTACTATCTTTACCTGCTTTTTGAATAAGATCTTTTTCGTACGAGCGCTTTACTTTTTTCAGAATAGCGCAGCAATAATTTTTGTACCTTAAATATGTTGTTTTGTATATCTCGCTATCAGGGCATGATTTTAGTTGAAGATGTAATTTGTCTCTGTTTTGCATACATCTTAAAAGGCCCGGAGTAATCCATGGTTTAATATTTTTTTTCCGTCGTGGTATATTAGCCAAACATGAATTATTATGTGCAATTAGGATAACTATTGCACAATGAAAATCACATGAACACGCATTAATAGCGTAGTCGTGTTCTATAAGAATTATACTTTATTTTAAAACATTAAACGTGAAGGTGGATTGGGGTAAGTCTACTCAATTTTGATGTCAATGAGAAGAACTGCAAAGCTGAAGTGACAATGGGCAGGACACATACCTCGCAGAACTGATGATTGTTTGGGCAGTAAAATTCTCAATTGGCGGCCACATTCCGGAAAATGTAGCGTAAATACGCCCCCTGTGAGATGGGCTAAAGATCTGGTCAACGCCAGTAAACGCTGGATGAGGGACCGAGTGCTGTGGAGAACCTTGGTGGAGCTCCATTACCAACAGTGGGCTGGTGATGGAAATTACGACTGGATTTATTGAATAAAAACAAGGGTTTCTAATTTTTGTATTTTTGGGTTAAACTGGGAGAAAATGCTCTAAACTATCTATTGCGAAGTAGCAAAACAAATTAACTTTACCATAATATTCCATGACTAAGTCTATTTTTGTAAAGAAACCACTATTGATGGAAGTAAAGTATCAACTTCAATTTGATAGTTTAATAGTTATAGATGTTTAATCCTAGCTCAAATATAAAGTGAATATTAACTAAGCTTAATTGAATCAAAGCCGTTAATAAACAGATGTCATCGCCTTTCATTATATTTGCAACAAAAGCTATCTATTTGTGTAGGTTTTTTAGTTTTAGATAGTGCGTTTTATTTTATTTTATTTTTTATTTTATTTTTATTTATTTGGAAAGCTAACAGCTAATAACTACGAAATTAACAAATACATGTATACTTAAAAGCTAATAACAAGCTTTCACATATTGTCTAAAATTAATTTAGTAATAAACGTGTGAGCAACATTGTTGTAATTACATAATATTTTTTTTTTTATATAAATCTAAAACGCAGGAGAACTTACTCGACAATAAAATTAAAGATACCTACTTGTCAAAACATACATTTAAATTATAGTTAACGCAAAATACTTATTAATAATTTGTTTTTTAAAAGTTAAAATATTGTATTGAACAGGTCGATGTCAATATCCTTGCACATTTCGTTAAACAAAGCACTTGCTCTTATCAAAAATGCATTCTTTCTATAATTGGTATTATGTCTCTGTATGTGCAAAAGAGGACGCTTGCGAAACCGCTGATCCGGAATATTAAAACTTAGACCACTGAGCAACGGAGGGCAATCTACCAAACCTTGAGCGAGCCTCATAAGCAATGTTATATCAGCTGTGTCACGACGCATCTTTAGAGGCAACAAGTGAAAGCGTTTGCACCTCTCTTCGTACTCAAGCTTAGGGATCTTAAATTTAAAGTTGAGGTATCTCGTGAACTTTCTCTGCAATCTTTCGATTCAGTCAATGCAGAAAGAGTAATATGGGTTTCAGACCGGAGAAGCGTACTCAAGGTGGCTGCGTACATAGGTGCAATGTAAATTTTTTACAGTTTTCATTAATTTAAATGATTTTGATAGCCACATTATAAAGCCAAGCGACCTAGAGGCTTTCGAGATAATAAGGTCAATATGCTTATCAAAAAGCAGTTTATGATCGTGTTGAACACCAAGATCTTTAATGTGAGGTTGGATAACTAGCGGAGTATTTTGAAGTAAGTACGAGGACTGAACTATTTTATTTTTACGAGTAAATCTGATGTAGAAATTTATGTCATTTTTAGACAAATCCAGAAAAAAAACTAAATATAAAGGAAACTTGCAAAAGAGGTATGTCTGGATCGTAGCAATTGGCCTTCGGTAGTCTCTGCCTAATGTATGTATTGCACGTAAAAGTTACCTCAGCAATTTTTTTTTCCCCGAATAACTTCAAAACTGATTAAAACAATTTTCCCTATTGCGTAGCAATAAGTTTATGCTTAAATTACTATCTGTTCTATTTACACCTATCTATAGCTAAATATTTCATTACGGTAATTCTCATATTAATTATATTATTGTGGATATTATTCAACTTATTCAGCCAGCATAAGTAAGTACCTTATTACGAAAAAGGTCAAGAGTTCAAGTATTGTGTGGATATCGCATAATTAATCCTACGGACAATAATTATTGAAGTCTATGTGCTCGGACTATCAAGCCGAACTATTAAGCCTATTGCATCATTTACAAAGTGATGGAGTTTGTTAGATGAAGACATGATGATTTCTTATATAGATATCAAATTAAATTTCACACATTAATTAACATACTGCAACATACATACATACATACATAACTTCACGCCTGTATCCTTTATGGGGTAGGCAGAACAACAGAGGTTATAAAACCATCTGCCGTCACGTTTGACAAATTTTGAGGTATTATAATGATGGATAGAGACTATTGCAGTGACAGAGGGTCAGCCTATCGCCCACAAATAGCCTCCAATAAAACTTCAGTCCCTTAACTGACTTTTACAGCGTGCCCGGGAAGAGAAGCAGCTGGAACATTCTAAGTTTTTCTTTCAATCCCAGTCCAGCATGGAAGGCTAGTAAAAAAATAAACACATATCAAAAAACACATCAAATTAAAATAATAAGGATGAGAAAAAAGAAATGAAGAAAGAAGTTTGCTACTATAAGAGGCTACTTTTAGTCACCGGCCAAATTTTAATATTATGTTCTTTGATTTAGTACCGCTCAGTAGAAAAAAATAATATTTGACAGCACAAACTTTTTTACAAAGTAGCTGTAAACGAACTTCTTACGCACTGTACAATAATACGACGTGGAATTTCATTGAAAACGTTTGATAATACTACAACGTAGTGCTACAGCGCGTAGTCGTCTTCATTTATGATGGCATTCATTCGTAATTTAGAATGAACATGCTTTTCTTAATATTTGTATTAGCGAATACATTAATTTCGTTGCAAAAAGTTGACAAATCTTTTTCTTACAAAAATCGTTTTAGTAAATGATACTTAAAATAGCCCTGTATAAAAACAAATAATAAATGAATAATTATGAATGAAAAATATTCATAATAAAAAGTAACTCAAAAATAAACAGTTAAAAAAAAATAAAGGGAAATAATAATAATCAGAATAAGAAGTAGTTCTGTACTGCAGTGATTGTGTTAAAAAAGACGCATCTCAGCATAATGCTGCAGCATCTAAAAACAGCGTTGATTTTCGCATCAAGTTACGCTATGTATAATGCAAGTAATAATTCACAATGCAAGTATATATACGGTAAAAGCTCTTTGTTAAATTTTACTACACACTGTTGCTGCAACCCCGCAGTTAATTATACATAATTACTATTCTACACCTTGGGTCTCTCAAGTTGAATGCCCTGTTAACCTTCAATATTATTGAGCAAGAAAATGGCGATGAAAAAGTTCAGGACAGTAGTAATCTCCAAGACATCGAAACAAGCTTCATAATAAAATCAAATGGATTGACATCGACTTTCAAAACGAGCCTCAATTTGTGTGTATGCTTTTGTTTTGTATTTGTTACTCGATTTTTTGGACAATTATTAATCAATTTTGAATATTAGGTATTGTTTCATTTGATAGAGGATATTTCAGAGGTAGTCCCATATAAATTATCTTCTTGAAAATTTTAAATTTATACGACTGTTAATAATATACTTAAAAAATATTAAGTATGAATACAGAGAATGTTCACATTGATAACAATATTATACTTCAGCCAAAGTGTTGACGCAAAGACAGTTTTTTTAATGCTTTGCTTGATTATAATATTCAAGGTTATCAGACGTTTTATATCAACAACGAGACGAATTGATGATCAGAAAACACTATAGAACTGATCACTGCGCAGTTACTGGCTTCTTTACAACAAAATCTGTATTCTTTATGCTTTCCGTCAATAACTTTAGTGACAAAACCAAATCAAAAATACCAAGCTACTGTAAACCATGAGTTCAAGGTTTTCGCGCGCCTAGCCTTCTTAACCATATCTCTGTCACAGGTCACTTTCTATCATACTACGTCCTACTTCAAGGTATAACCGAAGGCGCTGCAATCGAATGTCACACAGTTATCTCAACTTACGTTACCATGAAATCATACAAAAATCTGAATGTCGCTAACTTATCGTTAGCTCCGACGTAATAAACAACATTATTATTTGTTCATGCGAAACCTGCATACAGTTTGTACAGAATCGGTAACAGAAACAATTGCAATAGTTTTTATATCATGTTATAATAATCAATAATCTTTACAGATCCTTTAATTATGTACACTTTTACTCGCATGCGTATCGTAGGCGATCCCAGGATGCAAGTAGGTACTTACGTCGCTTCCCATAAAGTTGCAGCGAGCGAGCGCCGCGCACTGAGTGTCCTCACTCGCGTGACACACTACAAGCCTTTTGCTTGAAACTTTCTGAGTTTTTAAGATAATATTATAATTTTATATAAAGCGTTTTTTTCAATGAACGTATTTGACCCCTGTGTTAGATTTCGCATGAACAAAAATAAGTAACTTTGTATATTCATCCTTACAAACTTACACGTATTTAATTTAAGAGGATTGTTTAATTGGATAGCGAACTTGGAGATAAATCGCCTTAAGGTAATTAAACATCTTAATATTAATTACCTTCTAACTATAAGCAGTCAATTTGCATTGTAATAGCAGGGAGCGAAAATTACTTGCAAATAATCAATAAGCTTAGGCAATTTCTCCACCGTAATATTATTTTTAGTCACAAAATGCGATAAATTATAACAATTGAATAATATTGTTAACAATTCATGAATTTAAAACTGGTTTCTGAGAAAAGTCTGTCTGAAATAAAAATATTAGACTACTAAACCGTATATATTAATCATTGTGTATACCAAAATATTTTTTTTGAAATATAACTATAGGTATACTAAATAAGTCAATATCAGGTCTGTCTGCAATACTTTTCCTGCGTCACTACAAAAGGCAAACTGGGTCGAGTATCTATATTATTTTGACCGTTTAATCGCGTAGGGACCCATTTAAGTTTTAGGGTCACGGCTGGCTAATAAATCATGCAGGTATTGTCAGCAGCCACAAAAGAAGTCATTTTCGGGCCTGAAAGTGCCCTATTCAAGACACTGGGCTATATATTTGCATTGTAACTAAAACACTTTGCTTAAGGTCGAAGGTATAATGGTGATGGCGAAGGTTTTAATGGTTTGTTCGGTTTTTGTGCTGTAAAGTCGATATTTGCAATATTATCGAGGGAAAGGTTTTGGTTGATACATGGTATGAATATTAAAAAAAGTAAATTTATTAACAAAGTGACACAGCAATTGTGTATCGTCAAAGTAAGTACAAATGTGCTTGTTCTTAATAAACATACATATATACATAACGTCATGCCTGTATCCCTTATGGGTTAGGCAGAACACCGGAGGTTACAAGACCATCTGATGTCACGTTTGACAAATTTGGAGGTATTATAAAGATGGGGAGAGACTATTGTAGTGATAGGGGGTCGGCCTATTGCCCACAAAAACCTCTGTCCCTTAACTTTTAGAGTATGCCCGGGAAGAGAAGCAGCTGGCATATTCTATGGTTTTCTTTCGCTCCCAGTCCAGCATGGAAGCAATAATAAACTAGGACTTTAATAGTGGCTAAACCCACGTTAGACCTATATCTTACCTTATGCCAAGTGAGAATAAGGTCGAACATGACACGGATTTAGAAAGAATAGCCCTGCCATCCCTGAATAAGGGTGTTGTAAGAAGCAGTTAAGTAATCCGAGTGACCTCTGCTTGGTGATAGTATCCCGTCAGGGTCCAACTGGCTAAAGACCTCTTTTCATATACCAACAATTTGGTGCCAAAAATAACGGCTCCGGTGACGATGTGTTCCGGCATTTTTTTCGACCGACTTCCAAAAAAGGAAGGTTCTCGTCTGTATGTTTTTTTTTTCTTCTTTTTCTTACACGATAATTCGGACAGTAATGAATTGATTTTGAAAATTGTTGTTTCATATGATAGAAGATACTTCATTGTTGGTCCCATATACATTTCATAAATCTTCTTTCTTGTAAATTTCAAACTTTTGAAGAAATATGTCTGATTTCGGAGAATGTTTACGTTGATGACATTCTCAACTCAGCAAAAGTTTTGACGTGAATTCGGTTTTTTTATGAAGTGTCAGTTCTTTCCTTGGCCCGTGTACTTTCATTTTCACTTACTAAAATTGTGGTCAAACGAGAGCTTAGTCTTTAATCCGGAGTGATATTTAGTGTTAATTCGACCCTATAATCCTAAACGGGTCCTTCGAGGATAGCTCGGATTAATACGCTTATTGTAGTCAGCTTAGAATAACCCTACGATCAGTAGCTCTAAGTTATTTAACCTTATACTAAAGAAATTCGGACCAAGCCACATTATAAAAGGCTCACCCTATCTACTCGCTAAATATTTAATCTCTTTCTCAAAACACCCTGTATAATGTTCTTTTTAAACATTATTCTTGTAGGTACATAGAAAAACACTCAGACCTATGAAAACTTTCCCAGACTAGGCAAACATTAAGGGCCCTTTTAAAATGATACGACTCAATTCTGAAATTGAAAACCTTTGAACGAAAAATAACATTTATTTTCAAATATAAACACAATTCTTTTCGGCTTAAAAAGTTTACATTTACGTAAATCATTTTCACTTTAATATCTTTCTTACGTTTTTTCACTGTTCAATAGTATGGATAGCACAGTATAAGTTTTATTGCTGCTAAAAGAAAATATTGGTTAAGTTTTATTCTGTACTCAAAGATGGTTGTAATTCAAATTAGTAATAATTGATAAAAATCACCAGAAATAGGTCTGCCTGAAGTTCTTCTGTTGATTTTCATAAATCAAAATATGATATTATATGCTTTTCTAACCTACCAACTGGTTAGATGGTCGGTTTATTTCCGCTTATGAGCGTGTAGTTGTGAGTTTAAAAATATAATAAATTATTAACTTTGAAATTTAATGAATCATAAAACTTCAGACAATTTTAACAAATAAATGGTTCATCCTTTCCACGATTGTTTTCAGCAGTTTACAATGACCACTCGTTACCAACAACGAAGTAAGAAATAATAAATTGTTTCTTTGAAAACTACTCTTCAACTAATGGTCTATATCCACGTGAACTTTAAATTAATGATCTGATGTTCTTTGATTCACTTAAATCGATTTAAAATTAACTGTTCGTTTAGATTTCTTCGAAAGCTCGGTAATTGGAGTTGGTGCATTATGTCGTTTTAGTAATTGAAGTTGATTACAAGTAATTACCTGTGTTTTAGAGTTTCTTTTTGTACATATACATACACACGTAACCACACTCATCTATAAGACTGCTGAGATATTATCACTTATGTTAGGTTTTTTCTCTGTACTTTAGAGGGTAAATTATGTCGTCCCAGATGGACCCGGATACTGTATTCTAGGATACAGTTAGCTATCTATTTTAACGTATGTGTTACTTTTTAAATCGTTTTTATTATTTATTATTCAATAAAGGGCATTGTATTACATGTAAAGAGGCACCTTTTATTTAGAGCCTGACCTCATTTTTAGTATTCACGTGACCGTATCACTGTCTTACTAACTGCTGCTGTGAAACAGATTTGCTTTCTTTTGTAGGACAAGATACGTTTAAACATTTCTTTTTAATTTCACAGAAGTTTTTTTTAAAATAAGAGATATATTATTGTAAAGTAATGCAGAAGAAAAACACTGAATAAATTTAAACAATCACTGATTCTATATTTCTTTTCACAGGTCTATGTTTTCGTTTTCAAAGCTGATCACCGACTGCCCGCCAAAACCGTTTTCCCGCTTCCAATCCAAAATGACCCAAAGAAAAGGGTTCCCTCCAAAAGTAGCCCAGCCAATCACATCGCTTTAATTGGAAACGGAAATAGCAGTCACGATCATTTACAAAAATATCTTATTAAATCTAAAATAATATTCTACCGGAAACGGAAACATACAAAGCCAAAGTTTAATTATTCACATAAACAATTCACATCTAATAATATTATATTGATTATGTAGTTTTGTACTTATAATACTATAGGTTAATATCAACATCTAACAATATTTAAACCGACATATAAAATCTGCTGTCAAAAATCGTATAATTCATCAAAACTCTGGTTCAATATAAACCAGGCTTATTATAAATAAACCCATGTGCTTTTATCTTCTACCTCAACATCACTGATCACTTTTTAACATTAAAGTCAGAAACAATTTTATCCACCCCGTCAAAAGAAAGCTGTAAACGTTATAAACATAAACGAATTTATTATGATGTCGGTAATGTTTAAACATTTTTGACATTTCCTAAATACACATACACATAACTTCACGCCTGTATCCCTTATGGGGTACGCAGAACACAAGAGGTCACAAGACCATCTGATGTCTCTTTTGACTTTGGAGGTATTATAATGATGGATAGTGACTATTGCAGAGACAGGGGGTCAGCCTATCGCCCACAAAAACGGCAATAAGCTTCTGTCCCTTAACTGACTTTTACAGTATGCCCGGGAAGAGAATTAGCTGGAACATTCTATGTTTTTCTTTCGCTCCCAGTCCAGCATGAAAGTTTTGGTAAAAAAAATGCTGTACAAATCTAACTACTCTCTTCATAAATTTTTACATTATCAATATATATAAAACTGTTCCGTTACTGACTGAGTTACTGAGTGACTGACGGACAACGTACAGCCGTAACTGGGCGTAGAGAGCTGAAATTTGGAACATACGTTCGTTAGGGGATGTAGGGGTGCACTGAGCAAGGAATTCCCGAAATTCCCACGAGAACGGGAATTATTTGACTTTTTTAGTTTGTATGAAAAATCTTATTCCTTGAGTGCATGGATATGATACTTGACATAAAAGTTCTTCAAAAAGAGACTGGTTTTGTCATGAAAGGAATTCCCGAAATTCCCACGGGAACGGGAAATATATGATGTTTTAGTTTGTATGATAAAATCTTATTCTTTGACTGCATGGATGTGATACTTGGTATAAAGGTTCCTCTATAAGTGTTTGTTTGTATAATGGAAGGAATTCCCAGAATTCCCACGGGAACGGAAAATAGGACTTTTGAGTTTATGCGTGTACGAAGTCGCGGGCAAACGCTCGTTTTTCCTATAAGACAAATTACCTTGCATCTATGTTACGATACTGCAATTCAACACTTGGTTCAATTCCCATACGGGTTAAATTTGGAAACAAACTTCACTAAACTTACTCCACACGTTCACTAGTTTACACCCTAGTTCTCCAATGTTATGCTTGTAACCAAACTAGATAGTTTAGATTATAACTGATAATTTTTACACGTTTTTTTTTGGGTCGTGATGCACAATGAAACTTTATCAACCGACTTCCCAAAAAGGAGGAGGTTCTCAATTCGTCTGTATGTTTTTTTTTGTTACAAGATATTTCAGACAATTATGAATCGATTTTAAAAGTTCTTAATTCATATGATAGAGGATACTTCATAGTTGGTCCCACATAAATTTCATCGACATCAGAAGGGTGCTTCATTGAAAATTTCAACTTTTTTAAACATATTGATTGATGATTTCGGAGAATGTTAACGCGTATGACACTATTAGTCGGCAAAGTATTGACGTGAAGTCGGTTTTTTTAATGCTCTGCATTCGTTGATTATTTTTCATGTACAGGAAAATGCTATTTTCCTGAAGATAACACAATTTTATTAGTTATCGTAATTACTTATTCAAATTTTGTTTTGATTGGTTTAATTATTATATTATTTGTCTAGAGGAATATTTTTGAAATTTTGAATAATATAATAATTTCATATACTTTACTTCAAGGTTTAACAAATAAATAAATAAAAAAGTTGATTCATTTTATATATATTTATCTTGGAATCTAGAAAGTTACCGTCAGTTTTTTTTAATATTAACCTCCAAAGAATGTTTGTACAAAACATAAGTATCGTATTTGTTTCAGCGCCCAAACGTTTCTGTTTTATTAAAGTAAAGATTAATGCCTTGTCAGCTCGATTTTGGTACGGATTGCCAAGGTGTGGAGACTGCGTCTGTTTCTCCTGACCATTATAGTCCCGGCACTTTTAAACGTCGAGTGTGTTAACCACTTATCGCAATTTCGTCTAGATGTGAAAAATATGAAAAAGTAACTTTTGACCGCTTAGAATTGACATAGAAGAGTTCTACCGCCACTGGATAAACTGATCAGCCACTAGTGACTGATCTGAATTGCCCCAATTTATGAGAGAATCCTATAAGTCTCCGTCTGGCTGAAGACCATCATTTATATAAAATCTTCCGCCCTCTATCATCGCTCGGGCGTGGATACGTTCCGCCAACATTTTATGAAGAGCCAGTCCATTCAAAGCCCGCGTCTGTCATTCATACTTACCACAAGGTGAGAATGGGGTCGAAAGTAAGCGATAAAAATAAAACTTACTTGAGATTAAAAATAAATATAAACTAGTTATATAAATAAAATAAGATAGATACATCACTTAATACCTCGTTATATTGTCAATCGTTTCGCTTTGTAGCAAAGCAATAAAAATGTCAAAATAGGACAATGAACAGTATTCAGCGAGCGTGCAAACACGCAATGTTCACATTATTTGCGTACCTATTTGTGAAGTTGGTTTTTAGTACGCCTTTTTTATTGGTGACTTAACCTTTGGGATGTATTCGACCTTATTTAAAACTGATAGGTCAACAATCACTAATAAAGCCAGAAAAGCTTGAAATATTACGGGGTTACTTTTTCGTCGCCGGCCACATTTAAATATCATTGGCGATCATGTATGAAAAGATTGATGAACGTGGAAGAAGCGAAAGAGGTATGCCTGGTGTTCCCTTGTCTCTGCCTACCCCAAGGGGAGACAGGCGTGAGGTTATGTATGTATGTCTTGGAAACAATATAAAGAACCCTCATTTTTATTTGAGATTCGCTCAGTAGAAAAAAAATAAAGATATGTCCCCACAACTTTTTTCCAGATAGTCGCTGTTGATGTATCTGTTGATGTAAGTATATCGTATGCACGGTACGATACTACGGTTCTACATTTTATTGATTAGGTTTAATCTACGTTTGATAATACTAGGTACTTAGTACTAAAGGTACTTTGGTAGTAACGCGAGTCAGTTTTATTTAATTGTTATTTATTCATAATTTTAGACCATGCTTTGCTTAATACGTAGGCATGAATCTAGAATGGTTTTGTCTCTAGACAAAAAAAATAATAGTATGAATAGGGTATATGTAGGGTACATGCAAACTATTTTGTTGTTATTTTCCACAGTGTTCGTCTCAATTTGATGCCGAAGTTGACTTTTTTTATGGTATTTCCGAGTTGTTAATTTCTAACTCAGATGATTACTTCGCCATAGTTGGCGATTTTAATATTAGAAATGCACAGTGGGTACCTTCCCCTCAAGAAAGTTTCGCGACACTTGTGCCCTATTCTAGCTCAGATCGATTAGCAGAGTCTATGGCGGCTTTCTTGTCATTTACCGATTTCAAGCAATTTAACTTAATACCGAATGTTAATGGGAGAGAACTAGATTTCACTATTTGTTCGAGTACATGTGTCGTGACACATGCTAGTCTTCCACTAGTCAAACAGGACGCTCACCACCCAGCACTTGAAATCGCTTTAAAAGGTATCTTCTGTAGTAGTTTACGTCCACCTTCAAGGCAAGCCTAATTATTTAGAAAGGCTTATTGTAATGCAATTAACAAAGATTTGCACGAAGTTGGGAGACTGTTCTCAAGAGGGATGACATAGACAAATCAGTATCTGTTTTTTACTCTAAACCTGAAAAGATAATTTATCAGTATGTCCCTACTAAAACCTTGCACTACAATGATAAGTATAAAAATGGAAACGATACGGAAATTATAGTTACTGCACCGAGCACTTATGCTTGAGAAACAAGCAGAAACGAGTAGAGCGGGAATGCTGCGATCGTTATAGTGCTAGTAAGGAAAATAAAATTTGCAAAGATTCTAAAAACTTTTGGAAGTACATTAACGAAGTACGAATTGCCGCAAAACATGTTCCTAGGGACTTGCGCTACTTCTCATGGATAGCTTTTGAGTGATTTATTCAATAGTATTGGAACTCTAACTTTGTATCTACCACTCCCCTCGTTGCAGATCCCCAAAATTTGTCCAATATTTGTAACAGTGAGGCTGGCCTTCACTCCATTCATATACTGCGTTCTACACTTATCAAGTACCTTAGGAAATTGGACATCAATAAGGGTGCTGGTCCTGATGGAATTCCTCCGTTTATGTTGTATAATTGTTCAGGAGCCCTTTTAACTCCACTATATTTATACCAGCTGTTGTGCACGGTTTTATCCGCGCAATTTTGATTCCCGCTGGAACTTCAAGGAAAAAAGCAGCCTATGTGCTACAGTTTAGCACTATGCCAATTTTTTTTTACATCTGTTCGGCCGCTTTGCCGTGATTGAGGAACAAACATCCATACATCCACACATCCAAAGATTCACATTTATAATATTAGTAAGAAGTCAGATTTAATAAATCTTTGAGGTTGGATGATATGCCAGAAATCTAGAAGCGGTCGTTTGTTGTTCCGGTTTTTAATAGTGGTGATACATCAAGTCTATAGTCCCAAGCTTTTTGAATTAATCATACATGACAAAGTTTTTCCGATTCTTCGACATCTTTTCATTGATCAGCAGCATGGGTTTATAAACAAAAAGTGAACCAAAACTAATCTGTGTGAATTTTTGGATTTTGTTAATGAATCAATGAATGATGGTTTCCAGGTGCTGTGTATACCGACTATTCTAAAGCTTTCAACAAAATTTCTCATGAAATTTTTCTAATAACTTTTCTAATACATAAACTGTTCGGAATCGGTATACATGGTGACCTTCTGCGCTGATTTCAATCTTATTTGCGGGATCGGAATCAAGCTATCACCGTGAAACGTTTTTGCTCTGCTTTTACACCTCTGCCTTCGGAAATGCCTCAGGATTCTCAGCTCTTATATTTAATACATACAATATAATGACTAACGACTTTGATTCAGTATTTCAAAACTCCAAATGTCTCCTATTCGCTGACGATAACAAAATCTACTAAGTCGTTAAGTCACCCAGGGACTGTTTGGATCTTCAGAGTGATTTGATTTGATTTCCGAAATATGTTATACATGAAAATAAAAATGTAATATCATATCGTTTACTTGAAAAAGAAGATTACATCCTTTGACTATAAGTCCTCAGTGAGAGACCTGAGCGTATACTTGGATGAGAAACAAATTTTTGATGGGCGCATAACATTTATGACCGAAAAAGCATACAAGATATTAGGATTTGTATTAAGGGTTAGTAAAGAATTTAAAAAAAAATCTACATTCATACTACTATACAATTCTTTTGTGAGGTTTATTTTAGAATATGCTTCAGTGGTGTGGAATCCTTCTTATCAAAGGACGACGCATAACTTTGTATGAGAGCTGGTACCCGCCTCAATAGACATGTGTGATATATTTTTGAAAACAGTTCATCTTCTAGAAAAAGATTTGTATGGCGCCTGTCTTTTTTCTGATTCCAAGCTGACAACCAACTTAATATAATTAGTCAAAATCTCCAAACACAAAATTTAAAAAAACTTAATTCAGGTGTGCTACAGATAATCAGAGCGGTGGTGTCGCTTACTATCTATGCTATAGGTGACCCGTCTGCTATTTTGACTCTGAACGGACTAACGATCGGAACTTGGCGCCATAGTAGCTTTGATTCAGGTTACTAAGACCTATCCAATGACGTATCTTACATGGCTGTTGGAGGTGGATACCGAAATTATGCGTCGTCTTTTAGGTCAGTAAAATAGATAGAATAGAAAAAAAATTGGCAAGCATTTAAGATTGAGATTTAAGGAAAATGAGCAAAAAAATCCCATAACAAAATCATTACTGTTGAATAGACGCATTAAAAAGGACTTGCAATTTAATAAATAATAATAATAATAAAATTCCCAGACAATCACACCAACTACATGGCCCCAAAGTAAGCATAGCTTGTGTTATGGGATACCATATAGCGAACTAGGGGGGCACCTAGAATATAAATAAATAAATAGATAAACACACAGACACAGAACATTTTTTTTTCTTGTTCCGTGCGGGGATCGAACCCGCAACCACTGGCGTCTGAGGCAGACAGGTTTGCCCCATCGCCAAAGTGGTCGTATTTATATTCAAAATTACAAGCAATTGAATAGACTTTCCATATTTGCTAAGTAAAATAAACTTTGCCTGCCCACGATTGAACGCTCGATATAAACCCACCTTCCATGTATCTCTCTCCCGCACTAATTATTCTGCAAATTCTTTAATTAACAGATCTTGTTCTAATTTCAACAAATTATGCAATGATATAGAAAGCTTTCATCTCTCTCTTCCTAAATCCAAAAAATTACTTGAAAGTGAAAATGTAAAGCTATGTTTTTTATTTTATTTTATTTTTTCATCATCATCATCAAAACTCCGTGTAATGAGCCCACTGCAGCGCTATGAGTCTCTCCTCTGGGTGACGAGGAGGTTTAGGCCGTAATCCACCAAGCTGGCCCAGTGCTGGTTGGTAGATGTCAGATATTTCAGGATGCCGAAATGGCTTCTGACAAACCCTAACGACTACTGTATACAAGTATACAGCACCTGGGACCGACTGCTTAACGTGCCCTCCGAAGCACGGAAGTCGTCGTGAGAAATGAATGGTCGGCGGTAACCAATCGTAATACCGGCCACGCCGAGCGCGCTTAACCTGCGATATCGTTTGATATGCACAGTAACCACGGCGCCACGACGACCTATATTATTTTAGATTTTATTCGATATTTTTTTTATTTTTCAACTTTATTTTAATGATTTTAGATTTTATTTTTGTTCTTTTATAATCAAACACTTACAGTACCGTTAGCGGAAGCACTTTCTAATTTATTCGGGGACTGAAATCTGCTCGCGTCCGCAAGGTTTAGCCCTCGATGCCTTGTACGTGGTCCCTGGGTGGTGCTAAACGAGCAGTAAAATCTGGTGGTAGGCTTCGGCCGTGGCTTGTCACCACCCACTAGACAAAACCATGCCGCCAAGTAACCTAGTTGCGTTCCGGCATGATGTCTAGTGTAGCCATTGAGGAGGATAGGTCTGAGTAATCGTGCTGCATCGGAGAACTGTTTACAACTCGTAGGATAATGACTCACCGGGTAACTCGTTTTGGAGGGTAGCGGGATCCGAAACACGGTGCACCGCTGGCCGACCGCAGGTAGTAGGGGGCCCAAGTAGCATGCCAGCCACATGCAAAAGGCTGCCCCGCCACCTCGCGAAAAATCCCGGGAGGCTCCATCGTGCCGGCTGGCGACCGGTTTGAGAGGACCCGATGGCGAACTCGGGGGGGTTCGGGCGTCCCCGCAGTCTCCAAGCGAGTTTCCCAATGGTGCGTCACCCCTATCGAGTTGCTTGGTTCCATTTGCAGCGCTTCACTCAACTTCTGTTCTCCTCCCTATTCACTCCACTCCAAAACTAATGAAAGGTCCAAAGAAGAGTAAGGTAACACAGCGGTTGCACTTCCTCTCGTTTAAAGTGCACTTCTGTAACATCCGAGGAGTGCACTCCAATCTCAATGATGTCCACCACCACCTCGAGACGAAGCGACCCCACTTACTCTTCCTAACGGAGACGCAGATCTGTGATCCGTCAGACTCGGCATACCTTTGTTACCCAGGTTACATCCTGGAGTCCAAATTCCACCCGCACGCCGGGGTGTGCATGTATGCCAGTGACAAGATCTGTTGTCAGCGTCTCCGTTACTTAGAAGTGCCGGACCTTTCAGTTATGTGGGTTCACATAGATACCGGCCTTGACCAAATGGTATACGCTGGTATTTATCGGTCACACAGCGGAGATCGGGAGACAACGAGGCTTATGGACTATCTCAGCAGTACAGCGGACAAGGTTCAGCAACGTTTTCCCACAGCGCAGTTGGTGTTCCTGGGGGATTTTAACGCACACCACGGACAGTGGTTATACCCGTTTCAGGACACTGACCATGCTGGTAGAGAGGCTTTTAAATTTTCGCTCACTCATGGCCTCTCTCAGCTTGTTGACGAGCCTACGCGCATCCCAGACGTTGCTGGCCACACTGCTTACTGCCTGGACCTTCTGCTGACAACCGATCCGGACAGGTATTCGGTGTCCGTCACTGCACCCTTAGGGACATCCGATCACTGTCTGGTGAAATCTGTATCGCAGTACTCGCCACCTGACACCCGACCAAGTGGTTCTAGGCGAGTATGGCGTTACAAGTCAGCAGATTGGGATGAAATGCGACATTTTTTCGCATCTTATCCGTGGCGGCAAGCTTGTTTTACATCAACCGATCCATCGTGCTGCGCTGATGCAGTCTCAAGTGTGATAGGTCAAGCAATGGAGTTCTTCATTCCCTACGCTGATCTATCCCTTGAAACCAAAGCTCGCCCATGGTTTAGTGCTGAATGCTTTTCCGCTGAAAAGCGTAAGCGAGAAGCGTACAAAGCCTGGGCAACCGCTCGCAGAAGCAAAGCCGTGGATTCGCATGAACACAAGCAGAGGTACAATGCTGCCGCCAAGTCCTGCAAAAAGGTGATCAAAAGAGCTCGTTTCGCCCACATAGGCTGTATCGGAGACAGAATAGCGTCATACCCCTCGGGAAGCAAAGCTTTCTGGTCCCTCGCCAAGTCGGTCGAAACGAACTTTTGTCGCCCTTCGCTGCCGCCTCTGCGGAAACCTGACGGTTCTCTGGCCCACACCGCTAAGGAAAAGGCGGATTTATTTGCCAGTATCTTTGCGGAAAATTCTCGTCTAGATAGCCAAGGTAAAATCCCACCCCAATTACCTCAGTTCGGTCCTACAATGGGTACCGTTCATATTCGCCAAAAGGAGGTTCTTAAGTGCTTGCTGCACCTAGACGAGAATAAGGCTAGCGGTCCAGACGGTATTCCTGCAGTGGTGTTGAAACGCTGCGCAGCTGAGTTGTCTCCCGTTTTGACGCGTCTCTATAGACTCTCTTTGGAATCTGGTAAAGTCCCCAAATCCTGGAAGCTGGCTAACGTACAACCAGTACCGAAGAAGGGAAGCCGTGCTGATCCTGTCAACTACCAACCAATTTCAATCACCTCCATACTTTGTAAAGTCATGGAACGTGTATTGAACAATCGACTCCTGGCATACCTTGAGACCAACGAGCTCCTAAGCGATAGCCAATATGGTTTCCGCAGTGGACGCTCGACCGGCGATCTTCTCGTGTATGCCACACACTTATGGAGTGAGGCCTTGGAGGGTCATGGTGAAGCAATAGCTGTATCCTTAGACATCTCCAAGGCCTTTGACAGGGTCTGGCATGATGGTCTCTTAAGCAAGCTTCCAGCATATGGCATACCGACCGGGCTCTGCGACTGGATATCTGATTTTCTGAGGGAACGGTCGATTCGAGTAGTCTTAGATGGCTACTCCTCTGACCTAATGGCAATTAATGCCGGGGTACCTCAGGGATCTATTCTCTCTGCAACTTTATTCTTGCTGCACATTAATGACCTCCTAACACCAGGCATTATTGGATATGCTGATGACAGCACTGTTGTTGAGAGATATATATCCAATGCGCGAACGAGCGCCCATGAAATCCAGATTTTGAGAGAGTCTATGATTGAGCGCGTTGATTCGACCTTGCGGAATGTGTCCGATTGGGGCGAATCTAACCTGGTCAAATTCAACGCCTCCAAAACACAAGCGTGTCTATTCTCCGCAAAAAAGAGCACCTTTACTCTCACGCCCACTTTCCAGAATGTATCTGTTCCCATCACCGACCAACTAGGGCTTTTGGGCGTCACTATAACGTCCAAATTAAACTTCGGACAACAAATTGAGACTATGGCAAAAACGGCTTCCAAAAAATTGGGTATCATCTCGAAGGTCCGGCGGTACTTCAGCCCTGAACGGCTCCTCAACTTATACACAGCCCAAGTGAGGTCTTGCATGGAGTACTGTAGTCACCTTTGGGATGGTTCTGCCAAATACCAGCTCGAAGCGCTAGACTCTGTTGACCGAAGAGCCCGAAAAATCATAAATAACAACAACCTTACAAATAAAAAATTGCAGACGCTAGAGCATCGTCGTAAGGTTGCTTGTTTGACAGTATTTTATCGGCTACATTTCGGTGAGTGTGCGAGTGCTCTTTTTGACCAAATTGAACCCACCCCTTTTTACCACCGGACTACCAGACGCAGACAGAATTTCCATCCGTATATAGTGGATATACCAAGAAGTCGAACAAAACGCTTCGATAGTTCCTTTTTGGTACGGATTGCCAAGGTGTGGAACAATCTGCCTGCGTCTGTTTTTCCTGACCACTACAGTCCTGGAACTTTTAAGTGTCGAGTGAATAGGTTTCTCGTGGATGGACGTGTAACACCATAGTCTTCATGCGCACTTTCCATCAGGTGGCATGGAAGACAAACGTCCTATCCTTACAATATAAAAAAAAAAAAAAAAAAATATAACTGTTACCTCATTAAGAAGACTTCACTGGTCTCTGGACATATATATTTTTGTTAATAATATTAAGATTTTATGACTGTTTGCCTTCTGAATATAATAAATAAATAAAATAAATAACGAAACAGGAGTGAACTACGTCAGGACGATTTCATCGGTTTGTTTATCTTATGACGAGGTTTTGCCCGCGACTTCGTACGCGCACAAACGTGGCAATTTCGGAAATTCCTTCCTAAGTACCGTAACATACTGCTTGAGCGCGCCTTATATTGAGAAATAAAGACGGCTATGGCGCGAACTAACAGTATGTCATTGTTTTAATTTGATTTGAATATTTTCGTTCTGACAGAAACGCTTTAGTTTTGTTAGAAGATTCTAAAGGGCGTACACTCTCTAAGGAATGTATGTTTCAAATTTCAGCATTCTACACCTAATAGTTATTAGTTATGGCTGTATGTTGTCTGTCAGTCACTCACTACCTTAACCAGTAACGAAACAGTTTTATATACAGAGAGACTGTTGACAGAATTTAGATATTAAAGGAGAGCACTCTGTACTCGATTCTGATCATAATTTTTGTAATAAAAAAAGGTAAATACTTAATTTTTCACTAGAACATAAATAGTTTTTTCGCGGCATTCACAACTCCGTAAGCCGCCGCATCAAAACTCTCGGTTAAGTTTACTCAGTAAATAATTGACAGGTCTTAAAATATCACTCCTCGAATTTTGCAAGTGACCCACCAGTCACGCTGTATATTGATTAATTTTAAAATGTGCATCTGACATCTTTTACTAAGCTTTAATTGTAAAATTTTAATGGTAGGTACTTGTCCTGATATTCCTACGGCGTTGAAAAAATAGTTAACATTTGGTTGATAATAAAACAACTAACATGAAGAATTAACAACTGCAATCTCAAACTTTTATATCTATTTCATCTTCAATCTCATTGTGACTTTTCCTTTAAGATCAAAGTCAAACACAACTCGTATTTACAAAAAAAAAACAGCTCAAAATAACGAAAGAGAATTTTCCATTCGGATATACTCACACTCTGCGTCCAAAGATTCGGAGTTTCAATCCATTCGATCCAGTTACCTGTTCAATTGACATTTACAAAAAAAAAAACACAAAAAGAAGATGATTCTAAAAGTTTTATGGAAACCCAACTGTGGGAGGACGGACGTGAAATTAAATAGGGATCCGGCACAAAATAATATGAAAAGACCTTAGTATCTTAGAAATTACATACATATATTACTTCATGCCCTTCATCCCTTACCTATGGGGTAAACATAGGTTATGACGACCACTTTGGAGATGGGGTTAACCTATATGCCTCAGACGCCAGTGGTTGCGGGTTCGATTCCCGCCAAGAACAAGAAAAAAAAAATCTGGGTCTGGGTGTTCATGTGTATGTTTATAATATTCCAGGATCCCCCCTAGTTCGCTACATGGCATCCCATAACACAAGCTATGCTTACTTTGGGTCCATGTAGTTGGTGTGATTGTCTGGGGATTTTATTATTTTACTAGCTGCTGCCCGCGACGTCGTCTGCGTGAACGCTATGCAGCACCAAACGCACCTACGATTATAACACTGCTAGCGTGATAATATGTAGCCTATATGTTGACCCGACTTCTTAACTATCTTCATGCCAAATTTGAAGTAAATCCATGCAGTACTTTTTGAGTTTATCCCGGAAAGACAAACAGACAAACAGACAAAAATTCTAAAAACTATATTTTTTGTTTCTGTTTCGATTGTAGATCATACCCCAAGTATTCTTTTAAAAAAATATTCAATGTACAGTTTTGACTTTCCTACCATTTTATTGTATGTATAGATTATTTATTTATTATAAACAGAACACTAGAGGCTATAAAACCATTTGATGTCACGTTTGACAAATTTGGAGGTATTATAATGGTGGAGAAACACTATTGCAGTGACAGGGGGTCAGCCAGTTGCCCACAAAAACGCCAATAAAACCTCTGTCCCTTAACTGACGTCTACTGGTACATTTTATGTTTTTCTTTCACTCCCAGTCCAGCATGAAAACAATCTTAGAAATTCATGAAGAACATTTTAAACTAGTTGTTTTGCCTGGTTTTACTCGCGTAATTTTGAATCCCGCGGAAATATGGGGACTTAAACTTAAAAAATCAAACAAAGGAAGTCTAGGTGCTATTCCAGACTGTACACTATCACTATGCCAAATTACATCCAAATCCGTTGAGCCGTTCTGCCGGCATACATCCAGTCATCCATGCATCCATACAAGCATCCATTTAAACTTTCCTATTTACCCACGACGGAACGGAGACGGTACGAGTATATGCGTTTGGGGTGAGAGGGTGTTTGTGCAAACCAATGTTACCATTTATCTCCAGAACCACAGGTCCGATTTTAATGCGGTTTTCAGTAATCGCTATGGATTTGATTGGTTCATGTTCTTAGATAGGTGTAGCGGTAACAACTCACCAGGGGGCGCTGCAGTAAACATTTGTTTGTAAAAGCCAATGTTACCGTTTATCTGCAAAACCATTGGTCCGATTTAAATGCTGTTTTCAGTGATCGCTTTGGATTTGATTAGCGCATGTTCTGAGATAGGTGTTACGGTTACAACTCACCAGGGGGCGCTGCAGTAAATATTTGTTTGCAAACCATTAGTCCGATTTGAATGCCGTTTTCAATTATCGCTTTGGATTTGATTGGTATAATGTTCTTAAATAGGTAATGAGGAACGAGGTGTTGTGTAATGTAATGTATGGTACCTATATTATGCTCTTTAAAAAGTTTGAAATAAAAAACAAAATAAAAATTTTGAAAAACCCACGACGCGACGGTTAAAAAGTAATTGAAAAAGAATAAAATAATTTAAAATCCTACGATTTGTCGCAATAACATAGGTATTCAACTCCCTATGAACTTTATAAGAAGAGCAAGAAAATCCGTCTGGGGCTGCCATTGAATGAATTCGTTTTGTAGTTTTATATTGAAATTTAAAATATTGATGGCAGCCCTCGACGGATTTTCTTGCTCTTCTTATAAAGTTCATAGGGAGTTGAATACCTATGTTATTGCGACAAGTCGGAGGATTTTAAATTATTTTATTCTTTTTCAATTACTTTTTAACCGTCGCGTCGTGGGTTTTTCAAAATTTTTATTTTGTTTTTTATTTATAATATTAGTCAGGAGAAGTAAGATCCGAACATTACAAGCATAAGTCTAAGTTACAAAAAAAATATAGCTTGAAAACTAAAACCCGACTAATAACTCATGCTCTAAAAAGTACGACACAAGAAAATATACTCAGCTGCTCATAATACAAAAATTTATTAAATTAATAATTACGTCGATGACGATGGGACGTGGGACTGTTGTTTCTAAAAATAATATTTATCAATACATATTTAACCGGAAAAAATAACAAGAACCGCTAATATAATAAATTTCCTGGTATATTTATAAACCTGCGTAGGATTCTAAACACGAGACAATTTGTATTATTTCGCGCCCACATTTTCACAAATTTATAAACTTGCCGAACTCACACGTAAAATGATAAGTAACAATTACCAAACGCCATGTGCCTTCTGATTGGTTAAAGAAGTCACGTGTTCAAATGAAAAAAAACAAATTCACCGGAAGACTTAGTCAGTACGGTTTGGTTCGACGAAGAGCGTAGTCAGGAGAAGCAGTTTGGTTGCGTATAGGCCACAGGGACGGCAAAGCGCCCTAAGGGTGTTACCAGGCCAATCGATCAATCATCGATCAAGGTCATCGTCGATGTCGATCGAAGTTGAGCGACTTGTCTGGTAGATTTTAAATAAAATAAATATAGATATTTCTGACACTCACACAACATTATCTAGCCCAACTTAAGTTTCTTAAGAAACTTGTGTTATGGATACTAGATAACTGATATACTTAAGAAATATGTAAACATACATATTGAATAAATACATATTTTTATAAGAATAAACTTAAATTAACATATAAACATCCATGACTTGACGACTAACATTTGTGTTCATCACACAAATAGCCGCCGCCGCCAGGATTCGAACCCAGGACCTCTGGCATAGAAAGCAATGTATGTTACCACTACACCAGCCGGTCGTCAAATGATCGACCGTTCAAGTAATCATTCAATCGACAGTCGGTCAGAGTTGATCGAGTAACCCCAACTATATTCCATAAACTCGATTGACTCGAATACGTCGACTTATCCATTCTACCATCGATCGATTCCCTCGATCGACGATCGACCGATTGATCTGGAAAAAGCTATCGATCGACGCTCGATCTGTCGGTCTGGTAACACCTAAGCCATTCGTATACATTAGCCAAATTTGGTATTTGTTTTTTTTCTTGATCAAATCAGTGAATGTACAATGTACACGTCCCGGTGTTCCAGTTAAGAAAATTTTCCCTAGAACGGTTTTTGGGTCGTAGCTCTTCCTACTTTTCTCTGCAGCCAATGAAACAATATATATAGATCTCATATCTATAATCCTCGATGTGCTTGCACTTTGTTTACTCCTTGTTATTAACTTAGTCGCAGGTAAACCATAGAGAAATATTATACTTGGGAATAGAGAGCCCTCTTGCAGATTTTTTGGGATCCCATTTGCTACTAACGCTAACTATAAATCGGCCCCAAACTAATGTATCTATATGTAGATCTCCGTATAGATACGTACATATATGTAGGCAATGCGCCGTATTCGACATTGCATTCTTTAATTTTAAGTCCTTCTAAAGTCTAATTCGAAGACTTCCAACTCAAAATTTTCTAAGAAATATTGATTTTGAAATCTTCGACTTTATGGAATATAAAAATCACTATGAAACTCAGGAATAAACACAAAACAGCAACAAAAACTACAGACACGCGCGTACGCGGATAGCAGTCGCCATATTGTGCTGTGGTGGTGTTTTGAAATTAAACAAACACACCTGACGTTGACAAGGCTTCATTCATAGCTTGAAATTCATTCAAATTTTGTTTTGAAAATAAAAATATATGAATTTACACCAGCACACTAAAATATACAAAAACCACATTTCAAATCATGTCTTTTTTTAACATAACTTTGAAATCTTGTTTACCAAATAAGACAAGTTACAAGGCGGAGCTAAACAAACTGCCAAGTTATTAAATTGCAAGTGAATTTAGCCTTAAAGGTGGAACACCGTAACATTTTTCGATAGTACCTACTAATTTCCGTATTTTAAAAAAGTGTAAAATCAAAAGCTCCAAAAAATTTACAAAATAGATTTAAAGCAGATACGGCACCTGTGCGGACGAGCTAAGTTCGCACTTGTCCGTTTCCCTCAATAGGTTTGGTCTTTACAACGCTGGTGAAAAACATGGGACTATTAAAATGTTGCTCTTTACAACGCTTTGTGTACTTTTTCTTTAAGAAATATTTCGATTTTTTATTAATTTTTAAAAAGTTATTATGTTGAAAGTTGAGAAATAAAATGCTTTTGTATGTTATAATATTTTACAGACGACAAACATAGGAAAATTTCTTCTGATACTTGCAAGGACTTTGATAATCGAAGAAGTTAGATATCGAAATATATACCTAGTAATATAAAGCTGAAAAATTTGTTTGTTTGAACTAAACTCAGATACTAGAACAGATATCTTACTAATATTATAAATATGAATGTTTGGATGTTTTACAAAGCAGATATTATAGAAAAGCTGCTGTAAGCAAAGATGCACAGCTTCAATTTGGATTGTCGTGACGTCACAGCCTCAATAGTTCAAGCTACTCCGCACAAAAGGCACTGGCGTCTGTTCGACGCTGACTTCTGTGGAGTATGTACACGCATAGATATTAGAAAAATATTAAATCCTCCATTGTTTCTCGATGAAAATTTAAGTTTTCTCTACTTTTATAAAGGAAATACATTGACAATCCAAATCAAATTTACTAACCACGAAGATAATTTCATTCATAATTATTTTTTACAAATTGTTTGTTGTCCAATTATTTATGTCCAAAATTCCAGATTGTTATTGATCGCCTAGGTGATTTTTATGCCGCGAAAAAATGTTGCTCTATCTAGTGTCAAGAAATACTTTTATTTCGCGGTTTTTTTTTCTGACAGATTTGGAACTTATGAAATTTCGTTAAAAAACTAGAGTGACCTAGTAAATAGAACTGAACTTTTTTGAAGATCATTTGAACATTTTGACCTTATGTTTCAACCGGTTTTTACTACTCGCTACTAGGTGACTAATGCCATCGCGTGTATGGCTATGATTGGCCATAACCAACCGCTTACCCCTCCCGCACCCCGGCCGTAGGCTTCACTTGAGTCCCTAGAGAAAACTGGATAGGGCAAATTAAAATTCGAAATTCAAATCATTTATTCATAATCATAGGTAGTTACATAGTACAGATGTTACAAATATTATGGGCGCAGCTATGACTCGCCATATTGGCCTATGAATTGAGCTCCTCTAGATATTTCCTCCGTTGGATGTTTGTTCAACGGATTAGATGAAATTTGGCGTTGCAATAATGTACAGTCTGGAATAGCACATATGTAGTACAACCTCGCGAAACAGCTAGTGAAATAATATTTTTGCATTTGATAGACCTGGAAAATTTCGAAGACTTCAGGATGATGTGATCAAAGTTTCGCAAGGCGCGTAATTTCCAAAATTTTATAAGCATTTATATCTGTCTTCTAGTACTCCTATAACACAAACCATTGGGTTATTACTTTTGCGATAGTTGACGGTATATGAATGCCTAACGATTAATAAATTTCATCATCATTATCATCATAACTCTTTATAAGGAGCCCACTGCAGGGAATGAGTCTCTCCCCCTGGGTGATGAGGAGGTTTAGGCCATAATCCACCAAGCCGGCCCAATGCTTGTTGATGGATGTCAGAATTTTCAGGGCGCCGAAATGGCTTCTGACAAACCCCAACGACTACTGTATACAAGTATACAGCACCCGGTACCGACTGCTTAACGTGCCCTCCGAAGCACGGAAGTCGTCGTGAGAAATTACCTAATGGTCGGCGGTCACCCATCCAAGTACCGGCCGCGCCGAACGTTGCTTAACCTGCGATATCGTATGATACACTCAGTAAACACGGTGCCACGACGACTTCAAATAGTAAATATGAATAAAATTTAATAATGCAAAATTAAATCGAAGTAAAAAACTGAAAAGTACAAATCACACAATCGAATTTGGAATCTATCATCATAAACCTGCCACACCTGTAGTATTGTCATTAATATTGACTAATCAACTGGGTGTCATAAAACTATTTTGAATCTGCATTTGCTAATTTTTCGTCATCTGGTGAACCTAAAGTAAAATAAAAAAAAACACCCCAGACAATCACACCAACTTGCGAAGTATATTTACTTAGCTGTAAAGATCGAAACACGAATCCAGTTAGATCAGTATTTCGATAAGAGCAGTCCTGCCCTAATAAAGTTTAAGCTTCATTTTTAGAGTTCTAAAAATTTTGCGAACCTGATCACAATTTCATTTTATTTCAGACATAATCTTAGGGTCATAATGATAATGCTTGTCCTTAATAGACTAGGATTTCGCCTGAAGACAGGCTATTATCTGTTAAGATGGTTCAATGAGGAACATTATATCTGCGATTATTTTGAAGAGGCTTTGATGTAACTTTGGAAATTTATTTTTTTACTTTGATTTTTGGTCGTAGGTATTTGATGTATTTTATATTTAATTTCAAGTTAACGTTAACTAGAGCAACGTTATGACCCTGTAAGGTCCGATCCAAGTTATTCCTGTTTAGTGGTAGGAATCTTCCAGATCCTCCTGGCTAGCAACCGCAATAACAAAGAGTCGGAAGAAATTGGGCTTGGATTTGTTCCGATTAAGTACTGGGTGGCGCAAAAGTACTGGCACTAAAGAAAATAGTGCTTTTTTTATATGACATTTTCTGTCATTCTGTTTTTGAAAATTGTGTAGTCAACAAATGTAAAATACACTGAAAATAAACATGGACCGTTTTACTCCCCAAGAACGTGTAATAATCGTGTCAATGTTCTTACGGAATAATTCATCAGTGATAAAAACACAAAGTGAATTTGGTCGACGATTTGCACTTGCGATTTGAACAAGTTCGTGTCCTTAACGTATACCAGAATCATTTCAACAGTTCGTATTCAGTAAATAAAGTATACGCACTATGTTACTTATGCCTGTTTACGTAAATATATGCTTCTTGTTAACTTCCACAGCTCTTAGAGTCTTGCTCTATTTTAGAAAGTAAAGCTTAGTAGGCAGTGCAATTACTGGCGAAGGTAAATTGTCAATTTGGCAAAGGCATTTCTGTTTGTAGATAGGTAAAACAGTTCGCCCGCAGCCGCTATTTCTATCCATATCCGTATGTTACCTAAGATTTGTTTCTTTGACCAAATATTATTTCGCCTGCGACTTTTCCCATCATTATTAGTTGCAAAAACTCAAACCTATCGGGTAGGTACTATGAGAATAAGAAAAAAATATTGACATAGGAACACAATTTCAATGCATCGTATTTTGGTTATTTTTTAACAAAATATTTAACAATAAAAATATTTTAGTTTAAGTATGGTATAGAAACTAGTAATTGACGCAATCTAAAAAACTTGTTTCGACAGCTATAGGTAGGTACTTAAAGAAATTAATATTATTATATTCAAAAACCTTTTAGTCTGTAAGTAAGTGTATTATAATATCACCGAATGTCCTAAGGTTGTCAGCACATTTATTATTGTTCGCATTTTAATTTTACCCACTAAATTCTCGATTATAATATCATAATAGTTAAAAAAGAACATTAAAAATTTACTTTAACTTTTTTTTTATTTTTTTACTAAAATGACTCCTTTAATTTCATTTTCAAAAGAACTTTACGGCTGGCGAAAAGTACGAATGTTATTTAAAAACCATTCCCTACTTGATACTCGGAAAGACGGGGAAAGAAAATTTTCGTTGACATTTTTTTATGCAAATGTTCAGAAACTGCCTTTTACGGTTTGGCAATAAATATTTTACTGGAAAGCGATTAGGCTGTCATAAACGTTAGGGTTGCCGAAAAGATATATGCTGTAGATTAAACATATTTTTTTGGTGTTCAATTTCATAAATAAAGCTGGGATTTTTGTGGCTCGTTAAATGTATTTATTGTTTTAAAATCAAAAGCGATTTCGAGTTATATTCAATTCTCATGTTTGTATTCAACCATTAACTATTGAAATTCCTTTTTACATTGCATGGGTATGGCAACACTGCATATAACACAGATTGAGTATCAAAAATATTTGAATATATTTAATTAATATTAAAATTTAAACTTAAGTAAAATTAAAAAAACGATAGTTGTAACCTACAATTGTATACTATGTTTAAATAAATAAAAAACATAATTGAAACATAACAAGATAATCTCGAATATTTGAATTTAGTTTTCAAATAAACATTTTATAATATAAACAGCTAAAAGTCGGCGGTATCTATCTTACTTCTTACTTTTTTGTTCGAAGTTCAAAAAAGTGATTTGCCAGCAAAGCGCCGTAAGCTCTAGAGTGTTAGGATGGTCGCAACAACCCCGAAATCGTCAATATTCAAGCGATAACTCATCAATATTACTACTATTATAATTTAATCAATACATTATTATTATTATTAGTATTGTTTATTTAAAATATTTGTGTTTAATTGTTTTAAACTATCGCGGTTATTTTCACTATGATTTTCAATATGATTTATTATGATTTATGAAATATCGGACGTGCGAAAATAAAATCGAAAATCGTGGTAAGAATCCCGTAAATACATTAAATCATATTTGTATTTTCTTTTCAATATAGGAAACTTATGGAGAAAATAAAATGTCACAGATTAAATTATTTATCAACGGTTGAGTAAGATATCAAAACATATAGAATAAAAAACGGATATTTGAAAATTGGATTATCAATTAGCAAAACGGTTTCTAGATAAGGAAATTCGTACTAAAAAAAATCGGTATTAACATAGGTAACCTGATGATGATGTAAAATTAAATACATTTTTCAATACTTTTATCACCTTCTTATATAAAAGTGCAGATTACTTGGTTATTATATAGAAATATTTCTGAGCAACGCAGTGCCAACCTCATAAAACCGATGACTTGAAGAATGAATGAACCGCAGTCAACTATGAGTTATTGATAGCTGTCTAAATCACAGCTTTCATAGACTAAAACTAGCCACCGCGCGCGGTTTTACCCGCGTAACTTTAAATCCCGTGGGAATTTCGGGATAAAATATAGCCTGTAACCTTCCTCAAGAGTTGGGCTATCAAATGCAAAAAGAATTTTTCAAATCCCACTTGTCGTTTCTGAGATTAGCGCGTTCAAACAAACAAACAAACAAACTCTTCAGCTTTATATATTAGTAGATATAGATAAGTTCAACTCTTTCTCCATATTTCGAAGTATTTTAAAATTACCCTTCATACAAAATTATGTAAACAATTCCTTTTAGTATGTTGAATATTTTTAGTAACGTATAATAAGAGCATTTAAGTTCACTCATAAACGAGTTAGTGACTTCACGAAGTCCATGATTAGAGCTAGTTTCTAGGTACTTATTTCTTAAGTTAAATATATGTAAATCATATTTTTATTTTAACTATAATAGCCTTTCCTTAAACATTAAAGTTTTTGAATATATTAATATAATTTTTTTGAATTATCGCTGTCGAAATAAGTATATATTTCGCTTCGGATCGATTGGGAAATGCTAAGCCGACCAGACGCGGTTAAATTTTGATGTCATAAAAATATAATATAAATACGAGAGCGAATATTTTTGAAGATTGTGAAAAGTTTTCTGTCGATCTCCTTTTGCATTAGCATTCAATTGTTTCACGACATCAATTAATCAATATCATGGTTATTTTTATTTAATTTCACCATCGTCTTTTTCTTTTTATGTGTAAAATATTTTGGTTTATGATCAGTAAGAATAAAACTGTTCGAGTAGAATAACATTGAGATAATATTTAACAATAAGAGCTTAAGTTATAAAAGCTATCATAAGATTCTAGCATGTAATGTCTAAAGCTATCTAAGAGTATAAGTTTTATCGAAACACTACCTTGTGCCCGCGACTTCGTATAAACATTGTTTATGTTTAACGCAACCAGTCACTCATTGAAGAACCTTTATGCCAAGTATCACATCCGAGCACTCAAGGAATAAAGTTATTCAGACAAAATTAAAAATTATAATAATTCCCGTTCCCGTGGGAATTTCAGGAATTTCATTCTTAGTTCTACCCCACAACCTCTAAGGATTGTATGTTCCAAATGTCAGCTCTCTACGGCCAGCTGTTATGGCTGTACGTTGTCTGTCAGTCAGTCATTCCGTAACGGAAGAGTTTTGTATATTAATATTAGATACATTTTATATGAAAAAACTAGTCCCAAAAGATTGAAAGTAAATTTTGATAAGAGATACTGTATTTTATTTCTATTTGCAAACTTAAATGTAAATATTCTCTATCAAAATAAAAAACAATACCTACAGTTTTTCATGTCTGTAATATTTGCTTTGCATATTTACATGATACGAGTGTTGAAAACAAACATAAAAGTAAAAATAAAATTCTGAATAATCAACGAATGCAGAGCATTAAAAAAACCGACTTCACATCAAAAATTTGGCTGAGTTACAATGCCATCAATGTAAACATTCTCCGAAATCATAAACTTAAAAAAAAATCGATTCATAATTGTCCGAAATATCGTGTAACAAAGACACAAAAAACACGTACAGATGAATTAAGAACCTCCTCCTTTTTTGGAAGTCGGTTGAAAAAATTACAATACTATTTTTGGCATCCTTAAAAAGTTTACACATTACGGCAGTCAGTCGTAAAGTGTATCGGGACCACTGGCCTTTGCGACTCTTATAAATTACTTTCCTTAACAATTAAAATATAAAAGTTTTTGCTTTTCAATTTAAAAACTAAATAGCAAAACTGAAAATAAAACTTTAGTGTTACAGTAAAAGTTAATTTTAATATTGTATGTGATTTAGAGCGTGATTTGCAGCACGCATTTTTATACTTTAGTTTTGCAAATTTTAGGAAAAAATTTTGTTAAAGAATATAATAATGTATCAAATCTGATGATATTAGGAAGCTTTCACTGATTTAAAGCACAGTTATTTAAGGCCGTGTCACCAGTAGGCAAATTGTTGCGGCCGACTGAGTGAGTCGCATAATATAATAAAGGCGGATACTTAGTTACGTGAAATAATGAGCGTTTAGAAATATAATCATCATTTATCTTAATAACTTATTCTTCTACGAATTTTCAACACAATGGTTTAAAGTGTGTAGCGTATTTAAAATAAATCAAATTCGTCAAAAAAAATTGTATTCAAAATGCAATATCTTTTCGTGTAACGTTCGTCTACGAGTATTTTTTGCACTGAGTTACTCAGGAATATATTCCGAATAGTCTAATATGTGTTTGTTTGTTAAACACCATAAAATAACATCAACTAAAATCATGTATAGCCCTCTGCTGCATCGTCATAAGGTTGCTTGTTTGACAGTATTTTATCGGCTACATTTTGGTGAGTGTGCGAGTGCTCTTTTCGACCAAATTGAACCCACTCCTTTTTACCACCGGACTGCCAAACGCAGACAGAACTTCCATCTCTATATACCAAGAAGTCGAACAAAACGCTTCGATAGTTCCTTTTTGGTACGAATTGCCAAGGTGTGGAACAATCTGCCTGCGTCTGTTTTTCCTGACCACTACAGTCCTGGCACTTTTAAGTGTCGAGCGAATAGGTTTCTCGTGGATGGACGTGTATCACCATAGTCTTCATGCGTACTTTCTATCAGGTGGCATGGAAGACAAACATCCTATCCTTACAATAAAAAAAAACTGTTCTTTGTGGTGAACTGAAATTTGAATTAGCTGCAAACTCAGATCAATTTTCGTGCGTTGCGTGGGAGTCGGCCACTCACTGAGATAGTCACTGCGCGTAATGCTGCAAACTGCGTACAGTGAGCGCAAAACTAGCAAACTGTGGACACTCCATTTCAAATATATGGAAGGGCGCACTAAATCTACTACTGCCGCTAATGCCCGATTTACATTTCAATAAGTACAGTAGCGAGTTAACTTGCGTCATCGGTGAGTTAAGTAGTTATTGTCGTTTGAACGGCAAACGCGAGTTAAGTAGTAAGTTGTTAATTAAGTTTAGTCGAATAGAATGCGATCCTATTTTTCGGCTAGTTTAGTAGGAAGTAGCTCCCCTCTCCCGCGTCTCCCGCACCCCGCCAACTTAACTGACCGACATGTAGACGGGCGAGTTTAGTACAGTTCATAAGTATCCACACAGCGGCCGCGGACACGTGTAATTTTTTTGCGAAAAATGAAGTGGTCTGATAATACTACCTTTTAATTTGTTCAAGAATACCTCAAACATGAATGTTTGTTTAATTATAAATGCAGTGATTACCGCAATAACCAGCACCACTTTCATTTCTTCTAGCAATCCAGCTTCGTTCCCATATGCGTTTGGGTCTATTCATTTCTATTAATATTTCATTTTCAATGTGTTCTACAAGTAAAGACACTATTTCTGTTATTATAGCACGCAAATTGGTATTAAGTAATTCAACGTCCATTTTGTAGATTAAAACAACTTTTTTGGAGAAGAACCTCTTTGAGTCGGGTGAAACTACCGTTAACGCGACTAGTCTTCTTGTTGGAAAGGCAGCTTATGACTACTTACCGCCTTTATGTTTGAACGATACTTAATTGTCTGATTACTAAACTCGCTACTGTACTTATTGAAATGTAAACGGGCCTTAACAGTTTGTCTACTGGGGACACGGCCTTAATAATAATACTCACAACTATTATCAAGTCGTCTTGCTAATTCCACGACTCCATAATTCTAGTGAGAACAAGCAACAACCACCACATATCCGGAACACTACCACCCACACCACAAGCCACCGACACTTATTAAATTCAACCTGACACATCCTCAGGGTGAAACGCAAAACTTATTTAATTACTAGCTGCTGCCCGCGACGTCGTCTGCGTGAACGCTATGCAGCACCAAACGCACCTACGATTATAACACTGCTAGCGTGATAATATGTAGCCTATATGTTGACCCGACTTCTTAACTATCTTCATGCCAAATTTGAAGTAAATCCATGCAGTACTTTTTGAGTTTATCCCGGAAAGACAAACAGACAAACAGACAAAAATTCTAAAAACTATATTTTTTGTTTCTGTTTCGATTGTAGATCATACCCCAAGTATTCTTTTAAAAAAATATTCAATGTACAGTTTTGACTTTCCTACCATTTTATTATATGTATAGATTTTCCTGACCAGAAAAATCTGACCATAATAATAAAACTCTTTATTGTACACCAACATAGTATAGTTTTAGTACTTTTAAGCGTCGAGTGAATAGGTTTCTCGTGGATGGACGTTTACCACCTTAGTCTTCATGTTCCATCAGGTGTCATGGAAGACAAACGTTTCATAGTTACTATAAAAAAATAAAATATTAAGGCCCGCTTTTTCAATCATCAGATGAAAGTTAACTGGCGAATAAAGTATTACTCGGCGGAATAAAATTTTACGATTTTTTAAATAATTGTATGACAATGACATAGGATGAAAATAAACTTGAGACGAGCTTGAAAATAATTGTTTTAATTGTTTTAAACTGTCGCGGTTATTTTCACTGTGATTTAATGAAATTAACAGGGTTCTTACCACAATTTTCGATTTTAATTTCGCACGTCCGATATTTCAATGCTGTTACAAGCACCATGATCGCGGACTAGCAGATGTAGGAGGGTGGCGATCACAGCAGAGGCAGTAAAACGATCTACCCCTTTTCTTGTTCGTTTTGATCTACTATGCTACTACTGGACCTCACATTAATGTTACTTTTGCAAAACACGCTCACAGTATCACTAGGTTTTTTGGATTGTGGAGCTTGAAAATGTCGAGTAACACTTTATTTATTAGATAACTTTTATCTGAACATTGAAAAATCAGGCATTAGTTAGGATCAACAGGATTTCTTAATACAGTTAAAAAAATAAAAAAATAAATACAATTTGAATCGACGCGACATTTTGGTGTCTTGCTTGATAGACTTTGTGGTCAATCGCTCGTGATGTATTCGCGATAAATCCTGTTAAAAAGTGTTTGATTTAAAAATTGAAGTCAACAAATTTTCCAAACCGACATATCAACCATGTGACTGATTTTTTTAAGCTTGATTTATGGATACCACTTTGCGAAACAAGAAGGTAACCTAGTAGGATATGAATCGTTTAAATATTTAAAATTACGAATTGTGATAATCAACGAACTTAGAAAATTAATAATCAACGAATGCAGAGCAATAAAAAAACCGACTTCACGTCAAAACTTTGGCTGAGTTGACAATGTTATCAACGTAAACATTCTCCGAAATCATACATATTGTTACAAAAAAATTATTTTGTCCAACTAGGAAGTATTTTCTATCATGTGAAACAAGAATTTTCGAAATCATTTACTAATTGTCCAAAATATCGTGTAACAGAGACGCAAAAAAAATACATTATGTTTTCAATGAAATTCTCAACCGATTTCGATGAAATTTATATGGGACCAACTTTGAAGTCCAACTTTGAAGAACAATTCTATCATATGAAACAAGAACATTCAAAATCGATTCATAACTAATTAACGGAAAAAATGTGTAAAATAAAAATCACCCGACCAGGACTCGAACCTGGGACCTCTCGTTTGCCGGACGAGTGCTCTTCTACTGAGCTACCGGGGCCTGGCGGTACGCCTCGAAATTACTTAACACATTTTGTTTTTACGTTATATTGCTAATGGAGCTCCATCTTATGGTATAGCTTGGCAGCTAGCCTAACCTATACCAAACATTATTTACACCTTAAACACGTATCTAAACTAAGTCAAGGTCTACTTTACAAGGTCTACCGAATGGCGAGTTCATTGTTTTTCTTGCTTTTTGTTTGAGGGAGGGAGGGCGGTGAACCAACGCACGAAAATCCTGCATCACTAGTGCAAGTACAAGTCGCGGAATTAACAAGGTAACTTTGTTAAAGTAGTTGTCATGGATTTCCGCAAAGTAACGCCTGATTCAATCAATTATATCAAGTCAAGGTCTACTTAAGGGTAGTTTCCACAATCAAAGTTCACTTATTTATCTCGAACCAAAATCTGAAATACGGCACTCAAGAGAGAGAAACTTTTGGTTCTATCTGATGGTGGCGAGCAAATAAAAGTTTTGAAACTTTCTCGGAAAAACATCGCAGAAATCTTTTTCGACTATTTATATGAGTTTCGATCACTTTGTATATTAGTCTTTAAGTTCATACTTGTTTAATAAGAGTTTTTATTAATAATATCATAAAAGAAATACGTTTTTTAGACGGCAAAATTTTATTAATATTTTATTAATATATAATATAGATGTTTTAATTTCTGATAAAAGTAAACAATCAAATAATTATGTTTACTGTGACGACCACTTTGGCGATGGGGTAAACGTTAGGGTTGCCAATGCCAACCATACTGTTTTTAACAGTATTATACTGTTTACTGTTGAAAAATACAAAATACTGTTTTCAGCATAAAAAGTTAAACACTTTGTATGCTAGACTTTAATTAATAATTTGTGCAAGAAGTTCTAAAAATATGTGTCTAAAACATTAAATAAATTGAATACTGTTTGATATTCTTTTCAAACTCAAATTTATTTAATTTCTAGAAAAAAAAGCTGCCTCAGACGCCAGTGGTTGCGGGTTCGATTCCCGCATGTAACAAGAAAAAAAAATGTTCCATGTCTGGATGTTTATTTATTTATGTATTTATATTCTAGGTTCCCGCTACATGGTATCCCATAACACAAGCTATGCTTACTTTGGGGCCATGTAGTTGGTGTGATTGTCTGGGGATTTTATATATTTATATATTATATTTTTAAAAAGGTAGTTTTTTTTTTTTTTTTATAAGTGACTAAACCCGCGTTTGACCTCAATCTCACCTGATGGTAAGTGACGATGAGGTCGAAGATGAAAGCACACGGGTTTAGGAAGGAACTGGCTCTTTATACAATATTGCCGGAACCCATTACCGCCGGAGCGGTAACATTTGGCGACAGACTTTATATAAAGGGTGGTCGCTAGCCAGGCGGACCCAGAAGGGATCCTACCACCAAGCAAAAATTGCAAAAATTGGATTGCCTGACTAGAATCTTAAAGAGTTTAAAGAGCCAGGACCCCCTGAATCCGTGTATATATCATCTTCGACCTAATTATTACTTATCATCAAGTCAGGTTTCATTAAAACATGGTTTTAGTTGCCTTCGAATAGAAAAAATAAGTAGAACTTCCATGCTGGACTGGGAGCGAAGGAAAAACATAAAATGTGCCTGCTGCCTCTCTTCCCAGGCATACTGTTAACAGTAAAGTCAGTTAAGGGACAGAGGTATTAGTGGCGTTTTGCGGGCGATAGCTGACCCCCTGTCACTGCAATAGTCACTTTCCAACGTTATAATACCTCTCAATTTGTCAAACGGATCAGATGGTTTTATAGCCTCGGCTGCCCCATTTCAAAACCTAGTAAGTCTTCAAAACGGGTTATTCTTGTTTTTGAGCTGAATACAATAACAAAGTAAGACTCAACAAAATTCAAGAATACTTGTATCGATAACAAGCTTCAATAAAAAGTTACACGCTATTCGAAACCTAGTAATTTCTAAATTATAATTATCTATTATTGTTAATAATTACAGAAGTCGAGGTTAAAGTCATATAGCCAGAGGATATTAAACCATTGGATGTCATAATTGAAAAACTTAAATCTATTATAATGATGGAGATAATATTTAAGTGATAGGGAGATTTACCGTAACATATACATCTCATAGGACTTTTGTCAATTGGAGGGCACCATGCGAGCTGGAGCGGCTGAGGCTGGTTGCACAGAACCGACATAGACCGGTTTGCAAGGAGCGAAGCAAAGCGGAGCTCCTTGCATTAACCTCCGTGGTTATTTTTTTTTACAATCGCATATTTATTTATTTATTTATTTATATATTTTAGGAAGACTATCGATTACATATTTTATAATAGGCTTATAGAGGATAGTACTGTGACAATCATTAAGAAGTCTCCACTGATAGAATTAAAGTAGACAAATAAAAAGTTATAACTAAAATATAATATACCTACTGAATACAGCTCAAACATTTATTAACAATAGCTAGAATAGTTAACAAAACTATGAAAGTACCATTTGCTTTAATGAATCATTACGATATAGTTACAGTACACATTAAATACAGTAGGGACTAAGTAGTATGAGGAAATTACAAACCTCTGAAATTAGTTAGAGTAAATTGTTAAATTATAAGTATGATGTTATAAGTAAGTACTACCTACATACATGGTTTTATATAAGTTAAATTATACTAAAATAATAAAGTGATGCTTACACACATACCTACACTGAGCAGTTATTTTGAATTACCAGATCAGCTGAAACCTACAACTCTGACGGTGTTATATTAAAGTAAAAAATTATATTATACACATTTGTACGCACTATTATTTGAAAAATAATTTGTTTAACTGCCTTTTTGTTGTATGGATAGAGGAGGCGAAGAGGTCAATGTCAACATTATTAAGTTTGTTCAAGTCATTAAGGGTTTGGCAAGCACGGTGAAGGTATGTATTCTGCCTGTAGTTTGTACTGACTGAAGGAAGATAAAATAAGGGACTGTGGCGAAAGGTTCTCATAGGGGTATAGAAAAATAGTTTGTCAAGGAGGTTGGGACAGTTAACAAGCGAGGTAGCAATTTTTTGTAAAAATATTATGTCCGCAAACTTGCGTCGCATCTCCAAGGGCAAGAAATGGTACTTTAAACATTGTTTTAAGTAATCCTTTTCCCTAGATTTACAACGGTAATTCAGAAAACGGAAAAACTTGCGTTGAATACGTTCAATCCGGTCAATATAAGTCCCGTATCTGGGATTCCAAATCTGCGAAGCGTATTCTAGGTGAGAGCGAACATACGCGCAATACAAAATCTTGAAAGTTTTTAAGTTTTTAAAATCTTTGGCAGTTCTCAAAATAAATCCCAGTGATTTAAGAGCCTTTCGCACAATAAGCGAGACATGTGTCTGAAATGTTAGCTTAGAGTCATGAGTGACACCCAAATCCTTCACTTCAGACACACGTTGAAGAGGCTGTCTCTTTAATCTGTACTCAAACACAATAGAATTAGCTTTGCGACTAAAGGTTATTACGGCACATTTATCAACGTTTAGATCTAATTTAAATTTAGAACAGTAAGCGTCAAGTCTGGTAAGATCTTCTTGCAAGAGATAGCAGTCATTTATATTTCCGATCGGTTTTAAGATTTTCATGTCGTCTGCAAAACTAATCAGAGTTGAATTTTTAAAGCAGGAATCTATATCAGATACAAAGATTAAAAAGAGCAGAGGTCCCAGCAGTGATCCTTGCGGAACACCGCTGGGGACCGTAACCCAATTAGACATGTAATTTTGTAATACTACAGCTTGTGAGCGATTTGTTATATATGACGTAAACCACCTCAATAAATCCCCTCTGATACCAGCATTTTCTAACTTTTCAATAAGGATGCGATGATCGATTCTGTCGAAGCATTTAGTGTAGTCGGTGTGAATTACATCTGCCTGGTAACCTCTGTGCATAGAATCTGAAACTGCTTCATTCAACAGTACTAAGTTGCTTACGGTAGATCTTCCTTTGACAAATCCATGTTGCGATAGTGGCAATGAAGTACTCAACGAAGCATACAAGTGTTCGTGTACGGATTTCTCAAGTACTTTGGCAACAACACATAACTTTGAGATGGGGCGGTAGTTAACAATTTCATTTTTATCACCTTTTTTGAAGATTGGTGAAATAAAAGCCCTCTTCCAAATCGTAGGTACAGATCCTTCTAAAATAGAGCGGTTAAAAATTATTTCTAGTGGTATAGATAATTGATCAGCGCATTCAATAAATAAGATGGGTGGTAAAGCATCAGGCCCGGCCGATTTAAATTTATCTAATTTCAATAGCTTTGACTTAATAGAAGACCTCGTTATTGAAAATGTTGAAATATCACAGTCAATAGATGGGATGAATTGGGTATCATCGTGTACTGCTGGTGATAAATCTGGAGTTAAAAATTGAGAATAAAAGAAATCAGAAAATAAGTTACAAATTTCACTACCAGAACTAGTAGTTTTGTCATCGTATGTCATTGCGTTAGGTATAGAGCTGTTTTTCGTTTTGTAGAAGCTCCAAAAATGCTTAGGGTTAGATTTAATAGAATTTTCAACCGTTTGGATATAAGTTTTATAGCATTCCTTTTCCAATAACTCAGCTCTCCTCCTTAGTACATCGATGGAATGTTTGTCACATATCATACCATACTTTTTAAATTTACAAAAATACTTATACTTTTCTTTTAGTACTTTTATTAGCGCCGTAGAGTACCATTGCGGATATTGTCTTTTAGGTATATTCTTTTTTGGGACATATTTATCACGTAGCCTATATAATGTGTCGTTAAAAAAACAAACAGACTCTTCAACATTCATGGTAATTAACTCATTATGCCAATTAATTTTTGCCAATTCGTCTTTGAACATGTTAAAGTCCGTACGGTTATAACAATATTTAATTCTAGGTGCAGGCTTGAGGCTCTGATTAGGCCAAGAATAAGTAAGAGAAATCTTAAGGGCCATATGATGCGGGTCTAACGGTACCAGAGGATTCAAAATGTTATCTACACACACATCTGAGTTGCATAGTATCAAGTCTAATATTCTGCCAAATTGGTTTACCACATGATTATATTGATATAAATTAACAAGGTATAATTCGTCAATGAAATCTGTCTCATTAATTCCAAGGGTCACTAGATTACTAGGTTCCATATGGGAACCCTCATTTGACGGGTACCAACAAATCGAACTCATATTAAAATCACCTAGTAGTAAGAATTTATCGGTTGGGTTTGATAATGTGATGTCTTGTAATTTTAATAAGAAATTGGACAATTGTTGAGAAAAAGTAAGACCCATGTTTTCATGACATAAGTAAATTACGCAAATATGTAACTTATTTTTACCCACCTCAACCGTAATCCATAAGTCCTCCGCTGAAGAGCACCATAACAGAGTATATCACATTTTCAATATTTTGTCCATAGTTTAATAGGCTCTGGCTATATGACTTTAACCTAGACTTTCGGTAATTATTAATAATAAATAGATAATTATTAATAATCTTCAATTATCTACTCTCACCGAAACATATACATAGCTATAAATAGGGATTCTAAAGCTGCCCGACCCCCATCGAGGTCCTCACCGTCCTGTAGAGCCACAAGGCCAATATGGGCAAAATTTAAAGCCTTCGTTATGGCCACCATTAGTTTGTCCCCTCACGCATCTAACACTGCAGTGTAATTAATCGCTCAAAGATTAGCCTAGTAGAAGTTGTTACTAGGTTTTGATATAGTTTGCAAGGTCTAAAATTGTTTTTTTTTTGTTTCAAGGTTTTTTTTCTCTTTTAAAATATGTAGGTAATATAAATATTTTAAGACAAAATTGCATCTTAAATTAATGGTACGGTACCGATCTTTTTCTTCCATATTAATTTATGGTCAGATATTTAGTGATTCAAGACGGCTGACACAAAACATGTTTTTCTGTAAAAGTTGGTAAAAACACTTACTAGGTTTGAAAATGGGGCAGCCGGCCTTTGGTGTTCTGCCTACCCCATAAGGGATACAGGCGTGAAGTTAGGTACGTATGTATGTAAAATACCCAATCACACCAACTACGGCCTCAAAGTTAGAAAAGCTTGTGCTATGTATGAGATACCATGTAGCAAACTTGGGGGGAACCTTGAATTAAAATACATAGTTATTAAGATAAACGTCCAGATTGGAACATGCTTTCTCTAGTTTCGTGCAGGAATCGAACCCGCGACCACTAGACCACAGCATCAAGGAGACTTTTATTCTCATGCATTTATTGAATATTATTCCTTTGATTACAATTTTAACAAGAAGATGAAAAGTTCAAACTACGTGTAGTTATTAAACATTATACTTTGATAAGTCAGATTCCCAACAACTTAGGCAAAATCAAATTGAATTCTCAAAGGGGTAACTTAGGACAACTTAGGGTAAATTGATTTAAGTTAAGATTGAGTAACTTAAAGATTGATGACTATTTACAGATTAAATTCTGTTGAAACCTCAATTTAAGTTTTGTTAATTAATCGTCGATTGAGTCTTAATAAAGGATTACAAATACAAATTATCAAGACAGTTAATACTGTACCAAAAAAGTTTAGATTATTTGCACTCAAGCGTCATGCTGACTGAAAGCAAAAGGAAAACATAGAATATAAATAAAACCACCATGAGCGACCATGGGGTCTGCAAAGACACCAAAACGTCGAGTTAAAATGTAAAATATAATATATATAATAATATATACATGATTAATCCGGTTAAAAAGTTTTATTTAAATTATAAATCGTGAAAACTTAAGAAAACATAGAATGTGCCAGTTGCTTCTCTTTCCGGGCATACTGTAAAAGTCAGTTAAGGGACAGAGGTTTTATTGGCATACTAGCCACTGCGCGCGGTTTTAACCGCGTAACTTTTGATCCCGTGGGAATTTCGGGATAAAATATAGCCTATAACCTTCCTCAAGAGTTGGGCTTTCAAATCCCATTTGTAATTTCTGAGATAAGCGCGTTCAAACAAACAAATAAACAAAAAAACAAACTCTTCAGCTTTATATATTAGTATAGATTTTTTTGGCATATTTATGGGCGATAAACTGACCCTCTGTCACTGTAGTAGTCTCTCACCATCATTATAATACCTCCAAATTTATCAAACATGACATCAGATGGTTTAATAGCCACTGCTGTTCTGCCTACCTCAAAAGGGATACAGACATGAAGTTATGTATGTATGTCACTCAAGAGTCTTTTAGTTATGTGATTTTAGCTGCAGCGGTATTACTTAAAGGCCCGATTTCTAAATGATCAGATAAAGGCTATATAATGAGTAAAGTATTACCCGACAAGCTCAATTTCGTCTCAAGTTTATTGTCATACTATTACGTTGTCATACAATTATATTATTAAACAAAATCTTAACACTAACAAGAAATACAGGGTTGATTTGTAGTCACTGGCCAAACTTTTTTTACACAATAAGTAGCATTTTATAGAAACGATTTTTGGAAAAAAAAGTATTTTTTTTTACGAGAAATTAATTTATCCGCTAACGTATTAACCAAGCATGGTCACTCTAAATTACCATTAAAATAAAGATGACTACGCGCTACTACACATATTTTGTAGTACTACGTCGTAGTATTATCAAGGAAATGCCGCGTCGTAGTAGGTATGTACATCAACAGCGACTATTTTTTTAAAAGTTTGTGGTTCCATATTTCTACTTTTTTATACTGAGCGACGCTAAAATAAATATCCAGGTACGTTTATATCGTATCAAAGAAACTAATATTTAAATCTGGCTGGTTACGAAAAATCAACCCTGTATTTTATTCGTCAGATAAATTTTATCAAAAAAAAAAATATCAAAAAACAGGACCAAACAATCAGTTGTTAATTAGTTCATAGATTAGTACTAGGTAATAATAGAATAAGTGGTGTAGGCTATACTCAAAGCAAAACAAAAGGAACTTAAGTTAATTTCGTTTTGCTCATGATATCAAACAACAATATAGGTACTTATTGCCATATAAATAATATTTTTATCTCTCATTGGACTTGAAAAATAATTAACAATTAGCTGTTCTTTTCGCTACGAGAATTTTTCTTTAAGAAACCTTTAGAAAAACAACTGGTTTTCTTAGAAAAATAATAACATGAAGAGATGTCCTAATTTTCGCAATTTAATATAACATATTATCGTATTTCATTTAACGTACAAAAAATGTAAGCTAATAAAAATGGCTCACACAATACAAAAGGTATTGCCAAAAAAAAAATTGTCTCTTGAGTAAAGGTTTTGAACGTTGAAAGGAAAAAATAAATTTTATATCACAAAAATATAATACAGTTTGGGAAAGACAAAGGTTATTTTAAAAACATTTAAAAATAAACATAACCAAATAAAAGATTTGTGATATAGGGGCAAACGTCAACAACAGCTGTCTAAAATTCGGTTCCCTTATCTCAACCTCTACTAAGATTCCTACTTGATAATTATACATGAATGTCCACTATTAGGTACTTTAATCGCTAGCGCAATTTAGCTCCACAGTCAATGGTGCGAACTCAAGTATGAAGAGATTCACTAGTGCAATGAGTTGCTCCACTCGACGCATGTGTGGCAGTGTGGCTTGCGCTTAAGGGATTACGAAACCGGAGTATAGGAAACTAAACCTCTATGTGAATATGATCATCAGGTATACTGCAGATGCCTATCAACTTGACAAACGTGGTGATTAGGAATTAAGAGCATTACACACGGCTAAGATACTGATATATATTATCTTAAGATATAATTTCGCTCGCAATACAATTCAATGGAACACCAGACATGACGAAGATAATATAATTATATGTAGGTATTTTATACTTTCGTATCGTACTCGTAAGATAGAGTGATATGAGAACGTATCGTTACATAACATCAAATATATCACATATCATACCTTAATGTTAAGGCGCAAAATGTGACTACAGAATGTCAAGATTTGTATTCGGGTGTTTCCGGGAATACGACAATTAGCGAAGATCTGCATGCGCATTATTAATTTAATTTTTCAAAGCCGAAGAAGAAGTAGTAGTAGACAACACCAAGGCATTGGTGGATAATGGGCGATTATTATCTTCATGAGCCGAGAGATGCACACTTCTCGATGGAGGCCTCCCCCAGGATTCGTCATGTCGTCCGGACCCGCGCCACCCTCATCCAGCATTTGACGTTCGTAAATTATATAAAATTACCTACTACGAATAAAAAGTTTTCATTTTCAATCATTTTCATTTTCGGATATCTGAATTTTCATCAAAGCTGACATGGTTTCCAAGTAACCCTATCGAGTACTTTATACGAGTATACTGCACCTGTGACTGACTGCTTAACTTGTTTGGGTAACAAGTATTTCATTGTACTAACCGACAAGCGTTGCGGTTAGTACAATGAAAAATACTTGTTAACCAGCTATATCGATTGATATACACAGAAAAAACTGGAGTGTGTTGAATTGTTTTTCGCGACAGCAGCGTGCGTCGCAACGACGACATTCGAAACTGCGTATCACCACAGATATCTACAGTAAGTCAAGTCGGCAGCATCTTTGAAATAAATGCCTACAGCACCGCGGTCCGTTCACATGTGAAAAGCCTGCCCACCTTCAGCATTTAAATTACATTTGCTTAATTTGTTTTAATCTCCATTTAGTTTTGTGACTGCAAATATATTTTTTTCATATAAACAAACAAAATACTTTGTAAATTAAATAGGAAGTGTTCAATAAAAATGCGTTTTGTGTCAAAAAACCACGCTTACGTTTTAATACAAATCGGTCTATAAATTAGCGACCGAAAAATACTTGCGCCTCGACTGAGACATACGAAAAGATGTATTATTAAATTTTAAAGTATAAACAATCCGCATATTAACTTAAAGCTTAATATTGTTTCGGTTTCGATTGTTTCGGCATGCACACACTCGCGACTGGCCGCATGTCGAGCGCATGCCGAGATCGAGCTGCGTAGGTATAGCTCGCGTTTCGTCCGTTTGTATATATTTGAATAACTGCAGATATCTGTTCCCTGGTATCACTCCCGACTGATTGAAATACCCAGGAACGTGGTGAATATTTAAAACTTAACTGTATGTTAGTAACTGCATGATCCCGAATAAACTCATTCGATATAACTGCAGTACCGTGTGTGGATTTCAAACAAAACTTCAAACGTCGCTTATTGCGGTGTTTGATATTGACAGCGGTCAATTGATTGAAACCCGGTGCTTTCTAGTTACTAAAATAAGAGCTTGCATTCAAAATAGCATTATTTGGTTTAAAGCTTTGAGACAACAAAATAGGAGTCAATTTAACTTAAAACGAATTGTGACTTTTTAAGTGCATTTTTCTGTATAAATTCCATTGACTTTGTCAGTGACTAATTCAGTAGAATCTTTGCTTTTTCTTCTCATTGTTTTAAGTGTGCCTCATTTAATGATAATGCCTTCATTATCATAATCATCACAACTCTTATGAGCCCACTATGAGTCTCTCCCCTGTATGACAAGAAGATTTCAATCCATTAAACACCAACCTAGCCCTGTTTTGGTCGGTGGATGTAAGATTTTCCGGGAGCTGACATGGCTTCTAAAAAATCAACGACTGTTGTGTACTCTGAGATCAAATGCTTAACATGCCCTCCACAGTTGAACGAAAGCGGAGAAATGAATCGACGGCTGTCACACATCGTTTTATCGACCCGGCCATGCGTTGCTTTACCTTTAATGATTCACACATTGACACCAATCTTCACCCCTTGAGTGAGTTGATGTATTGACGAAAAGAGGAGATATTAATACTAGGAGAAGTTATGCGTTTAAGTTTTCGTGGTGACTCAAGGTAGGGCTTGATGTCTTTTTGATGAACTATTTTTGTCTTTTAAGGACAAAGCTCATATAACCGGGTCATCCTAATCGATTAACAACACAAAAGCATGAAGATGTAGCATTTCTTGGCAGTTTCCGCTATTTGGCATCTAAGTGCTGAAATAATACTCAACTACAGCTGTTTTTATTATCTTTAACTATTTTTAGAAGCAAGTATAAGTGTATAATATCAAATCAAATCAAACATTTATTTGCTTAAAATATGTTACAAGAAGATCTTAAAAATAACTTATAAGTACTAGAGCATTCATATTTCACCACATAAAATGGCATGCAAATTTTCAATACATCAATACATTCCTACTTACTTAGTATAAATTTATAATTACACTAGCTTTATCCCGCAACTTCGTATGCGCTTAACTACCCTTATCGTGGAAATTTCAGAAACTATACAACCAGACACCCACTGAAAGAACCTTTATACCAAGTATTACACCCATGCACTCAAGGAATAAGTTTTTTTCATAAAAACTAAAAATCGTATATTTCCCGTGCCCGTGGGAATTTTGGGAATTTTTTTCGTAGCACAACCAGTCCCTCTTTGAAGAACCTTCATGCCATGTATCACATCCGTACACTCAAGGAATAAGATTTTTCATACAAACTAAAAAGTCCAACCCCTTTCTGTGGGAATTTCGGGAATTCCTTCCATAATACAAACAGACACTTATTGAGGAACCTTTATATCAAGTATCACATCCGTGCACTTAAGGGATGGGATTTTTTCATACAAACTAAAACATCATATATTTCTCGTTCCCGTGGAAATTTCGGGAATTCCTTTCATAACATAACCAGACACACATTGAAAAACCTTCACACCAAGTTTCACATCGGTGCACTCAAGGAATAAGATTTTTCATACAAACTAAAAAGTCCTATATTTCCCGTTCCCGTGGGAATTTCGGGAATTCCTTCCTTAGTACACCCCTACATCCCCTAAAGAATGTATGTTCCAAATTTCAGCTCTCTACGCCTAGTAGTTACGGCTGTACGTTGTCTGTCAGTCACTCAGTCACTCAGTCACTCAGTCACTCAGTCACTCAGTACCTCAGTCACTCAGTCAGTAACGGAACAGTTTTATATATATTGATGATTGATATTAGGTTTTTTTGATAGTTAGGAAATCTGTTACTTTATAAAAACATTTTTCAAGTAGCCATTTTGTTTACATTTTTTTTAATTTAATTTTTGGTAACATTTTAATTTTTAATACACATAGCATAGCACTGCCTATGAAACAATTCAAGACGTGGCTGCGTATTGTAGACTAGGCGATTTCGGTGTCGTGTTGGTCTTGTTATATCCTTTGCTTGCGTAAAATAGTGGCTATTATTTTTAACAAACATGGCTGCCTCCAAAATGTACTAATATCAATGTAATATTATCAAAGTAGTAGTTAGTTCTATAAAAATACTAGCTGTGTCAAGCCAATTTTACCCGCGAAATTTCTAAGCCCGCAGGAATATTGGGATAAAAACATATGTGCTATTCGAGACTGTACACTAACACTACGCCACATTTCATCCAAACCCGCTGTATTAAAATTGGGGAAAAAACATTCATACATCTATTCAAACTTTTTCATTTATAATTTTAGAGAGATACTTAAATAATCATGTCAGGTTTATTTATTTATTTAAGAAAGATACGCCAACAATATGCATATAAAATAATAACAGTCATATTACAAAATTTCTTAAATCCAGTACACATATCAATTATACGCATATACATCATTCATTATTGAAACACACACATTACTCGGCTATATTAAAATTATTAACAAAAAAAAATACAAGTGAAAAATGAATGAAAATTGAATAATATAATGTCAAAAAGGATTTAATTTAAAAAAGAATGTCAATACACACAAAACGAAAAAAAAAAAAATAACCTGGTTTTATAAATATTATGTCAACAAAATAATAAAAATTTTAGATAATGTTCATGAGAATAATGTCAAAAGCGGTAGATTTAAAAACAATACAAAAATGAATGACAATTAGGATGGTAATGTCAAAAAAAAAATTATGTCAAGATGGTGAAAAATAAATATTTATTGGTTTAAAAAAATAAAATGATACGGTTATAACACAAACACGACAGTATTAGTAATTCAATACGTAGCGGCAGTAAATTTATTTGATTTAAGTAAGGAGCTACAATTAGGATACTAAAATATTATTTGTAATTGTTACCTTGCGTTGGAAAATTTTCATAAGTTTTGTATCGATTTAATAATTAAGATTGATTTGAATATTTCCACCGCTGTTTTGACCGCTGTCAATATCAAGATTGAATATTTATTTATAGTAAAGCCATTCCATTTATTATATTTCGCCGCTTCATTCTTCAGATATTCTTACCAAATAGTCCCCCTAACCTACAAGGCAGCAATCGCAAATATTAAGAGATATGCTAAAAATAAAAACAAAATTAAACATTAACCTAACATTGTTCTTAACTTCTCTTAAAATGATATCATTTTCAAAAAAAATACCTTTTATTTGTTAAAAACATAAATACCACAATTAATACAAAAACTAAACTACCCTATTCTAGACTATTTCAAATAGTGGCTACATAGTATTTATAAAACCTGTAATTATAATTTTAGAATACAAACATTTGATATGGATTTTTTAACAGAAGCTTCACAAATTAAAAATAAAATTTTCCTTGTTTGTTAGACAGTAAGCGTTTAGAATTACTTTGTATTTTTAAGGAAACTGTAGGTCTATTTTAAGAAAATGTTTGATATTAATTACTGTAAAAGACCGTTTGTTTCTATTATAAATAAATAAATAAATTGACTGGAAAGCGTTTTATAACAATCATCGCAATATTACATTGAGATATTATAGTGAATGAATGCAATAATGGGGACGTACAAAAGAGGAATATGTGATATAATTGACATTAACTTTTTAGAGCTATTTATAGTGTTCTTTGCCCAAAAATGTGTTTTGAAATCACGTATTTATTAAATAAAACACATTTTAACCGGATCTATCGCGTATATTTACATTTTAAATTTTGACTCGACGTTTCGGTGTCTTTGCAGATCCCGTGGTCACGAGCAACTGAGGTGTCAAGCGTCGGATTGATAGATTGAAAAAGTATAATCATCTCCATCTGTTTCGCAGTCTCCGAACGTAGCGTTCTGGATTGACAACGAGTTGACAGTATCTTGAGTTTCAGGTCGTCGAGTCAAAATTTAAAATGTAAATATACGCGATAAATCCGGTTAAAAAGTGTTTTATTTAATAGTATGAATCGCGAAAACTTTAGACAATATCACGTATTAATTGTTCTCTTATTACCCAATAGACAACGGCTATAAGCTTTATTAACAGAATGGGTAGTTAACACTAGGTACATCGCAACAAAGAGCTCAAAGCAATGGTGCGAAAAGCGCAATATTTGGCCTTATGCGACTCATGACAACGTAGAAGCGGATCATAAACTGGAAAAGTGAATCCCGACATTTAGTGGAAATTATCAGACGCAGCTTTCTAAACCATCGGCTGTAAGCTCGATCGCCCATCAACTAACTTATTGCACTAATGGATAATGTAAAGAGTACGTGTCATACGTCATACTGATCACCGGTAAGCCTGATCCGGATGCTATAGCGGTAGATGCATTTACGACTACTTGGGGTAATACATATTTTAACGCTTTAGTTAAATAATTTATTTTATTTTTATCTTAAACATTTTGAGAAAACTTACAGCGACTTAGATATATTCATAAACAAATGAACTACAACACATGCTCTCATGAGTTGGAGGCTGAAGGCCAATTACTAGTTTCCACATTTAGCATTTCACATTTACCAAGTTAAAGCATGTCGAAAAGTCGTATTATCTTACCGGCACGCGCAACTATTGTTTCCTCTTTTGCAACGCTTGTTAAAGTTGGAAATAATATTATTTAACCCAAAATAGTAAAGTCTTGTTTTTTGTAATGGAAAATATGTGGGAAAAAACATCCTGCCTAAATTGATGGAACTTACGTTAGCTCTTTTGAAAAGTACCTACCAGTAAACAATAAAATGTTTGTTATATGGTTTGGTGGACATTTGGCTATGATAACCAATTATATTTCGTCGCTTCATTCTTCAGATATTATATAACAGGTAGTCCTTTTTAGGTACTAGGTAACTTCGCACACTTTAAAGTATCATAAAAAAAACACTGTGGTGGGGCGCCGCGTGTCATGATCCACCCGGTTCGCGCCAAGCCCTCATTCTTTTTTCGTGCGTGGTAACAAGCATACGTCATTTACTTTAATCATTTACTTAAGTTTTTACAAAATGTTAAACGTACAGCAGAAGAACAGCTTCAACATTATAATATAAACATAAAAAAGTTGGAACAAAAAATATATAAAAAACGGAAACAGCGAATTATTTCTACCGATGAAGAAGAAATCTTACAAGGCAAGACCTACTTATTCGGTTTAAAATGTTATTTAAAAAATCAGAGCAGAAAATGCGTGTAATCTTTAATAGATATATCACGTTAACTGCTCAATATCGTAATGCTGTAAACTTTAATAAATTTTATCTGATCTTATCGATCACCTTTTGTTTTCAATACGATTACAGAAAATGCGGGTAATCTCAAGGAGATATATCTCGTTGTCTGTAATACGTTATGGGCGTTATATTAATATGAATTATGTGTTTGTTAAAACATAAACATGTCGTCTCCAAGGTATGAGTTACCGCTACCACTGGATGATGTAAACCTGGATAACCAGAAGACTGCCGCGTCATTCACTGTGGATCAAGAGCTATCTACAGAGACGCTCCCTAATCCGGAGCCGTCAATATCACAAGACGCACCAGGCATATCGGGAGAACCTAATCCCGATCTGTATCCAGAGCTGCTTACTGCACTTGGAGCTGCAAATTCCGATACACCCGAATTTGGCGCTAAAATACACGATGCGCTCTCAATTTTATGGACACCTTTACTAAGAAAAGGACTGTCCAAAGAAGACAAAGTCAAATTAACCATAGAAAATACGGTACCCGAACACTGCAAAAACTTGCAAGCCCCAAAATTAAATGCTGAAATCTCAGCAGCCATAACAGACCTAGCACGAGCACGTGACAAAAAAAAAAAAAAAAAAAATCCAAAACTTTCAGCAACAGCTGGGGTACGGTATTACCGCCATAAATCGAGGGATGGACGTCCTCCTTGAGAAGGAAGAAAACAAAATGAAGGCCCTCCGTCACGTAAGTGATGGATGCTGCCTATTATCAGACCTCCACTTTATGTTCACTAAAGATAGGGTAAAACTGATTTTACCTAATTTGGATACAAACTTTAAACATGTTATACAAGACTGCGAAAGAGACGAAACTTTATTCGGAAGTTCGTTGCCGGAAAAAATAATGGCAAGTAAAGCCATTGAAAAGTAGGGAGCCCTAATTAAAAAAGGCCCAGCCAAAACAGTCTCCTCTCAAATATCAACGGTCAACCGGTCGTCTCAGCAGGGAAACTGGACAGGACCTCCTCGTTACCCGTCGTTCAGGGGGGGGCGGGGAGGTCAGAGGAAACCGATAGCAGCTCAAACTCAGCGGCGCCCTCAATCGAACTCTGCGTTCAACGCCAAGTTCCAGCCGCAGACTTCGTCCAGGACGCGTGCTCCGACCCAACATTAATCAAGGTACGTGCAGGTCAAATTAATTTATGTTATGATTGTTGGACAAAAGTAACTAAAAACGAAGTTATATTGAAGTGGATAAATTATGGATTTAGAATACCATTTATACTCAAATTTGTCAGTATTCTATTCCTAAAAATAATTTGTCATCATGTGAAAAAAGAGACATGAAAATAGCTTTAAATAAATTATTAGACTTAGGGGCTATAAAACCTTGTTCTCCTTCAAATGATCAATTTATTTCAAATATATTTTTAGCTCCGAAACCTAACGGAGAAAAAAGGTTTATACTAAATTTAAAATCTTTAAACAAGTTCGTAAGAAAAGTACATTTTAATATGGAATCTTATAAAACAGCCTTGAAATTAATTCCTCGTAATGGATACTTAGCCAACATAGATATGAAAGAATCATATCTACTTATACCGTTTTTTGTTAGTGACAGAAAGTACCTACGATTCGAATTCCAAGAAAATGATTCGTCTGAGCCGATCACTTACGAGTTCACAGCAATGCCGTATGGATTATCGGTAGCTCCGTGGGTATTTACAAAAATTATGCGTGAAGTAATGAGTCATTTGAGAAAACAAGGTTTTTAACTCTACTACCTATTTAGGAGATACATATGAAGAATGCATGATTAATGTAAGAGAAACTTTGAAGTTATTACATTGTCTAGGTTTTATTGTAAATTTCGATAAAAGTCACATTGTACCAAAAAAGTCAATCAAATTCTTAGGTTTTATGTTCAACACAGAACAGATGTCTATTACGTTACCTGGCGATAAGCGGCATAACATTGCACAGTTAATAAATAGGTACATTAATCTTAAAACTTGTTCATTACGAAATTTCGCTAAACTTATAGGTGTATTGATCGCAGCCTGTCCAGCCACAAAATATAGATTCTTATATACAAAAATATTGGAAAGACAAAAGTTTTTAGCCTTAAATAAGTTCGGAGGAAACTATGAGGCGAAAATGAATCTTAATAAGATATTACTAAAAGATTTATGGTAGTGGAAAAATAATATTAATATTATTTCTTGTCCAATCATTACTCAAAATTATAAGTCAGAAATTTACACCAACGCATCTAGGACAGGCTGGGGAGCAGTATGCAAAAATAATAAATATAGTGGTTCATGGACGAACAGTGAAAAAGAAAATCACATGAACTTTTAGAATTACTCGCGGTTATGTTAGGTCTCAAAAGTATAGCTAGTGAAGGAAAAGATTGTGCAATATTATTACGTATTGACAATACTACCGCCATTAGCTACATTAATAGGATGGGAGGTATTCAGTTCCCACATTTGAATATTTTAAGTAGAGAAATTTGGCAATGGTGTGAAAAACGCAATTTATGGATATTTGCTTCTTATGTTAACACCAAAGAAAATCGAGCAGATTTCGAGTCCAGAAATGGGCCCTCTCGGATAGCGCATTCCAACTTATTGTAAATAGTTTCAGGCCCATTAAGATTGACTTGTTCTCAAGTCGAGCCAATGCCAAATGTTAATTATTTGTCACCTGGAAGCCTGAACCTGATGCAGTCGCAGTTGATGCATTTACAATAAGCTGGGCTGACTTGGATTTTTATGCATTTCCTCCCTTTTCTCTTGTATAAAAATGTATACGAAAAATCATTGATGATAAAGCCGAAGGGGTATTCCCCTTCTGGCCTTATCAGCCATGGAGTCAGCACCCACTGCACTCCAGCCTTACCCTGGGTGCCGCGAGGCTCTCCGGGCGTCGTTCAGCCGGCGCGGCTGCCCACCAGAGGCTCTCACGTTGATGCTCGCCTCGCTCGCTACTGTTCGCCAGTACAACGTCTCATTGAAGTTATGGTTTCAAGAAGTGTGGTTATGAATTAATAGTTTCGAAAAATCCATTCCATTAGTTCTTTGATTCTTAAACGAGCAATTTAATAAGGGATGTTCTTACGGTTCATTAAATACACATCGATCTGCATTATCTCTTTTATTAGGAGAAGAGATAAGTGATAATAGTTGTGTTAAACGCCTCTTAAAAGGAGCCTATAAAACTAAACCTATTAAGCCTAAATATTCATTTACTTGGGATCCAAATTTAGTACTAAATCAACTGTCTTCTTGGTATCCAAATATTAATTTATCATTAGAAAATATTACAAAAAAAAAAAAAAAAAACTCGTTAAATTATTAGCTTTATGTACCGGTCAAAGAGTACAGACATTGTCTTTAATTAAATTAGAAAATATTGTTTTTCAATCTGATAAAGTAAATATTATTATAACAGATATAATCAAGACTTCCGCTCCAAATCGTGAACAGCCCTTATTATCTCTCCCAAACTTTCAAAGCAATATCAACATATGCCCAGTATCAACTTTAAAAGAATATATTTTTATTACAAAAAATATCTGAGGTTCAAACTCCGGGAATCTCTTCGTAACATTCAAAGCTCCCCACAGAACTGCATCAAGTCAGACGCTAAGTCGATGGATTAAGCAAACGCTCGCCACGAGTGGCATTGACATGAGCGTTTTAGTGCGCACACCACACGATACGCGTCAACCTCAGCCGCGCGCGTGGCCGGTATCAGTGTCGATGTCATTCGAAAAACGGCCGGGTGGACACAAAACTCACAGGTGTTCGCAAAGTTTTACCATCGGCCTTTAGATGATCAACAAAATAACTTTGCTTTGTCGATACTTAATCGAGACATGAACAATACTTAACTTAATATTAAAAATAGTTATTGAATATTACGTATTTTGATATTAAGTAAATTACTACATTAAAAATTATGTGTCTATAAATAGACTATCACTAAGTTTCATTAATTTAAGCTGATTATAATTTCTAGCAACTCAAATAAAGTAAGATTATTTGAAGTTCATTATGCAATAATACTAATTATTAAGTACTATAATAATAAAATATGTAATTACATATTTATATCTTTACTTATTTCAATTCCAAGTATATACCTAAACAAAACTTTCTATCTCTGAAAATCTACCTGTTATATAATATCTGAAGAATGAAGCGACGAAATATAATAGATGATTAAACGAACTTCTAAGTGAAGTTCTATCGCTATTATATGAGTCGCTTCATTCGAAGATATGACGTACCCACCCACCCCAGAACCCATTTAAAAGTTTCGTTTAGGGTCTCTAAAGAATGAGGGCTTGGCGCGAACCGGGTGGATCATGACACGCGGCGCCCCACCACAGTGTTTTTTTTATGATACTTTAAAGTGTGCGAAGTTACCTAGTACCTAAAAAGGACTACCTGTTATATAATATCTTCGAATGAAGCGACTCATATAATAGCGATAGAACTTCACTTAGAAGTTCGTTTAATCATCTATTATATCATTATGACGCATCCGTTAATTCAGTTTTAAGATTCAGTTTTAACTCGTGAATTTAATAGGGGGTGTGGTTATACTCGCAGTTCTCTTAACAGTTACTGTTTCACTTTACCTTGTTGTTGCGCAATCAGCTTGGTACCGATAAATATGTTACACGTTTGCTGAAGGGTGTTTATAAGAAAAAACCTAGCACTCCTAAGTAAAGCCACAAGTTGGGCCAATTTATTAAGCAACATTATATCCAAATAACAAACAACTATAATATTATGGTTAATATTATTAACTAAATAACTGGTAACTTCATTAGCTATCTGCACCGCACAAAGAGTTCAAACGCTCTCCTTAAAGTATCCAATATTCATCAATTCGGGACGGCTAAAACTTCTTATTACAGATCAAATTAAAACTACTGTACTGTACTGTTACTGGGTAGAGAGCAGCCTACTTTAAGGCTTCCATATTTTAACCATTTGACTAGCAATGACAGTAAATGACTTTAGTTAGGTACTGCAAATTTAAGAAACAAAGATAACAATATTTTAATCTTAATATACAAGGTGTCCAAAAAGTATTTACACTACAAAATTGCATTTTTTATTTGGACTTATAGTTTTTCCATAAAAAAATCTAAACATTTCAAGGAAAGCGCGCACTCGCGACCTCTCCTCACCTATCCAGATAACGCGCACGCCATACGATCAGCTGGCAGATATTTACAAAATAGATCAAAATAAATTTAGTCATTTCATATTCAAGTATACATTCCCTTCCTTTCTAAATTAAAATTAAATTAATATTTCTACTTGTTATATTGTTATTAATAACCTTGATCTTTTTTTTTGTAATATGTTTGCTTTGTAAACTGTATTTAACTATTTTAATTATTTAAATGTTTGTCATATTTATTGTTGTATTTTTTTACCATTACCTACTATAGCCATAAATTATAACATAAATATTTTACTTGAATATTAAAACGAATGCTGTAAATTGAACCTTCGACTAACCCTATATTAATTTGCTAAGTTTATATACAAGGCTGGGCCTGAAAACCAGCGCTGCTAAAATATAATGTTTAAGCAGCATAATGCTGAGGTCAAGCCTATTATCACAAAATGTATACCTAAATATGGTATTACACATTATGTATATATAATGTGTAATACCATATTTACCGTGATTATGAACCTAAGTTCAAAATCACATACAACCGTCTCTCTTTAAATTGTATTGATTTTTATTCTTAACTTATTTGTGATAATAAAATTATTTTCTTTTTTCTTTCTTTCTTTCTTTCTTTCTTTCTTTCTTTCTAATGCGTTTCCCTTACCTCTTTGAACATGTTAGGGTTGTCTACTTTAATAGGGTTATCATTATTAAAATTTTCTTCAGCAATGAGGCAAGTCTGTGCCTATTACTCTATTTTATGAAGAAATGCAGCTTCGAACAATCATAGACCTAGACCTTAGTAACACGAAGAACATTATTTTGTTATTAAAACCTACATATTGGTATGGTCAAGAATATGTAGATTGGATCCTGTTGGAATAGTTGGAATATCTTCGAATGAATCGGCTCATATAAACATAATCGAAATTCACTTAAGGTTTCTTAAGGTTCGTTTGAATATTAATTACTAGCCACCGCGCGCGGTTTTACCCGCGTAACTTTTGATCCCGTGGAAATTTCGGAATAAAATATAGCCTATAACCTTCCTCAAGAGTTGGGCTATCAAATGCAAAAAGAATTTTTAAAATTCCACTTGTATTTTCTGTGATTAGCGCGTTCAAACAAACAAACTCTTCAGTTTTATATATATATATAGATAAGGAATCCTTCTACGTTTTAGTTTGTACGATAATTTATATTTCTAAGTATTTTTTTTTCATTGATATCCATTGTCTTTAACCTTTAAAAATAGTTAAGTACTTTTGATTTATTTCATTCTATTATAAGTAACGGATACTGAATTTTTATTATATTACACTGCAAATAAAATTGCACGTCACCGGCATTAACGAACACATCAGATATAGCAGTAAACAATAAATAAATATTTCTGACACTCACACAACATTATCTAGCCCAAATTAAGTTTCTTAAAGAACTTGTGTTATGGATACTAGATAACTGATATACTTAAGAAATATATAAACATACATATAGAATAAATACTTATTTTTTATTAGAATAAACTTAAATAAACATATAAACATCCATGACTTGACGACTAATATCTGTGTTCATTACACAAATATCCGCCGCCGCCGGGATTCGAACCCAGGACCTCTGGCATAGAAGGCAATGTTACCGCTACACCAGCCGGTCGTCTTAAATCGACTTAATTTTTTACAATTTCCGCGAACCCAAAACCAGTCTTTCAGACACTAAAGTATGAGTAAAAGGCGCTTAATTAGTATATAAAAAATATTATTAATTAAATAATTGGACATTACCTGGCAATGAATATCTTGTGGAGCTACCATGCTAAAATAATCGTAACAATAACAGATTCAACCACAACAAAACGACTTCGGAGTGGGCCATTGCGATAACTGTTTTATAAATGACGAAATATTTTTTCACAAAACCAACCAGGGTTTTGGAAGCAAACAATGAATTGGAGATACCTACGACAAAGACTATAAAGATGATTAAATAAATTTGACGTGATATTACCAGCAAAGCTTAATTTCGATAATTAAGCACTCGATAAATTATATTTTAAAATAAAACTATTGATCTTAAATTGATTTGCTACTGTCTCAAAATTTTATCGATACAAAAAGGCGTTTTGTTCACAGAGCAACTTAATTTTCCGCAACTATTAACTACATTACCTACATAACTTCACGCCTGTGTCCCTTATAGGGAAGGCAGATCACCAGAGCCTATAAAACCATCTCATATCACGTTTGACAAATTTGGAGGCATTATAATGGTGGAGAGAGACTATTGCTGAGACAGGGGGTCAGTCTATCGCCCACAAAAGAACCGCAATAAAACTTCTGTCCCTTAACTGACTTTTAAAGTAAACCCAGGAAGAGAAGCAGCTGGCACATTCTATGTTTTTCTTTTGCTCCCAGTATAAAAGTTTGTTGTAAAAAGTTGATAGTTGCTAAAAATTTAGTAGCTGCAATTTTATGGAAATCTGTGAGCAATATTCGTGAGTTGGACATGTTGTGGTTGCAGAAATCAGCAACTTGCGAGCCTAGCGCGGTGGCGACGACGGAAGGGAAATATCAAACATACTCGTATGTAACGATACTCGCAATAGCGCGACTGGACTGAGCGAGTCAGCGTGCGTTATTACAACCAAATTAGTTGCTTAGTTTAAACAGAGTATTACATTTGACTGTACATATGATTTAGAAATTCTTGCATATCAAAAGCGACTTGGGTAAAATTATACAAAAAATATATATATAAAATATATGTGTTAAACGTTTGGGTGCTTATAAGAAAAAACCTAGCGCTCCTAAGTAAATGATTAAGTTGGGTTAAATTATTAAGCAACATTATTTCCAAATAACAATTAACCATAATATTATGGTTAATATTATTAACTAAATAACTGGTACTTCATTGGCTATCTCCACCGCACAAAGAGTTCAAACGCTCTCATTAAAGTATCCAATATTCATAAATTTGGGACGGCTAAAACTTCTTATTACAGATCAAATTAAAACTGTAGCTCCGGGTAAAGAGCAGCCTACCGTAAGGCTTCCTTATTTTAAATATTTTACTAGCAATGACAGTAAATGACTCTATGTATATAAGTTAGGAACTGAAAATTTAAGAAACAAAGATAACAATACTTTGATCTTAATATACAGGGTGTCCAAAAAAGTATTTTGGAGAAAAATTCCCTAACTAGATCTAGTCTTTCCCATTCGACTACAAAACGCAAAAATTCTGAACATTTCAAAGAAAGTGCGCACTTGCGTCCTTTCACCTATCCAGATAACGCGCACGCCTTACGATTAGCTGGGAGATATTTACAAAATAGATCAAAATAAACTTAGTCATTTGGTAGGTACTTAGTTCCACGCACTCGTACAAGTAATTTTCGATTCCACTTTTCGTTCCTACATTGTGCAAGTTATAAATAATCTAAAGTAAGGTCCCTTTTCATTTTTCTATGGACTCAAAATCACAATATTTTTTCCAAGTAGAGTTATGTATTACACCCACAATACAAGATAATATCATAAACTGGTAAGTACTTATTTTAGTAGTATTAACATTTCCAATTTGTTCTAGATATAAGTGTTATTGGACAGGAGATGAACTTTTCCTAACCATAATTCTTTTTTAATTAAAACATTGGAATTATCTCTACATCTCAACAATTCAGCAAGAAACGTCTGCTATTTGTACAGTCTTTATTTACATGGGTGTTTTCACGTGTTAAATTACGTATTGTTTGTTACTGGAAATACGTACGAGTGCCGAGTGAGTCGCATGGTCAAATTTATTAGAAATAGTAAAACATTGCAACTTACTATCCGTGTCACACTCAGGTGTGCTTATGCTGTTATACGTTCTTTTTTGTCCTAAAAAACGACGTTAGAGACTAGTTTCCCAGAACGAGACTTATGTGTTGCTAATTTCTTACTAACTCTATGTAGCGGCATCCCTTTCTAGAGCAATACTTAGACAAAATAATTAGTCAGTCAGACGGTCACGGTTACTCGGTCAGTGCACCGATGACGTAGTTATGCTCACGCGTCGCAATCACTACTCGTATCTAAGTCATAATCAATCAATATATATAAAACTGTTCCGTTACTGACTGAGTGACTGAGTGACTGACAGACAACGTACAGCCGTAACTGCTGGACGTAGAGAGCTGAAATTTGGAACGTACATTCTTTAGGGGATGGAGGGGTGCACTAAGGAAGGAATTCCCGAAATTCCCACGGGAACGGGAAATATAGGACTTTTTAGTTTGTATGAAAAATCTTATTCCTTGAGTGCACCGATGTGAAACTTGGTATAAAGGTTTTTCAATGTGTGTCTGGTTGTGTTATGAAAGGAATTCCCGAAATTCCCTCGGAAACGGGAAATATATGATGTTTTATTTTGTATGAAAAAATCCCATTCCTTGAGTGCACGGATGTGATACTTGATATAAAGGTTCCTCAATAAGTTTTTATTATGGAAGGAATTTCCGAAATTCCCACGGGAAGGGGTTAGACTTTTTAGTTTGTATGAAAAATCTTATTCTTTGAGTGTACGGATGTGATACTTGGCATAAAGTTTCTTCAAAGAGTGACTTGTTGTGCTACGAAAAAAATTACCAAAATTCCCACGAGCACGGGAAATATATGATTTTTAGTTTGTATGAATAAAACTTATTCCTTGAGTGCATGGGTGTGATACTTGGTATATAGGTTCTTTCAGTGGGTGTCTGGTTGTATAGTTTCTGAAATTTCCAAGAGAAGGGTAGTTAAGCGCATACGAAGTTGCGGGATAAAGCTAGTAATTACATAAGACAATGGCTTACCGATTTAGTGACAAATACTCCATATTTTGAAATGATTCGTGTATACTACGACGAAGCCAATGAAAATATGAACGAAGCAGTGCGATTTTACCGCGAGTTTAGTATTCCTTATTTAAGAAGTCGTGGGAAAGAAAATGTGAGAGTGCAACATTGAACTTTTATTAATTACTGTAAAAAAGGTTGATTCCAATTTTTAACTATGCTAGAATTACTTAGGTATTGTGAAAACTACATCAAGCTCCTGTTTAATTCTGACGGTCCTAAGTCCGTACAAAGTAGGAAGGAAAATTGGAATCGAAATGAACGTGAACGTTGTATTCAAGAAAGTACTTTCTCAAATGACTAAGTTTATTTTGATCAATTATATAAATATGTCCCAGCTAGTAAGGTGCGCGCGTTATCTGGATAGGTGAAAGGTCCCGCGTGTGCGTTTTCCTTGAAATGCTTAGAATTTTTTTTATAGAAAAACTATAAGTCTAAAGACTAGCTCTATCTAGAGTATTTTTCTCCAAAATTGTTTTTTGGACACCCTGTATGCTAAGAAAAAATCGCTTCCTAACTTTCGTTGGATCAAAGAAGTCTGTATTAAAATAATTGCAGAGCACAGTATTTAACATGCGTCCACCTCAGCGGCTAGCGCTATGATTGTAGCAGATATAGACGTAGTCAGAAATGCTGGAGACGGGACCCCAAACTCGGAAACCTTTGCAATTTTTGCAAAGACCAATTTTTTGGATCAAAAGCACAATTCAATTCAATTCTTTATTGCATTCCACAATGGTGGAATTCAGGTAACATACAGGTAGTACATACATCATGGACCCTGTTGGGCACAACAACTTGAAAGAGGATAGAGGATATTTTACATTTACATTTTGATATCAAATTTCACTATCTATTAAGTGAATACTATTCTTAATATTATATTTGAGGAATCACAAAATTATTATTATCATGTATATTATTATTAAGTAACATAGGTATATACAATACTAAAGTGCGGCCGTTGTGAGAATGCGTTCCTGACAGCTCCTTATGTCCATTGAATAAAGTTTATTTTTGATTCAAAGGGGTAAAAAAGCTATGAATTTGACAGCTGTCAGGAACGCAAACTCCCACCGGCCGCACTATACTGATATTATAAGATGCAATACAATTTTATCACTATTAATTTATTTTTATTTATCTGTAAAATATTCGTGGATAGAGTAGAAGCTTTTTTTTAAGAAGATATGATTTTACTTGTTTTATAAATTGTCTGAAATCTTTCTCATATCATCAGGGAGTTTGTTATATATTTTTATGGACATTACATAAGGGCTCTTTGCATGTAACTCTAGACGCGACCTGGGTAACATTAATTTGTTGTGCTGTCGTAAGATGCGGTTTGTGTACAATTCAGGATATTTCCGAACAAATTTATAATTTTCCAAAGGTACATAAAAGGCACAGAAGATTTATTCCTTAAAATGAATTAAAAATATGTCAATATGGCAGATAAAATAAAGTGCTGTTCGCTTTGCTAGAGAGCTACACAACGTAAACGTAAAGTGTGATTGAGACTGAGATAATTTCTTGCAAATGTTATGAATTGTTATAATTCCAAGGGAATATCATTTTATTGGAATATAGCTACGTAAAATAAATAAATGCCATTTTTAGAAGCCTCCAATACGTATCTAATGTAACGGTGACGGCACTACAAGGTTATGATGTGGAAATTACTGTAAGTGTCATAGGGAACAAGGTTCGCCGCGCCGACTATACATATTGGTATAGTCAAGAATATGTATTTTGGATCCTGTAAAATGAATATCTTCGGATGAATCGGCCCATATAATCATAATCGAACTTCACTTAAGGTTTGTTAAGGTTCGTTTAAATATTAATTACTAGCCACCGCGCGCGGTTTTACCCGCGTAACTTTTGATCCCGTTGGAATTTCGGAATAAAATGTAGCCTATAACCACAGTTTTGCATATCTATACTGTGCTATAACCTTCCTCAAGAGTTGGGCTATCAAATGCAAAAATATTTTTTAAAATTCCACTTGTATTTTCTGTGATTAGCGCGTTCAAACAAACAAACTCTTCAGTTTTATATATTAGTATAGATAAGGAATCCTTCTACGTTTTAGTTTGTACGATAATTTATATTTCTTAGTATTTTTTTTCATTGATATCCATTGTCCTTAACCTTTAAAAATAGTTAAGTACTTTTGATTTATTTCATTCTATTATATATAAGTAACGGATACTGAATTTTTATTATATTACACTGCAAATAAAATTGCACGTCACATCAGATATATCAGTAAATAATAAATAAATAAATATTTCTGACACTCACACAACATTATCTAGCCCAAATTAAGTTTCTTAAAGAACTTGTGTTATGGATACTAGATAACTGATATACTTAAGAAATATATAAACATACATATAGAATAAATACTTATTTTTTATTCGAATAAACTTAAATAAACATATATCCATGACTTGACGACTAATATCTGTGTTCATCACACAAATATCCGCCGCCGCCGGGATTCGAACCCAGGACCTCTGGCATAGAAGGCAATGTATGTTACCGCTACACCAGCCGGTCGTCTTTTATCGACTTAATTTTTTACCATTTCCGCGAACCCGAAACCAGTCTTTCAGACACTAAAGTATGAGTAAAAGGCGCTTAATTAGTATACAAAAAATATTATTAATTAAATACTTGGACATTTTTCCTGGCAATGAATATCTAGTGGAGCTACCATGCTAAAATAATCGTAACAATAACAGATTCAACCACAACAATACGACTTCGGAGTGGGCCATTGCGATAACTGTTTTATAAATGACGAAATATTTTTTCACAAAACCCACCAGGGTTTTGGAAGCAAACAATGAATTGGAGATACCTACGACAAAGACTATAAAGATGATTAAATAAATTTAACGTGATGTTACCAGCAAAGCTTAATTTCGATAAATTATATTTTAAAATAAAATTATTGATCTTAAATTGATTTGCTACTGTCTCAAAATTTTATCGATACAAAAAGGTGTTTTGTTCACAGAGCAATTAAATTTTCCGCAACTATTACCTACATAACTTCACGCCTGTGTCCCTTATGGAGTAGGCAGATCACCAGAGCCTATAAAACCATCTGATATCACGTTTAACAAATTTGGAGGCATTATAATGGTGGAGAGAGACTATTGCAGTGACAGGGGGTCAGTCTATCGCCCACAAAAGAACCGCAATAAAACCTCTGTCCCTTAACTGACTTTTAAAGTAAACCCAGGAAGAGAAGCAGCTGGCACATTCTATGTTTTTCTTTTGCTCCCAGTATAAAAGTTTGTTGTAAAAAGTTGATAGTTGCTAAAATTTCATAGCTGCAATTTTATTTAAATCTGTGAATATTAGTTTAGTTGTACAATCTACGCAGTAATCCTAGGGAAAGTTTGTTGGACATGTTTTGGTTGCGGAAACCAGCAACTTGAAAACCCGGTACAATCTCTACAGTTGCTAGTTGCAGCAGTTAGTGTACGTCTATATTGCGAGCCTAGCGCGGTGGCGACGACAGCAGCGAAAAATGAAAAGTATGTTACGATACTCGCGATAGCGAGTAAAAATGTATAAATATAAAGATAAATTAATTTTTCAATAAATAATAATATAAAACTTTATTAAATAGGAGATAATGTGTATCTAAATATGGTGAAATAATGAATATGACGTAGATGTAGATACTAGAAATGAACATTATTATACATTAAAGTAAAATAAATAAAATAGAATTCAATTGGAATTAGAACATAATAATGTAATAATTGAAACACTACTAAAGAGCTTTACTAAGGACATTTCAATTTCTGTACAAGCCTATATCTAAAATGTTATTTTTATGTTTATAGATTGTAAGAAATGTGTTATTGCATGCTGTTTAACAGTGAGATATGAGACCTATATCCGACCATCAAAATGTAAACCATATTTGACGCAATAAAATGATTTGATTTGATTTGATGGCGCGACTGGACTGAACGAGGCAGCTTGCGTTATTACAACCGTATTAGTTGGTTAGTTTCAACAGAGTATAACACGTGACTGTATATATGATTAAGAAATTCTTGCCATATCAAAAGTGACTTGGGCAAAATTGCACAAAAAATATACGTGTCTAGCCGGATTCTTAATCGAGTTTGGTATTAGTGAGTTCAACATTTTATTTCGACGTTTCTCTATCTTATGGAACACTTTCGTACATGTCTGAGCTGTGGCAAGAAAGGAATAATTCAACTAAGTAGGCCTTTGCCAAGCAGTGGGTGTAAGTAGCTGGTTACGTATGATAAAGACTCCAGAAGATCACCAACTCGTTCATGGGTCAAAGTGAACGCCTTATTTTACAATAAAATTCTAATATATTTAAGATTAACTCTTCAATAGATTTAAGGATAAGTGCTATGTGAAAAGGTTTACTATAAGATATCCGGATGCAAGAAGATGGGATTATCAGGCTGTAATTTGTTATTGTGTATTTTTTTATAATTTTAAAAGATGATTGCTGTTGAGTTTCTTGCCACTTCTTCTCAACAGATCGACTTTCCGAAGTGGTGGTAGATACAGTTCAATTTGTAAATTGTTTGACTTATTTCAAATGTATTGAAATACTTACGAAATAAAGAATATTTAGTAATATTAGTAGTATTTAGTGAATATTATGGTTTGAGTATAAAAGTCGAAATAAACAATGTAATAAGCGATGTTTCAGGGATGCAACCCTGGTTGTTACTTCCAAAAACAATTATATTATTAGTCAGTTTACCTAGGCAGTAACCTAGGCTTTTTGCAGTTTTTTTTCTGGAGTAACAATGGGTTTAAAATTTAAATCTTGATTGGAATTTAAGATCGTGGATCCTAGATTAACAGGTTATTAAAAGTACCAAAGTCTGCGATGTAATGCTGGATGCAAGTTTATTGCCCTTACCCGTCTACTACTTCAATTAGGTAACACTTTTGTTTGATTTCAGTGTATTCGCCAATTGTTATTTTTTATCATATCACTAGCTTTTTGACTTTACTTTCATAGTGCCAAACATTCAAATTTGTTGAGCCGTTCTGCCATGACTAAGGGACAAACATTCCTAAATCCATCTAAACTTGATCACCTATGATTATGAAAAAATTGATTGATTGAATCATCATCCACAGCCTACGTCCACTGCTGGACATAGGCCTCCCCCAAGGTCTTCCACGTCGCTCGGTCCCGCGCCGCCCTCATCCAGCGTTTACCGGCGACTTTTTTTTTTAATAAATATTTCTGCCAATCACACAACATTATCTAGCCCAAATTAAATTTCTTAAATAACTTGTGTTATGGATACTAGATAACTGATATACTTAAGAAATAAATAAAGTTACATATTGAATAAATACATATTTTTTAATAGAGTAAACTTAAATAAACATATAAACATCCATGACTTGACGACTAATATCTGTGTTCATCACACAAATATCCGCCGCCGCCGGGATTAGAACCCAGGACCTCTGGCATAGAAGGCAATGTATGTTACCGCTACACTTTGACCAGGTCGTCGGTCCATCGTTTGGGGGGCCTGCCTACGCTGCATCTCCCAGTACGTGGCCGCCACTCGAGAACTTTTCTGCCCCATTTCAACTCAACTTTTCATTCAAATTCGTTTAGCCGTTCTGCCATGACTAAGGAACAAACATTCCTAAATCCATCTAAACTTTCACATCTATACTAATATATAAAGCTGAAGAGTTTGTTTTTTTTTGTTTGTTTGTTTGAACGTGCTAATCTCAGAAACTTCAAGTGAGATTTGAAAAATTCTTTTTGAATTTGATAGCCCAACTCCTGAGGAAGGTTATAGGCTATATTTTATCCCGAAATTCTAACGGGATCAAAAGTTACGCGGGTAAAACCGGCTAATATTTATGTGGCTAGTTTGTAGTGGCTAATATTCACAAAACTACCATTCATATTTTTATATACTCAGCCCGCGTTTGACCTCAACCTCACCTGATGGTAAGTGAAGATGAGGTCGAAGATGACAGCACACGGGCACAGGAAAGCAGTGGCTCTTAATAAAAGTTTCCCAGAAAACATCACCTTCGGAGTGGTGATATTTGGTGCTAGATTTTAAATTAACGTATTGATATTGAATCAGATCTTTGATCATTGGGAACCTGGAAATACATTCATACATTCATATGCACATAACCTCACACCTGTCTCCCTTTGGGGTAGGCAGAGACAGCACCAATTACCTCTTTCGCTTCTTCCACGTTCATCAATCTTTTCATACATGATCGCCGGTTACGGGTACTTTTGACTAGGCCCTTTTTCAAAATGTCGCCAATTCGATCGGCATACGTTCGCCTAGGCCGGCCCCTTCCAACAACACCATCCATTCTTGCTCTGTACACCTCTTTCGTAAATCTACTTTCACTCATCCTTTTCAAATGTCCAAACCACCGTAGCATACCCTTTTCAATCTTAGTCACTAAATCCTTGTTCATATTCAAACACTATATATAAAAACATTTTATTGTTTTGAAATAAAATGTTTGAATATATTATTACAAGTCACAGAAGAGCAAGATGTCTGGATCGTAGTAATAGGCGTTATTTAGTTATACACAGGGTTGTTTTTTGGTCACCGGCCAATTTTAAATTTTAGTTTCTTTGACACAATATAAACGTGCCTGCATATTTATTTTAGCGTCGTTCAGTACAAAAAAGTTGAAATATGGAACCACAAACGTTTTTGAAAATAGTCGCTGTTGATGAACGTAGCTACTACGACGCGGAATTTCATTGTTTATATTAAGACGTAGTACTACGAGATGTTTTGTAGTAGCGCATAGTCGACTTTATTTTAATGGTTATTTAGAATGACCATGCTTAGCTTAACATGTTAGCGGATATATTAATATCCTTGTAAAAAAAATAAGCACTTTTTTTGCTAAAATCGTTTCTATAAATGATACTCATTGTGTAAAAAAAAATTGGCCGGTGACTACAAATCAACCCTGTATAACTTCACGTTATGTATGCATGCTTGTATATATGTTAAAACACCAAGTCTTGCAGATCAAACAACTGTACCAATATATGTTTTACTATGAATTATCTTCAGTATAAAGATAACGGTGAACTATTAAAAATTAGTTTTTAACCTCTTTTCATAAGGTATATTAACGGACACATAATCATTTTTGAAGTAATTTTACCATTTCAAACACTTTGGTATGACCGGTTTAAAACTGCATTTAATAAAATGTAAACTAATTTATTTTTACAACTGTTTACTTGCCTCCATCAAAAGCAATTCGGATTTTTAACTGAAATGATACATTCCATACGTGAGTTTTTAATTACGCCGACATGCTAAAATGGATGCCAAGCACAGTACTCGAATTTTCAGCTAATTATGAACTCATCGTTTGCAGTCAAAAGGTCTTTATAGTACTCGTACAATGAGTAGGAAGCTAATAGAGTGTTAAATAACCTTTTTAATTATGTTTTTAAGGTTTATGCATTTAAAATGGTCAATTATTCTTAAATAACTGAAAAAGGACTCGAACCTGGGACCTCTCGGTTGCCGGACAAGTGCTCTTCTACTGAGCTACCGGGGCCTGGCGGTACGCCTCGAAATTACTTAGCACATTTTTGTTTTTACGTTGTATTGCTAACGTATGTCCATTTAATGGTATAGCTTTGCAGCTAAGAGACCCGAGGCAAATTTCTTTTCAGAAATTTTTAATCCCAGTTAAAGTGAAGCATTTTTTTTTAATAATATTTTTAAATTTTTTGCATGCTCAATTATTGCTGAATTATTCTTCAATAGCTGTTTTTTTTTATTTAGCATATTATTCAGTTAACTTTTTTTTTGGTGAACATACCTGCGTTTTACCTTAATTTCACCTGATAAGTAAGTGAAAATGAGCTTGAAAATGACGGCACATGATCTAGATCATCACCGAAGCGGTGGTATTTAACAACAACATTTATATGAAGAGTTACTAGTAAGGCGAATCCAAAGTCAAAGTCAAAAGAATCTTTATTTCGTAAGTATTTAAATACATTTGAAATAAGTCACAATTTACAAATTGAACTGAATCTACCACCACTTCGGAAAGTCGATCTGTTGAGAAGAAGTGACAAGAAACTCAACAGCAATCATCTGTTAAAAATACACAATAACAATTAACAACTAGGGAATCCCATCTTCTTGCCTCCGGGTATCTTATAGTAAAACTTTATATACCATTTATCCTTAAATCTACCGAAGGATGAATCTTAAATATTTTGGAATTTTATTATAATTCTGATGGGATATTACCACCAAGGGGTGACTAAGCTTTTTCTCCTTTTACAAATTTTTATCCCGGGCGGTAAGCCGTCTCTACGTGGCTAAAAGTGTAACTATAACTTTTAATGAGACCATTTTTTTTATATTTTTACACGACGACCAAGGTAACACTGTCTGCCTCAGACGCCGGTGGCCGCGAGTACGATTAGCGGAACAAGAAAAAAAATAAAATCCGGGTCTGGGCGTTTATCTATAAATGTATTTATATTCTAGGTTCCCCCAAGTTCGGTATCCCATATCACAAGCTCTGCTTAGTTTGGGGCCATGTAGTTGGAGTGAGATTGTCTGAGATTTTTATTATTATACACATATGACGACCGGCCGGTGTAGCGGTAACATACATTGCCTTCTATGCCAGAGGTCCTGGGTTCGAATCCCGGCGGCGGCGGATATTTGTGTGATGAACACAGATATTAGTCGTCAAGTCATGGATGTTTATATGTTTATTTAAGTTTATTCTAATAAAAATATGTATTTATTCAATATGTATGTTTATATATTTCTTAAGTATATCAGTTATTTAGTATCCATGACACAAGTTCTTTAAGAAACTTAATTTGGGCTAGATAATGTTGTGTAAGTGTCAGAAATATTTATTATTTATTATTTTAATATTTTTTTGTGCTGTTTCTAGTACGCTTCTTAATAGTGAGAGCTTGTGCCAATAAATGAATTAGACAATTCTGTTTTCTTTCTGTGAATACCTAGAGAAATACCTTAAACCATGACTACATGAATAAATAATCATACAACGATGAGATAAACGTAACCGTGTTCAAAATATTTTCAACTTACATCGAAAAAAGTTTTTTTTTAATGTATGTACCTCAAAACTTTTGACTGGGTGAACTGATTTTGATGATTCTTGTTTCATATGATAGAATATACTTCACAGTTGGTCCCATATAAATTTCATCGAAATCGATTGAGTACTTCATTTTTTTTTTAATATGTATCGTTTACCTTGACAACCTTATACTTCAGCCACAGTTCTGAAGTGAAATCGGTTTTTAAATGTTCTGCATTCGTTGATTATTTTCTTTTACATCATTACTTACGATCAGGTGAAATTTGAAGCCAATTGCGGGCGTCTAATTTACTAATAAATACTTCATAATACAGGTTTTTTATTAGTCTTATAAATATATCCAACAGCATTCAGATCTTTTATTGATTTTGAGTATACATATTATTTTAGAATTGATGAAGTTCTCTTTATAATGGGTAATTCAGTGCCGAAATTGGGCCAGCAATAATGTCCTTTTGTGAAATCATTGGATATTTGCTACTCAGTCACGCAAAAACTACTGGACAAAGAACTTGGGCATTAATATGAGTTTATTACTGTTCTCTATTTGATTGGTGTATTGCATCATGTCAAGTACAATATGGCCAAAATGAGCAGCCCTATTTAATTAAAAAGTCACTTTAAAAACTTTATGAGGACAACTTATTCATTTTTTAAACTGTCTTTATCACACCAACCACATGGCCTCAAAGTAAGCAAAGCTTGTTGTTATGAGATACCATGTAGCGAACTAGGGGGGAAACTAGAATAGAAAATACATATTTAGATAAACATCCAGACAATTTTTTCATCCTGTTCCGGGCGGTAATCGAACCCGCAACCACTAGCATCAGAGGCAGATAGGTTTACCCCATCGCCAAGTGATCAGTTTGTAGTAATGGCTTACTCGACATTTAATGTTCATCTTAGCTTTTAAGTGTAAGCTGTTAGCCTCCCAAAAACAATAATTGTGTGAATTTGTGATTCTAGTATTCTTTTTGTTCATGTACAGAAGGCAGCACATCAGCGAATCTGAACTCTATACCTCGGCATTAAATTAAAATGGGTTGGGGAAATTTTACAGGTAATGTAACGCTTGATTTGCTGATATCTGTACCTATACAGTGACAAATTTTGGATATTGAAGGACTTAATTTCCACTACGATTCCTTATATGTATATAAATTAAGTGTTTTTTCGAGGCTGTGTAAGCCACCGTGTTAAAAGTAGTATTTTTTTGCTTCATTTATGATCTCAAACTATCACATCCTTGAATTTCGGAAGTGACCCACCAGTCACCCTGCATAGATAGTGTAATACATATGTATTTCTAAAAGTGTAATTTATCATCTACCATTTGACTACTCTTCTACGATGCGGAATGATTTTATTATTGAAAGTTGCTTTATTTCTCATATAAATATTTATTTGTTATCATCTTGTATAGTTCTGTAATTTGTTATAGATATATTAAGCAACCCGGAACGGGGAAATCTAAAAAGAAAACATTTCTTTCACATAGTTTCCTACAATTATTTCATTCTAAATTACAACATTAACATTAATTACAATAAATCAAATAGGTAAATGAAACTTAAAATTATTATCAATAGTAAGTAAGGAAATTAGAATAAGGCAATATGGCTTTAAAACAGGCAGATGCTTCTCTTTGCTAAGTTAAACGCAAAAAAAGCTTTAAATTGAGCTTACAGGCACTTAAAAGGGCACACTAGGAGGTCTATATCCAGCAGTAGACTTCTACAGGCAGTTGATATTCTGTCAGACATTGCCGGGGAAACTATAAGAGTATAACGCCCTAAATGTGGGGTTCGTAATTTAAATTGTTCGTGTTGGCTGCTATTACTCTATGCATGCCTCAAACAATGTTCATGCAATACTGATAGCTTGACGTTTTAATGCATTTTTGATTCAGAATCTGAAATGATAATGAATTTTAATAAAGCATCACTTTATAACAGGTAACTTTAACTAATACATGTTCTACTTATTGTTAAAAAGTTGCCCGCGATTTAGTTTGCGACAAAACGTAGTTGCTTTGAAAAAAACACATAATAATTATTAATAATAGAAATCATCATCATCATCATCATCACAACTCTTAGTAATGAGCCCACTGCAGGGCATGAGTCTCTCCCCTGGGTGACGAGGAGGTTTAGGCCATAATCCACCAAGCTGGCTCAGTGCTGGGTGGTGGATGTCAAAATTTTCAGGGCGCCAAAGTGGCTTCTGACAAACCCTAACGACTACTGTATACAAGTATACAGCACCCGGGACCGACTGCTTAACATGCCTTCCGAAGCACGGAAGTCACCGTGAGAAATGAATGGTCAGCGGTCACCCATCCAAGCACCGACTGCACCAAACGTTGCTTAATCTGTGATATCGTATGATATATAACAGTAACCACGGCGCCACGACGACTTCTAATAATATAAATAGTTGCAATAATAACAGTGGCTGCTAATAGTTATTTTATTCCAATATAAAAATCCTTTACAAAATACATAAGTTCACGCCTGACTCTCTTTGAGACTAAGGAAAGGACAATTGCTGCGATTCAGACATACCTCTTTCATCCACGTTCATTACTCTTTTCATACATGATCGCCGGCTACGGGTAAATTTAACTAGGCCTTTTTTAAGTATGTCGCCAATTTGGTTGGTATACGTTTACCTTTGTTTACTGGAGGAAAACGTGCAATCACCGCGAAATTAAGTGTATCTGCTGTTATTATTCCATTAAATTCGATGTTTATGTTCCAAACCAAAAAGTTAAAAACAAACAACTTCGAAACAACAACTTTATTTTCTCCAATAAGGGGGATTCGATGTTTCATACCAGGGGGGTTTCATACCAGTGGTATGAATCGCCGAATAGCGTTTTTGAATGTGTCGTTTCATACCATGGTATGAATCGCCCATATCATTTTTTGAGTTGTATGAGTCACCGAACAGCGTTTTTGAATGGGTCGATTCATACCAGTGTCAAAAACAACAATTTAGCAGTCGTGCACAAAGGTGTTACGAATATGAATTTATTTATTTATCCTAATTCCTACTGTTAAACAAAAAATGTCTAATAAAAGCCATCATATAATATTTGAATATATGGACGATAAAAGTTCTTTGTTGTAAATTGTTTTTCAAAAGATCTATCTCCAACTTCACTGGTATGAAATCTCCCTGGTATGAAACAGTGAATCCTCCATAAAGTAATATTTAAATAAACGGAATGTTTATTTGTTTTTCTAAAACTACGAGACGAAAAAATATTTTGTTATAAACTGTTTTCTCAGTTTCGTCAGTAATTTTTTATTATATCTTACTAACATTAAAAATATTATAGTTTAGATGGATGTATAAATAAATAAAATTATAAAATCCCCAGACATTCTCACCAACTATATTACATGGCCCCAAAGTAAGCATAGCTTGTGTTCTGGGATACCATCTAGCAAACTCATGTATTAACCTAGAATATAAATTACATGAATAGATAAACACCCAGACCCGGAACATTTCTTTTTTTCTTGTTCCGAATCCGCAGCCACTGGCGTCTGAGGCAGGCAGATTTGCCCCATTGCCAGTGGTCGTCATATATGGATGTTTGGTCTTTAAACAAGGCAGATCCGTTCAACGGATTTGAATAAAATTTGGCATAGTGATAGTATACAGCCTGGAATATCACATAGGTTACTTATAATCCCGAGAAACCCTCAGGATTAGAAATTAATAGTTATTTATCGAAATTATTTGTCTGGGTCGTCAACATTTTGCTGCGAATTTTAATTTCAACAAAAATTATTTAAAAAATTACAACTTTAATGCTTCTTAAAGCCGTTGCAACTTTGTTCATCGCAAAAATATCCACAGAGATTTGAACCCAAAGACTCTGGACGTAGAAGGCAGCGTTATAACCGCAACGCCATCCGCCTGTCGTCACTATTCTTAAAATGATAGTTCATGAAAGCTATATTTCTCGTGAAGCTTGGCTTTATTTAAATTTCAATATTGATCTAGAGTAGCTAAAGACAAAGTGCTTCGTCGTCGTGCAAGAGAATGAGTAAGCGTTTTTGGTCGCAAGATGGTTATGAAAATAGATGAGGTTTTAGCACTATTCTGTGATTCAACAGGAATATTCAACAAACGATCTGGATGTCGTGGAATATTACGTCAGTTATGATATCTGGCGACAGAAATGAAATGTTATGATTTGCGTTGGTTGTAATTTAAAAGGCAAAATAGAACATGCTGGACTAGGAGCAAAGGAAAACATAGAATGTGCCAGCTGTTTCTCTTCCCGGGCCTACTTTAAAAGTCAGTTAAAAGACGATGTTTTTTTTTTGTGGGCAATAAGCTGATGTTCTGTCACTGCAATAGTCTATCTCCACCATTATAAAAATTATAATGCCTCCAAATTTTAATTATATTCTATATTGCACTTCAAAAAAAAAAACAAAACAAATACACTTAAACAAACTATAGTAAAAAAATATAAATAATTAAATAGATATTTATAATTAATAAAAATAAAAATATGCAAAAATATACATTACATACTTTATGAAAATATTAGTTTTTTTTATAAAATATGGATGGGACGTTTGTCATTATATATATATATTTTTTTTTTTTTTTTCTGTTGAAAGTTGTTATCGATGGACTATCTCTTATAGTTTTTGGCAGCTTATTCCACAAGTTGCACGAATCGTAAACGATTTATGTTTGAAGATGATGTTGCTATTCGGATAAACTAATATCTTAATATGACATGACCTCAGTTGCGTGGAGTGCTAAATACTTCTCCTTCTGTGTCAGAGGTCCTGGGTTCGAATCATGTTTGGTGTGAATATGTGTGTGATAAACACATAGAGCAGAGCTATTCGCGTAACTAAAGTAACAGCACTGTGCTCAACAACGAGATCGTCGACGAGATGGCAAAGATTTCGTCGTCGAACATTTAGCAGAATAACAAAACCTAAAGAAAACTTTCAAACAAATAACAGTTCTTACTCACGCCGTCATCAGTGACGAGCGCTGGGGTCGAGTTATGTGTTATGTGAATACCAATTATATCACTCGTCGCTGATGCATCGATGAACTCGAAGCTGTTATTAAGGTTAATAGCCCTGCAGGTATTCGCCGTCAAACCTTACATGTTTGAATGAAAATTCCAATTTGTTATATTTCCGAGAATCTTAATGTCATATTTCTGTAACGAGGTCTCGTTAAAGGGGCTTCATTCGGTCCGGATACAAATATTTATTTGTTTATTTTCAAATTTATGTTCGAATAAATTGTGACATATTATGTGGTTGTTGAAATGATACAATTGGATTCAACAGTTTTGAGGAACCATTTTTGCATGTAAAATATAATAATCTTTTAAAATTTCTGAATTGCTAAAATATTTTTAAAGACATACATACATACATAACTTCACGCCTGTATCCCCAATGGGGTACGCAGAACACCAGAGGCTATAAAACCATCCGATGTCACGTTTCGCAAATTTGGGGGTATTATTCTGATGGAGAGAGACTACTGCAGTGACAGGGGGTCAACCTATCGTTCACAAAAAATAGAATAATCTAACAAACATTCTCAATCGCTAAAATATTTAGATATAGTTTCAACAAACTGTTTTCCACGAGCAAAAGTTTTAAATAGACCGCTAAAATTAAATTTAATAAACAACAATAAAAACAAAGGTGTGCTTAAAAAAAGTTAAAAAACACAATTAAATATTTTTTGAGCTTTTTCAGCACGTTGCTATTTTTATTCTGTCGACGCGACATAATAATGCAAACAAGAGTATACATACTGGGATCTTGCTTAAAAGCATTGTCATGAAAACTATTTAATAAGTATGTTGTTGAGGATGGCTGGCCTACCTAGTACCTATTGTTAATTTAAGTAGGTATATGAAGTAAACTGTACCTGTGTTCCTATTATACTATAATTTTAAGAGTTTATTTAAATAAAGTTGTAGTAAGCGAGTAGGTATGCGTCTGTATGTTCCTGCAAAGGTAATCCTATGTTAATTAATACAGTCCGAGCGGGGTGTGAAGGCGCGGGCCGAGGGAAGATCGGCAGCGCCCGCACATCGTCGAGTCAGTTGACACATGGGTGACACTTCGGAATATACGGTCGCGCACCTAGTTGCGCCAGCTATTTTGAAAATCCATCAAATTCTTAATTATTTATCTCCCGTCGTCTACATATGTTTTGTTTTATTGGTGAGTAAACCTGCGCTTGACCTCAATCTCACCTGATGGTAAGTGAAGATGAGGTTAAAAATTAAATCACACGGGCTGAGGAAGAAACTGGCTCTGCATATTTTTTTTCCGTCATTCATTACCGCCAGAGCGGTGATGCTTGATGAGAGATTTTTTATGAAGGATGGTAGCTGGCCAAGAAAATCCTGTCGGGGTCCTTCTACTACCAAACGAGGCTTAAATAAAACAGTCTGTAACCATATTTTTCGCAAAAAATACAGAGACTCTCGTGACCACAGTGTCTGCAAAGACACCAAAACGTCGAATTAAAATGCAAAAATATCATTAGGTATACGCGGAAATCCGTTGAGATATATTTTATTAATATGCAATAAATTATGTAAATGTGTTGAAATAAATAACTATCCTACTTTCGGTGAGATGTGGGTGTTTTGGGTATTGCTAACGTATGAATTCATAATGTAAGTCCGAGCTTTTTGCGTCCCCAAACAGCTCAACAGTAGTCCAAATGGAAGGATTTCGAAATAAGCATAATATATAATGATAATTGTGTACATAAAAGTTAAAAACTGTAATACTACAGGAACTCAATTTAAACTGTATTATTTTAACAGTAATTACGTTTATCACGAAAATGGAACCACTGATGATGTATTCCAATCTTAAATTATAAAAAATCACTCACTCCCGATTATTTAGTTACTAAGTAGATATCAAAAATAAGTTCAATGCTTTTCATGAACCTTTTTCCACGGTATAACAAATGATGTTCTTCACCTATACTAAATCTTTTAAATAACGCCACTAAGAAATACAGAACCTTATTTTTAATCAAAACCGTACAATATTAAACGACGACCGGCTGGTGTAGCGGTAACATACATTGCCTTCTATGCCAGAGGTCCTGGGTTCGAATCCCGGCGGCGGCGGATATTTGTGTGATGAACACAGATATTACTCGTCAAGTCATGGATGTTTATATGTTTATTTAAGTTTATTCTAATAAAAAATATGTATTTATTCAATATATATGTGTATACATTTCTTAAGTATATCAGTTATTTAGTATCCATAACACAAGTTCTTTAAGAAACTTAATTTGGACTAGATATTGTTGTGTGAGTGTCAGAAATATTAATTTATTTATTATATTAAACCAAATATGCAAAAAATATTCATTACAAAATAAGACAGAGAATAAGCAGCCTTATAGCTACAAGCGATTTCTTCCAAGCGACATTAATATGTACAGTGTTAACTGTATGGTAACTGGGTCTAGAAATGCACATACATTCTTACAATACCGTCCCAAAATTGCAAATACATAATGACTAAATAAAAGCAATTTTAAATAAGTAATCCATTGTAAACGAATGATTTTGTTAAAAAATTTCAAAGCCTTAGGCTATCGAATTACTAACTTGACGCAGACAGAACTTCTTTCCCTAAACACATAGGGGATATCCCTAAAAGTCAAACGAAACGCTTCGAAAGTTCTTCGGGTTGCCTTGGTATGGAACGAACTGCCTGTGTTTGTTTTTCATGACCAATATGGTCCTAGTTCTATCATGCTGCGAGTGAATAGATTGTTTTTCATTCTTATCATTTTGATTATCATCATCAGACAGGCGACACCAAAAGGCCTACTCTAGGTTCTATAGGGTAATTAGTCACAGAGTAACTTACGCTTTTAGTGATATAACATTTTATATCACTAAAAGCATAAGTTACTCTGTGACCCCACAACATAGATCCTAGTAACTATTCCACGGATTCCAGAAAAATAAACCTTATTTATTTCTGTAAATGTTATTTTTAGCAACCGTAACTTCGATATTCGAGAATACTTATCACTTGCCAATAATAGACAATGTTCAAAGAAAATTTACCATCTTCTTCAGTTCTCAATAATAGTTGTAGTGAAGTTAAGGATGCGTGATATCCCACGGGATAAGATGTAAGTCACGCGCGACAGCTCGAAAGAATCTCAAGATATTTTGAAAAGGTTTTTTTGCGACTTGAGAAAATGTATTATTGGGGAATAGGTTCTTTGGTCAATAGATGATCAAACATTGCGTAATTCAGAGAAGATGTAGAATTTGTAATATTTGGTATGGAAAAATAAGCAATCTAATATAAAAAGGATCTAAATGATTTTACAAAAAAGGTTACACAATGTTTTTAGTGTTTTGTGGTGTATGCGTAAGCTATCTTTAAGTATCTTCCTATTGTTATATTTGTATTATACTAGTGTTCATTGAATAAAAGTTCAGTTACTATCCAGCAGTTCTTTTCTTCTCGCCGTATGAGACAAATTTTACGGCCTTATTTAATAGAAATATAATTTTCATCTATTATTTTGGCATCCAGTCGACTAATCCAATAGGTCCCCACTTGGTGGTAAGACCATTTCAGGTTCCACCAGACTAGCGACCCCACTAGATGTTAAAACTTCCGTCAATTATCACCGATCCAGTGGTGTTGTGTTCCAGCAATATTTTATGAAGAGAAGAGAAGTGAAGATCCTTGTGCTATTGTGCTATTCTCTCGTCTTCACTTACCTCCAGATGAGAATGAGATTAAATGCGGGTTTTGGTGTTCTAGTATGTAGAACTTTTATCATCACCATCAGCCTGGTGATGTCCACTGCCGGATAAAGGACTTCCTTAAGATTTTCCACGACACGCGCCGCCCATATCCAGCACAGAGCTTATCTCAAGAATAACTTTAAAGCTGTTTAATATTTACTCTCAGAGCACCAACTCTATTTTCTCAATACACGCCTAAAAGAGCTAAGAGTTAAGTTCCAAAAACTATAACTAACTTCAAACGTAAATAAATATTGAAATTTCTGAACTGACTCGCGACCGGTGAGTATAAAGAGGAATTTTGAGAATTGGGAGTAATTTTGCTAATTTAAAGAAATATACAAGCTGCCTTTACAGACTTTGAAAATGAAAATTTGAAGATTTAAGTTTTGGTAAGTATTCAATTTATTTATTTATTTATTTATTTATCACAATATCCACAGCTCTTATACATATTTATTAATTACATTTAATGTTACACTGACAGCCAGTTACGGACATACAATTTTTATATATTGCTTAGCAGACTACATGAGAAATGATATATACAGAAAATTTAATATATGCTTAAATTTAAATGTAATTACAATAGATAACATAGAAAATCAAAAAAATTTATAACAATTATAAAAAATTTAAATAACATGAAAAATAAAAATAAAAATAAAAATGGTTAATCAATAGTGTATATGTTTAAGAGTGTATGTGTGTGTAGGTGCGAGTGTAGTGTGTATATGCGTATGTGGTTGTAATTTTATTTCATGTAATATGCTCATTGTTAGATTACAAATTAATATTAATCAACTCTTAATGAGTAATTGTTGTATTTCTCGCTTGAACTCAGCCTTACCGTTATGAAAAATATCAGTGACTTGGGCGAATTTCTTATTGTAAGTATTTTGTAATCTGTGTATAATGGAATTCTGTGTGTAGTTAGTTTTTGTGTGTTGCAGACAAAAAAGGGTTGTATGTCTTGTCCTTGCAGAAGGAGTGCGCAGAGTAAGGATGAGGCGAGTAAGTATATTGCTGTCTATAAAACCGTTACATATATTATACAAGAAAATCATATCAAGCAGGGTACGTCTGGATTCCAGAGATAGAATTCGGTGTTGCTTACAAGCTTCTGGGTACAATTTATGAGTCAGTGAAAGCCTGTAGCTGAGATGCTTTAAGAATTTTTGCTGAATATGTTCGATAGCATGATTATATATTATATACTGTGTGTTCCATACAGAGCTGCAGTATTCCAGCGTGCTACGAACTAAAGAATAATATAATATTTTAAGACAAATTGTATCTGAAAAAGGAGCAGTATTTCTTAATACAAAACCCAGTGTCTTGTATGCTTTAGTTACTATATAGGCAACGTGGTCATTAAAGGTAAGCTTTTCATCGAGAAGCACTCCTAGATCGCGTACAACATTTGTTTTAGGGATTTCCACAGCATCGAAATAATAGCTGGTTGAGAAACGGTTACGCTTACGGGTAAAACTGATGTGTGAGCACTTACTAACGTTGATTTTGATACGATTACGCTTATAGAAGTCAGATAAGCGATTTAAGTCATCCTGAAGTCTGATGCTGTCGCTATGGTCCTTAACTTTCATAAATATCTTGGTGTCATCAGCATACATTATAAATTTAGCATGTAGGATGGATTGTCCAATGTCGTATAGATAAATTGAGTACAGCAAAGGTCCCAAAATGGATCCCTGCGGTACACCAGACGGGACAGAAATATAATTGGAGCAATATCCACCCACTACAACTGCCTGACTGCGATTGCGCAAATAAGATTCAACCCACCTCAGCAAAGAACCACAAATACCAATTTCACGGAGTTTGCGAAGAAGAATGACGTGATCCACACGGTCGAATGCTTTTTCGAAATCAGTGTAGATCACGTCAATCTGCCCCCCACCCTCCATATCAGAAAGAATTTGATTAGTAAAAACCGCAAGGTTGGTACAAGTGGAGCGATTTCTCATAAACCCATGTTGTTCAGTAGGGATCACTCTATAAACGATAGGATATATTTGATGATAGACAATCCTCTCAGCAACTTTACTGAGTACGTTTAATTTGGAAATAGGACGATAATTTTCAATCCGTGTTTTGGGCCCTTTCTTATGTATGGGTGTGATGTGCGCTATTTTCCAAAGTGGCGGAAAGTAACCTTCAGCAAAACACCGATTAAATATATAACTAACCGGGAACGACAGAGCAGCCGCGCATTTGACGAATAAGATTGGTGGCAATTTATCATTTCCGGGGCCTTTAGTAACGTCCAATCCCTTCAGCAATTTTTCACAGTAATCGGAGTCTATTATGATAGTACCTGTAGAGTCTGTTTCTATATTACGAGGGATAATTTGGGCATCATTGTAGTTACTAAGAGGTACATTGAAGTTTGTCATAAAAAACTCATTGAAGGCCGCGCAAATTTCTGATCCACCGCTGACACTCGAACCACCGTAGTCCATGTGCCCTGGATAAGCTGAGCTACATTTCCTTCTCGAGTTCACAAACTTCCAGAAATGTTTTGAAGACGTTTTTATTATGTTTTGTGACCAATTAATATAATTTTCATAACACTCTAATTGTAATTTCTTTTGGCGAGCTCTGAGAACCGAAAAGGAGTAGTAGTCAGTTGGATTTTTGTAACGCTTCCATAGTGAGTGAAATTTAGCTTTTTCCTTGATAAGTCGGATAAGCGATCGACTGTACCATACAGGATACTGATGAGAGCCTGAGACCTCTGAATGGGGTACATATTTTTCTATTAATTTATTTAAAATCTCATAAAAAATATTAATTATATTGTCAATGTCAGAGTTTCTAAATAATTTTAACTTATCATTATATTTAGAGGTGCGTCAATTACTCATATTATGTCATAAAACTGATGGTTCCCTGCAATTTGGTACTCCGTCGGGAGAATCTTCGACTCATTTTGATGCTATGGGAGAGAAAGTGTCAGAATGGAAACGCGATCAGTTAGCGAATTTTCGTGCTCTTATGCGACTCATAAATAGTATTGATATTGAAAATTTAAATGAGAAGTGGGAATTAGAGGTTGAACTTAAATCTCTCCAAAATAGGTGGAATACAATAGATATGTTACATTTACAATTAGATAGCATTTTGGCGGGTTCCGATAATTTATATGACGATGACTATGCTGTACACGAACAAAGGTTCAAAAACACTAGGAAAATGTTGAATCAAAAACTTGCTTCAAGCTTACATCAAATACAGTCAGTTCCGCAAATAGATATACCAACATTTAGTGGCAACTATATTAATTGGCCTACTTTTAAAAACTTATATTCGACTGCTATACATAATAATCCATCGCTTACAAAAGCTCAAAGGATGCAGCATTTAAAAGGCAAGCTTAGAGGTGAAGCAGAGAGAATAGTGCAACATTTGCAAGTGATCTCTGAAAACTATGATTTGTGTTGGGAATTGTTGACCCGTAGGTACGATAACAAGCAATTACTATTTACTAAGCAATTTCAACTTTTTATGCGTCAACCAAGCGCTAAAAAACAAACAGCGTTTGAACTAAAAAGGCTTTATGACGTTACTATGGAGTCGATTCATGCGATTCAAAATCTAGGCGTGGACATTAGTAGTTGGGATCCTATGTTAGTACATGTGTTGTGCGAGAAGCTTGATAATGAGACTTATGGTGATTATATGGAAATTCGAAAAGCCCCACGAGAATTGCCTTCATTTAGCGAGTTCATGACATTTTTAGAGGGAAAATTTACAGCCCTGGAACCTCTACATAAGAAAAGATTTGAGTCTAATAATTATAATTCGGCAAAAATATTTAATAGTCCACCACAACAAAGTTTGATGGAGTACAGAAAACCTGCTCTGAACAATGCATTTTATACATCAATTAAAATCAGTTGTCCGTTATGCAATGACGAACACGCCCTATACCAATGTCATCAATTCTTAAGTATGACATACGACATGCAGCTTGAAATGGTTGAAAAACTTAATTTGTGTATTAACTGCTTATTCTCTCATGCCAAAAATTACTGTTCATCGGAAAAACGCTGTAAAGATTGCAACGGCCGACATCATACAATCTTACATCCTGCATTTAACGGCAATAATTATGTGACGAAAACTCCGATCAATAGGTCGATTCAGCCGTCTGGGTCAAATTCACAAATTCCGACTCAGCAACGGCCGCCTATCCAAAACAATTACGTGTCGAATAATGATGACGAGATATTATTGCCAACTGCGATGTTACAAATATTACGCAATGACGGAACTTACATAACTTTAAGAGCTATAATTGATCAAGGCTCCCAAATAACCTTGATAACAGAAGATGCAGTCCAAAGATTAGGATTGCAACGTAAGCACTTTAGTGCTAATATATCAGGGATAGGGTCATTATCGAACAAAACTAAGGGCAAAGTTCAATTACACTGCAAATCAGTTTACGATGACTTTACATTTTACACTGAAGCATTGGTAATGAAACATGTAGTAAATAATTTACCAAATAAAACATTTTCGAAGGAAAACTGGCCCCAATTAAGACATATTGCATTAGCAGATCCAGATTACAATAGTTCCAGGGGAGTAGATGTACTTCTGGATGCTGACGTTTACTCACAAATTTTAATGGAAGGCCTTATCAAAGGTAATAGTCCGCAACCCATGGCACAACAAACAAAATTAGGGTGGATTTGATCCGGCACTGTTAAAACCTATAATTGTCACATAACCTTGAATAATATTGTAGAGATCAGTGCATACTGGGAAATGGAGGATATCGGAGAACAAGACAGTAATAAAAGTAACCTAACAGCTAGTGAGCTATTTTGTGAGCAACTGTACACTGACACTACGCGCAGGCTAGAAAACGGTCAATATGTGGTCAAAATACCAATGAAGAAGGATTTTCAAGACTATCTAGGGTCCTCAAAGGCACAAGCGGTGGCACAATTCCACCAACTACGAAAAAAACTAACATCTAATCACGAACTAGGTCAGAGATATTCAGACTTTATCAAAGAATATGAAGACTTGGGACATATGGTGGAGAGTAAAACAGATTTACAACCATTTTGCTACCTACCACACCACGCGGTTCTTAAGGAGGAATCGACAACAACGAAACTCCGAGTGGTATTCAACGCATCCAGCAAGACATCCTCAGGCTATAGTCTGAATGACCTAATGGAATGTGGACCTAAGCTACAGAAGGATTTACAAGGTTTGTTGATAAAATGGCGACTTTATCAATATGTGTTCACGGCAGATTGCGAGAAGATGTATAGGTATTTGCGAGTAGCCAAAGAAGACCAAGAATTGCAGAAGATTGTCTGGAAAGATGACGGCTGTCCCAGCTCTCCTTTAAAACAATACAAGCTATGCACCGTTACATACGGAACAAAAGCAGCCCCATACCTTGCACTTCGAACCTTGCAGCAACTAGCAGAAGATGAAGGACACAGTTATCCTCTGGCAGCCTACGTCATAAGACATCAAATGTATGTTGATGACGTATTAAGTGGTCATAATGACCAACAACAAGCAAAAGAGATGCAAAAGCAATTACAAGCAATTTTCAAAACCGCTGGTTTAAACTTGAGAAAATGGACAAGTAATTCGCCTTTACTTTTAGAAAATATAAGCTCAGAAAACATAAACTCTACAATACTTGACTTCAAAAATGCAGAATCAACTAAAACATTAGGATTACAATGGTCACCTGCCACAGACACCTTTAAGTTCACTAACAAAATAGATACCGACTGTTATAAGAAATACACGAGACGATTTATATTATCAGAAATCTCGAAGATATTTGATCCGTTAGGTTGGCTGACACCCGTTACTGTACGAGCAAAGTTACTTTTCCAACGAGTTAGGACTACCACTACTGAATGGAATGAAATTATTTCAGAGAAACTACAATATGAATGGTTACAATTTACAAAGGATATTCACATCATCGAAGAAATAAACATCCCGCGCTGGTTGGGTGACACCACAACAGCCATTCAGCTACACGGCTTCTGTGATGCGTCGGAGAAGGTATATGCATGTGCTGTATACATAAAAACATTTAATAACACACATGAACCTATTACATCGTTAATTACCGCCAAGTCGAAACTAGCACCGATCAGCAAGCCCGTCACCTTACCTCGTTTAGAGTTATGTGGAGCCGTAATATTATCAAAACTTATGAAAAAGGTATTACAAGCCTTAGAATGGGATAACATACAGGCTCCTAAGTCGATTCATGCATGGACAGATTCTATGATTACCTTAAGCTGGATACACGGTGACTTAACAAAATGGAAAACGTTCGTAGCTAATAGAGTTCAGGAAATACATCAAACGTTGCCTAAATCATGTTGGAATCACGTGAAATCCGGAGACAATGCCGTGGATTGTGCCACCAGAGGTCTCTCTCCCTCGCAACTTCTCAATCATCAAATGTGGTGGAAAGGACCTTCGTGGCTACAGACATCAAATAATTACACAAATGACATTGACATTGAAGTCACGAACCTAGAAACAAAAAGGATGCCATCAAAATCATGCTTAACCCAAATAGAACAGACTTCCGTAATATCAGCACTAATTGACCGATACAGCAATTTTAATCGCATAGTAAGATTACTGGCATGGGTATTACGTTTTATTAATACTGCATTACAGCGTAACAATGACAGAAGTCTACATTTAACGTCAGCAGAAATCAACAAAAGCAAAAATTACATAATTAAAACAGTGCAAGGTTGCGAATTTCGACAAGAAATACTAGATTTAAAATCGAATGGCAAACTAAAGCCCAACAGTAACATATTAAGTTTCAATCCGTACCTGGACAAGGACAATATCTTGCGAGTAGGAGGTAGATTACAAAATTCAAGTTTACATTACAATACGAAGCATCCCCTATTACTGCCTAAACACTGCAAGGTAACGGAGTTAATCATAGAAGAAGCCCATTTACGTACTTTACATGGGGGTGCAAAACTGACATTAAATCATATACGTCAACAGTATTGGATTGTTGGTGGTTACAGTCAAGTTAAGAAGCAAATACGTAAATGTGTCGTGTGTAGAAAATACAGCAATCAGCAGCAGTATCAATTAATGGCCGACCTCCCTACACCTCGAGTGCAAATATCTAGAGCGTTCACTCACACAGGGGTTGATTTCACGGGTCATGTAGACATCAAGGCAAACAAAGGAAGAGGATAAAAAACTATAAAAGGTTATATATGTGTGTTTGTTTGCTTAGCCACCAAAGCAATACATTTAGAACTGGTAGCAGGATTATGCAGCGCATCCTTTCTCGCAGCCTTTCGTCGGTTTTGTGCACGACGCGGTACACCCCAGCACGTATACAGCGACAATGGGACTAACTTTGTCGGCGCGAACCGTTTACTGCTAATGCAATATAGAGAATGTTTGGACAGTATTGACAAAGGATTTTTAAATAAAGCTTCAGATATGGGGATTACATGGCATTTTAATGCACCTGCCTGGCCTAGTGCGGGGGGACTTTGGGAAGCAGCAGTGCGTAGCATGAAACATCATCTGAAACGGGTGATCGGAGATCAGCGGCTCACCTATGAAGAATTTACTACGATCCTATGTGACATAGAGGCCTGCTTAAACTCACGACCACTATGCACCGTGACTGAAAGTATCGATGACATCGAAGCCTTAACACCTGGCCATTTCCTAGTAGGAGGAATGCTAATCACACCTCCGAATGTGCGAGAAGAACATTTAGATTTAAGAAAACGGTGGCATTTACTTGAAAACTTGACAGCAGCATTCTGGAAACGATGGTCGCAAGAATATTTACAGCAGTTACAAACAAGATCCAAGTGGAGATTACCATGCAGAGAAGTACAGTTAAACGACATTGTTTGCATAAAGGATGATAATTTGCCAATCGGCAGATGGGCAATGGGCAGAGTAATAGAACTCCATACAGGAAAGGACGGCCACACACGCGTAGTAACTTTAAAAACACAAAACGGACAAGCAAAGCGGCCGATAATCAAATTGACACCCTTATTACTCACAGACGATTACAAGGACCCAACTACATCATACAATGACATTCGCAATCAGGAGAAACCTGACAATAGAACAAGAAGAAAGAGAACGTCTCAGAGTTTATCCTTGACAAATGTTATACTAAGCATTATGGGTATATTTTGGTTGTTCTTATCATCGCCAGTTCTTGCGTTGAACGATAAAAGTTATAATATTACAGGTCTCCAACCAGACAATTCCTTATATTTTGACACCTTGGCCGAGATAAGAGAGATAAAGGATGATTGGAAGCTTATCATGTACTACAATATGACATCTTACTGGGAGAACACGTATGAGGTTATAAAATACGTAAAGTACATAAACAATTTGCCACATAATATGACTAACAAGCAGAACCAAATTATTTGTAACCAACTGAATCAAAGCCTTAGCGAATTATTATACTTCAATACATTATTAAAAACAAAACACTTAAGAAATAAAAGAGGTCTTATAAACGGAGTGGGCTACGTAGCAAATACATTGTTCGGAGTATTAGACGAGAGGTTCGCTGAAAAGTACGCGCAAGATATACGAACGGTCAATGAAAATGAAAATCATATCCTAAGTTTATTTAAAAACCAGACCCATATCGTCGAGACACATAATAATATCATAAAACGGAATGAAGAACTGATGAACAAACAATTCTCATTAATCAATGAGCACCTTAAAGGCCTTACCTTGCAGTCCAACTCTCTAAAACAAAGCTCTGAGAATGCGATATATACTTTTACAGCCAGTTATGCCGCCGACAAAATAATCACACATCTTAAGCAAATTCAACAGTCATTACTAGATTGCCTGACTGACCTATATCGAGGTCATATAGATATGCATTTATTATCACCAGCTCAATTACAAAAGGAGTTTGACACAATATCACTCCACTTATCCCGCGACTTGCACCTCCCAGACATATCAAATACATTAACAGATATATATAAAATACTAAGAGTCCAAGCACGCATGACGAAGAACTTTATTATATTTGAAATAAGAATTCCACTCCTAAGCAACACTAAGTATGAGCTTAATAAGTTGATAAGTCTGCCAGTAAGTTTAAATAAGAAGATGGCAACCTATGCTATACCTGCCTCTACGTACATTGCATTCGATATCAACAAAGATACGGTCATTCTACTACAGGAATCCGATATAACAGCGTGCCTTACTATTTCAACAAACAAACTACTTTGCCATTTACATCAACTTGTATACCGTATGAAGCCAACGCAATCCATTTGTCAATTAAAAATAATTGAAGCTATTGAATATTATACATTTTGCAAAACTGAGACATTGCAGTGTGTTGATAAGTGGGTCAAGCTGAACAATAAAAACACATGGTTGTACGCGTGCTGCGAAGAATGCTTAGTACGCATATTATGTCCAGACGGACTGGCGACAGAGCGCTTACATGGGAAAGGACGTATTACCCTAGGTCAGGGATGCGTTGTAAAAACAGATAGGTTTATGTTGTATGCAAATAAGGAATACACAAGTCAGTTATACGTGAATGATAAAGTTATAATGCCTATATTATCGCCGTTAAATGAGCTTATGAATACCTCCCTAGCATATTCGAAGATTCAAACTGAGTCGCACAATCAGATATTTCAAAATTTACAGAAGGATATTGACATTTTAAAGGAACAATCCAGTGTTACTTTTATATCAAACCACGACACGCACCATTATATAATAATTTACACCTTGGTCGGAAGTGTATTACTGAGCATAATATTTATTACTTGCTGGTTAATAAAGACACGTCGAAGAGATATCACGTCTCAGAGATCAGACAGCAGAAGCGATAGAAGACAAAGCACGGAATTGCAGAGAAACCTACAGAGAACGCCGGGCGGGACCTATCGTGTTTAATATAGAGAGTGCAAAGCTACAGGGTCCATCAGTGAAATTTGACACTAAACTAGACAGTTAACAAGTGCAACTAAAGAGTGATAATTGACACTAATTTCTAATACCTACGTGTTTAGTGACGGTTACTTAAATGTTTAATTTTGTTAGTTTAGCTATTTTAATATTCTCACATTAGTGCATTCCTTTCATTATTTTTAAATTTACTTATATCCCAAAATAGTTTCGATCTACTCTGCATATTCCATTAATTGAATTTTAGATAATGTAATAAGTTTTATTCTTAAGTTTGTTTACATTATTTCTGTTTATTTTGGTTTTAGTTGTTTTGTGTAACTTAGGTGTGGCAGTATGTACAAAGTACATGGTTTTAAGGTAAATTGATGTGCTCACACAGCAATCGTGACATCGCATCGATAGATTCGCTGATATAGCAATCGATAGCGTATTATGTGAAGGTCGTACGCACCTTTACTTACATTTTACTTCCTAGCTTTACTTTCCTTATTTAAGATAGAATAAGATCATTATTACATGTTCAACTTTACAACAGTTTACTTGTCTTTCTTTTACATTTGACATCCTAGTTTAAGTTTACGTAGTTTTAATTCTATATGTTGGATTAACCCCCAACAAATCACAATTATTTAATTCCATGGTTATTGCATCAAAATTGGCTTTTCTGTACATATATTTTTTTTTGGGGTTTAACTTTTATAGGTAGGACCATAATATCGCAGATATCAAACTCAATTGATGGATGATAACTATCTTCAGGAACAAGCGGGCTTTTAGAACGCCAAACATCAAGTTCAAAATTAGAGAAAATTAGGTCTAACGTGTTGAAGTTCGAATTCAAAATCTTATTGGATTGCTTAAAGCCTTTATAATATAAAAAGTTAATCAATTCAGCTGCCACTGTCTGAACTTCTACGGCACCCTTATGCAAAAATATAGGATTACTCGCACTCCAATTAATACAAGGCAAATTAAAATCACCGGCAATCAAAAAGTTATCGTTCGGATGCATGTTAAAAATTTCGTCAAACAAATCAATAAAAGAACGTATACGCTCCGTAATGCATCGATTCGGCGGGACGTAAACAACTCCTATGTGTAGATCCGGTTGGCTCGGGGCGCGGGGTCGCGCGGCGAGGCTGCGGCCGGGCACTGAGACCCACAGACACTCCAGACCCGAGCGCTGCCACTCAGGGCGCGCACGCGCATGCAGTTGTATGTCACAGATCGCCATAACCCCGCCACCGAGCACCGTGCTGTCGCCTGCGCGATCCCTCCTAAATACGTCGTATCGAGCATTGCAGATCTCGGTGTCTAGAATACTACTACATAACCAAGTTTCTGTGAAAAGTGCAATGTTAAAATCGTGCATTAGTATATTATTAGAAAAAGAAATCGTTTTAGTTCTAAGCCCGCGTACATTCTGATAAAATAAGTGCAATCGTTCGTCAACTGCCATGTCGAGATACTAGATAGATAGACAAAATTCTGCAGCAAAACATATAAATAAGGTTAGGTAACATTAAAGGAGAGTGTGATGAGTAATGCATAATATTGAGTTTCTGTATGAAGCACACAGCATGATTAAAAAAATAAATAACAATTCGAACTATGTACTTTGCGGTTTTAGACAGTTTTAAATGTTTGTTTGAGTTCACATAAATATATTTTTAAATGATGCCAATAGATTTTTGTTAGTCATGGGCTTAAAAGTATTTTTATAATTCTGTGTAGGTGCTAAATGGGCCAAAATCTGTGACTTAAATCCGGTTACATTTCTGGGAAAAAGATACTCAAATAAACATTAAAATATCATTTCAGAGAAAAATTCCAAGCAAGTACCAAAAATACTTTATCAATGGATATTTATTGAAGGAATTATTATAAAAAATCTAGCTGTCGCAGGTATAAACTGGCACATAATAATAGACTTTATAAAGAGAGCGTAGGTTTACGTGGGTTTACCTGTTAAAAAAGGTTGTCAAATGGACTCAACATTGACCCTTAGATTTTGATAAAACCAGTGATAAAACTGATAAACGAATGTTAAGTTATATTCAATAATGAATGACCCTTTTATCATTGATTCTTTGAATGTTATAGTCGACAAAAGCCTTAGGTTGTGTATCGTTTTGAAAAGATGATTGCTACTGAGTTTCTTGTCACTTATGTATAATAAAGCGCCTTTTTTTATTTGATACTAAGGCCCTACGCTGCTTTACGCGACGTGTCTACGAGCGTATTAATACAAAACTGCTACGGACTGCTACGCGCGTACGGTACGGACGAACGGAATGCGCTACGCGCGCGTGGGACGTGGCTAGCTCGCGCGTGTACTACATCGTTTTTAGCCACATAAAAAGAGGTTAAGTATTCCATTGACACGACTGAGATTTAAGATTTTATTAACGAAATAGACTCACGCGTGCCGTACGCGCGTACCTACGATACGGACTCGTATAGTAATCGAGTAGGTACTCGTGTAGGGTCTTCATAGAATAATTGCGGAACACATCAACAGCGATGATATTTGGCAACTATGCAATTCCTAATTTATGAGCGGGGGCCTTACTCCCGACGCGATCGAGAATCAAATCAACTCGATCTCAAGCACTTCGAAACCGATACTAGCGCCGAATCGAGTGGTGGCTCAAATTGTACCTAATCAGCAGAGCTAGCACGGATCTTTTGTCGATCGTAAGTTTACGAATGCTCGTATAGTATGGAGACGGTTTTGCAAGCAATAATTGAAATCTATCCATTGCCGCACGGTCAGCTTAAATAAATGTGTTCCTTGTTAATT